>CM053563.1:9075604-9202014 GCA_028646485.1 Cryptoprocta ferox | reverse complement strand
CCCCCCCCAGCCCCGCCCCTTGCCCCCCCTCGCGTTTCCGGTCCCAGGCCCGTGGAAGGCGGATGGCGGATGTCCGACTTAGTGCTGCCTCACTCACTGTGAGACCGTAAAAGGGCAGGAGCGGTGTCTGGGCCGGCCTCCCACCCCACCTCCCCCAGTCCCAGAGGCCTTGGCCCTCCCACAGCCCCCCCCCCCCACTGGTGGATGCGGCCAAACCTCCCACCTCGGGGGGGGGGGGGGCAGAAGTTGAACTGAAGCGTGTCCCACCTCCCGTGGGGGGTCTGCCCCCCTGATGGCCACACCCAGCTTCCTGGGCTCTGCCCCCTCCCCCAGGACAGCTACATTCAAAAAGACCCATGCCTCTTCTGAGGGCAGCTAGGGAAACTGAGGCTCATAGAGAGAAAGGCCTGGCCGGAGATCCATCGAAATTCACAGACAGTGTTGATGGAAGGGAGGGGACTGGGATCTTCTGATTTCTGTCTGGTTTGGCCTGGGAGAGTCTTGGGGGCAGTTGGAAAAGAGGATGTTAAAATGGAAAATTACAAGATATAGTTCTTTTTCTCCCAGTTTGACAAATATTTGTTGAGTGTCTGCTGTGTCCGAGACTCAGCTGGAATTCTGGGAAGGCGGAGAAAGGGGGCAGAGGTCTGAGAATCTCAGGGCAGAAGGGACTCAAGTATTTGGGTCCATTTCTTTCTTCTTCCAGTAACGGTAATTATTATTACCATTAACGTTTTTTAAAATAATAAGAGACCATCTGATCAGACATCTACTCCGTGCCTGTTATGATTGCCCCTCGCCCCCACGGGAAAACCGAGGCACAGAGAATTTAAGTGAATCACCTGTGAAAGTCTGTGGAAGTAGAAGCAACTTTGGATTTGAACCCAGGGCTGTCTCTGACTATGACACTTTTACAGAAAAAGGAAAATAAAACCTTTAATGCTCTTTTAAAAAACACAAGCAACATGACTTCGCTGTGGGAACACTTAAGATAATGCGGAGAAGCAAAAAGAACCCTTTGCCTCTCCGTTCATTTATGGGAAACTGAGGCTTATCGGGGAGGAGGGACTAGAGGGAACCCGGACAAACCCAAAGATCCTAGACCCGGTTCCTCATCAGGGGGGCTTCCAAGATTTGTAGTTTGGAAAGGTGGTACGCGCCTGGGGGTCTGGGGGGAGGCTGGATTGCAAGTTTCATGGTTTAAGGAGGCTGTGCGGTAAATCTTGAGGGGGGCGGGGGGGAGGGAAGGGCACACCTCTAATCTGAAGGGCTTGAGTAAACCCCAGTGACTGTGCGTGATTACCGTCTGTGACGGGGAACCGTCTTCCTCCTGGTTTGACCCTCAGCTGCCTTGCGCAGAGTCAGTACCAAGCCCTAGGTCCTGAGCTTAGGGCTTTTCTTATCTCTGAATCCTCAACAGCCCGGTTTCCAGGGGCTGGAAACTGCAACTCAGAGAAGTGAAGCCACATAGCAAGGGCGTGTGACTTGAACCCTTTGTCATCCCACCACGTGTGAGCGTTTTCCAGCATGTAGGGACTTCTGGGAAGGCATGGGTCCTGGGCTGGCTGGGAATTAAATTGGCTCTCTCGTGTCAAATCAAAGGTGTGAGACCCCAGGAGACCGGGGGAATCAGGCGGACCCCGTTTCAGTCTCACTCCCTGCTTCCTGGGCTATGGGATTTTCCATTCCAGCTTTTTTTTTTTTTTTTTTTTTTTTTTTTTTTTTGTGCCTGGTTTACAAGTTTTATTTTTTGAACGGCAGTAATGCAGCAGCGTCTTATAGGTGACACCAGCCCATGGCTGAAAAAGAAAAAAGAAATAAGCCATTCAAAAGGGTAAACAGTCCTCAATGTCCATTTCCTCCATCCTTCCTCAGGCCCCCGGGGAGGGAGGGGGGCTCCTTGGAGGAGGCCCTGGTTAGTCTCCTGAGAAGCAGCCCCTGCTAATATGACCTCACCACCCTGTGTGCTGAGGATTTATATCCTCTCACCTGTTTTTTTTTTTTTTTAACATTTATTTATTTTTGAGAGACAGAGTGTGAACAGGGGAGGGACAGAGAGAGAGAGGGAGACACAGAATCCGAAGACAGGCTGCAGGCTCTGAGCTAGTTGTCAGCACAGAGCCCGACGCGGGGCTTGAACCCACGAGCCGTGAGATCATGACCTGAGCTGAAGTCGGACGCTCAACCGACTGAGCCACCCGGGCGCCCCATCCTCTCACCTGTTTTTGAAACCTCTGATCCACACCGCTTTATACCTTGCCTCTTAAAAAAAACTCAGCCGAAATGAGGCTAAGAACTTGGGTAGCCTAGGGTACAAATACGAGCCCCCCCAGCCCACTTGCTGAATGACCTGGGACAAGTGTCTTCACCCCTCTGTGCCCACAGCGCCTCATTTGTAAAACGAGTAAAGCCCCGGAGCCCATGTCACAAGGTCATGGCAAGGTTCACTGGGCAGACTGGGGCTCAGAACCTACACCAGTGTCAGGGACACGGGCTCGCCCGTAACTGTTGGCGCCTTTGTTAAGCGTTTTTCCCTTTAACGATGAACAACTGCTTGGCGAATCTGGTAACTTGTGAGTGCCCACTGTGTGCTACGTACCCATCTAGGTTGGGGGGACACAGCGGTGGACAGAATTTCTGTCCTGACAGTTTGGTCGTGGAGACAGGGATCTGTCAGGCAGGACCCCTGCTGTGAAATAGGGAACATGGGCTGAGAGGGAGGAGTTTTTCCAGATAGGGTAGTCCCGGAGGGCTTCTCAGAAGAGGTGATATCTAAGCAGAGAGCTGAAGGAGGTGAGAACACGCCATGAGGAAGAAGCGCACGGGCCTGAGGCAGGAATGTGTCTGCAGTTTTGAAGGAGGGCCCGTGGGGCTGGAACAGCGAGCGAGCGAGGGAAGGGATGAGATCAGAGATCACGCAGGCCACGCAGGCCACGCAGGCCACGCAGGCCACAGACAGAAGGCGGCTTTTATTCTGCGGGAGCTTCCGAGAAGAGAAGGGACACCATCTGACTTGTGTTTCAATAAGATCCTTCTGCTCTAACGGGGACGCTGTGGCCTGGAGAGGGGCAGGACCAGCTTGGGGCCACTCAGCAGCCACTCGGATCTCCAGCCAGGCCAGACACGCAGCAGGGCACGGCCGCTGGGGAGAGCAAAGTGCAGGCAGGGTGGGGTGGCAACCGTAGCCCCGGGCGCCTGGCCAGAGTCTGCCCTGGGTGTGGGTGGCAGGTGTGGGTGCGGCCCTGGCTCCGCTCTGCCAGGGGCAGTGGGCGCCAGAAACGGTCCCCGAGGCTGCGCTCGTCAGGCAACAGCACCTGATATTTGGGGAGGGCCCATGCAGCCTCCCCAGCGGTTAAGACTGGACCTGAGAGGCAGGTGGGCCTGGGTTCAAGCCCTCGCTCTGCTGCTTTCCAGCTGTGTGATCACGGGCCAGCCGCTCCACCTCTCCGGGCCTCCATTTACAGCCCTCACTTGCACATGAAGACGAAACCGTGCCCATCTTGAAGGGCTGCAGTCAGCATACAATGGGTGTCCCTTCGGAAAGGGCTTCGGCTTCGGGGGCCTGACCAGCTTTAGTGCCCGGGGAGAGGGAGGTGCCACAAGCAATCCATACTTGGCGGGGAGGAGCGGGGGCTCAGCTCCCTGGCCCAGGAACCGGGACCTGGGTCGGCCGAGGGGCTTTCCCTGCCCCGACGTTTTACAACGTCAGCGTCACGCCCCAGCCCCCAGCCCTGGCAGAGACAGAGCCATTGCCAAGTATAATTTATCTCCCCGGAAACCTCTGACCACCAACTTCCTCTTTTCAGGAAAAAGTCGGCTGGGGGTGGGGTGGGGTGGGGACTAGCGCTTCCCTCTGGTCTGTGTGTGACCTTAGGCAAGTCACTTCCCGTCTGGAGTTCCCTCACTGGGGGAGGGGGCACGGAACCTCTCCGGAGGGACTGCTGGGGGCTCCAGAGAGAGAGGTGTGGCTGTCTGAGTCCCCAGTGGTGTCTGTTCAGGGTGCCGTGAAAGGGATGCTGACAGTTACTAAGCACTCAGTACGTGCCAGGCACTGTGCCAAGGGCTGTCTGTGCCCAGACTCGTTTACTCCTCCCGCTGCCCCGGGAGGTGGGGACTGTCATTTCCCCAGTTTGCAGGCAAAGAAGAGGAGTACCTGGGTGGGAGGGCGCGGGCCTGAGTCACATGGAGGAGGTGTCTCAGTGAGGATTTGAACCCAGGTCTCTGGATATATCAGATCCTGAACTCGGAACCAGTTTCCTGACCCCTCCCTGCCAGGGCTGAGTCAGATGTTGCTTCCTCCAGGAAGTCCTCCTTTAACCCCCAGGCCAGGGCAGGAGCTCCTTCTGAGCACCCCAAGCCTGGCCTTAGGCTGGCACTGTCCCTGGACTGGACCGTCTACTGCCCTAGAGGGTGGGGCCAGGCTGTCTGGATCATTGCCCAAGACACAGGCTTGACAGAGCAGGGAGTGTCTGCTGATGGCGGCTGGTGCCCGGGGGGCCGGATGGATGGGGCGGAAGAGCCTGGGATCTAGCGTCTGTGCTCTGCTTACTGTGTGCGGACCTCACCCTTCCCTTCCCTGAGCCTCGGCTCCCCTCCCCTCACCCCGACCTGAGCAGGGGAGTGAGGGCTGTGTGTGGTCAAGCACCCTGGCAAAGACGGGGAAACCGAGTCTGAGAGCACCAGGCAGGGGCTGGTCCCCAGTGCTCCGCGGAGCTCCTGCCAGGTCCCCGCTGTCCTGCTTCTCCTGAGCCCCCGTGTCCACCTCTTACCTGCTCCCCTGCATCTCTGTCCGTCTGTCTCTGCCTCTCTGCCTCCCTCCAGCTGCCTGTCTCTCTGTCTCACTCCCTCGGTGCTTGTCTGTCTCTTTGTCCAGCCCCCGTCTTTCCGTTTGTTCCCTCCCCCTGGCTATCTGTCTCTGTCTCCCCCTCTCTCACCCCTCTCCCCACACCCGTCTGTATGTTTGTCTCTTGTCGTCTATCCGTCTGACTCTTCCTCTCCCTCACATTCCCGGGTTTGCCTCTTTGTCTCCCTTCCATTCTGGCTCTGTCCCACCTATCTGCTTCTCTCTCCCAATCTCTGCCTCCATCTCCCCGCAGGCCTGTCTCCGACCCTCTTCCCCGTCGCCCTCTCTCCCCTTCACACTTCCAGAATCTCCACATCTCCCTGGGAGAGCCAGATGGAGGTGACCAGCCCCTGGAGGGTGGGGGCCGTGCTCTGTCGGGCTAACCTGCCCTTCTCCCTTCCCCCCTCCCCGCAGTGAGACCGTGATCTGCTCCAGCTGGGCCACTGTGATGCTTTATGATGACAGCAACAAGCGATGGCTGCCTGCAGGCACGGGTCCGCAGGGTTTCAGCCGAGTCCAGATCTACCACAACCCCACAGCCAATTCCTTCCGGGTTGTCGGCTGGAAGATGCAGCCAGACCAGCAGGTGAGGCCTCCCCCTCCCTCCCCTTCTTCCTGTGCAGGCTCCACCCTCCACCGCTGTCCCCATCATCCTCACCCGCCTCTCCCCTCCTGCCAAGGTGGTCATCAACTGTGCCATCGTCCGGGGCATCAAGTATAACCAGGCCACCCCCAGCTTCCACCAGTGGCGCGACGCCCGCCAGGTCTGGGGCCTCAACTTCGGGAGCAAGGAGGATGCAGCACAGTTCGCCGCGGGCATGGCCACCGCCCTAGAGGCATTGGAAGGTTCGAGACTGGGCAGAGGGGACTGCTGAGCCCCGCCACTTTACCACTCTCAAATTAGCCCAATTTTTTAAAAATGTTTGTTTGTTTATTGTTGAGAGAGAGAGAGCGCACGCACAAGCCGGGGAGGGGCAGAGAGAGAGAGGGAGACCCCGAATCGGAAGCAGGCGCCAGGCTCCGAGCTGTCCGCACAGAGCCCGACGCGGGGCTCGAACCCACAAACCATGAGATCATGACCTGAGTCCAAGTCGGATGCTCAACCGACTGAGCCGCCCAGGAGCCCCAAATCAGCCCCATTCTAATTAATTGCTAACTCACTGCTACCGCGGAGATTTACGGTGAGGAGTTTGCATAGGCTCCTGTGGGCCCCGCGTGCACCCATGCGTAAAATGCACGACTCCCAGGTGACCGACTCCCAGATCAAGACAGAGGTCCTTCCAGCCCCCAGAAGGCTCCCTGTGCCCTTTCACTAGGTGATGGTGGTAGTGACACGTCATCAGTTAGGTTTCTGGCATTGCTATTAAGAAAGACCTCTGAGGGGTATGAAACGTGGACATGGAGACGCACCCCCGGGCATGTAGGTCGATGTGGGTGCCAGTTCCGGTGGGCTGGGGTGGGGCCTGAGCCTCTGCATTTGTGGCGTCGCAAACCCAGATGCTGGAATCAGCCTACACTGGTCTTGCCCGTGCACGTTCCGGTCTGCAGCACATGGGGCAGGGGGCGGCCCCGTGGGCATCACTGTCCTCGCTGGGCATCATCACAGCACCCGGCTCCTATCAGCTCCGTCAAGGGAGGCTGGTGGGGACCTTCGTCCCACACCCGAGCCCAAGGGGCAGAGTCCCGGAGGAAGGCGGAAGCGAGCACCTCCAGGCGGGATTCCTGGGATCGGGATTCCTGGGATCGCTGAGGGAGAGTGCCGCCGGGTGGGGCAGGCTTCCGGGGTTGACTCACCACCCTCTTCTACTCTCACCTTCCAGGAGGGGGGCCTCCGCCCCCGCCACCACCAGCGGCACCTTCCACCTGGTCTGTCCAGAACGGTCCTGCCCCAGAGGAAGTGGAACAGCAGAAAAGGTGGGGCCAGTCCCCTGGGTGGGGAACATTCCCAGCGTTCTAGCATGTTCCAGAACCCCTGACTCCCAGAACTCTCCAGCTTTGTTTCCAGAATGTTCCTACTCCCGGGGGGGCTAGGAATGAAGGGCTTTCAGAAAACCCCCGCCTCCTGGAGAGTTCGAGAAGTTCCCACACCCAGAGTTGCAGCACCTCCTGACCCATCAAATCCTGGTCCCCACATTCCCAGAGTCCAGAAGTTGATTGTTTAGAAGCTCTTGAGCATTTTGTAATCCAAACGTTCTTGACAGTTTGATGACTAGAAGGCTCACATGTTGGTCTCCCTGTCCCTACCCTTCCCCCCAACTCTTTCCTGGGCCCCTGGCGCAGGAGGGCGGGGGTGGGGACTGGCAGTCAGCCTCCCTGGAGACCTGAGAGAGAAGCCGGGAGGTGGCTGGCCATCCTCGGGACCCCGTGTGACCACAGCTCTGTTGCCCCTTCTCAGGCAGCCGCCGGGCCCGCCGGAGCACCTGGAGCGCCGGGTCTCCAATGCAGGTGAGCGCTCGGTGGCCTTGGGGGGGACTTGGTGGCGGGGCTCCCCAGAGGAGGGGTGGGCCAGCTTGGACAGCAAGGAGTGAGGCTTTTCTCTTAGCACCCTCTTTTTCTGTGTTTCTTTCAGGAGGCCCACCTGCTCCTCCAGCTGGGGGACCGCCCCCCCCTCCAGGACCTCCCCCTCCTCCGGGTCCCCCCCCACCTCCTGGGGTGTCCCCCTCAGGGGTGTCTGCTGCAGGGCATGGAGCAGGGGGAGGCCCACCCCCTGCGCCCCCTCTCCCCACAGCACAAGGCCCCAGTGGTGGCGGAACTGGGGCCCCCGGCCTTGCAGCAGCCATTGCCGGAGCCAAACTCAGGAAAGTCAGCAAGGTGAGGGGGGGGGCCGATGGAATAATGGAATAAGGCCAGAGTTGCTGGGGGGGGGTGTTGCAGGAGGGCTGGTGGGGGCGGCCATGAGGCCCGCCTACAAAGCCCCCTCCTCTTTGTAATTTCTCCAGCAGGAGGAGGCCTCGGGGGGGCCCTCAGCCCCCAAACCAGAGAGCAGCCGAAGCACGGGCGGGGGGCTGATGGAAGAGATGAACGCCATGCTGGCCCGGAGGTGAGCCTGAGCCTGGGGCAGGCAGTGCCTTGGAAAGCTCTGGAAGAAATCCCTGAGACCCGCAGTCAGCACCTGGAGATTCCAGTCCCGCAGGGCCAGGTTGGGGGAGGGCTCAGATTCCCAGTGCGTTGGTTTCTTTGGGTGAAAGTTCCCTCTCCGCTAGCCAGCTTTGGGATCTCATGCTGCAGATTCCATTCTCCTGAGATGCCTGAGGTTTGCAACCACCCCGGCAGCCTCTAGAATGTTCTGAAACCCAGAATTCTAAGACCTCAGGAGATCTCCCCTTAGGAGATCGTGCCTCGGAATCTTGGAGACTCAGAGTCCCAGAATCCCGGCACCCAAAGACCGAGAGCCCTCCTCCCCTTAGCGGTTTGGGATTCCCAGACGGGAGAAGCGTAAGGCCCGCACCCCAGTTGGAGAACGGCGCTCTCTTTGCCTTCTAAAACTCAAGTTGTCTTAGCCTTCGAGAATTCCAGAACTCTACACCTTAGAATCCTCCTTTCTAGAACTCTGGTAAGAATTACCGAGGGGCTGAGGGAGGGCTGAAGCCATCTGTTTCTGCCTGTCCCTCCTGCAGAAGGAAAGCCACACAAGTTGGGGAGAAACCCCCCAAGGATGAATCCGCCAATGTGAGTTTGGGGTTCTTCCTGCCACGTGCGCCTTAGGCCGCCGCACCAATCGGGGAGGGATACTGGGGGGGGGGGGGGAGGGGGAGGGGCGGGTGCTAGGAATGGGCGGGGTTTGCAGCTGGAGGAGGAAACTGAGCCGTCCGGCTCACGACAGTTTTATTTCCCACCAGCAGGAGGAGCCAGAGGCCAGAGTCCCAGCCCAGAGTGGTGAGTGAGCCCGTCTGGCCGCAGGAGCTGTGTGTCAAGATGCCCTCTTCTCACCTGGAACCCCCCTCCTGCCCCTCCCGCCCCGCCCCCGCAATGGGGGAGTCTGTGCCAACAGTGCTGAGGATTGGCGTCTCCTGAGGCGGTTCTTTGAGCAGGGCCTGATGAGGCTAGGGGGTGGAGATTGAGGCAGGACATTCCTTGTCCCTGATCTTCCTGATTCGTTGTGTATCCCCCAGAATCTGTGCGGAGACCCTGGGAGAAGAACAGCACAACCTTGCCAAGGTGGGCCATCAATGCTGGGGCCCTGTCCCCCCCCAAAACACTTGGATTTGCCAAATTCGTAGGAAGGAACACCGTGTGACCCTTGGAACGGGAAGCAGGGGACGCAGACCCCCCACTCTAACCTCACTTCTATTCCAAACCACCCCGACTCGCCTAGGATGAAGTCCTCTTCTTCCGTGACCACTTCCGAGGCCCACCCCTCTGCGCCCAGCTCCAGTGATGAGTCAGACCTGGAGAGAGTGAAACAGGTAGCTGGGGGGGAGGGGGCAGGGGTGAGATTTGGGGGCCAGAAAGGGGCCACAGGAAGACAGGAGGTCTGGGTCCAAACGCTGCCACCGCCCTGCCCTGTGATTCTATGATAAAAGGCTCCGAAACCTCAGTTTTCCAATCTGAGAAATGGAGGGATTCAGTCAGGTGGGGGATGACACTGAAACCACAGCCCCCTTTTCCAGTGCCCGGATAGACCTTACTAGTCTATCACTGCACTCCTTCCTGAGGAGTACCCAGAGTCCTTTCCAGCACACTAGCCCCAGCCATCCATCACCAATTGCAGTTGGCAGGAGACTGGAATGCATTTGCCAACCCTGGTACTGGATGTTCTCCAGTACTTTTCATCTGGCTCCGAGGATCCAGAATCTTCCCCTAGAATTCTCCAGTCACTCTAGGGCCTTATCAGTGATGTCATTGTGTGTTGGGGGCGGGGAGGGGTGGTCCTTGAACCTTCCTTAAGTCATTAAGAACGGGAGGATTCATTTTTGCAAGTCCAGGCACCCTTCCTGATCGGTTACACCCCATTATTTCCAGGAGCTGCTGGAAGAGGTGAGGAAGGAACTGCAGAAAGTGAAAGAGGAAATCATTGAAGGTGAGGTGGTTTTTGATTTTAAACATCTATTTTGGAGGCATCTCTTGCAGAGAGTTTTGGAAGGGAAGGGGGAAGAGGCTCCACCCCTGACCTCTGCCCCTTCTTTCCTTCCAGCGTTTGTCCAGGAGCTGAGGAAGCGGGGTTCCCCCTGACCACGGGGTCCCTGAAGATCCCATATCTCCTTTCGGCACACCCGGCCTGTCACCCTGCTTTCCCTGCCTCAACTTGACTTGGAAAATTGGCTGAAGACCACACAGGAATGCATCCTCCCCGCTCCCCATCCTACTTGGAAAATTCCAAGGGGGTGTGGCTTCCTTGGCACCGGGCCCACACCCATACTGGCTGCTGATTGGCTGGGGAGGCCCCACCCTTTGCTCCCTTTGGTCCTTCCCCTCCGCCATCTCCTTGGGGCTGGTTCCTCTGCTGGGGATGTACCAATTAACCCCGCAGTAAGGGGGGAGGAAGGAGGGAATCTCACATTCCCTTGTTCTAGATTCACTTTAAACGCTTAATGCCTTCGAATTTTTGTTTTTTAAGAAGAAAAAAATATATATATATATTTAGGTTTTTTGGGGGGGAAGGGAAATTTTTTTTCTCTTTGGTTTTGATAAAATGGGGTATGGGGAGTTTTTAAATGCTATGCCCCAGGCTTGTCCCATTTGGGGCAGCTATTTAAGGGGGGGGATGTCCCACCAGGCTGGTGGGACCTCCCCGCCCCCCCACCCCAGGGAGCTCCCTTCCCTTTGGCTCCTTCCCCTTTTCTATGAGGAATTAACATGCTGTAACTTTTTGGAACCTCAGTTTTTGTTTTTTGTTTTGTTTTTTATTTGTGTAGGTTTTGGGGTCCAGGCCATTTTTACCCCCTGAGGAAAATAAGATGAGGGAGAAAGGAAAAGGGGAGGGAAACCTCCCCTCTCCCACCTTCACCTTTAGCTTCTTGAAAATGGGCCCCTACGGAATAAATCTGCCAGTTTTTATAAATGCTAAGGTTTCTGGAGTGATTTGAAGGGCCAATCTGATGAGGATGGGGATGTGCCCCTCCCCCAGTAATCTGCCTTCCCCTCCTCTTCCTCTTTCCCACCCTGCACCCGTTCTGGTTCCCACAGGCTCCTGTGGCCTGGGTGGTCTCCACACCCTCTCAGCCTCCTCCTGTCCCCAGGCCTCTTCTGGGCAGCCTCCTCATTCCTTTCTCCCCTGCCCCAAACAATTCAGCACCCTAGAGAAAGTTAAGGAGGATCCCTCACTAGACTGTGTGGCATTGGGCAAGTCCCTTTGCTCCCCCTGGGCCTCAGTTTCCCCATCTGGGAAAGGACTTACAGGGTGACTCCACCCTTCCTATGGGAATCCTCCCAGTTTCTCTCCTAATTTCCATGAGCCTTGTACCCATTTTGCAGATGTACATCATGGTTCTCTGACACATTCTTAAAGGTGACTTCTTTACCCCAGAGCTCCTTTAATTATAAAATATTCACAGGCTTAAAAAAACAGAATTCAGAAGTCACAGAGCTCACACACACCCCCTTCGGTGGTACAGTGGGTTGGCAGGGGGTAGGAGGGGTAGAAAACCCTGCCTGATTGATAGGAATATCCCATCCGGATGTGGGGCGGGCGAATTCAGGGCTGAGCGAGCCGCAGTGGGACCGCCGCTTGAAGGAGGGTGAGGGTGGGCCGGGCCATCCGTCCAAAGGCAAGAAGGAACAGGGATCCCTGAGTACTTGAGAGCAGGCTTGGATGGGAGATGGGGGTGTGTGACAAGTGACCCATGGAGCAGGGGACTGGGTGGGTCCCTGGGAAGGGCTAGCAGGGAAGGACAGTGGAAGAGGATAACAGGACGGGAACTTCAGGTAAAACGAAGCTTGCGACCCAAACAGAATGGTTCATCCCTAGGCAGGGCCCATTTTTCTGTCCCAGAGGACAAAGCCCTATTGGAACTGACCACAGATGGTGGGGAGACGCCACACCGCACTTCCCAGGGGTTATGCCGCAGACTAAAGTGAGGGTATTTGTTGGAACGAACCGCTTGAGGGGATGCCCTATCGAAGTACCAATGGATGGTGGACTGAAGGCAGGAGCCACAGGGTGACTCACTGGACCTAAGGCACTCCGAGATCCATCCTTCTCTGTCGCCTCTAAAGTGAGATAGATGGAAAGTGGTGGGGCCTGCAAATCACTGGGAGTTCGCATCTTCTTTACAATGGTCTGTACCAGTGAAGAAGTGGGGAAGGGCGTTCGGGTGTAATGGATGAGGGTCCCGGCAGAAAGCCCACTCAGATAAGTGGAGGGTGACAAAACGAGTTAGCTAGGTCCATGTGTGCTGCTGGCCCACCTAGGAGTGGGTGGGTGGGATCCAATGGAACACAATGTCTTTCCATTACAAAGTGTTAAACCAGTGGACTGACCCTGGGGGGGGGCGGGGGATTGGGAGGGGATAGAACAGAGGGACTCCTGTGGGAACAGTCCCTGTGGAAGGCGCCTCTGGGCAGGTTGGTAGGGAGGTGACCAAAGGCCTGGTTGGATCAGCCCCAGTCCAGCCTCCCTTCCGCCCCTAAAGGGGCCAGGTGGTATTAGCTGGGCAGGTTCAGAAGTGGACAGTGTGGACAGAAGGCCATGTCAGAGGCGTCACAGCCCAGACAACAGCCACAGCGAAGACCAGGGCCCCTGCAGCCGCCTATTCCTTGGACGTTGCTTGGGGTGCCGACGGCGGGTCCAGGGCGCCGAGCTGGGCGCGCACCTCTCGCATCTGCGCCTGCAGCTCCTCCAGCGCGCTCTGCGCAGGCGCCGCGCGCACCTGCTCCTGCAGGGCCTCCAGCGCCAGCGCCAGGTGGCCCACCTCGTCCCGCATCGCCTCCCAGGCGGCCTGCCGCTCTCGCCGCTGGCGACGGCGGTGCGCCTGGTGGCGCCAGTACTCCAGCACCAGGCAGCCGCCGGCCACAAGGAAGACGGTGGCCTCGCCCAGCAGCTCGGCGCCCAGCTCGGCGGCCGCGTCCTCATTCAGCGGCTTGACGGCTTCCGCATTGAAGCCCAAGAGGCGCATCTTGGCCCGCATCTCCGCCGAGTGGTACACTGCGGGGGGAGAGGGGTAAAGGATCTTTGCTGGGGAGCAAATCCCCGCCCCTCGACGCCTCGTCGTCCCCGCCGGAGCAATGGGGACGCGCGGCAGCCGGAATCGCCCGGCGTTAGGGACCGGGCGCCTTAAAGAAGACCGGCGCAGGGCTGAGTTGGCCGGCCTGGGGTGCCCCGGGAGGCATCGCTCGAAAGCGTCCAGAAGATTCTGGCAAGCAGCCGGGGATGAGAAATGCTGCCCTTGAAAGGACGTCCTGAGTGGGGGCCGCACCTCTAGGGGGAGGGAGATCCCAGGTGTAAAGCTTGCTCTTTCCCAAAGCCCCCGAGGGCCGGCCAGGCTCCCTCCCTCCTCCCCCTAAGGTGGTGCTGGCACTTCTGAGCTCCTCAGGTGTGTTCACTGTGGGGTTTGGGACTTCAAAAGAAGCTCAGGGCTTGAGCCAGGCTGTGCTAACAACTTTTTTTTTTTCTTTACGCCTGATCACTTATTCATATGAATAAGGACTATGACCACTGTCCTCGTTTGTAAATGCAACACAAGCACAGAATTGGTGCTGAAACCCTAGTCACCCCAGGAATGATTATTATCCATCCACAGATACAGGACCTCATGGGGAAAGTACCCGTCCTCGGGCTCAGTAAGAAATGAATTTCTGAAAACATACTTCCCGTCTGGCAAGCCCCCTCCTCAGCAGCCACGCTGACCTGATTATGGAAGAATAACAGACGTACCTGGGCGATTTGGCGGGGGTGGGGGGGGTGGGGGGGTGGGGTGATTTCTGCAACATAGAAAAGGGTGCACTGAAAACCGGAAGTCCACCTTCCCCACCCCCACCTCCAGCTTCAGTCCTGCTCTTACTCAAACTACTTTCGGTCTTTTCTGCATTTATTTCTTCCAGTTTAACCCCATGATGCCAGATAACAAGCTTCTACCTGCGTTTCTTGATTTACTAAGTTAATTTTTTAAAAAATGTTATGTTTTCAGGGGCACCTGGGTGGCTCAGTGGGTTAGACCTTCCACGTAGACGGCTCAGGTCATGATCTGTGGTTCATGAGCTCCAGCCGCACAGGGTGTGCTCTCTGTAATCCGCACAGAGCCCTCCTGTGGTTGTCAGGCACGTAGTTACAAGAAAACAAGCAAAACCAGTGAAATCACTCATGCGTGCTTTCCTGGAAGTGTCTCACATCCACAGGCATGCTTTTGCCAACAGACCAACAATTCTGAAATACGTCACTACTAATAAATGTCATAATTTCAAAAGAAAAAAAATAAGGACGAATGATTATATATCTCAACACGGAAAAGTTGCCAACACATAACGTGCCGTGAAGAAATACATACAAGTCCTGAAAGATACATAAAGTGTGATTAAAAGCAAGAACATGCATTGACTTTGGACACACACAGGTCTAGGAAAAGTATAAAGTCTCACACAGAATTATACTCAGCATTGTCAGGACCAGTGGTGGAGGAGGGAGGGAGAACAGATGAGGTTTGCCTTTATCTTCTACAAAATGGGGAGGAGCATCTACCTGGCTGGCTCAGTCGGTAAAGCATGCAACTCTTTTTTTTTTTTTAAGTTTTATTTATTTATTTTGAGAGAGAGAGAGAAAGAGTGCACGAGCTGGGGAGGGGCACAGGGAGACGGAGAGAGAGAATCCCAAGCAGGCTCCATGCTGTCAGCGCAGAGTGAAGCTCGATCTCACAAATGGTGAGATCATTGTCTGAACTGAAATCAAGAGTCGAATGCTTGACCGACTGAGCCACCCAGGCACCTGGAGCTTGAGACTCTTGACCTTGGGGTTGTCAGTCTGCACCTCCATTGAGGGTAGAGCTTGCTTAAAAAGACCTGGGTGGCTCAGTCGGTTAAGCATCCAACTTCAGCTCAGGTCATGATCCTGTGGTTTTGTGAGTTCAAGCCTCCGCGTCGGGCTCTGCATTGACCCTGCAGAGCCTGCTTGGAATCCTCTCTCTCCCTCTCTCTCTGCCCCTCCCCTACTTGCACACACCCTGCACGCACGCGCTCTCTCAAAATAATAAATAAAAGCTTAAAATATTTTTCTTTTTAAAGTGCATTTATTTATTTTAAGAGAGAGAGAGTGAGCAAGCGAGGGGCCCAGAGAGAGGGACAGAGAGAATCCCAAGCAGGCTCTGCATAGTGCCAAGCTCAAAGTCAGGAACGCGAGATCATGACCTAAGTGGAGATCATGACCTGAGCTGAAATCAAGAGTCAGCCACTCAACTGACTGAACCACCCAGGTGCCCCGGAGCATGGGACTCTTGACCTTGGGGTTGTGAGTTCCAGTCCCATGTTGGGTATAGTGATTACTGAAAAATAAAATCTTCAAAAAAATGTTTTTTTTTAAAGAAACAAACCCATCATTAGGAAGATAAATAACCCAATTAAAAGGAGCAAAAGGTTTGAAAAGAGGCATCTGACCAAAGCACCAAAGACATACAAATGGCCAATAAGTGCATGAAAAGATGCTCAACACATTAGTTGTTAGAGGAACACAGATCAAAACCACAATGAGATACTATTTCACACCTACTAGAATAACTATAATAAATACAAAAAAAAAAAAAAACCCAATAGCTTTTAAGGGTTTCAGAGCAAAAGGAACTCTCACGTACCTCCTCCAGTGGGAATGTCAAATCGTGCAGCCACTTTGGAAAGCAGTTTGGCAGTTTCTTAAAAAGTTAAACATCAATTTACCGTAAGACCCAACAAATCCATTCCCAGGTATCTACGCAAGAGAAGTAACGTACGTCCACACGCGTGTTCCCAAATGTTCACAGTGGCCTTATTCACTAGAGCCAAGCAGTGGAAACAACCCCAGTGGTCATTGATTGGCGAATAGATAAACAAAATCTGGTGTATTTATACAGTGGAATATTATTAATACATAAAAAGGAGGGTGAAGCAGTGATCCAAGCTACAACATGGACGAATCTTGAGAACATTAGGCTGAGTGAAAGAAGCCAGACACAAAAGGCCACATAGTGTATGATCCCTTGTATGCAAAATGTCCAGATCAGGGAAATCTATAGAGATAGGAAGTAGATTAGTGGTGATAGGAAGTAGATTAGTGGTGGTCAAGGGGTAGAGGGTGGGGATGGAGGAGTAGGAGTAGGGGGTGGGGGTAGGGGTGGGGAGGGTGGGAGCTATGGGGGGGTACGGGGGAGTAGGGGGGACTGCTAATGGACATGCGGGATCTCTTTAGAGTGACAGAAATAGTGTAAAACCAAATTTGGGTAATGGTTGCACAGTGATGTTAATATACTAAAAATAAGAAAATTGTCCACTGGAAACAGGAACTTGATGGCATTCAGAGGATATCTCAATAAAGCTGTTTAAACAAACAAAACACCAGAGTGTCAGAGCCTGGCAGATGCCGTCATCAGCAGGGGTCTCGCTCTGATGATGAAGGCTCCCTGCTGAGCCCCAGCGGGACCCTTGCCAAGCAGCCTTGGCCTCAGGAATGAAGGCTGGTGTTTGTGGGGTGTTCGGTTTGCCAGGATCTGAGATGCACCCTTGCCGTCAGCCAGGAACGGCGTGTAACGGAAACTGGAGAATCCCGTGGCTTCCCCAGATGGAGATTACTCTTCGCCCACAAGCACAGGGCCCGAGGCCAGCAGCCAGGGCTGCCCTTATGGCCACACAATGTCACCAGGGACCCAGGCTCCCTCTCTTCAGCCTTACCTCCCTCATTATGGGGCTTTTAGCCACATGCCCTAAGGATGCCTGAGGTCCCTCTGGGTACGATGTCCCCCTTCTCGGCGGTCGGCAGGGCAGGGGTGGTCAGAAAGCATGTGCATCTGATCTGTCCCTTTTTAGGAGGAAACCACTAGATTTCCTGAAAGCCCCAGAGAGTAGATTTGAGGCGCCCTTCACTGCAGGGGAGCCCAACGTTCTTGGCTGGCTTCGGGGTTACACCCAACCAAACTGGGGTTCTCACGATGGAGGAGCGGGGGAGAATGGTGACTTCGCCAGGGACAAGAGCGTCTGCCCAAGTGCCACTGGGGAGGCCTGGCCTCTCTCTGCAGCCACCGGGAGAGTCTTTGCCGCTCTCCCGCCCTGACACCCAGCTCTCAGGCTGCGGCCCAGGCTCAGTCATCTTGCTCCCTCTCTGGACCTGATCTTGAGCAAGGCTTCAAGGACGCCCCTCAAACTCCCTGAGTGACACTCACTGCAGGAAGGCCAAAGAGAGGCCACCTGGTTGGCTCAGTCAGTTCAGCGTCTGACCCTTGATTTCGGCTCCAGTCATGATCTCGTGGTTCATGGGATCGAGCCCCCCATCAGGCTCTGTGCCGACAGCACATCCTGCTTGGGATTCTCTCCCTCTGCCCTTCCACCACTAGCATGCACTGTCTCTCTCTCTCAAAATAAATAAGTAAACATAAAAAAAAAAGAATGGGGGGTTTGTGGCTCAGAGGCTTAACCAACTGAGCCACCCAGGCGCCCCTCGCTCTCTCCATTCTTGCCAGTCTTTGTTCCCAGGAGGCAGGGATGGCATCATGGCGAACCGGTCCTCTGTATTCTGGCGGGCACTCGCTTTGGGCAGTGTCCACAAGAGAGGATGGGGATGGGAGAAAGGAGAGGAGGGGCACATCTCTCCCGTCCCGCTGCTGGGCTGCAGAGGCTGTGCCCTTGACCTACAGCTACAGTTCCCGCACCTGCTCGCCTGGGATGGGCTCCGGGTGCCCTTCTGAGATCTTGGGATGCTATCAGCTTCGCTGTATCTGGTCCTTGGGGGCCTCGGCATCCTTGCCTACATCTCTGCACCCTACCCCAAACGGAAACTAATGAAGGAAACAAAAAGGAGAACCTTGCAGGGCGCCCGAGGGCAGCCAAGTCTGCACATTCTGTACCTCTCACGGGGCACCCTCCCCCCAGAAGTGCTGCTTAGGCCAGAGCTCCTCGGGAGACCAGCTCATACACGGGCCTGGTGCCTGGGGGGTTCAGATGACCTGTTTGAGTCTTCGGCTCAGGTCATGATCTCACGGTTCGTGGGTTCGAGCCCCGCGTCGGGCTCTGTGCTGACAGCTCAGGGCCTGGAGCCTGCTTCGGGTTCTATGTCTCCCTCTCTCTCTGCCCCTCCCCTGCTCGCACGCTCTCTCTGTCTCTCAAAAAATAAAATGTTAAAAAAAAAATCAGCCCTCACCTGGTCAAGGGTGAACCCTCTCCTCCGAGACTCTTTACTGATCACTTAAAAGATGGATACAGAGGGGCACCGGAGTGGCTCAGTTGGTTGAGCGTCCAACTTCGGCTCAGGTCATGATCTCACGGTTCATGGGTTCGAGCCCCGCATCGGGCTCTGTACTGACAGCTCAGAGCCTGGAACCTGCTTCGGATTCTGTGTGTATGTGTCTCTCTCTCTGCCCCTCCCCTGATCACACTGTCTTTCTCTGTCTCTCAAAAATAAATAAATGTTAAAAATTTTTTTTAAAAAAGATGGATACAGAGCCCTTTATAGGACAATTCCCACTATGTACATATGAGTCTATCTACCAACATATATAGAATGCATAACGTTTTTTCTCTATACACACATGTCTGCACGCACACAGAGGACGTGAAACGTGGCTAGAAGTTAACACTGATCATCTCCGGATAGTGGGATTACAGGTGATTTTGATCATTCCATTTTACGTTTTTCGGTGTTGCTGAGTTTTCTGTTGGGAGCCTGGTGTGGCTTGAAATATGCAGAAAAATAATTACCGAGAAACAAAAAAATGACTGGAATGGAATGCAGTCCTGTATGGACCAGTACGGACCAGTGTCCTCGGGTCTCAGGTCACACAGGGCCTCCTTTCCGTGCCTGCTCTCCTTTCCATGGCCCAGGCCCTCTGTAACCTGGTCGCCGACCCCTCGTTCCTGTCCCCTATGCTGCACACTCTAAGAGGAACATTATAAAAATGTTTTTACGAATTTCTTTCTCACTCACATCTCTGAGCCTTTGCACAGGCTGTTCCCTTTGCACCCTGTCTCCCCTGGACCATATACCCTGTGCACCTTTTCCCTTTGTTGATTTTAATCTGTATCCCTTTTCTGGAATCAACAGGAGTATATCAGCTTTTCTGAGTCCTGTGAGTCCTTCTAGCAAATCATTGAGCCAGAGGTGGTTCGGGGGACCTCCCCCTCAACACAAAGAGATTCAAAGACTCATAGACGTGGTTCTTGTAAAATCCCCCATAAGGTGCCTGGGGCCCAATAAACGTGAAATGCAAGAGAACCGTGTCCTCTGTGCCTCAGTTTCCTCCTCTGCAAATTGGGGGTCAGAATCATCCCATGCTCTTAGGATGAAGACACTGATAATTTGGGGTGAAGGAGCTCTTCCCAAACAAGGGAGGAAAGTAAGTCCATAAAAGAAAAGATGGGAAAACCCGGTTTATCAAAATTAAAAACCAAAACCAAAACCAGAATCCTTTGGAGGACAAAAGACACCCTAAACGAGCATTAAGGACAAGTTAAAGGAGGCATTTCTCAAAGGAATTCGAGTGTCCGATAAGCAGTGGAAAATATGCCGAACTGGTTGGGGACCATCAGGAAGCACAAACCACATCCCCCATGCTAAGCTTCCTACCCCACGGCTGCCATGAGAGGTTGGCCAGAAAGTGTCCCCGCCTCAAGCAAGGCGCCAAGGGGCAGCATGCAGTTGCTAAGAAGAGCACCTACGAATCACCAGGAGAAAGACTGAGCAGCCTACAAAAAGGGGCTGTGGCACGTTGGATAACGGACCCCAATGTGTCCGCATCCCAATGCCCAGAACCCATGAGTCTCACTTCATACGGCAAAAGGGACTTTGCAGATGTGACGAAGTTAATTAAGGATCTTGAAATGGGGAGATGATCCCGGATTGCCCAGGTGGGCCCTAACCCCAGTGACGAGTGTCCTCATAAATGGCGGGAGAAGAGACACAGACGCACAGGGCAGAAGGCCACGTGAAGATAGAGGCAGTGACTGGAGGGATGCGGCTGCCCCGGAATGCCGTGGTTGGGGGAGGGGGGTCACCAGCAGCTGGAAGAGGCAAGGAACACGTTCTCCCCTTAAGGGAGGGAGGACGGTCCTGCTGACACCTTGATTTCGGTCCAGTGACCCCGGTTTCAGTTTCCTGCCATCTGGAACTGTTAGGGAATACAGACGAATTGTATTAAGCCAGCGATCGTGGGGTAGTTTGTAACAGCAGCCACAGGAAACTTACACAAAACTTCACAAAAGAACTTACACTTTCTTCACAAAAGAAGTGAACAGATACTTCGCAAAAGAAGATACTAAGAATCACCAATAAGCTCATATAAAGATGCTCGACACCATTGCTCATCCGAGAAAGATCAATTGAAACCATAGTAAGGTACCTCTACATACTTGCCAGGATGGTTAAAATGAAAAGAGAAGAAAAGAGAAGAGAAGAGAAGAGAAAAAAAAAAGAAGAAAGAAAAGAAAAAAGAAAAGGAAGGAAGGAAGGAAGGAAGGAAAGAAGTAAAGAAAGAAAGGGAGAACAGGGCGCCTGGGTGGCTCAGTCGGTTGAGTGACCGGCTTCGGCTTAGGTCATGATCTCACAGTTCATGGGTTCAAGCCCCGCATGGGGCTCTGTGCTGACAGCTCAGAGCCTGGAGCCTGTCTTCTGATTCTGTGTCTCCCTCTCTCTCTGACCCTCCCCTGCTCACGCTGTCTCTCTCTCTCTCTCAAAAATAAAAAAAATTAAAAAACACATAGAAAGAAAGGGAGGGAGAGAGGAAAGGAAGGAAGGGAAGAGAGAGAAAGGAATGAAAGAGAGGGAGGAAGGAAGGAAGGAAGGAAGGAAGGGCACCTGGGTGACTCAGTCAGTTAAGCCTCTGACTCTTGATTTCGGCTCAGGTCATGATCTCACGGTTCACGAGTTCGAGCCCCGCGTCTGGCTCTGCGCTGACAGCTCGGAGCCTGGAGCCTGCTTCAGACTCTGTGTTTCCATCTCTCTCTCTGCCCCTCCCCTGCTCGAGTTATGTCTCTCTATCTCTCTCAAAAATAAATAAACATTAAAAAGAGAGAACAGAAGGAAGGAAGGAAGGAATGAGAGGAGAGAGGCGAGATGGTCAATATGGAGCGTTGTCAGGGACAAGAAGCTACTGGAACTTTCATACAAGGCTGGGGTGGGGGAGGAGCGAGAGGAGAACAGCATATGTCGGGTCGATTGCTTTTTTAAAAACGGGCAGTTTCTCCAAAGGGTAAACATACTCTCGTGCTGTGACTCAGCAATCCCACCCCTCCATATACCCAAGCGCGATGCCCACCAAAGCCTTGGGCCAGATCAGTTCTAGGAGTTTTGCTCCTAACAGGGAAAGCCCAGAGATAGCCCGCCTGCTGGCCAATCCGTTACAGTAAATAAAGTGTGTTACAGTTGACAATGGACTCCCCCCACCGGCCCACCCAATGGCAACAAAGAAGAACAGACAATTGCAACACAGAACACAGACGCCATCTCTCAGATACTATGTTGAGCAAAAGAAGCCACATCCAAAAAAAAAAAAAAAGGAACATTCCATAGAGTCCACGGATACAAAGTTCAGGAACAGGCAAATCTAACCTACAGGGACAGAAATCAGGATAGTGGTTACAGCTAGGAGGCGCTGTTGCCTGGGAAACAGCAGAAGAGTGCGTTCTGGGGGTCCTGGAAACCTCCTCTGTCTCGATCTTGACCTCCTTGCTGGTTACATGTGTATTTCCATTTGTAAGAATTCATTGCAGTGCAGCTGCATATATACCGTATATATTTTACCGTATGTTTATTTTATTCCAACTAACCCCATAATTAGAAAAAAAGAGAAACATCCAATAAGGAAAATGACCCAAGGATAGAAACAGAGCTCTGACGATCCGGAATAAATAAATTGCTCAATAAAATACGGGGCACCTGGGTGGCTTAGTCGGTTAAGCATCCGACTTCGGCTCAGGTCATGATCTCACGGTTTGTGAGTTCCACTCCTGAATCGAGCTCTCTGCTGTCAGTGTGGAGCCCGCTTCAGATGCTCTGTCCCCCCTGCTCTCTGCCCCTCCCCTGCTTTCTCTCTCTCTCTCTCTCTCTCTCTCTCTCTCTGTCTCTCTCAAAAATAAACATTAAAATAAGTTAATAAAATGTAAGCTAGTAAAGGAATGATTACTCTTTCAATATACCCTGCTTAAGCGTGCTATCAAAATTCCGACATCCACAGTTGAGAAATTTTACGTTCTTCCAGGGAACACAGCAGAAAGCCACTAGAAGTCTCTAGAAAATCCAGGTCCTCCAAACCGCCAGCAAAGTGGATTAGGTTTGTTCTTGCTAATTTTTTAAATGTTTATTTATTTTTGAGAGGGGGAAAGGGGGAGAGAGAGAGGGAGACACAGAATCCAGAGCAGCTCCAGGTTCTGAGCTGTCAGCACAGAACTCGAACCCATGAACCATGAGATCATGACCTGAGCCAAAGTTGGACGCTTAAGCGACTGAGCCACCCAGGCGCCCCTGTTCTTTCTTTTGAGAGATCAGAGCTACTCAGGGTGAGTCATCGGAGAGAGAATGGGGGAGTGTATTAGGCTCCTGTGGCTGATGTAACATCGTCCCATGAACTTGATGACTTAATACAGAAATTTCCTCTCTCACGGTTCTGGAGGACAGAAGTCCAAAATCAGCATCACTGGGGGCCGAGAGCGGGGTGTCAGCCGGGCGACAGTCCCTCCAGAAGCCCAAGAGGAGAGTCGGTTCTCTGCCTCTTCCAGCTTCTGGGGACTGCCGGCATTCCTGGGCTCGGGGCTGCCTCCTCTGTGTGCGTCCTCTCCCTCTGACCGTCTCTTACGGGCACCCTGTGATGGCAGCTGGGGCCCGGCTGGAGAATGCAGAAAAGTCTCTGCAGCTTAAGATCTTGAACTTGAGCACATCTGCAGAACTGTTATCCCATTAGGTCACACTCACAGGCTCCAGGGATTAGGACCTGAGCTCTTTGATGGGGGGGTGGGGGTGGGGGGAGGAGGGGGCAGAAGAGCCTGAAGTTCAGGCTGGCTGGGATCTGGCCAGATATCTCGTTAGCGAGTGACAGACCGGGGTGTAAAGGGTCCAGTCCCGTGCGGAGAAACTGAGGCTCCTGCCAATAGTGGGCACCAATTTGTCAGCCTCGTGACCAAGCCTCCTTGGAGGTGTACTGGGCACCCCTGAAGTCTCTGTAGGACTGCAGCCCCAGCCCCAACCTCATGGGATCCCCACCCAGAACCACCCAGAACCACCCCGCTAAGCCCCTCCTAACTTTCTGACCCTCAGCAGCTGTATGAGACAACACACGTTTATTGTTGCTTTTAAACTGTTAATTTTGGGGGCGCCTGGGTGGCTCAGTTGCTTAAGCATCTGATTTCGGCTCAGGTCATGATCTCAGGGCTCATGAGTTCGAGCCCCATATCGGGGTCTGTGCTGACAGCTCGGAGCCTGGAGCCTGCTTCAGATTCTGTGTCTCCCTCTCTCTGCCCCTTCCCTGCTCACGCTCTCTCTCTCGAAGATAAACATTAAGAAAAAATTTAAAAAGTAAATAAACTGTTACTTTTTGAGTAAGCTGAGTTTTTTTTCCCCTTGCAATTTTTGCCCTTGCAGTTTCTACATAACTGGCACTTAATTTAGGATAGCTTCAGAAGGAGGAGAGCTTATCACCTACCGCTGTCCTGCTCTCTCATGACAAGCTGGGCACCACATTTCCACGTGACTGCAGGTGCCCCAGGTGGGATGTAGACATGGGGGTGACCCAACATCTGGCCTCGTGTCCCTAGGAGACACTCCTGCTCGCGTGGGACATGGTACTTCTGGGGACGCTAAGATCTGGAAGGCTGACTTCTGACCTGCGCTTAGATGCCTCCCCAACTCCAAACTGACAGGTTCTCCTGCGAGTCCTCTGCTCCGGAACACTTTTGAAGATAATACATGACATCCACCGCTGGATGGACAGACAGAAGACCTACCCTGGCTCTCCGTCCCACCAGCAATGTTCTCTGCACTTCCGGTTTCTGAGCAAGCTCAGTGGTAGGGGTATGGAGGGATTACACGGGTCCGTGATGGGGGCGCCTGGGTGGCTCAGTCGGTTAAGCGTCCGACTTCAGCTCAGGTCATGATCTCCTGGTCCGTGAGTTCGAGCCCCACGTCTGGCTCTATGCTGACAGCTTGGAGACTGGAGCCTGGTTCGGATTCTGTGTCTCCCTCTCTCTCTCTCTCTCTGCCCCTCCCCGCTCATGCTCTCTCTCTCAAAAATAAATAAACATTAAAAAAATAAAACAAATAAATAAATGGGTCCGTGACGAAGACCATTGACCACCCCGCTTGATACTAAGCACTCAACAGATTGACACTATTATGTTACTCCACAGAACCTACATGTTCTGCAGGAAACAAGGCACATCAGACAAAAGACACAGATTCTCCCCCAAATCAATCTTGCAACATAAAGAGCAACATTTTTTCAAGGAAATTGAGAAGCTGTTTCAGAAATACATTTCAACAGAGGTGCTTGGGTGACTCAGCTTAAACATCCGACTCTTGATTTCAGCTCAGATCACGATCTCACAGTTTGTGAGATCGAGCCCCGTGCAGGGCTCTGAGCTGGCAGCTCGGAGCCCGCTTGAGATTCTCTCTCCCCCTAGCTCTCTGCCCCTACCCCACTCACACTCAGTTTCTCTCTTTCCCTCAAAATAAATAAACTTAAAAAAAACCACTCTGATAAATCTGAAAATAAGAACACAACTGCCAGGTGGCCGGGAAGAGATCAAAATATATTTTCAAACTCGTGTCATTCAAAACAAGGTGGTGTTGGAGCCTAACAGACAAACGGACGGTAGGACGGGACTGAGAACGAGGCGCCGGTGTCCAGGGCACGTAGCCAGTGCTGCTGTCCAGTCCCCGGGGAGGCAGGAAAGGACGGAGCATCCGTCACACTTCAAGACACCAGCCAACCATCCATTTGGAAAGTGGAAAAACGCAGATCTCGAACTTACACTCTTCAAAAACCAAAAGATAACAAAACAAAAAGCTGTTCTTGATAAATGGCTTAAACACAAAGAAAACCTGAATAAAAATAAGAGAAGGAATTAGAGTTGTAGATAGAAATCCTTGAGGGAGAGGAGCTGTTCTCTAATAAGGAGAGAAAAAAAAAATGCCTGAGAGGAAAAATACTGATAGATTTGGTTATTTTATTTCATTTAAGTTTATTTTTTTAAATAATCGCTAAACCCAACATGAGGCTCGAACTCCCAGCACCTCGAACTCACTCCAACGCTCCACCGAAAGAACCGGCCAGGCGCCCCCAGATTTGGTTATTTTAAAACAAAAAACTTCATTTGGACAAAATATACCAGAAACAAACATTAAAGGGACAGTGAAAACAGGCATTTTCCCAAAAGCAGTACAAATGTCCAATAAATAGCAGAAAAGATGTTTGACGTACAGGTCAGCAGGAAAACGTAACTTAAAAGAACAATTACATTCCATGCGCCCTTCTTTTTTTTTTTAAGTTTATTTATTTTGAGAGAGAGAGAGCGCGCGCGCGCGTGCAAGTGCACATGACAGGGAGGGGCAGAGAGAGAGGAAGAGAGAAGCCCAAGCAGGCTCTGCACTCCCAGCGCAGAGCCTGACACGGGGCTCGAACTCGTGACCCATGAGATCATGACCTGAGCCGAAACCCAGAATCCAATGCTGAAGGGATTGGGCCACCCAGACGCCCCGCCACGCGCATGTCTACAGTTTGAAAAATTCTCAAGTTGGATAATTCCAAGTGTTGACAGTTCCTCTGCCACTCTGCAGAATTTTAGGGGGCGCTTTTATATTCACCATAAATATTCTTTTAAATGTTTATTTATTTTTGAGGGGGGGGAGGGGCAGAGAGAGAGGGAGAGAGAGACCGAGGATCCCAAGCAGGGTCTTCGATAACAGCGAAGAGCCGAATACAGGGGCTCGAACTCATGAATGGTGAGATCATGGCCTGAGCCGAAGTCAGATGCTCAACTGACTGAGCCACCGAGACGCTCTATAAACGTTTTTTTAATGTTTATTTATTTTTGAGAGAGGGAGAGAGAGTGCATGTAGCAGGGGAGGGCCAGAGAGAGAGAGGTGGGGACAGAGGATCTGAAGAGGGCTCTGCTCCGACAGCAGAGAGCCCAGTGCGGGGCTCGAACCCATGAACCGCGAGATAATGACCTGAGCCGAAGTTGGACGCTTAACCGACTGAGCCCGCCAGGCGCCCTGTAACCATTTTTAACGCATTCAGTTCCTTCAGTTCTTGGTATCTCCCTTAGCAAAGACGCGCGTCAGCCGGAGAGCCACATGGAGACGGCTCAGTGTCACAGCAGGACAGCAATGGACAGCGTCCATGCCCACAGGGGGATCTCAGGTAAACCCTGCATGGTCAGAGCGCTCAGTCCTAGGAGCGGCCGGAGTTCTCCCAAACTGGAGTCAGGACCCCTTTCAGGGAGGGGACTTCGGTCTCTCTGAGATGGCTGAACTTTGACGGAGAGAGTGTGCAATTGAGAAAAAAATAAACACCAAGGCACAAGGGATGTGCCCTTGGAGCAAGGTGGACGCATTGGGTGTGACGGAGCCCTCGGTGACAACCCCCGGTCCACAACGGCCCTTACCTGGTGGAGCGTGGCCTGAGCACCGCCATTCCAGGGCGAGGGGATCCTGCTCTAAGACCAGGGTCCCAAGTTCAAGCCCGCCACCTCCACTTCCTCCTTCCTCTAGGAGGTCCCAAATCGACACCCGGAGTCTGGATAAAGAAGGGCAGGGACAGGGCATGAGGGCGGACTCAGTGACATCAGAGGTTACTAAGGATGCGAACTGTCTTTCCAGTCCTCGCGGACTACAATTCAGAACAAATACAAAAACCTGCCAGCGGGCACCCAAATCTGAAGCGACAGCGGGGACAGGAAAGGGCAGGGGCTATCACTATTTCCTCGGGCCTAGTGTTTCCCTTCTAGGTGCACAGAGCAAAAACCTTGACGCTCTCGGTGGTTCCCCCACATCCCACGGCTCAGCAAATCCTGTCTGCTCCACCTCTGGAATATCAGTTTGCTCAGAATCCCACCTTCCCCCACCTCCACGGTCTCTGCCTGGTCCAGCCGCCATGCACAAACACGGTCATCTCTCCCCGGGGCTGGAAGATTCCACCTTTGCCCCTTATAGTCCGGCAGGGGGGTCCTAAGTCAGCTCACGACCCTCCTCTGCGCAGAGCCCCCCTTGTGGCTCATGCCTCGCCTAGGTCCCAGGCGCCCACTCTGTGTAGGTTTGTATAACACGTACATATGGATATGCCTTTTGGTATGGAATAGAATAAAAGAGAAAGTGGCAGAATGCATCACATATGGTAAGAGCAAGGATTGTTTAACGAAACTTATGTTCTAACAGTATATATAACATATAATACGGGATGTTAACATATGTGTTATAGAATACATATGAGTTTTATGTTTATGATGCGTATTAAGTATAGATGTTACATACACATCTGCAGCTTTTCTTCCTGAAAATACGAAATCTCAGACTGCACTGCACATATTCAGGGTATTTAGTGAGATTTTCATCCCAATGGTACACACACACACACACACACACACACACACACACTATATATATATTATATGCAGCATTATGCCATTACATAAAAATATTTTTTAAAATGTTTTTTTAATTTATTTTTGAGAGAGAGACAGACAGCGTGAGCAGGGGAGGGTCAGAGAGACAGAGACACAGAATCCGAAGACAGGCTCCAGGCTCTGAGCTGTCAGCACAGAGCCCGACGCGGGGCTCGGCTCGACCCCACGAACTGCGAGATCATGACCTGAGCTGAAGTCGGACGCTTACCCGCTGAGCCACCCAGGCGCCCCAGAAAAATATTTTTATATTTCGTTATATACTAGGCCACATAATGCATGAATTATGCCATATTTATCATACAGAGTGTGAACTGTGAACTCTATAAATATGTAGATGGTAGACTGTAGAAATTCTGCATGCAGTAGGGTTAAGGCGGAGTCTTTTTTTCTTTTAATTTTTTAACGTTTATTTATTTTTGAGAGACAGAGAGACAGAGCATGAGTGGGGGAGGGGCAGAGAGAGAGGGAGACACAGAACCCGAAGCAGGTTCCAGGCTCTGAGCTGTCAGCACAGAGCCCAATGCGGGGCTCGAACTCACGAACCGTGAGATCATGACCTGAGCCGAAGTCGGCTGCCCAACCGACTGAGCCCCCCAGGCGCCCCAAGGCGGAGTCTTGGGGAAGGAGAAGCATGCAGGGGGAGGGGAGGGAAGCCGGGCGGGGTCTGGGGTGGTTGAAGGGCCATCCTTCAGCCAATCCTACGGGGTGCCCAGAGCTGGGATGAGTCTCCCAAGCTGTGCCAACTGAGACCAGGGTGCCAGCCTTCGCTCCCCCTGACCCCCTTGCCCACTCAATTCCATGGGTCAGTAAACTCTTTTGTGCGTGTTTGCGTGTTTAAGTGATCTCTACACCCAACATGGGGCTCAAACTCACGACCGAGAGATCGAGTCGCATGTTCTTCCGACTGAGCCAGCCAGGCACCCGGGGGCAGTAAACTTTATGTAAAGGGCCAGAGAGTAAATCTTTTCATCTTCGAAGGCCATATGATATCCATCCCAAAGACTCAACTCTGCCATTGGGGTTCTTACAGCTGCCTTTGGGGTGCATCTCAAAAGAGCCACCCTGATCTAAATGAGCCATGCCCATCGCTCTAGAACTCTGCCACCGGGTTAGCCCCGTACTTCTTTACTGGTCGTCTCCTGCACTAGAGGTCAGCTCCATGATGCGGAGAAGCCTGGTCTTGTTCCTGGCTGGTTCCCAGCTACCAGAATGGGGCGAGGCAGGACACAGGTGCTCAGGAAACGTTATGTCTCATGAGAGGGCGGAGGATGCCCACTCGATTCTCCTTTGGGCATGCTCCCCTTCCTCTGTCCACTGGGGCCGGGGACCCAGGCCTGGCCACTCAAGAGTCCCGGGGGCCGGCACAGAGATGGTCATGTGGGCCCATGAATCAGGCAGGGGCTTAATGGAGCCCATTTTCTCTAGGGGGGCTTTCTCCAGGCGAGGGCCTGCCCGACTGGGAAACCAATGCAGCGGACAGACACCGGGGCCTGGCAGGAGATGGGAGAGGCAGGGCCCTGGGGCCACGGTTTGAGGCTTCTGGAAGCCAGTGTAAATGGGTTTCTGTTTTTTCCACCCCAGTCCTGAGTCCCTCGGGTGGGAGGGGTCTGGATTCAGTACGGTCCCTTCTCCCCTCCTCACTGTGGGGCAGACAGGTAACACTGGAAAAAGAAACGTCTGATTGCGCAGGTCCCCCTGCTGCACTGTGAGCGCCACGGGGGCAGGGCTGTCCTGCTCACTGCCTGGGACCTTGGCACGAGCAGGACACCAACAGGGCCGGGCACACAGTGGACACCTGAGTGAAAGCGAAAACGAAAAAAAGGACATCTTTTCCTAAGGTTAACGGGGATTTTTTTAAAGCTTTTATTTATTTGAGTGATCTCTACACACAACGTGGGACTCGAACTCACGACCCTGAGATCGAGGGTCGCATACTCCACTGACTGAGCCAGCTAGGTGCCCTGAGATTTTTTTTTTAATATTTATTTACTTTTGAGAGGGAGAGAGAGAGACAGAGACAGAGATTGAGTGGGGGAGGGGCAGAGAGAGAGGGAGACAGAGAATCCGAAGCAGGCTCCAGGCTCTGAGCTGTCGGCACAGAGCTCGAGGTGGGGCTCGAACTCCCGAACGGTGAGATCATGACCTGAGCTGAAGTCGGACACTTAACCAACTGAGCCACCCAGGCGCCCCCTGAGATTAAAAAAATAATAATAATAAAATAAAATAAAATACATCAACTTGAAGACAACCAACCTCATTTACAAATTTATTCTACCCCCCTCCCCACGTCGCAGAGGTCAACAAAATTTCAGCTCGTAGGAAACCAGACTAATGACAGATCCTCTGGCCTCTGCCTTGCACACGGTGAGGGGATCCCTTGCATTTCCACACGCCCTGATGCTACCCCGCCCCCCAACACCCCGACAGTGGGTGAAGCCGCTACATCCTCCAAAGTCTGGCCACATGGAAGGAGGGCACACTGGGCGCTGAGTTCTGAGTCTCAGAGATGTGACAGCAATGGCATGTCAGGGTCAAGATGGCGCAGGGGTTAGGAGCTTGGGCTCTGCCACGCACTGCCCTTTCTGGGCCTCAATGTCCTCATGAAGGAAATGAAGAAAATACTGTTAGTGGTCATTGTTTAGTGACATAATGGGGGGGTGTGGTGAGGAGCATCACAGTCCCTGCCTCCAGCAACCTGTGCTCCAGAGGTGGGTCAGCGCCACAGTGGACCCCCCCCCGGGGGTAGCCATGGAAACCAGGCCCTGGGGCCGCTCACCCAGCTCTGCCCACCACCCCTCCACACAGTGGTCTCTCTCTCGCCATCTTCTCCTACATCCACTCAGGTCACTTCCAATCTAATAATTTTTTTTATTAGTTTATTGATGAGAGAGCACGAGCGAGCACGAGTAGGGAAGGGGGAGAGAGAGGGAGAGAGAGAATTCCAATTCGGGGCTCGAAGCCACGAACCACAAGTTCATGACCTGAGCCGGAACCAAGAGTCGGGATGCTCAACGGACTGAGCCAGCCAGGCGCCCCAGGTCACGGACAATTTTAAAGACACCTCCACCCAGGACACCCTCTACATCAGCTTCTCCCCCTCTTCTAGAAAGAATTAAGATGTTTCAAAACCCCAAGTTTCTTGGTTTTCTATCTGGGTAGGTCTTGTTCACATCACCCCCCATGCCCCCGCCCTGGTCCCTGGCCCCTGGCAGCGAGGGGAGGGAGGACGGAGGGGAGAGGAAGCCGGCCCTTCCCCCTTCACCTGCAGCTTCTGGGAACCAGGCCCAGTAGAATGGATCTCGGGCCTTCCTGCGCCCCACTCTTCCTCCTCCTGCACCAGCGCCCTTCTTCATTGCCTTCCCCGGGCACCCCCCACCCCCACACTCTGCTCTTAGTACTTCACCGCCTTGGACTCTGCGGCCTTGGGCAAGACCCTCTGCTTCTCCTGGGCCTCAGTGTTCCAATCTGGGAAAGAGTTCACAGGATGGCGGCCCACGCACGCACATCAGCTTCTCTAACTCTAACGAGTCTTGTTGTACCCCTTTTGGAGATGCCTGTGTTCTCAGACACACCCTGACATTATTCCAGGCGACACCTACAGTCTGCAAAGCAGAAGGCAGACTGGCGGACTAGGGGGACCCACACCCCTCGCACATCAGGGAGACTCTGGGAAGAGACACCAGGTAGTAGAGGCTGGTTCCTGGACTATCACTCTTGGGGGGAAGGCCAGATGTCCTGGGGGGCTGGCAAGAGTCCCAGCATTCTCCTGGGGTGGGGAGGTGTAGGGAGATGTGCCCACTTAGTAACCCATGGGACGTGTGACTGCGAGCATATCTGGGGGGGAAAAGACCCCACCTCTGTAAAGAAGTTAAGGATCCTGAGGTGAAATCATCCTAGGTTTGGGGTGGGCCCTGAATCCAATGCCAGGTTGCCTTTACCAGAGACAGAAGAGGAAACGAAGGCCACACGAAGAGGGAGGCAGAGGCCGGAGATCTGCGGCCATAAGCCAAACAGTGCCTGAAGTCACCAAAGGTGAGGAGGGAGGGGAAGATCTGCCCCTGGAGCCTTGAGACGGAGTGTGGCCCCGCTGACACTTTGATTTCAGATCTCTGGCCTCCAGAACGGTGAGACAGCAAACTCCTGCCGTGTTAAGCCATCAGGTCAGTGGTCGTTGGTTATGGTAGCCCCCGGAAACGAATGAAGGTTAAGACCAACTGGTGGCCTAGTCCAGTGGGACGGAGGTGGGACTGGGGACAATGAAGGCACGGGGGTACCACTGCATGAGGGGGGCTGGGGGGCCGGCCCGGAGCCCCCGGGGAGAAGGGCAAGGGCACCCAGGTCCCTAGATTTGGATGGAAGCCGAGGAATGTGATCATCTAGCCCACGGCTGGCAGGCCTCTGAGAGGCCACTGAGGAAGACAGCGCGGAAGGTGGGGAAGGATGCCGTCAGGAAAGGCTCAGGGACCCTGAGGGCAGGTAGGCAGGCTGACAGACAGGCTGGATTGGCCGGAGGCGGGGTGGACTTTTCCACCATGGAAGTGGTGCTGGGAGGGCAGGGCTGGTGAAGACGCTGCAGCCATCAGGGCGGGCTGTGGCACGGACCAGAAGGATTGCGGGCTGGCGGGGGATCTGCTGGAATATTCCACTCGGGGTCTTGGGAGGGCACCACAGATCATGTTGAGGGGGGAGATAGAACATTCAGTGGACGGAAGGCAAGCCAGGACACCCTTTTCTTCCCCTCAGAGAGAGTGAGCCCCCCTTAGATGAGGGGACAGAGAGTCACTGAAAGACACGACATTTCTTTATAATGGTCTGTACCTGTTGACAAGGGGAAGGGGGTGCTCCCGTGGAAGGGATGAGAGTCCCAGGGAAAGGGGACAGTTATCAGGTAAGTGGGGGAGGGGGACGGGGGTGGGGAGGAAATAGCGTGATTCGGCTCAAAGTCCGGGGTCCATTTTTCCTCCTGCCCGAAGACTGAGCCGCTGTCCAGGCTGGGACCCCGGACCCCATAGGTCTGTGTGGTTTGGGGTGGGGGTGCCATGATGAGAACTGTGGACTGTCCCAAGGAGCGAGCCGCCTTGTGGGAGCTTCACCTACTGGGGGCCGGTCCCAGGGGAAGGTACCCACTGGTCAGCAGGGGATGACCGAATCCAAGTTCCATCAAGATCCCGGCGGTTTGCGCTGGGCCGGCACAGGCAGGGACAGTGTGGGGAGAAGCCACACCAGGGCGCACACAACTACGTCCAAGCTCAGACCTTCGCAGACTCCCGCTCCTTGGACGGGGACGCCGCTTGGGGCGCATCCTGGATGCGGAGCTGGGCGCGCACCTCTTGCATCTGCGCCTGCAGCTCCTCCAGCGTGCTCTGCGCCTGCACCTGCGCCTGCAGGGCCTCCAGCGCCAGCGCCAGGTGGCCCACCTCGTCCCGCATCGCGTCCCAGGCGGCGTGCTGCTCCTCCTCCTTGTGACGCTGGTGCGCCTGGTGGCGCCAGTACTCCAGCACCAGGCAGCCGCCGCCCACGATGAAGATGGTGGCCTCGCCCAGCAGCTCGGCGCCCAGCTCGGCGGCCGCGTCCTCATTCAGCGGCTTGATGACCGTGCCCCGGAAGCCCATGATGCGCATCTTGGTCCGCATCTCCACCCAGTGGTACACTGCGGGGGAAGACAGGGGTCAGGTCGTGCGCCAGGAGCCCCCTACAAGCCCCGCCCCTCCACGTTTCGGTGTCGAGGTTGGCGCAGTGGGCACGCCACGGCCAGAATCACCAGGGATCGCTTTAAAACGAGACCTGGCCCAGCCCAGACAGAGCACGGGAGCCCCAGGCAGCTTTTTAAATTGCCCAGAGAGTTCTGCCAAGGAGCCGGGAATGAGAAACCCCGCCCTGGAAGTCCTCAGACTGGGGGCCTCGCCCCTGCAGGGTTACAAGGAGCTCCCAGGACCGAAGTCCCGGGAAGGTGTGAAGGGCTCATCGGCCTGTAGCTTCAGAGCTCCCTCTGCTCCTCCCTCAAGCCACCAGCAGGCCAGCCAAGCATCCAAGGCACATTCCCCTCCCCAGCCCCACTTTCTTTCCGAATCTTCCCCAAATTAATTCGGAGTTAGGGCTGCAGCGTAAGGGCGGGTACCTCCTGGCTCCAAAGCAAAGGGCAGCTGAAAACGTGGGAATCCATGCCAAGCGACTGGGACCGCGGGGGTAACCAAGCCCCCTTGCAAGTCTGGTGGCTCCCTTCTCCTAGACTTTCACCGGCCCTGAGGACGGAGCTGACAGTCCTGTGAGCGCTCTGCCCTGAGGCCTGGGGCACGTACCTTGGAAGCCGCTCCCGAGGTGGCTGGGTCGGGGCTGGTGGAATGAAAGCCTCCTTGCCTAGCTGCCGCTTTGCGCAGGGAGATTCTCGGCATCTGAGTCCTAAAAACCCGAGGCAGCGTTGATGCTGGACCCTGACTCCCTCCTGCAGTGATTCGCACTCATCCGGGAGGCACGAAATTGCTGGGGACGCCTGTCTAGCTCATGCGGAGATTCATTTCCAACACAGCGCTTACCTGACTTGGAAGGTTTAATAATTACTGATGCAAACGCCTCGTGTATGAAATGTTTTAAATGAATTGTGGACTCATCATTGTAAAAAAAAAAAAAAAAATCCAGAGGCAAAGACTTCCACAGGTACGACCTTTCGGCCAAAGGAAGTTAAACAGAAATGAAAGTGTGGATTTCTGTGCGTATTTGGGTTGCTGACACATGCTTTAGCAGACAGAATTCTGCGGGGGAAGTGTAAACAGAAGCCCAAGGACAAAGTTCAAGGAACAATGTGAAATTCCTGACTGCAAAGGAACTGCTCGCTCATTTTTTTTTCCCTCTAAACTGAGAGTGGCAGGCACCAAATTACACGAGTTATATGGATTGCATTAGATACTTGGAAGGAAAGATGGCACTAACTCTGAAAATATCAATATTCATGACACAACAGAAATTATACCCTCTGCGGCGACTTGAATTCAGGAAGTCAAGTTTGAGCCGTCACCTTGAAAACGGACTAGAGGGCATATAACTTTTCAATTTTCTAAAAGGGCAGGGCGCCTCACTGGCTCAGTCTGTTAAGTGACTTCGGCTCAGGTCATGATCTCAGGGTTTGTGAGTTCGAGCCTCCCATCTGGCTCTGTGCTGTCCGCACAGAGCCCGCCTCAGACCCTCTGTCTCTCTCTCTGTCTCTGCCCCTCCCCTGCTTGTACTCTTTCTCAAAAAATAAATAAAATAAACAAACAATATATTTTTAAATGGGGTAGGGCAGCATAAAGCGTCTGGCAAGCTCTGCCTGGAGCCAGCAGTAAGATCTGAGCAGGAGCGCACGGCGGCCTGCCCGTGACCTGCCCGCTGTCGCAGTCACTGTTACCACTACTTATTACATAGGCCCTGGTGTTGTGGGGTTCCTGGGGTCCGGGCGGCGCAGACCCCTCCCACACTGAGGTCCCAGCTGCAGGCTGAGCTGCGGTCCCCCTGGAGCTCTGCCACCCACAGCAATGACCACGCTGGGCCGCCTCTGTCAAATGGGGAGATGATGACCATGCCCCAGCCCTGGAGCTGGGCATGCACTGTCACCTGATCCTTTATGTCAGGACCACGAAGCACAGTGGCTGGAGGGCGGGGAGGAGAGACAGCACCAGCTCCTATGGCATCCCTGGGCGAATGTCCCAGCATCTCACTGCAGACAGAGCGTGAGGACCGGGGCCAGTGGGTGGGGGTCTGGGTGTGCAAGCGGGAGCGGGCACGAGGCTGAAGGGTGTGTGTGTGAGAGAGACAAGGCTTTCAGGGCAGGGGCTGATGGCAGTCTCTCAGGCCGGCAGCCAGACGTGGGGTTCAGGAAACAAGGTCCGTGTGGGAATGGAGAACTGGGAAGAAGGGGTAGTTGGAAAGAACAGGTCCCCAGATGTCTCCCAGACACCTCACCCTCACTGGGTCCAAACCTGACCCCACAGACACTTGTTTCCCCTCCTGGGTCCATCCCGTCATCAGACCAGACACCTGGGACTTAGGTGTTCCCTCCTGAGCCAGGTGTCTAGTCTGCCCCGTGAATGTCTCTCCCACACCCCTGTCCGCTGCCCTGGTCCAGGCTCTGCCCCTGCCCTGACTGATGTCCCCTCCCTGACCTCCCTATTCAGGGATCTCTGTCCTTTCTGCCATGCCGTGTATTCGCTTCAGAGCGTCCATCCAACTGGGAATGATCACGTCATCCAGTCACTTGTTTGCACTCCAGGGGGCAGGGCCCAGGACCATCACAGTCACGGCCGTGTCCCCCGCACTGGCCAGCAGCAGGCCAAGCACACACAGTGGGTCCCTGCCCCGGCGTCAGCCCCCTGCCGCCGACCTATGGCAGCAGTCAGGCGCCGGCGAAAACACAACAACAAAAAAAACTACCATTTGTTTCATTAAGAAAAGAAACACATCACGTGCAAATAAAATCCTCAAACGATACAGTTAAAAAGTCAGAAGTCCCGATCCTTAGGCCCACCCCAAACGGTCCCCCGGATCTCGCCCTAACCAGTCTTTTTTCCGGCTAGCATCATGGCCCTCATGTCTGATAACAAGTGTACATTGCTCACCTCTATTTCTGAGTTTTTCAACTGGAAATTCACTGCTATTTGCACATTTTCTATTGAGCCCGCAGCCCCAGTATCTGTCCTTTGTCCCCATGTATCTGTCCTTCCTCCGCCCCCACCTCCCCATTTTTATAGATGATCTGTACACTTCTTGTACTATATGCTTATTGCTGTCTCCCTCCTTTCGAGCGCCCCTCCCCGCCCCAACCCTAGGCCAGATCATTCTTCCACGTTATCCGGGTTTGACCCACAGGTTGTTCAGTGGCTACAGTAAGGTGCCCTGGACTCTGTGCCAAGTCAGAAAAATGTGATGGGCACGGACGGACACACTGTCCAGCGTGATGTGATTAATCTAGAGAGGGGGCCCCCCTGGTGGGCTATGTCATGAAGGGGGCCACCTGGAGGAGAGGTTCTCAGCAGCAAGGTCAGATGGCACCTCTATTCTGATATTCCATCAAGCCGCTTAGAATTCCACCACGTGTCAGTCGACTCTCAGCTGGACAATGATTTTCTAGAACTTGGTCTTCCCTCACATGGGATTTCTAAAACCACTGGTCTTGTCCCATTAGTGAATGAAATCTAAATGAAATCTAGTTTAGTTGCACTGACCAGAATTTAAAATATGATCACGAGGGGCACCTGGGTGGCTCAGTAGGTTAAGTGTCCGACTTCGGCTCAGGTCATGATCTCCCGGTTTGTGAGTTTGAGCCCCACGTCAGGCTCTGTGCTGACAGCTTAGACCCTGGAGCCTGTTTCGGATTCTGTGTCTCCCTCTCTCTCTATCTCTGCCCCTCCCTGGCTCTCACTCTCTCTCTCTCAAAAAGAAATAAAACATTAAAAAGTATACATATGTTCATGAGTATGACAGAAACCATCAGATGGCCCTTGAGGGCATTACGCTTTAGAGAAATAAGTCAGAGAAAGGCCAATACCATAGAATTTCACTTACCAAACTCATGGATACAACCTCCCCGACTCCCGCCAGAATAGAACAGAAAACATCAAAGCCAGTCTTAAGTAGTCAGAACAAGTATTGTCTCACAAAACTTTTTTTTAAGTAGGCTTCTAACCAATATGGAGCCCAAGGCTCGAACTCACGAACTGTGAGATCTTGACCTGAAATCGGACACTGAACTGACTGAGCCACCCAGGTGCCCCAAGCGGGATAACTGTTTAATATGTAAGCATCATGCAGATTAGAATATTCCTGTACTCCAAAAGGCTCCCCCCCAAGCCCCCTTCCAGGCAGTATCCCCCAAAACCACTATCCTGACCTCCCGTGCTAGATGCTATCCCTATACCCTCTCCAAGTCCTATTCTGACTTCTTGGTCGGAAATGGTCTGTACTCTCTATTCTGCCTTTATTTCACTGCATTGTGTCCGTGAACTCTACCCCGTCACCACGTGTTTCGGCGGCCCCCGTTTATCACTGAGGAGTCTTCCACCGTGTGGATGGACCAGCCGGGCCATCCACGCCTTGCCCATGGTCATGTGGGGTGCCTACGGTAGCGGGTTTCCCAGCAGTGAAAACTGCTGAATCACAGGACACTGCCTCACCCGGGAGACAAAAGACAGGGAGGCAGGGCTCCTCACGCATCAGCTGATGGACTCACGCAGCCTGGGAGAGCTGCCAGGGCTGGGCCCTGCAGCCGCGGCTGTCCCCGGGGTGTGGGGGGGCCACGGCTCACTGTCTTCAGTGGGTTCCTCTGCTGCTGCCTCTGGAGAAGTTCTAGAAGGCCCAGGGGACTGCTTTTTTTTTTTTTTTTTTTTATTCATATGGTATGTTTTATTAGCTAAGTTCTCTTACCGTGCCTAGAATCACAACTGATGATGCTCTTGAGGTCATCAATAAATAAAATGCCGAGAAAAGGTTTATCACAAAATGAAATGAAATGTTGGTAATGAACAAAGGAATTGTAATAATGTGGAGAGGGACCAGATCATTCAATAACATACACATTAAAGGACACGGCTCCCTTATTCGGTGTGTTGACTATTCACAAAGTGGGACGCCATCTTCATTATCTGATCACAGTAAGTCTGAATCCACTTTCTGTATCCTTGAATTCTGTCTGGTTGTATCTTTAGAAGACATAAATCTAAACTCTTTTTTTAAAATATATTTTTTAACGTTCATTTATTTTTGAGAGAGAGAGAGAAAGGTGGGGAAGGACAGAGAGAGAGGGAGATGGAGGATCCGAAGCAGGTTCTGTGCCGACAGCAGCGAGCCCAATGCAGGGCTCGATCACACAAACCATGAGATCACGACCTGAGCCGAAACCAAGAGTCGGAGGCCTAACCGAGTGCGCCACCCAGGCACCCCTCGGCTTGGGGACTTTTTACATTTGTATGTGCCAGTGGCTCTCAGCTAGGGACGATTTTGCCAGTAGTACCTCATGAGTTTTGACAACCAGAAATATCTCCAGGCATTGCCAACGTCCAAGGGAAGGAGTAGTGCAAGGCTTTTTCCCATATGGGTATGGAATTGCACCATGTACTGAACGATCATCCTTCCCCACTGAGCTGCAAGGCTCCTTCCTTTGGAAATCCACTTGTATGTGTGGGTCTCTAAATTTCCTGCAAATTTTAGAATCAACTTGTTTCAAACAAAACACGTGTTAGGATGTTTACTGGGATTGCATTGAATCTACAGTTCAATTTGGAGAGCCTTACTGACAAGGTTACTGAGTCTTCCAATCCAGGAATAAGTTAGTATCTGTTTTTGTAAATATTTTATTTTTAAGTACTCCCTACGCCACCATGGGGCTTGAACTCACGACCCTGAGATCAAGAGTCACATGCTCCACTTACCGAACCAGCTAGGTGCCCCTTTATCACTCTATTGTTTATACGTATCCTTTACTCTCAGCCACGTATTATGGTTTTCAGAGTAGAGTTCTTGCACAAGTTTTGTCAAATTTATTTCCAGGTATTTGAAGAGTTTGGGTGTAGCTGTGAATGGTATTTTAAATTCCACTGTCCAACGGTTAGTTTGTAGCATGCAGAAATACAACTGATTTCTGTATATTCGTCTTTGATCCAGCCATCTTGCCCCAAATCCTGTATTTAGTTTAATGGTTTGTTTTTAGGCTCTTTTGGCTTATTTATGCACATAGTCACATCACATCAGTCAAAAATCAGTTGTACTTCTTTTTCAGTTTATATGCCTTTTAATTAGTTGTTTGTTTTTTTTTTAAGTAAACTCTACCCCAACATGGGGCTGGAACTCACAACCCTGAGATCAAGAGTCACGTGCTCTACCGGCTGAGCCAGCCAGGCGCCCCTTATGTATGTATATATGTATGTATGCATGAATATATGAATATATATACGTGTGTATTTTTGGCTTTTCACACTAGCTACAACATCCAGTTTTATGTTGAGTGGAAGAGGTGATACTTGTCTCATTCCAAACATCGGGGGGAAAGTGTTCATTTTAACCTTCAAGTATAAATACGGTGTTAATTGAATTATTTTGATAATATAAGCTTTGTCAGATTAAGGAAGTTCCTTTCTATTCCTAGTTTTTGGAGCGTTTTTATCACGAATAGGTGTTGAATTTTATCAAATGCTTTCCCTGTATAAGATGATCATAGAGTTCTCCTTTCTATTGTTCCTAAACTGAATTACAGTGTTTGCTTTTCAAATGCTAAACCAACCTTGCAGTCTTGGAATTAATCCCCCTAGGTCAGGATTTATTATCTATCTTATGTATTGCTGGATTCTACTTGCTAATATTTTTGTTTAGGATATTTGAATCCATGTTCACAAGAGATCCTGGCCTAAAGTTTTCCTTTCTTGTAATGGCTTTCTTAGGTTTTTGGTATTTTCGTATTCTACTCATTAAATAATTCTACTCATTGACTCATTAAATAAGGAAGTGTTCCCACTTTCTCTATTATTTAGAAGAGTTTAGATAATGGTATTATTTCTTTCTTAAATGTTTGGAAGAATTTACCAGCGAAGTCGTTTTCTTTATAGGAAAGTTTTAAATTATGGATTTGATGTCTCTAACAGATACAAGACTCTTCAGATTTTCTATTTCTTCTTGGGTCAATATCGTTAAATTGTGTTTTCCCAAGGAAACTGTCCATTTCCTCTCCATTGTCAAATTTATTGGCTTAAGTTGATCAGTATCCTCTTGTCATCCTATAGTTAGGATCTGTACTGATGCCTCCTCTTTCATTCCTTTTAATGGAAATTTGTGTTTTCCCTTGAGTAGTAGTAACCTCTTCAAAGAACTATCTTTTGATTTTGTGGCTTTTCTCTACTACATGTCTGCTAACTCTTAGTTGTCCTGCAAGGATGCAGCTCAGGTGTCTCCTTCTGCAGGACCGAGTCAGGTGCCCCCTGGTCTCCTACATCCCAGTCCTGATCAACCTTGGATGTCAACGGTGAAAGATGTGTCTTCCCCACTGGATCATGAGTTCTGCAAGGGCTGGGCTCAGGGCTATTTTGCTCACCCTTCCATCTCTGCCAGGGATACTATTCTCTCACTCCTCTTTTCTTACCTCATCCCAATTCATCTTTTAGGTCTCGGCTGCAATGTCCCTTCCTCCCAAAAGCCCTCCCTGACCCTAGGCTGGGTCAGACATATCCTCTTGATTTCTGAAGCTCCCTGGGCAACCCTCACCACAACACTGTTTATTCTGGGTTGAATGCTTTTTAAAATATGATGGTGCTACTTGGAGCGCCTGGGTGGCTCAGTCAGTTAAGCGTTTGACTTCAGCTCAGGTCATGATCTCACAGTTTGTGAGTCTGAGCCCCACACTGGGTTCTCTTATCAGCACAGGGCCTGCTTCGGGTCCTCTGTCCCCCTCTTTCTGCCCCTCCCCTGCTCACACTTGTGCTCTTTCTCTCTCTCTCAAAAATAAACATTAAATTAAAAATTAAGAAAATATAATGGTCCTTCTTAAAATGGTTATAGAACTACGTTTCAACTAGCCTCGTGTATCTTGAGGCCTCTGCCAAAATCTTGTGTATCTTGAGGCCTCTGGCAAGTTCTCCTTGCTCCACGGGTAACTCAGTTGTCACTGCCTGGAAACTGGACTGTGGGCTCCTTAAGGACAGGCAGGTTCCCAGAAATACCCAGCCCAGGGCCTGGCAGCAAGAAGGCACAAGGAAATGTTGAATGAATGGATGAACAGCTCATCTTTCCTTGAAGTTTCCTCAAATTCACTGTACATGATGTCACTATGGGCGTTCAAATTTTGTCAAAACATTCTTGTCTGTTACGGAGTTTATGCTTTTACTAAAGTTTGATGTATCGCCTGTCTCCAAAGAATCAAAAGAATGTTGCTTTTCCCCGAAGGGGAGAAAATTTAACAGGATACTTTAGCAATGGAAAAGGCAATACTCGCCTAACCAGTTCATCAGCCCTTAGTCCCCCTGCTGGGGCTTCAACACCAGGCCCTGCTGTAGGCTGCTTTCACTTCCTGCTTCTGCACCAGATAAAGAAGCACACAGGCCAAATGTTGGGCCATTTGGCTGTGGGCAAAGGAGTGCTCTTCCCTAAGCCTTAGTTCATCTTCAAAATGAGGACCCTCCCGCCTGTGGGACGGTATTGCTGAAATAACGAAATGAGATCATGCAAAAGCCTGTCAGTTCAGGGCCAGGCTTAATAAATGGCAGGAAGGCCTTTGGAGTCACACAGATCTAGACTCAGCTCTCAGCTCTCTCACTTTCTGGACGTGCGAGGTGATTCTGAGTTCCCCCATCAGTAAACTGGGGACCAAAATTCCCAACTGATAGCAGTGGGAGAACGGTAATGAGACACTAAGTGAGAAATGGCTCAATCTAGTAAAGGTTCATCTAGCATCCTCTTCCCGACTCCTGTTTGGAATTTTATGCCTGGAAATATGCCCTACCCACTGGTCTCAGCGCTGCCCTCGGGCTACGTAAAACAGCGGTCTGTCTCCTCCCTGGTCTGTGTCCTGGTCACCCTCCCCCGCCCCCCGCTTTTTTTTTTTTTCCAGGCCTTGAACTCACAACCTGAGTTGTGATCCAAAACCTGAACTGAGATCAAGAGTCGGATGCTCAGCCAACTGAGCCGTCCAGGCGCCCCCCTGGGTCCTAGTCTTGTTGCCTTTGATCTGTCCTCCATACCACACAGTATCCCAGCTCAGTTACCCCCTCCTCCACGAAGCCTGCCCTGACTCTCAGACCCCTGGGTGCCCCTGCCAAACAAAGCTACGACCACTCTGGTAATCACTGTGTGGTGACGAACCTACCTCCCCAACGGGACTGGGAGCCCCATGAGGGCACGGCTTGGGGCTGACTCACTTCACTGCAGGGGCCCCAGCCCTGGGTGGGGCACAGAGCAGGCCTTCAATGAAAGGGCTGATCTGTGGGAGTCCGCAGGGGGTAGCCACGGACCCTCTCACCGGGCTCTACCCACGTCCCTCATGCTTCCTATCTCACCTGTCCGCTGGACACAGCGAGGCGCTGCACTCTGGGAGGTGTTTGCTTCTCTGGGCTCTAGTTCCCCATCTCTCAGGCTGCCTCTGTGTCTCCTGCTGGATCCCTTTCCTTGGCCTCAGGGGCTGGTGGTATTTCTCAGGGCGCTGTTGCCCAAGGCCCAGTTCTCACTCAACCGGTCACATCCACTCTCAGGGGCAACCGGGACCCTCAGGACCCCAACCCCTGGGCTTGGATCCCTCTCCTCAGCCCCAGAGTTCCAGGCCCCGGGCACCCCAGACCCTCCAGGTCACAGCACAATGGCTGACCAGCCCCTGGGAGTTTTCAAGGGAACAGAATCTCTTACCCCACCGAGTCCATTAAAAGGGAGTACTTGGCCGCGGCTAACCATTGTGAAAGTGTTTTCCTAAGCATGGACCTGCAGGTGGCTGGAATGTAACTCTTTCCTCAGGAAACTGTGCTGCTGAAGACAAGGGCTCCTCTTCCTCCACAGTGGGGGGGCCAGGCGCCTCGGGAGCTGGTTGGCAGGAGACAGGACTAAGCACCTCTTCCCCACTACTGGAAACACGTCTGCGGGCACACAATGGCTGCTTCCTCGTAAAATAAGGGGAAAGCGTGCCTAACGTGGGCCATCACTCAACCGCGAGCAATGAAGGAGTCACCGAAGCCTCACTACCTACTAAGTAGTACCTACTGCTCATCTAGCCCGGGGTGATGGACAGGGACCCTAAGTACTGAACTGCTAAACATGATGTAACTGGTAAAAGGGATTGCTAACTATTTGAGAGGGAAGAAGTTTTTTTAAATATGGGGGGACTAAAAGCACGAAATCCTTAGTTCCCACGTTAGGAGGTCAACAGGTAATAAAAAATGGAAAATTTTAAAAACTAGAAGTGTAAGCACCTTATTTGGAAATACGGTGGTAAATGCCAAAAACAGCAGAAGGAGTTAAAGTGGTTACCTGTGGGGGACAGGAATTGAGGTGGAAAGGGAAATGGCTGCATTTTCTTCTTCGTTTTTCTTTTTTTAGAGTGTATTTATTTAAGTAATCGCTACGCCCAGCATGGGGCTCGAACTCATGACCCCGAGATCAAGAGTTGCACGCTCTTCCGACTGAGCCAGCCGGGCGCCCCTGTGTTTTTATTCTCTTCATCATAAATCACAGATGTATTTGGCTCTTTTAAACTAAGTACTTGTTCTCCTTTGGCAACATTAGTAATTCATGTCGTTTTTAAAACAAACACATTTCAAAAACCTGCCCAAGCCAAACATTCCATCCAAAAGCAACAGAATACACATTCTTCCCAGGAAGCCGGGAGGGCTCAGGCAGCGGAGCATGTGACTCTTGATCTCGGGGTTGTGTTCAAGCCCCAGGTTGGGCGGAGAGATTACATTAAAAATAAAATTTAGGGGCGCGTGGGTGGCTCAGTTGGTTGAGCGTCTGACTTCGGCTCAGGGCATGAGCTCCCAGCTCGTGAGTTCGAACCCCATGTCGGACTCTGTGCTCAGAGCCCAGAGCCTGCTTCAGATTCTGTGTTTCCCACTCTCTGCCTCTCCCCCGCTCACACCCTGTCTCTCTCTCTCTCTCTCAAAAATAAACATTTAAAAAATTTAAAAAATAAATTAAATTTTTAAAAAATGCACATTCTTTGCAAGTGCACATGGAACATTCTCCATCACATCCGCTTCCAGGGACAACCTGACCCCTCCTATGACTCTCAAGATCCTGTATCAGGCCGCCCAACCCGTTTTAACAAATTTCAGAAGACTGAAATCGTATGGAGCATCTCTTCTGACCACAACGGTACGAAACTAGAAATCAATGACAAGAAGAAAACTGAGAAATCCATAAACATGTCAACACTAAGCAGGCTCCCGAACAATCAACAACCTGACGAAGCAATCAAAAAAGAAGTGAAAAATACCTTGAGACAAGCAAAAATGGAAATACAACGTCCCAGAACCTGTGGGACGCCGCGAAAGCAGTTCTAAGAGGGAAGTGCACAGCGATCAGTGCCTACGGCAAGAAAGAAGAAAATTTGAAATCAACAGCCTAACTTTACACCTCCAGGAACTAGAAAAAGCGCAGAGCTCAGTCAGTACGAGGAAGGAAACGACAAAGATCAGAGCACGAATAAGTGAAATTGAGGCTAACGAGGCAACATGAAAGATAAGTAGGAGCCAAGAGCCGGTTCTTTGAGAAGATAAACAAAACCAAAAACCTTTTGGTGAGACTCACCAAGAAAAAAAGAGAGAAAACATAAAATGAGACCTGAAAGGGGAGACGTTACATCTGCTACCACAGAAATACAAAGGCTGAGAGACTACTCCAAACAATTACACGTCCACACACAGATCAAACCGAAATGGATAAAGTCCTAGAAACATACAACCTTCCAATACTGAATCATGAAGAAACAGAAAATCTGAATAGAATGATTATCACTAAGGAGATTGAATTCAGTCATCACAAAACCTCTCAACAGAGGCACCCGGGTGGCTCCGTTCGTTAAGTGTCTGACTTCGGCTCAGGTCATGATCTTGCGGTTTGTGGGTTTGAGCCCCATGTCGGGCTCTGTGCTGACAGCTCGGAGCCTGGAGCCTGCTTCGGATTCTGTGTCTCCCTCTCTCTCTGCCCCTCCCCTTCTCGTGCTCTGTTTCTCTCTCTCAAAAATAAACATTAAAAACATAAAAAAAAAAAAAACCTCAGCAAACAAAAGGACAAGAAATAACAAGTGTTGGCGAGGATGTGGAGAAAAGGGAATCCTTGTGCAGTGTTAGTGTCTGACTTCGACTCAGGTCATGATCTCATGGTTTGTGAGTTTGAGCCCTACATCGGGGCTCTGTGCTGACAGTGCAGAGCCTGCCTGGGATTTTCTCTCTCCCTCTCTCTGCCCCTCCCTCACTTGTTCATTCTCTCTCTCTCTTTTTCTCTCTCTCTCAATAAATAAACCTAAAAACATATAGAACTACCATATGATCTTGTGATTCCACTTCTGAGTATTTATTTATCCAAAGAAAACAAAACTACCAATTCTAAAACATATATGCACCCCAGTGTTCACTGCAGGATTTAAAATAGCCACGGCCACGGTATGGAAACCATCTAAGTGTCCATCGACAGATGAATGGATAAAGAAACTACAGTTAAGTGTGGTATATACGGACAACAGAACATGATTCAGCCACAAATAAGAATGAAATCGTCATCTGCAACAACATGGATGCACCTTGAGGGCATTATGCGATGTGAAACACATCAGAGAGAGACAAGTACTGTATGATTTTACTTGCACGTGGAATAAAGCCAAAACAACAACAAAAAAGTTCACAGATATAGAGCATAGACGGGTGGCTGCCAGAAGTGGAGGGCAGCGGGGAGGCCAATGGGTAGAGAGAGTTAAAAGGAATAAACTTTCAGCTATGAAAGAAACAAGTCACGGGGATGTAACGTACAGCATGGGAACTACAGTTAATAACACCGTGCTGCAAATCTGCGAGTTGCTTAGAGAGCAAATCTGAAAAGTTCTTGTCATAAGAAAAAAATAAGGTCTTATCATAAAAAAAAAACTCTATAACTATATATGGTGATATATATATATTAACTCACTGTGGTGACCATTTTGCAACAAAAATATCAAATCATTATGTCTTATACTTGAAACTAATGTAATGTTGCATGTCAATTACACCTCCATGTAGAACAAAACAAGAGAGAACAACTTGTCCAAGCCAGAAATGTAAGCACTGTTTTTGGGTTTCCAGGCCTCTGCCCTGGCCCAGCCACGTCCCAGATCTCTGGTCCCATCCTCCTGCACGTTCCATACCCGAAGTCACCATACTGAAATAAATACAGGAGCAAGGTCCTCTCCTGCTTAAAATCCTTCACTGGTTTCCATGCCAGACTCTTTAAAATGACCTAAAGGTTCCATATGCTCAGCGCATTTTTTTACCTCCAGTCCTCAATACATGTGGAATTACTTTCAGGGTTCAAAACAAATTTAAAATGTGTGCTCCTTCGGCCCAGGGCTCAGTTCAGGGGCCTCTCCTCCAGGAAGCCTTCCTGGACCCCTAGGCCAGGTCAGGTGTGCCTCTGGGCTCTTCCAGCCCAGCTATGCTCACTTGGGGCCGTCGCTGTCTAGGGACGAGTCTGTCTTTGTCTCCTCCAACAGACTCAGAATCCTAGGACAGCGGGACAGGGCTGTCTGGGTCGCTGCTGCGTCCCCAGTGCTGTGCGGCACAAAACTGGACCCAGAGTGAGTACTCGGAGGGTTTGGAGGATGAAAAAAAAAATAAAAGAAGGAAACACACTCCAAATTAACTTTTGGTTATTAGCAAGCACCGGTATATAGGGTGCGTGCTCTTTCTCTCTCTGTATTTAAATTTTTTTCTACAAAAACATGGATTGCTCCTCTATTTTTATTTTTATTTTTAATTTAAGGTTATTTATTTTGAGAGAAGGAAAGAGAGAGCATGTGCATGCAACTAGGACAGGGACAGACAGAGACTCTGAGAGAGAGAGAGAGAGAGAAAGAGAGAGAGAGAGAGAACAAGCACAAGCAAGGAAGGGGCAGAGAGAGAGGGAGAGAGAGACTCCCAAGCAGGCTCTGCACTATCAGCACAGAGCCCCGTGCAGGGCTTGAACACACGAACCATGAGATCATGACCTGAGCCGAAGTCGGACGCTTCCACAACTAAGCCACCCAGGCACCCGATCCTCTATTTTTAAAAATTAGGAAACAAGGGCCATCTGGGTGGCCCCGTTAAGCATCCGACTCTTGATTTCAGCTCAGATCATGATCTCATGGTTCGTGGGATCAAGCCCCAGGTCGGGCTCCGCGCTGACAGCACAAGGCCTGCTTGGGATTCTCTGTCCCCTCTCTCTTTGCCCCTCCGCTGCTTGTGCTCTCTCTCACAAAATAAATACACTTTAAAAAATTAGGAAGAAAACCACTAATTGCACATCCTTGGAACCACGGTTCTGATTCTAGGGATTTATCACCTCCTTCTCTAAGAAAGGAAGCATGGATTTACAGAACGTATAGAAAGATACCAGAAAAACACACCCCTGCCCCCAACACATGTGACCCATTTAGGGATGAGCTTCTTTCCACTAACTACCAGGCCAGGGATCGGCTCTGCGCTCAGCCGTGACTGGGGGGCGGGGGGGGGGGCGGGGAGTGCAGCCTGAGCCCCCACCACCCTTGAGGTGGTCACCTACAGTTCACCCACAGCACTGACGGGCCTCTGAGGAGGGGAGTTCACAGGTGATTCGGAGGGTGAGGCCTGTGAGTGGTGTGTGACACCATTTGGTGGCCCGCAGGATTTATGGCCACAGGACAAGATCTCTTTGAATAATCCTCATCGGGACAATGGGTTCTTGGGATGTCACTCAGGCAGAATCTCGGGTGGGACGTGAGAAGCGTCTGGAACTCTCTCAGGAAGCTTTGGCACTGCAGATGGGGCGTGGGCCGGCACAAGAGTGGGCCCTCTGCCAGAGCCCGTGTCATGGGGCGAAGGGCCTGCTCTGGCTGGAGAAGCTGCGTCCTCAGATCAGGTGCTGGGACCCTGTGCTCACCTGGGAGCCCCGACCCCCACCCCCATCTCCTCTCCCTTGAAGCCCTCTCTGTCTCCCGCTGTGGCCGTTCTCTGATGACCCCTGCCGCCCCCTGCCCTCGTGAGCCAAGAACCCAAGGGTGAGTAGAGGGTGAGGAGACCGGATCCCCAGTTGATCCTGAGGAGAGGTGAACACGTGAGGTGGGGGTGGGGTACAACAGTCTGAGCACGAGTTGTTGTTGTTTTTCTTTTTTAAATTTTGTTAGTTACTTTGGAGACTCAAGAGTACAACCACGGATGAAGGGGAAATACCACCCCTTTGAAGGGTTAAGCAAACACTTTCCGTGTGCGCCTAGCATGAGCCCCCGCCAAGAGAATCAACCAGGTGTGCTCAGCAGCAGGTCTTTTTTCTTAATTTTGGATTTTGTTTTTCATCCTCAAATTCGTGAACATGCAGTGTAGTCTCGGTTTCGGGAGTAGAATCCAGTGATTCATCCCTTCCATAGGACACCCAGTGCTCGTCCCAACAAGTGCCCTCCTTTATGGCAGTCACCCATTTTCCTCACCCCACAGCTACCCTCAGTTTGTTCTCTGTATTTAAGAGTCTCTTATGGTTTGCCTCCCTCTCTGCTTTTACCGTATTTTTGCTTCCCTTCCCCTATGATCATCTGCTAAGTTTCTCAAATTCTGCATATGAGTGAAATCATGTGATATGTCTTTCTCTGACTTATTTTGCTTAGCATAATACCCTGTCGCAAATGGCAGGATTTCATTCTTTTTCATGGCCAAGTAGTATTCCATTGTGTATATATATTGTATATATACACACCACATTTTCTTAATCCACTCGTCGGTTGATGGACATTTGGGTCCTTTTCATAATTTGGCTATTGTTGATAGCGCTGTTGTAAACATTGGGGTGCATGCGCTCCTTCAAATCACCACTCCTCTATCCTTTGGATAAATTCCTAGTGGTGCAATTGCTGGGTCGTAGGGTAGTTCTATTTTTAACATTTTGAGGAACCTCCACACAGTTTTCCAGAGCGGCTGCACCAGTTTTTCATTCCCACTGACAGTGCAAGAGGGTTCCCCTTTCTCCACATCGTCGCCAACATCTGTTGTTTCCTGAGTTGTTAGTTTTGGCCACTCTGACCGGTATGAGGTGGTATCTCATTTTGGTTTTCATTTGTATTTCTCTGATGATGAGTGATGTTGAGCATCTTTTCGTGCATCTGTGGACCATCTGGATGTCGTCTTTGGAAAAGTGCCTATTCATGTCTTCTGCCCATTTCTTCACTGGATTATTTGTTTTTTGGGTTTTTTTGGGAGGTGTTGAGTTTGCTGAATTCTTTATTTATTTGTGATACAAACTCTTTACCTGATCTGTCATTTGCAAGTATCTTCTCCAATTCTGTCGGCTGGCTTTTAGTTTTGTTGACGAGCCTGAGTTTTTGAACTGCAGGTCTATGATCATAAGCTGCAAAACCGATCTTGTGTGTGAGAACCAGCATCTCTTTAGAGAAAGATTTTAATACATACTGTATAATTCCAATTACGTAAACTTCTGGAAAATGCAAACTCATCTCTGGCAGACGAGTGGTGTGGGGAGGGGTTACAAGGGGCACAGGGATACTCTGGGGGTGGCGGATATGTTCACTCTCTAGATTGTGGTGACAATTTCAGGAGGATACACGTCGAGCGAATCTTAACAAATTGTACACGTTAAATATGCGCGGTTTACTGTACATCGGTTATACCTCGATAAAGCCATAAACAAACAAAAGAAATAGAAGAGGATAAAACAGAACAGGGTAGACCAGGCCAGCCAGGAAGGAAGAGGAGTCGGAGTTGGCCGGGGCCAACTGAGGAGCAGTTCCCAGAAGCAGGAGAAGAGCTGCACTTGACCCTGTTCGAGGAAAGCATCCCAGGAGTTCGGAAAGCACGAACTTCTGAGGAATGCGCTAACCGCTCTGCCCCTAGGCTCCCCAGCCTGCTCTCCAGACCTACAGACCCTGGCCTTGAGCCACGGCTCGGGCTGGGTGTGCGACCTCCGGCCCAGCCAGCGCTGCCCTCTGCCCACTGGCCGCCGCCGAGGGCCGAATGGGCGCGAGCCTGCTCCTCCCCGTGCCCTTCGCCGCTGCTCCCCCTGCCTGATGGAGAGTTCGTGCCAATTCAGTTTAACCGACAGACTCTTCCAGTTTGTCCGAGGTCAAGGGGAGGTTCCCGTCAGCAACCAAGGTCCCGGATAGGGTCTTCCTCCAATTCCAACCCAAGGTTTTATATACATCTTCTTCTCCCTTGGGCTGATCTGTGCCCCTAACTGTGTAAATGTAGGACGGAACCTGTCACCCCCAGATTCTCTGATTCTTTACTATATTCCACACCCTTCAAGGTCATCCATTTTAGCTCCACGTTTCAGAAACTTTGACATAAGGCTAGCATATACTTAGGCTCAGCATATAGGGGCGAAATGTGGATCTGCTCAAGAAAACAGGAAAACTAAAACAAAAGGAAGAGCTGAACTTGAGCGAGGAGGGGAGAGGGACCCCAGGGCAGCCCAGGCGGAGCTGTTCCCGGCCCCAGGTGCGGGGGCTGGTGATCCACGAGGAGGCTGGGAGACCGCGTGTGGCCTGGGCCCCTAGGATGGCCGGTGGGGCTGCCCAACCCAGGTGAAGGAGCTCCTGGTCATCTCCAAGGACCGTACCAAGTCAGAATGTGACGGCTGCAGGAAATACAACAGGAAGAACGGCTAGGCCCCAGGATGCATCCTCCCCTCCCTCCCACTCCCCCTTCTTTCCTCCTCAGCCTTCCACTTTTCAGGACTTGGGACATGCCCGGTGGCTCTTTCTTTCCAAGATTCGAAATTATGGGCCACAGGTTCCCACAGTGGGATCCTGGGTAAATTGCCTTGTATTTCTGGGCCTCAGGCTCCGTGTCTGCAAAACAGACCTGATCAGGGAAGCTTCCAGGCAGGGAGGATGAAGCATGCTGTTCCGGAGCCCCTTACCCAGAATTCTTTGTGGCAGAGGAGATGCCCTTCTGTGAGCAGGTGAACGGGATGAGCTGAAGCTCCCAGGTTGCTGAGCTCACCCCAGGGTGGTGTAGGAACTTCTCTCTGTAGCTCCTCCTTCCTGGCAGTTCTCCTGGGTCGGAGGCCTCTCCCTGGTCATGCTCCTTGCACCTGAGAGGCAATAGGTCCAAGAGGGTAAAGTTGGGCATTCGAGGATGTTCACCGCACTGAGGCTGAGGGCAGCGTGAAGTGAGGAGACAACGCAGGGCATGGGGTAGATGACTCCCCGTTCCTGCCCGCAACAGTCCTCTGTGACTGGGCCTTCCTACACCACGAGGCCGGAGTGCTCTGAAGGATACCTCCCCAAGGTCCCCGCCACACAGGCCCAGGAGGTGTGAGAGGCGACCAATAAGACACATCATCCAGGCTTTGTAAGACGGAAGGAGAAACACAGGCCGCCCCCATCCCCCTGCTTCAGCTCAGTTCTGCGCACAACGGTGCACTGGGGATGTCGGAAGTTTCCCAGGTGGATTTCCAGGGTCCTATCACCAACATGGTGGATGTCATGGCTTTCTGGCCTCTGGATGGCATTAAGTTGATGTGTTCTTCCACGCGACATTTAAGCGGGCAGCCTCCAAGGCAGCAGCTCGCCTGGTGGGTCAGTCCTGCAGCGTCATTCTGGAGGTCCGGCCAAGAGCCAATGCATCCCGCCCTTCCAAGGACTGTGCAAGCCTCACTCTCTGTATTAAATTACGTTCTGCCAAATTTAGTTTCAAATGCATCAAAAATAAGATGGATCGGAGAGCCTGGGGGAGCTCAGTCAGCTACACGTCTGACTCTTCGTTTTAGCTCAGGTCATGATCTCACGGTTCATGAGGCCAAGCCCTGTGTTGGGGCTGTCAGCGCAGAGCCTGCTTGGGATTCTCTCTCTCCCTCTCTGTCTGCCCCTCTCCCCGCCTCAGAATAAACACATAAATGTTTAAAAAACATAAGATGGATCAATGGATGGGTGGAAGGGTGGACCAAGGAGCAAAGTGTGATGAAACAAGTATGCTAAAGTGTTAGCAAGAGACTCTCACCCCCTGAGGGTGTTCAGTTTCAAATTCTTCCAATGTTGCTATACGTCTGAACACATTCCTAATAAAACGTTGAGGAGGAAACTTTCTCCTTAGGAGGGCCGGAATGTTTCTTTTTCCCACAGGTGGACCCTGATGATGCAGTGGACCTTAGAAACGACGAGAGCTTTCTCCGGCAGACGTGGAAAGGGGACCTGACCTGTCTTGGCCTTGGCGGGGTGCCCAGCAGGGTGGAGAAATCTTCCCGGGAACGGAGGCAGACTTGGGTGCAAGGCTAAGGCTCAATGAATAGGGGCCTCACGAGTTACTGGCTTTCTGAGTGCGCCCCCCGGGTAGCCTGAGGTAAAGGTGGGAAGTGCTCCCTTGGGCTCCCTCATGCAGAATATGCTGGTTCCCGGGCTGGGGTCGCCGCAACCTTCCATCTCCAAGACTCAGCTTCCTCCTTTATAAAATGGTTTAATAATAATCCTCACTCACAGGGTTATGTGAGAGCCAACAAGACTGTGCCTGGCTCCATCCGAAGGTTTCAGTAGAGAGGAGTCATTGGTGTTGTTATAATTAGGTCCTGAGTGGGGCTGCTGAATCTCAACACTGAAAGCTTTCACGTGGGGTAGAGGAACACGACAGAAAACACACTGGGGTACACTCCTGGAGGCCTGGGGGAGGAGCAATGCCCAGAGGGACCCCCTTCCTCCTGGGACTGCAAAGACCACAGCCTGGAGACCCTGATGTGGGACTCAAACTCACAGACTGCGAGATCGTGACCTGAGCCGAAGTCGGACGCTTAACCAATGGACCCACCCAGGCGCCCCTCCTTCTCAATTTATTAATTAGAAGTCTGGGGGCGCCTGGGTGGCTCCGTTGGTTAAGCGTCTGACTTCGGCTCAGGTCACGATCTCATGGTTCGTGAGTTCAAGCCCCATGTTGGGTTCTGTGCTGCCGGCTTGGAGCCTGGAGCCTGCTTTGGATTCTGTCTCTCCCTCTCCCTCTGTCCCTCCCCCACTCACGCTCCATCTCTCTCTCTCTCTCTCTCTCAAAAATAAACATTTAAAAAAACTTTTTAAATAAAATAAAAGTAAATGGAGAAGGAAGGAAAGAAATAAAAATCAACACAAGGCAAATACTACGACTACTGCAGAAAGATCCCCTGAGGGTTGCTAAAATTAGTGGGCAAAAGTTTGAGAAGAAACAGAACATCTGCACAGTCAAAGTATCTTCCCCAAGATATTTATTCACTGAGGGAAAAACGTAATACAATGGACAAACCTAGCAGACACCACCTTAACCACGTGACCAAGGTCAATTTGACCAGAAACAGGACAAATTGATGTCATGATGCCCTGATGCAGTGCACTAAGGAGGACACAGCATCATTCCTGTGGCCTTCTTGCCAAAAATGCAGAACCTCTTTCCAATCATGAGAAAGCATCAGACAAACTCAAATTGAAGGACAGTCTACAAAATAATCAGTACTCTTCAAAAGGGTCAAGGTTTCGTAGTAACGTTTTTTTAGATACCTCTCCCGCGGTAAGGGAAATAAAAGCAAAAATAAACTACTGGGACTCCATCAATCAATAAAACTAAAAGGCAACTCACAGAATGGGAGGAGATATTTGCAAATGATATACCGATAAAGGGTTAGTATCCAAAATACATAAAGAACTTCTACAACTTGCCCTCCCTCAGGAGCTCACAATGAGATCCTTCCAGCACACAGCAAGATGGTGGCTGCCTACAACCTGAAGGGAAAGCTCTCATCAGACACCAACCCTGTGGACACCTATTTTTGAAAGGGAGAATGTCAAAAGGTATCTCCTCCTATATTTGGAAGAGGACAATGACTTTTAATCACTAGAGAATATTCTCATCATTGGAGAAGGCACTATTTGAGTCTGCAGAACAAACCTTATTAAATAATTCTTATCTTCCACTAGTTTCCACTATATACGTACCTTCCCACAATTCAGCACCCCTAGAAGCTCCAATTCCCCCAACCTTCTTTTGTCTAGTGACTTCTCCACAATTCACTCTCCTTTGTTAAAATGGTATATAAGCCTCCAGGTCTACCTGTTCCTTGGAGTTTTTCACTTCTATTCTGTGGAACCTCCTGTGTGCATATAAAATAAGTCTTTTCTTCTGTTAAAAACAAAACAAAACAGACCCTCAACAGCCAAAAAACAAATGATCCAATTAAAAAATGGGCAGAAGACACAGATAGACATTTCTCCAAGACATACAGATGGCCAACAGATACATGAAAAGATGCTCAGTACCACTTATCATCAGAGAAATGCAAATCATTTGAGCTGGATTTACAACTTTTCTGTAAATCTAAATTTAGTCTGAAGTAAAAAGATTAAAAAAGAAATAGGCTTGGGGCACCTGGGTGGCTCCGCTGGTTAAGGCTGAGCTTCTTTTTTTTCTTTTTTTTATTAAAAAAGTGTTTTAATATTTACTTATTTTTGAGAGGAAGAGAGACAGCCTGCAAACAGGAAGGGGCAGAGAGAGAGGCAGACACAGAATCCAAAGCAGGCTCCAGGCTCCAAGCTGTCAGCACAGAGCCTGACGCGGGGCTCGGACCCACGAACTGCGCGATCATGACCTGAGCTGAAGTCGGACGTTTAACCAGCTGAGCCCCCCAGGCGTTGCGAGTTTCCCACTCTTGATTTTGGCTCAGGTCATGATCTCACAGTTTGTGAGTTCGAGCCCCACATCGGGCTCCGTACTGACAGTGCAGAGCTTGCTTGGGGTTCTCTCCCTCTCTCTCTGCCCCTCCCGCGCACGCATGCTCTCTCTCAAAATAAATAAATAAACTTAAAAAAAAATGGAAGAAGAAATAGCCTGCAGGTGGCGAGACTGTGAGGACACGGACCCTCTCGAACTCACTGCTGTCAGTGTAAATGTGTGGCCCACACCTGAGTGGGTAATTCTGCCTGTGGGCACTGATGGCAGATTTAGCCACACGGGTGGGAGAGGCTTGCCTGGCACGTTGGACTTACAGTATTATTTATACCAACAGTAAGAAAAGCTGGTAAAAACCCTACAAGACTACCTGTGGCCTCAGAAATGACAGTAATTCTGTGAGCAGCGGAAGTACGGAGTGAGGACCTATTTCGTGTGCTGACTGTCTCCTGATGAGCGAGGTCGGTGAGAACCAGTGAGGTCTGGGACGGGGCACACTGTTTGCTACTCTCATGGAGAAAAAGAGGGGGTGCGTGTTAGCATTTGCTTGGAAATGCAGTTTTGGGGGTTTTTTTGTTTTGTTTTGTTTTCCCGAAAATACACAAGGTAAGAGCAGTGGGGAGCAGGGTGCCGGGGGAACGGAAGTTTGGAGGGAGACTCTACCCTACAGACTCTTTTGAACCTTAAGCCATGTGAACTCACTACCTTTTAATAGGCTGTTGTTAAAGAAAAAAAGAAATCAACACACAAGCTGCGCCCACATCCAGGATTCCTGGTCAAGCCTGTGAGACTGAACATTCCGCTTTCCCCTCGAGCCCACAAGAATGGCAGTCGGGTCGAAAGAAGCTAGAAGCCACGAGAACAGAGGGACCAGGGGGGAAGTGAAGAAGAGGGAACCCAGACAGACCTAGGGGACGCAGATGGCCGTGAGGTGACTGAGCCGGAAGGGAGGCCGACCTCGGCACCCACGGAGGGGTTGGGGGAGGCGTCGAGAGGCAGCTCAATGGAGAGTCTAGGACGGCAGGCACCAGTTCTCTCTGCAAGTGGGGATAAGCTGAGGACCCCCAGGACCCCTTGAACCTGATAGGAGACTTCAGAGGGTGAAACAAGGGGACCCCAGGAACAGCTCGGCGTGGGATACCGTACTGAACACACAGGCAGGGCCTTCTAGAATGGGGCTGGTGGCTAATGCACAGAGGGCAAGAGTCTGCTAGACCTTGGCCTTGAACCTCAGTGACTCTGCATGGATTTGCCAGGGGTGAAACCACACCCTGCAGTGCAGCACGGAAAGGGGCTCTCCTCAACGGTGAGCCTTGGTCGTCCCAGGAGCTGGGAAAGACCTGGGCCAAGGACATCCCAGTGGCTTCCAGACCCCTCCCCTCTCTCCTTCCAAAGCCACACTGATGTGGGTATTTGCTGGGTTTGCTGGCCCAGCACCCACTCCCCTTTCTCTGGAAACTGCCCCTGACTCCCTCTGGGGGAAGCCCAACCCCACTCCCAGTTTCAGGTGCTGGCATTCGGCCCAGGGATTTTCCCCGGAATTTCAGAAAGGGGATCCTCTCTTTCCTTTGCTCAGTGAATGGGATATGAACCTGGAGCCATCTTCTCCCCAGAACGAGAGAGCTCGCTTGAGAAAGAAGACAGCACAGAGAAACACAGGGCCCAGAGATGGGGCAGTGACTTCCGGGCATTGTCTGAGTTCCTGAATCTAGCTGAGCCTGAAGCCATCTACTTCCGCAGCAGCGTTTGGGGTTTGGGTATCGGCCCTTAGAGCATGAGATTCTGTTGCCTGCAAACAAGAGCTGGGGAAGAGCCTGGGGTGGGGGTCATCACCGCTTCTTGACAAACAGCAGGAGATGGGGGGGGGGCTGCAGGGAGCCGGGCAGGGCAAGTGCCGAGAAGCCGGATGCAGGTTCGATTATGCACGTGCGGAACCAGACACCGGCATCACAGAAAAAGACTGGAAGCACATACGCAGATAGGTCTTCTGCATGGAGCGACTGCAACAAACCAGCCTTCTTTGAAAAATAAAGCAAGTTCCTTTTAACTCCTTTTTGTCCTCAATTTCTTTTGTGATCATGACAGGGTCCCTGATGCCCTCAGGGTCACGTGGCCTTGAGGGAGCTGTCCCCGCAGAGCCACCCAGTCTCTTCTCTTGCCCCTTCCCGTCCCGCCATCTGCATTTCAGCCTCCTGGAAGTTCCCCTCGTTCACACCTTGACCTTGCGCGTGCTGTTACCTGTGCCTCCATCTTTCCACTTTGTCTGGCTCGCTCTTCCTTGAGTTCTGAGCCATCTGCTTCTCCCAGAAGCCCTCCCCAAACCCGAGACTGGCTAAGGACCTTCCCCCCGCCACAGGCTCCCCTGGTCCAGCACTGACCACTCTGGATCATCACTGTCTGAGACAGAGATGAATAAATAAGGTAGGGACAGGGTTTGTTTTAGTCCTGGCACCCACCACGGAGCATGGAATAAAAAAAATGTTCATGGGAAGGACACTGGAAGAATGGACTGAAAGTGCAAAGTCTGAGATAGAAAAAGATACCAGCTCCGGGAGAAAAAGTCGCATTATTCAATCAATGCTGTTGGGACAACTGGACGGCCAACCATGCAAGAAAATAAGACAGATCCCTACCTCACACCTAATGCCCCAAATAAATTGCAAGATGCATCAAAGACTTAAACATGTACACAAATAGGACTATAAAGCTACTAGAAGAAAACATAAGAGAAATCATTGACAATTTCGAAATAATCTCTCTAAGTATGCCACAAAACCTAAAGTCCGCAAAAGAAATAACGAATAGTTTCACTAAGGTTAAAAAACCCCCACAAAGTTTTACACAGTAAACAACAACAACAAAAAGACAAAACAAAGTCAAATGACAGTGTTGGAAAAAAAGAAGTGCTAATTTTCATACAGAAAGAGCTCCTATTAATTAATTAGACAAAGACCCCAATAACTTGGTAGAAAAACAGGCCAAGACTCGAGAGCGATTAGTGCAAAATTCAAATGACTTTTAACCAGATGAGAAGACACACAACTTTGTTCATGAGGAAGTAAAAATTAAAACTACAACCGAGAAGGGTGCCTGGGTGGCTCAGTCAGTTAAGCGTCCTGCTCTTGGTTTCAGCTCAGGTCATGATCTCATGGTTCGCGGGTTCGAGCCCCGCATTGGGCTCTGTGCTGGCAATGAGGAGCCTGCTTGGGAGTCTCTCTCTCCCTCTCTCTCTCTCTCTGCCCCTGGCCCATGCGCGCTCTCTTTCAAAATAAATAAATAAACATTAAAAAAAAAACCTACAAATGAGAAACTGATTTCCAACTCTTGGATTGGAAAAGATCAAGTGTCCTAGTCCTGTGTGTGGGCTGGATGAGGAGGTGACTCTGGGTGGAAAAGCAGCACCACAGCTCACATTCCCACAGACCCGCACCCAGGAATCACTACAGGGAGACACCCTTGCGTGGTAGCCAAACTGGCGACCCTGGCGTCTTGCTGCTCCTCTACGCTCCCAACAACTTTTGAGAAAAACAAAGCACACCCTTGACATCCTTTGAAGACTGTCATATTCCTTTTTCCATCCTAGGCTAAACTAACCGCGAAGAGCATGAACTTCTGGCTCAGAACGCGAGAGATATTGACATTTTAAAATAAGTCTGTTACATTGCTCTTTTTAGCACACGCAGAGGACTCACAAGCCCACAGAAATGTAACAGCCACCATCAGTCATCTTAATATCTGCCAACCAGCTCCTCCTAAGCTGTGCTCACATGGTTCTTTGCTGTCCTTGAAAATTCAATCTACGTTACATTCTGCTTTCTCTACAAGATTTCTCCTAACATATTTTTAGGCCCAAATGTCCTCTTACATTCCTCTGAAACAAACAAACAAAAATGTATCTATAAATAAGAATCAAAATGTGATGTCAGTGAATACTTTTCGCTCACACTGAGTGATCATTACAATTACTAGTGGCATACCAGTGATCAAAACAGCATGTGTTACACGATTTGATAAGTGATTATTAAGACACAGAATAAGTTTTAGGGGCACCTGGGTGGCTCAGTCGGTGAAGCGACCAATGTCTGTTCAGCTCATGGTCTGACGGTTCGTGGGTTCGAGCCCCGCGTCGGGCTCTGTGCTGACAGCTCGGAGCCTGGAGCCTGCTTCGGATTCTGTGTGTCCCTCTCTCTCTCTCTGCCCCTCCCCCGACACACTCTCTCTCTCTCTCTCTCTCTCTCTCTCTCTCTCAAATAAAGAAATATTTTTAAAAATTTTAAACATAATTTAAGGTTCTATCTTATTAAAAAAGGGCACATTAAACCCAAAGTAAACAGATAGAAGACAGTAAGGATAACAGAAGAAATCAATGAAATAGAAAACAGACAATTGAGAGGAAAATAACAAGATGAAAGGTGATTTTTTTATACATATATTGATAAACCACTAGCAGGACAAGTGATCAAGAATAAAGAAAAAAATAAAACAAAGATTACCAGTGTCCAGGATGAAAGAGGAGACATGTCAGGCTCGGCTCTGAGCGTGAAGCCTGTTTAAGATTCTCTCTTTCTCTCTCTCTCTCTCCTTCTGCCCCTCTCTCCTCTCTCTCACTCTCTAAAATAAAAGCAAAAGCAAAAACAAAACAAAAACAAAAACAAAAAACCCCCATACTTTATGAAAATTGACACAAAAAAGTAGAAAAAAGTAGAAAAGCTAGTCCTATAACTAGCAAGGAAATTGGATGTAATTAAAAACCTTCTCTTAAAGAAAACCGAAAGCCAAGATGGACATTTATATCAAATATTTAAGGAAACCATTCCAAGTTTACACAAAACCTTGCAGTAAATAGAGAATAAGGGAATACGTTCCCAATTGTTTAATGAGGTCAGCCAAACGTTGATATTAAAACCTGTCAAAGACATTACAAGAAAATAAAATTACAGAATATGTCACTCATCACCACAGATTAAAAACAAAAAAAGTCTTTAGAAAAATATTGCCAAATCAAAGCCACCAATATGTAAAAAGGAAAAAAATACCATGACCAAGTGGCATATTTATCCAGGACTACAAGAGTGATTTAACAGTCTTTTAAAAAGTCAATCATCTGTGGGAAGACTGGGTGGCTCGGTTGGTTAAGTATCTGACTTCAGCTCGGGTCATGATCTCGTGGTTCGTGGGTTCGAGCTCCACATTGGGCTCTGTGCTGACGGTGCAGAGTCTGCTTGGGATTCTCTCTCTCCCGCTCTCCCTGTCCTTCCCCCACTTGTATGTGCGCATCCTCTCGCTCTCTCTCTCAAAATAATAAACTTTAAAAAAATAATAAAAATTGGGGCACCTGGGTGGCTCAGTCGGTTAAGCGTCTGGCTTCGGCTCAGGTCATGATCTCACAGTTCGTGGGTTCGAGCCCTGCGTCGGGCTCTGTGCTGACAACTCAGAGCCTGAAGCCTGCTTCGGATTCTGTGTCTCCCTCTCTCTCTGACCCTCCCCTGTTCACGCTGTCTCTCTCTGTCTCTCAAAAATAAATAAACATAAAAAAAAATTTTTTTAGTAAACATAAAAAATAAAAAAAATAACAACAATTTAAAACTCAGGATTTTAATTCATAGAAGTGATAGCGAGCGTCCCTTCCCACATTATGCTAGGGTCGGTCTGTGTGCCCGGTAGAATATGGTGCAACGGGCACAGGTATGTGATGAAGACACTGACTCCGCAGTCTTGGACGCTCTCGCTCTTGGATCACTGTCTTTGGGGGGAAGCCAGCTGCCAGATCATGAGTGGCCCTGAGGAGACGTCCACGGGCAGAGCAGCTGAGCTCTTGGACCAACAGCAAGTGACAGACAGACCGACCAGCGGCGGCGGGCGGGAGTCGGCCGGGGAGGAAGCCCACCTCCCGGCCCCTGGCGAGCCTTCCCCTTGAGAGACTCGGGGCCAGAAGGACTCGAAGAGGCCACGCCCCCAACTCCCGAGTCTCAGGAGCTGTGTGCGACCGCATGAAAAGCTACTCGAGGTCACCATTTATCAGAGAAAAGCGAGTTGCCATTTGACACCAACCGGGAGGGCGAAAATTAAGCAGCGCAAACACTGACTGCTGGCAAGGATGTGCAACAGCTAGACCCACACTGGGAAGCTCGTTGGCAGTTTCGGATAAAGGTATTATACCTTTGTATGTGCCATTCCCGGGGAATCTACCCAAAAGCAGTGAAAACATACTCCCATACAGACCTGGTCAAGACTGTTCACAGTCGCTTTCCTGGTAACAGAAACGACAGCAAAAAAAGGGACATCCGAGTGTCCATCATTAAGACAGTAAAGTATAGCATGTTCATATATTGGAATAAAAGAATACACACTCGCAGCAGTAAAAGAAACAAATCACTGATACATGCAGCTGAAAGAGCCCTCAAGTATCACGTGAATAAAAGCTAGACATTGAGTTCGTATTACATGATTCCATTTATATGAAGCTTAACAACAGGTAAAACTAATCTATAGTGAGAGAAGTCATACAAGGTGACAGAACAGGAAAGGAAAGAACCTCCAGGGGTGATGGAAACGCTTTTTTAAAAAATTTTTAATGTTTTATTTATTTTCGAGAGAGAGAGAGAGAAAGACAGTGTGAGTGGGGGAGGGGCAGAGAGAGAGAGGGAGACACAGAATCCGAGGAAGGCTGCAGGCTCTGAGCTGTCAGCACAGAGCCCGACATGGGGCTCGAACTGGTGGAGGGAGCTTGAGATCATGACCCGAGCCGCAGTCGGTCGCTTAACCAACTGAGCCACCCAGGCGCCCTGGAAACGCTTTAGATCTTGGAAGCTGGTTATATAGGTATATGCATTTATCCGTGCTCATTACACTACGCATTTCAGATCTGGACAGATTTATAGAGACCGTACGACAAAGAATATGCAAAAACTAAAATAATGAAACGTAAGAGGAGGAGTCTGGGAACCCAGGGGCCGATTTCTTATTCTGTGCTGCCCCAGGGAACGTGTTTCTCTCTCTCGGAGATAGTTCCCTACTCATAAAGCCAGACTGATCACATAAACTCCCTAATAAAGTGGCTAATATCATTTGTTGAGAGCATAGAAAGCATAATAAATGAAAACTGTTATCGGTTAAGAAATTGTTATAAAGAGTAAATAGCTTCGAGCCAGAGCCTGCCCCGGACGCCCGTTCCTGGATGTGCTCCCGCCGGCTGAATGCCCACCCCAACACTGTCCCAGGTGTTACGGGACTTGGGGTGCCTCGAGCAGGGCGGGAGCTTCCTCCCACGGACTGAGCCCTATCCTCTACCACGGCCTCTGCAGCCAGCAGTGATGCACACGGCACCAGTGACCGGAGGACACGCGACTGGTCCTGTCGGCCAAGCGACGGGCCGGGGAATCCCACCTCGCCAGCCCTGGGTCCGAGGGCTTCGGGAGTGGTGAACCCGGCCCTTCGGACTGGCCAATCAGGCTGCATTCCTCGGGCTGCGGTGATTGGCTCAAGGAAGGGGGTGTGGCCGAAACTGGGCCACTGAGGTTCAGCCTGGGAGTTTGGGCGGAACTGCCGGGCAGAGTCCCCAGGCAGGTAATTAATATCCTCAAATGTCAGCCCCATGAGAGCAGGGATTTGGGTCTGCTCGGTCGTCTGCTGAGTTAGTCAAACCTCCTAGAATAGTTCCTGGCGTAGAGCAGGCACTAGGCAAAGATTGGTGAGTGAGTGAATTATACAAGCCTGTCCTTGTCCCAGAAAATAATCCCACCTCTAGATCCCACCGATACCTGGACAGACCACCTCAACTTAGTACAGGCAGCACCTGGGAATGCCAGAGGCACAAGGGAAGCAGCTAATAAAGGGGCCAAGAGTGCTCTGGGGAGCCTAGCTTTGGAGTCAGGTGGTCCCAGAGGCAAGTCCTGACTGTTATTTACTTGCTGTGGGACCTTGGGCACCGTTTCGCAACCTTTCTCAAAACGGGGATCATACTTCCTGGCAAGCCCAGAAACTGGCACATTCAAGTCCTGTGAGCGAACTGTGATCAGGTTATGAGCAGCTCTGCTCAGTTTCTCCATCCATGAAGGCAGTGGTACTGTGTAAGCCTTAGTGCTAGTGATTATTAATGCTACTTTATATTATTATTCTTTCTTCTATTTAAAAAAAAAACTTAACGTTTACTTTTGAGAGAGAGAGAGAGAGAGAGAGAGTGAGTGGGGGAGGGACAGAGAAAGAGGGAGACACAGAATCCAAAGCAGGCTCCAGGCTCTGAGCTGTCAGCACAGAGCCCGATGCAGGGCTCAAACCCATGAACTGGGAAATCATGACCTGAGCTGAAGTTGGATGTTCAACCGACAGAGCCACCCAGGCGCCCCTATTCTTTTTTTTTTAAGATTTTATTTTTAAGTAACCTCTACACCTAACGTGGGGCTTGAACTTACAACCCCGAGATCATGAGTTGCATGCTCTATCAACTGAGCCACCCAGGTGTCCCTACTTTATATTATTATTTTCTGTTTAGAGGGAGATTTTGTTTTGTTTGTTTATTTATTTATTGTATATTTATTTTTGAGGCGGGGAAGGGCAGAAAGAGAGACAGAAGCTCTGAAGCAGGCCCGGAGCCATCAGCGCAGAGCCCGATGCGGGCATCGAACTCACAGAACTGTGAGATCATGACCTGAGCCAAAGTCAGAGACGCTTAACCGACTGAGCCACCCAGGCGCCCCTGTATTATTCTTTACTGTCTTATTAACAGTATCTTCCCCTGCCATTAGAGTCTAGAAGTGATACTCCCCTCCCACTCCCCTCCCATATAGCACGTGGCTTTATGTGACTCGATTCTGGCCAATCTGCAGTGAGGGAAGTCTCCTGGGGGCTTCTGGGAAAAGTCTTCTCTACTTGAAGAACATGCTCTCATTTCCCAGCCCCACCCCCATCCCTCATCCAAACATACATACTCTCTCTCTCTCTCTCTCTCTCTCTCTCTCTCTGTCCTTTGGACACTGCCACACAAAGGCATGATATCTGGAGCTCCAGCAGCCCTTTGAAGCCTTGAGAAGAGTTACTGCCTGAACACAAAGATGGTATTGATAGAAAGAGTCCTCAGGTCCCTCATGACTTCACAAAGCCACCAAACCAACCACAGGGCCACCTTCCTCCTCTGACACCAAACATCCTTTTGACTTAGGTTTAATGAAGGTTTACTGGCTGGGTTTTCAGTAATTCACAGAGGAACGCAACCTAATTTGTATCTTGTTCTTTCTCTCATGATAAGCATGTATTACTTTTGTAACTTTAGTAAGTTGCTCCAGAAAACTTTGAAGGAAGAAAACAAACAAACAAACAAAAAACCCTAAAGCCCAAAAGTAACAAAAAGTGTGATTCAATTAAAATGGGTAATAGTGGCAGCACATTCAGCACAGAGTTTGGCGCACACTAGGCCCTCAGCAGAGGGGAGCTGCAGGGGGGTTTGGAAGCCGAAGGATAGCTTAGTACAAGAGGGGGAGGGAGGCGGCTGCTGAGGTGCGGCTCAGATGGTTAGGCATCCGACTTCGGCTCAGGTCACGATCTTGCAGTTGGTGGGTTCAGGCCCCACATTGGGCTCAGTCCGCTAAGTGTCCAACTTCGGCTCAGGTCGCTTCGGTTCAGGTCACGATCTTGCAGTTCATGGTTTGAGCCCCATGTCGGGCTCTGTGCTGACAGCTCAGAGCCTGGAGCCTGACACTGTGTCTCCCTCTCTCTCTGCCCCTCCCCCACTCATGCTCTGTCTCTCAAAAAAAGGGGGCTCCCGGGGAAATCACCAGCTATATGGGGGCTTAGGGGTCTGAGGTGGGGCCAACTGGAGCTGGTGAGCAGGAAAAGAGAAGCCAAGAAGCTGGAAGGGGGGGTAAGACTCCAGTGAGGGGCAGAGGCACATTCCCGGCGGGGGGGGGGAGGGGGACATCAGGGTAGGCCTCTCAGGAAATGAGGACAGAGTCTCGAGGGGTGATCAAAGAGTAGATAAGGTGTTTCTTTGGGGGCACTGGAAGAAAATGTCAGGACTTCTGGTTATGGTTATGTCCTGAAGGAGGAGGAGGGAGAAGGGAGGAAGGAAATGGAAGAGTAACAAGATGAGGGAGGGGAGGAGGAAGAGCAGCAGAAATTGAGCATTCCTCGGTACACAGCTATAGGAGCTCCCCTCCCGGCAGGCAGGTGCCATCAACGCCCGATGCTGAAAGGCCGACACAGGCGCCCTCTCCTGTCCACTCGACGTATTGCAGCCCGGGCAAATGGATTCCCTGGGAGAGTCCCAGGTTGCAAATGAGCCAGCCCTGCAAAACGGCTTCTTCAAAAAGGCTCCTGCTCAGAAACCATGCACCAAAGGCTTAACGCTGTGAGCGCAAGCGAATTCCAGCAAATGTCTCTGCATGTGAAGGGTGGGGCCGAAAGATGAGCCGCGGGATTAAATGGAGCTGACAGCACCCTTCTCTCCTCGGGCTCTCTGTGCCTCGGTTGGGCCTTTGCCAGCTCTGACCGCCCAACACGAAGAATGTCAAAACCAGACTCTCGCAGAAGGTTACATGGAGAGTTTCCAAACGTATTTAACGATGCCCGTATAACAAAATACTTTTAGCAAGAGCAAATATATTTAGAGGGGTGGGCATGAATAAACTAAACATTTTTATTTTGCTTTTTTTTTAATGTCTATTTATTTTTAAGGGCGAGAGCACAAACGGGGGGGGGGGGCAGAGAGAGAGAGAGAGAGAGAAGTTCCAAACGGGCTCCATGCTAACAGCAGCGAGCCCAAGTGGGGCTCAAACTTGCAAACCACAAGATCATGACCTGAGCCAAAGTCGGACGCTCAACCAAGGGGCCACCCAGGTGTCCCTAAAACATCTTATTTTTTTTTTAAATATTAACTTCACGCCTTCCGATTTTTTTAACATTTTTAAATGCACACAATATATTCACAGTATTATAGGTCAGCGCGCTACATGACTAGGGAACTGCGTGCACGCGCGCGCGCGCGCACACACACACACACACACACACACACACACACTAGGGGAGAATGTGCAACACACTTCCGTAACAGGACAGCATCATGAAAGCAGCGTCCGGAGGTCACCAGCAGCAGCCGGGCTGTCGTGCAGCGCGGCCCATGTGGTGCCCCGGAGATTATAAAGAGACCCCAGGGAAGTGATTTTCAAATGTTCTCGAACAGGAGGATCCTCTCTGGACAATGTTAAAAATAGAAATGTCCAGCCCTGCCTCCCCCAGATGGACCCAAGCAGGACCTGCAGGTGGCACTCCTGGGCAGCTAGGGGAGCATCCCTTGAGAAGTCTTTGGCACCCGGGGGGTCACCCGGGTCCTCTCGGCGGCTGGGCTGAACCTGGTGTTTGTTTAGTGCTTGTCCTGAGTCCCGAACGTCCGCTGTATCGGTCATTTCTCAAAGCGCCACTGGGTTCTTTTTCCAACTTCCTGGTAATTTCGGAGGACACTCATGTTTCCACCTCCCTCCTAATGCATCCTTTCCACATACAAACACGGGCATTTTGCATGCACATCTGATCGTTCCGACAGCGACAGCCGCAGTGTTTGCAGGTCCCGCTCATGGTGCCTGTTTCTCCACACAGCATGGCATTTTTATCAGGCGATGTGCCAGGACCCCCCCGGAAGGGGTTCTCCAAGGCTCAGGTGGAACGGGGACCCCTCCTCGAGGGAGGCTTTATTTGTGCCTGTCAGGTGCACACGGACCTGGTTCATTCTCAGCCTGCTGTCTCCAGGGCCTTTCACGGAGTGGAATTCAGGCCCCAGACCCACAGGAGGGACCAGCAGTGGCCACAAATTCTCACAGGAGACTTTCTGCATCTGCATCTAGCCCTAGGGCTGTGCCTTCCTCCGCAGAGCGGGTTTTTTTGGGTTTTTGTTTTTTTTTTTTGGTTCACCCTTTCCCACAGGGGTACCTTTCCTGGGATCTGGTTTTGCACAAGATGGTCCCCTGCCCGGAGTTCCCATAGGATAGCTCCTGTCCCCAGGGCCCCGGGACTCTGTCAACCTCCCCCTGGGACTTACTCTCCTCCTTGGCGCCTTGCTCTGGGAGGAGTCAATTTCCTTCCTTGCAAGCACTCCATCCATTTGAAAGAAGGCTCTAAATGTTCTGTGAGGCACTGGGTAGTGGGAGGCCCTCTCCTGAGCCACACGGCCACTCTCTTTGGCGCACTTTTCTTTACTCGGATAACTCTGACCCCAGCTCCTAATCAGACAACCGTAGTAACTGCCCCGTGCTAGTGAGAAACGTGCAGGGGAAAGCCCAGATCCTTCTGCCCGTGGTGAGCCTGTGAGAGCTGGCTGAGGACGAGGGAGCACTACCATCGAGAGGCAGGAAGTACTGACTTCGGCCACGACAGCGGGCCAGGAGCACCCAGTGAGAAGGATCCCAGCAGAAGGCTTAGCGTTAGGAGGAGGAGGAGGAGGAGGAGGAGGAGGAGGGGGAGGATGGCAGCGATGGTAAAAAATAACAATGGTGCCTGGGACACCTATACGCTCGACCAACATTGATGCAGCGAGTGAGGGTCAGGCACTGTGCGATGCTCTGTGGATAGGAACCCCTGGAATCATGGCAACAATACCACGTACAGGCAACAAAACCGAAGCCCAGAGAAGCTAAGTCACTTGCCAGGGGTCACAAAGAAAGTGGCAGAACTGGGATTCAGCCACAGGCAAGCCCAGCTGCAGAGGACGGGGGCCTGGTCACCGAGCCTCACTGCTGTTTATGGAGCTTAGAACTGCCAGGCCCTTGCTCGGGGTGTTCCCCGCAGGCGGCAGACCCTCCCACCACACCCCTGAGGTAAGGAGTCCCAAACACATCTCAGGAGGCGGAACACAAGGGGTCAGCAGGGGAGAATACCTTTCCTCCCCTCCTTCGGCTTCTAGAGGCTGCCGGCATCTCTTGGCTCACGGCCCCTCCTCCGTGTTCAAGACCCGCAAGGCAGCACATTCAAACCGTTCCCTGTCCTGTCTCCCTCGTTCACTTACAAGGGCCCTTATGGTGATTACACTGGCGCACCTGGGTAAGGCGGGACCCTCTCCCTGTCGCCAAACCCTTGATTTTAATCGCACCTGTGCAGTCCTCTTTGTCGTGGAAGTCGACACATTCAGCACGTTCCTGGGATGAGGATGTGGACATCCCTGGGCGACAATCCTCCTGCCTACCGTGAGTAGTAAACCAGAAAAAATGACCAGGTTTCAGGAATAAACAGAAACAAACTGGAATTTTCTCACTGCCCAGAGACACCCCACAGCTCCATAGAGAGTGTCAGCAAAACACTTTGCAAAAGTGCTCCCAACCTGCCTGGCCTCACCAACCTGATATTTCGCAGACTGCCCCACCTGCCCTCCGCCAGAAATCTTTTTTTAAAAAGATCCCTGGGCGCGCCTGGGGGGCTCAGTCGGTTGAGCGTCCAACTTCCGCTCAGGTCATGATCTCCCGGTTTGTGGGTTCGAGCCCCGCGTCGGGCTCTGTGCTGACAGCTCAGAGCCTGGAGCCTGCTTCGGATTCTGTGTCTCCCTCTCTCTCTGCCCTCCCTTGCTCATGCTCTGTCTCTCTTTCTCTCAGAAATAAACATTAAAAGAATTTTTTAAATATAAATAAATAAATACATAGACCCTTGTTGGCAGACGGTCCCTCCTTTGCTGTCCCGCCCGCTGCTCCTTTGCAGTGTAGTCAACAACCTTCTACCTCCTCTGTTCCCCCTTGGGCCGGCGCCGCTGGCCTCCACCCGATCGGGTTGCCCCACATTTGCTGGCTCTCACGGGGACCCTCTGCCACCCGGACTCGCCCCGGATTCTCCAGGAATTTCTTGGGACGTTCCCTCGTGGACCGACTCTAGTACTCCCTGGGGAGCTGACTGATGGCCAAGGTTACTCCTCAGTGAGGATCCGAAGCCCCAGAGGGAACCAGCCACACTGCCCTTGCCCTTCAGAGGGACCCTGCCCTCCCTCCCTCTCCTTTCTCTCTTTGGCCCTTCGGTGGCCTAACCCTAGTGCTCCCCAGACAACTGAAGATCTCTGGCCAGGCGGCTCCCTGGTGTGGTCTGAACGTCCGAGGGATAACAGGTGGGACTGTCCGCGCCTTTAAGGGCCAAAGACCCCTTTCCTCTGCTCTCCCGCTCCGTCCCCCGAGGCCTCCGTTCCACCATCGCCGGCTCATCCAGGGCGAGTCCACACACATCACGGGCTGGTTGGGACCCTTCCCACTCCGGCCTCTGTTGCGAGAACACGGCCAGGCCTTCCCTGCCGAGTCCAGAGAATCTCAGCCAAAGGCATGGATGCTGGATGCGCCGGTCAGCGCTGGAGGCCTGACCCAGGAGAACGCACAGCTGCTATAGGCTCTGGAAAATTCTGCTCACTTAGGCTGGGGACCACGGCAAAGGGAAAATACCAAACAACGTAATCTTTAATTATATTTCATCTTTTAAATTGTAAGTCCACGCGCTCCAGTATCTGATGGCACCTCTAACTAAATCTATCCCAAGCCGAGTTCCTGGTCCTTTCTGTCCAACCTGCCCCCTTTTGCAGTCCACCATGTCACACCCAATCCACGGAAATCGTGCCAGCGCGGCCCTCCAAACAAATGCCCTCCAAACAAATCTACGGGGGGATGCGTTACTAAGAGGAAGAGGAAAGGTTCATTTAGTGGTCACCACCTTAACCAAGGGATCCAAGTTACCATCACAAATGACGGAATAAACAGACATCAGGAGCCCCCTGAGGTGATGTCCTTAGGACACACCATGAGACTGTGGTTTTCCTGCCAAAAATGGTCAGTGTGAATCAAATCAGAGGAAGCAGTCAGAAACTCCAGATTGTGAGAAGCTCTGGGACAACAACTGGCTTGAATTCTTCCAAATGTCAATGTCATGAAAAGAAAAGAAAAGAAAAGAAAAAAGAAAAGAAAAGAAAAGAAAAGAAAAGAAAAGAAAAGAAAAGAGAAGAGAAGAGAAGGAAAGGAAAGGAAAGAAAAAAAGAAAAGAAAAGAAAAGAAAAAAGAAAAGAGAAGAAAAGAAAAGAAAAGAGAAAAGAAAAGTGACATTATAGGGCAACTGGCTTGAATTCTTCCAAATGTCAATGTCATGAAAAGAAAAGAAAAGAAAAGAAAAGAAAAGAAAAGAAAAGAAAAGAAAGGAAAAGAGAAGAGAAGAGAAGGAAAGGAAAGGAAAGAAAAAAAAGAAAAGAAAAGAAAAGAAAAAAGAAAAGAAAAGAAAAGAAAAAAGAAAAGTGACATTATAGAGCAGGATCGGCAAACTTTTTCTGTAAAAGGCCACAGAGTAACTATTTTAGATTCACGGGCCATAAAACCCAACTCTGCAGCCACAGACAGCGTGCAAACAAATGAGTGTGGCTGTGTGCCAATAAAACTTTATTTACAAAGACGGGCAGTGGGCTGGAGAGCTGAACCATGTTGCAGATTAAAGGAAACTAAAGAGGCATGAAAATCAGATGCGGTGCGTGATCCTCGAGCAGCCCCTAGATCAAAAATAATAACAAACCACTAAAAAGGACATTTTGGGGATAACTGGAGAAATCAGGATATGAGCTATATATTAAATATTAGCTACATATTAAGGAATATTGTTGTCAGTATCACTGTTATCAATGTTAAATTTTTCCGGTGTGACATCGGTGCTGTGTCATCTACGAGAATGTCTTTGTTCTTAGGAAACACAGGTTGAAATAGTTACGTCCACAACTTATTTTCAAATTGTTCAGGAAAAAAAAGAGGGTGTGTATACATATACACACGCATGTATATACAAGAGTGAGGACCAGGCCAACTTGCTGGAAGCTAGTAACTGACGAACTAGGTGGTCAAGGGCACATAACTGATGATTTTACCATTCTTCCTTTTTTTCTTAAATAACGTGTTTTTTTTAAGCTCATTCCTTTATTTTCAGTAATCTCTACATCCAACAAGGAAGAACTCACGATCCTGAGATCGTCACATGCTCTTCCGACAGAGCCAGTCGGGGGCCCCTATACCGTTCTTTCTTTCAACTGTTCTGTGGGTTTGACATTTTTAAAGTGTTTTTTTTTTTAATTATTTATTTTTGAGAGAGAGAGAGAGAGGGAGAGAGCGCGCGCGAGCACGAGCAGGGGAGGAGCAGACAGAGAGGGGGAGACAGAATCTGAAGCAGGCTCCAGCCTCTGCGCTGTCAGCACAGAGCCTGACGCGGGGCTCAAACCCATGAACCGTGAGATCATGACCTGAGCCGAAGTCGGACGCTCAAATGACTGAGCCACCCAGGCGCCCCTGGGTTTGACAGGGTGAAAAAACATCTGCAGAAACTGAGTCCTCCTCCCCACTCACCTTCTACCTAGAGTACTGTGGTCAGCTCCTCCCTGCCTCCACCCTGGCTCTGTGATTGCCAAAGGGATCCTGTTAAAACATAACTCAGATCCTGTCCCTCCTCTGCTGATACCCTCCAGGGAGTCCCACCCGCTCAGCGTGAAACCAAAGCACTGCAGTGGCCCACAGGCCCTCCACAACCTGCCCCGCCTTTCCACCTTCAGTTTCCTCTCCATCCTCGGTCTCTTTGCTCAGCCACACTGGCTTCCTCTCTGTTCGTCAAACATACCAGACAAACTCACCACAGGGCCTTTGCAAGTGCAGTGATGTTCTTCCTCCAGATACCTGCACTGCTTGCTCCCTCCTCTCCTCTCACTGAGGTCCCCCTGCCACCCAATCTAAACTCACAACCTTCCCCCCAGACAGTTCTCCTTTTGCAGCCCTGATGTTTTCTCCAGAGCAAGAACTGCTATCTAATGTAATTCATAGTTTAACTATTTTATTATCTGACTCCCCAAGAACGCAAAATCCTCAAGGCCGAGATTCTGTGCCTTTTCTTCATTTCTGTGTCCACCACGTCTCCACAACAGCCGTATCTCAGGGCCCCACACTGACTTAGCACTTTATAGCCGTTGACTCCTCGCAACGACCTAAGTATTATTTACAGCCTAAATGGACATGCAGCCTACGCACAAAATGGGAATAATAACAGGACCTGCCTCATGATTTGTGAGGATTTAATGCCAGGAGGCCTGTGACGTGCTTAGCACGCAGCCTGGCACAAAGTGCCTGCCCATTACATGCTGCTATTACAGAATACCCCCGGTAGAGAGGACTGAAGCTCTGAGTGGGCAAGTGACCCGGCCAGGAAGGCGTGGGGCCCAGATGGGAAGCCGTGTCAGTCTGACCCAAGAAGCCACTTCCTAAACCCCGGTGCTAAGACGCGGTGTCGGGGAGAAAGCCGCTGGCTGAGAACACACTCGCGCTGGGAATCCAGAGGGCAGGACTGAAGTCCTGAGTCTGGCACAAACTCCCACGTGTGACCTCGGCAACTCGCTTCCGGTCCCGAGGCCTCGATGTGCTCTGCTATGAACTGGGGGAGTCATTTCCCTTCTCCGACATGGGGACAAAACTGTGAGGGTCAAATGAGAGGGCTCACAGGGAAGCACTCTGGTAACTGTGAAAAATCCGACGCTTTTCCATTCTACGCTCGGCACCTCTGGCAGGGCCCCCCCCCCCCCAATATACCAAGGCACCAAGAATTCTAGGTCCTGGAAAGCAGGCTTTAGGTATCCAAACTTATAAGGAAGGAAGGAAGGCGCGCTCTCCTTAACCGTGTGGCCTTCGCGCATGCTCCACGCGCTCCTTCACCATCCTCCCCTGTCCCTGTGCTGTCCGCTGAGACTCTCCTCACCCTTCGGGGCCCAGCCCAGAGGTCTCCTCTGCCAGAAAGCCCTCCCTGAATGCCATGCCAGGTCAGGCACCTCCAACCTCCCAGGACGGGAGGGAAACGGAGGCACGGGGTGGGGTCTGGAAGCCAAACCGTCTAAGGACGGCCTGGCAAAGGACCCGATCCAGTCTCTCCCCGGCCCCGCCCCTAGTTCCTCTCACTCCTGGGATGTCCCGCCCACATGACTACTGCCCCCCACACTATGGGCTCGTCTAGACGTCAGTCTCCACGCGCTCTCTTCCCCTATTGGTTGGTATTCCCAACTCGGGCGAGGGCGCCCTGCCCTGCCCCCTGCCCCACGGCCGTCCTTACTATTGGGCTACTCGCATGCCCCTCTTCCAAGAACCCTTCTTATTGGCTGTAGAGCTTTGCCGGTTCGGGCTGTGATTGGCCGTAAACAGAAGTCCATCCCCTGAGCAACCACCAGAGAGGGCTTGGAGAATGGAAAGGTTGGAGGGACGTGGGGTCAGACTCACGCTGAGCGGGCGGGAGGCAGATGTAGGTCTTGAAGAACTCGCTTCGGCGGGCGGCCTCCTTAATGCGGTTGGCAAGCGGCTTGCTGACCTGCCGGATGCCCAGGTATAGCAGCTTCGCCATAGGGAACGCGCCTACCACCATCTTGGCGGTCGCACGGGGCACGCGCAACCTCGCTGACGGGGCGGGGCGCCTCCGATCTGCCCCTCCTCCCCCGCCCGTTCGTCTCCGTGCGTGCGTCCGTGCGTGCGTGCGTACGCTCGGGGAGGGGGCACTGCAGGGGCGCTCCCTGATGTCACCGCGTCGACGCTGACGCGTGACGTCCGGTTACTGAATATGCAAATAACAGCGGAAGTGAGGCGGGTCAGGGGGCGGTGCCGTTAAACTGTTGCTCGCGGGAGCGTGGTTGGGTTCCCACGCCCGCCTTGGCAGTTGTCACCGTGTTCCTTCGTGACGTCTTGTACTTAGGTGGCTTCCCGGCTTAAAGGAGGCTCTTAATGAGTCCTGATTAGGGCTAATGAGTCCCAAGTACACTTTCCCCGCAGGTTAGAGCCCTCACTGGGAATATGAAGAAACCGACCGTGAAGTCATACAGACTGGGTTGGGATCCCAGCTCCGCCCTTTACTTGCTTGTGATGTTAGGCGAATGACGTAACCTTTCTGGGCATCAGTATTCCCGTCTACAAAACGGGACTTACCTTATTGGGTAGTTGTTAGGCCTGCATGCGAATCTTGAATGTCAAAACACACTGAGTGAACCGTGATAAGTGGCCAGAAGGTGCCAATCACGGTAAGCCCTCGACAAACAGCCCTTAATGCTATACAGATATTAACATTATTATTGCTAACTCCAGCCTGAGGGTGCATTCCATTTCCAGAAATAGCTAATCCAACCCTTTCCCAAGTAACTGAGGCACAGAGTCGAGGCGGGGGGCTGGCAGAGAAGGGGGAGAGCCCAGCGTCTTGGCTAGTAAAACCACACCCGTTCTCAAGCAGCCCCACTTCCTCCATTGGTGGGCGAAGGTCCCCGGGGAGCTGGCTCAAGAAGGAGTTTAAGGACATGGCCCAGACTGTCCTCCTTTACCCAGCAGGGAGCAAAATCATATAAACAAGGTCAGGGAGAGGTTGAGAGAAATTTCTGGATGGCGGAGTCTTGATGGGTAATTAAGAGATTCTAGGAGAGGCAGAGGGAGAGGGGAGGGCAGAGGAGTGGTGTGTAGGAGGATGCAGCCTTTCAAAAAGCAGAATGGGGCAATCGGGGCTTTCCAGGGGGAACCCGGGGCTTTCCCCGGCATCCACTCAGACTCCTTTCGTGTCCGTTGTCAAATCCCTGAGACAGATGGACCTCCGTATCTCCATCTGTAATAATGATGGCGCTGATGTGTGAACCCAGATATTCTAAATTAGCAAAAATGCCAAGACTCTGTAAAAACAACCCTTTCCCAGGATCCCTTCTGGACTGAAGGTGTGACAGAACTTGGGGCCTGTTCAAGGTCAATTATCTACCTGGGACCAACCCCCTCGCCATTTTACAGAGTGGCCAACTGAGGCCCGAGGAAGAAAAGGATTTATCCAAAGTCCCAGGGGTAATCAGCATGGAGCCAGGGCTGGGATTTCTGAGTTCCAGCCAAGGCTTCTCCTGATTCCTGGGGTGTTAGTCTGGGGCCCAGAGACCTACTCTGGGGCTGAGGTCCCCCGGGATGGGTTTAGGAAACTTCCAAACCGTACATGACTGTTTTCTTCTGTTTATTTCACTGCTGTTTCCTCAGCAGCTAGGCCAGTGCCTGGCACACAGTAGGTGCTCAATAAATACTTATTGAATAAACGGGAATGAGGATTTGGTGGCAGGGTAGAGGGCAGGTTTTCATCGGATTCTCCCAGGAGACGGTGTTCCAAAAGGTTCTGGCCCCTCATCTCTCCATCCCAGTAGCCTTATGGCTTTGGGGTGGGAAAGTTATGAGGCCCCGTGGATCCCAGGCTTCCCTCTTTTTTCCTTCACACCCAACGCCAAAGCCCCAACTTCCTGTATCTCAGTAACCCCCCTCCAGCAAAACCATTTTCCTCATTAAGTCCATTTTTTTTCTCATTCCCCTCCTCCCTCCTCTTCCTTTCTCTGAGAAGGGTTTCCAGGAACATCTACTGGGACAAGGGTGTGTGTGTGTGTGTGTGTGTGTGTGTGTGTGTGTGTGTGTGTTGGAGGAGGAGGTTCACATTTCATCAGGAGCTTGGAGCCTGTTACACATCCATTGGGAGGAAGGGAGGGAAGTGACCTATCAGAAAGGGCAAGAGGGCAAGGCCTGGGCAGAGCGGGGTGCTCCCTCCTGCTCTCCAGCCTGGTCATGGAAGGAAGGCCATTCCTGGTGACCCCCGAGGGCCAGCAGAGGGAGGGCGACACCATCCGCCAAGGCAGGCAGCCTTGACCACCCTGTGGCCTGGGAACAGAGGCAGAGATGGGGAGGGGAGGGAGCCCAGGATAACCCCAACGTTGACTCACCAGCTGTGTGACCCTGGCCTAGTCATTTGGCCTCTCCGGTGACCGCCCTAGAATAGGGCCTGGGATCCTTCCCAGAGGTCCTTCTAGTTCAGGCCCTCTGGCTACCCTTTTCTCAGGATGGGCAAGGGGCTCGTGTTACACAATCCCACAAGGCCCTGCGCTCCTGCTTCCATCATTTTGAAGTCTTCCTTCAAAATAAATCCCAAAGCTGACCGCTGTGCCTTGCTCACACCACCCCCACCCCCATGCCCACCCCACCCCCGTTCAGCCGCCGGCGTCTCCTGCCTGGAACTGCTGCAGTCACCTGTCACTGGCCTCCCATACTGGCTCCCAGTCAGCAGCCAGCAGGATCCTGTTCACGTTTAAGTCAAATCCCATCCCTCCTCTGCTAAGAGCCCTCTTTGTGGCTCTCCTTCATTTCAGAGTAGAAGGCAAAATTCCCACCAGGACCTACAAAGCCCCCAAAAGGTCGGCCCGTCCTTTGCCCGTCTCAATCAGCAACCATTCCCTTCGCCCCTCCAGGCCTCCTGCTCCATCCGCGCCGCTGTTCCTGGCTTTGCATTCTCTGTTCCCTCTGCCCGCCGTCCGCCCCACCCCCCCACTGACACCCGCACTGCTGACCCTCACACCTGCATGTCTTTGCTCAAATGTCACTTTCCAGTGAGCCCTCCCCTGACCTCCTTCTCTAGATCAAAGTTCATGTCATTCTCTGTCCCCTCAATCGGCCGTATGTTTCCCCAGTACACTTACCAGTTCCAAACATTGTATTTATTTTTATTTACTTGTTTACCGTTAGCCCCATGAGGGTGGGGCCTGGGCTGACTTGGTCACCCTTGTGCCCCCAGCCCCAGCCAGCACAGGGCTGGGCAGAGAGTAGATATAAATAAATCTCTGTTGAACAGATGAATAAATACCCTTCTCTTGTCCTGAGCCCCTTCCCAAGCTTGCCCTGCTCGCCACTCCTCCAGCCAATCTGCCCCGATTGCCCTTCTCTTGGGCTCTGACAGTCTCCCTGCCCCTCAGTCCTGACTTGGAGAACACCGTTTATCTGGAAACTCACACATGTTCTTTGAGCCCTCACTCCCTTCTATGCCCAGGGGCTTCCCAAGGGCAAAAATGTTCACTCTACACTCGGTGAATTTCTTCTTCCATCTCCTTCCGTCACAAAATTTTACCTCCTTGTTGGAAATAATCCTTTTTTCTCTTTTTGTCTTTACCTTCTGGAGACCAAATATTTGACTTCATTTACTTTGTCTCCTCCCCCAGGAAGCCCTCCCTGACTCACAGAGTGGGTCAGATGCCCTTTGGGCTCCCTGTCTGAGCCCCACCCAGTCTGGGTCATCACTGTCCGGGGACAGGTCTGTTTGTCGCCACCGTGTCCCTAGTATCCCCCAGAGTGTGCTAGGCACAGATAAACTGAATTGCTAGGGGGTCATGGTGGATGATGATTGACCAGTGACCCACCCACCAACCTCACCGTTCTCCTATTTCCTTATACTCTCATGAATATTAACACAGCCTTATTTACATACAGTTTGCATACATCAGACCAGGAGGGAAGGGAGTGTAGGATAACATTTGAGGAATAGGGACGGGGCTGGGGGGGTGGGGGGGAGCGGCGAGGGGGGTTCCGTGCCTGCTGGAGGGTTCACTGCGCTGGCGGCAGCATCTTCAGCTGCACCTGGTCCGCCTGGGAGGGTGGAGCTGCCGCCCAGCCAGCTGCCATGGCCTTGGCCATGCTGTTCCTCTTGGAAGTGAGCGGGGTCTCCAGGGTGAGCGAGGCGTTGGCCATCTCCTGTGGCTTGTCGCTGGCCAGGAAGCGGACTAGATTGTGCAGGGCCTTGGCCACGTCGCCGCGGGCCCCCTCGTTGACGAGGCAGTAGAGGATGGGGTCAGCCACACAGTTGAGGCTGGTGAAGGCCAGCGAGCTGTGATACGCCGAGAAGACACGCTCCTCGAAGCCACAGTCCCACGGGCGGCCCAGGTAGACGGCGCTGCGCGACAGCAGGAGCACGTGGTAGGGCGCGAAGCAGACCAGCACGATGGCGATGAGGCTGAGGGCCAGCCGCTTGATCTTGGCCTTCTCCTGGCGCTCGGTGGACACGCTGCTCCGCACGGCCCGCAGGATGCCACGGTAGGACAGCAGCATGAGGGCCCACGGGAAGAGGAAGCCCACAAAAACCCTGTAAAGGTTCATCCAGGCCACCCAGCCCTCCATGGGGAACTTCTCAAAGCAGAAGGTGTGGTTGTAGCGGTCACGGAAGAGCTCGTCGTGGAACAGGGGTGCCGAGTTGGCGCCCAGCTCCGTGGCCCAGACCACGGAGCTCACGGCCACGGCCGTCTTGACGCGGCGCAGGCGGGCAAACCGCAGCGGGTGGGCCACGGCCAGGTACCGGTCCACGGAGATGCAGCACAGGAAGGCGATGCTGATGTAGATGTTGGTGTAGAAGATGAACCCGAAGAGCTTGCAGGAGCCGGGGCCGTGGATCCAGTTGTCGTGGTGCAGGAAGTAGTCGACCCACAGCGGCAGCGTGCAGATGTACAGCAGGTCGGCGATGCTCAAGTTCATCAGGTACACGCCCAGCTCGTTGCGCTGCCGCACCTGGCGGTAGGCTGCCCACAACGCCAAGCAGTTGGTGGGCAGGCCCACCCCGATGACGAAGATGTAGAGGGACGGCGGGAAGAGGTGGTCCACGCGCGAGTCCACGTGGCAGCCCTCCCACGTGCGGTTGCCCATCCTCGGCACTGGGGCTTTCGAGGCACTTCCCCTGGCCCGCGGGGGCTGTGGGGCCACGGGGGGCGGGAGGCCATCGGGCCCCTGAGCCCCCTCCTTGGAGGCTCAGGGGAACATGGTGGGACGGGGTCCACGGGGAAGAGATGAGGGTGACCGTGAATGGTCGGCCAGCCTGGGCGGGGAAGGGTAGAGCTGGTGAGGGGAAAGGTGGAGGAAGGATAGAATTAGGATAGGAAGGAGGCTGGGGGTGGGTGGGGCAGCAGGCTCAAAAAAGCTTTGTCTTATTTAAGGGGGTGCCTACAGCCCTGGTCAGAGCACAAATGAGGGAGTTGAAGAGGTAGCACAAAAACTGGTTTATGGAGGAGATGAAGGCATTAACGGGCAGTGGAAAGAGGGAGATATTTGTACGGGGTGCCCGGGGGGCTCCGTCGGTTAAGCTTCCGACTTCGGCTCAGGTCACGATCTCGCCGTCCGTGAGTTCAAGCCCCACATCAGGCTCTGTGCTGACAGCTCGGAGCCTGGAGCCTGCTTCGGATTCTGTGTGTGTGTGTGTGTGTGTGTGTGTGTGTCTCTGCCCCACCTCCACTCGTGCTCTGTCTCTCTCTCTCTCAAAAATAAATAAACATTAGAAAAATAAATTTTTAAAGAGGAAGATATTTGGAGAGGATGGAGAAAGCACGTGTGGCTGTGTTGAAGTGGCGAATACGCAAGATAGTGTTGAGCTAGGACAGACCGCAATTAGGGAGTGTTGAGAACACCAGGGAAGGTCAGTCAGGGTGCTGACACTTCCCAGGACCCCAGTATGAAATAAAGAAGTAAGCAAGGTAACCAGTAAAGAGAAGATATGGAAAAGCAGGAGCCCTCCGTCTGGGGCATGTGGGAAGGGTTTTTAAGAAACAGGAAGGAGGTGAGTGAGGGTTATTACAAAGATGATTATGGATGGAGCGAGGAATTTGAAGGGGGCAGAGGAGGGGCTCCGGCTTGGTCTTGGTCTTGGTGGGCGCTGAGCAGTGGGGTGCGGTGGTCCGCCTCACGCGTCAAAGCTGACCTGACAGCGCCTGCAGGGAGAGAGGTCTGCAGTGAGGGAGTCACAGACGCCCCCTTCTCCCCACACCCCTCGCCGGAACCTCTGGGCCGCAAGAGGATGGACGTCCTGGCGATGCCGAATTGAGCCTCATCCTAAGCAATGGATCTCTAAACATGCAGACTTGGGGATCCAGATATATTTTCCCTGATATTAAAATGAAGACCCAACTCAGATTTTAGAACTTCCTTCCAGAAACTCTGCAAAACGCACAAGTATAGCACCATGCTTGGGGAAATGTCATCTCCTGTTTCACAGACAGGGAGGTGAGGCCCAGAAAGACTGGTTGCTCTCCTCAAGGATGCACAGCAAGGCCATGCTGGGGGCTGGGACCAGTCTTCCGCTACGAACCCAGAGCACCCTATTCTTGACAATGATCATGACGGATAATAACAGATAATTTATTGAGTCCCACCACATAGCAGACCCTGTCCTAAGCGCTCTTACGGGTATAAAGTCATGACATTTTCAAGAACCCTACGAGGAAAGTACTGCTATCCTTTCTATTTGACAAACTGAGGCACAGAGCAGCTCAGAGACCTGTCCAAGGTCCTGATGACGAAAGAGGGACAATCTCGGCTCTCACGCTTTTTCTCCAGCCTGTGATCCTGTTTCCACCCGAGAATAACTGGATGTGGACAGAAAGGGGCCCTCGGCTGGATAGTGGGGGCTGGGAACTATGGCTGCTTTGGACTGGGGGGGAGGGAGGGGAAGGGACAAGAGGAGCTGCTGGATGTGATCACATTCGGACAGCAAGGGGAAGCCCTGGAAACAGGGCCGGCAAACCTCCCTCACGGACTGCTTCCCTCCTTGCCTCTCCCCTGCCCTAACTTTCCCGAGTGAGACTCTTGGACCCGTCTCTACCCCTTGGGAAGACCTGCAAACACAGGGCAAAGGACAGTCATGGACCACACCCCTCTCCCCCGACCATTGTCAGCGCCAGAGGAAAGGACTCTGAAGTTCTCAATCAGCGGCATCTTCAGAAGCCACTCTATCCAGAGCTTTGCACAGAGTTGTTGTTGTTGTTTTATTTTTTTAAATGTTTTATTTTAGTTTTTGAGAGACAGACAGACAGACAGACAGACACAGAATCCAAAGCAGGCTCCAGGCTCTAAGCTGTCAGCACAGAGCAGGATGCAAGGCTCGAACCCACAAACTGGGAGATCATGACCTGAGCTGAAGTCGGGCGCTCAACCGACTGAGCCACCCAGGCGCCCCCAGAGTCAGTTTTTTAAGCTGTAAAAACATCATCATCACTATATTATTATTATTATTATTATTAATCTTTTTAAACAAGATCTTAACTGGAAACCCATCTAAGACAGTGAAAAGCTGCTCGGTGTTCTCAGTGAAATGAGGTGGGGTGAGGGGGACCACCTTTGAAGGGGCCCCAGGACACACTTAGAAAACCACTGGTTGGGTCAATTGGAAATATGAGGAAACCGAGGTCCGGACAGGGGAAGGGATAAGCCCAAAGTCATACATCGGGTTCTTGGGAACCTCCCAGATTCCTAAGTATCTTTCCATGGGAAAGTCCTCTTGGCTCTGCCTCCACAATAAATCCTCAATCCATGCATGTCTCTCGGAAGCCCCTGCCAGTGTCTGATCACTACCATCACCACTTGCTCGGACGCTTGCAGTAGCTCCTCACTGCTTTGCAGGCTGCCATTGTGGTTTCCTTCAACTCATTTCCCACAGGGCAGCCACAAGGGTCTTTGTAACATGGAAATCACTTCTCGGGTTACTTCTGTGCTGGAACCCCGCCCCCCCCAAAGCATTCCCAATGGATTTAGGGTAAAATGCAAACTGCTTGCCCCAGCTGACAAGGCACTGCCTGACTTTCTTCCCGCCTCCCCTCCCCCATCTCAGTAGGCGCAAGGTCCATGACCTTCTTTTCAGCCTCAAAACCTTTGCTCTTCCTCAGATCTTCTTATGACTAAGCTCCCTCACCTCCTTCACTTCCACGGGGAGGCCCACCCCGCCCAGAGTTCCACCCCCCGCCACAATGTCCCCCACCAGGGGCGCTTTCCTCATGTCACCTAGTATCTCGTTCACATCTCTCTTCCGGTCTGAAATGAACATTCCAGGAGGGCAGGAACCTGGTGTGGACCCAGCACCCAGGACAAGCCCAGCATATAGTAGACACTCAATTAATGGCTGTGGCTTGAAGGAACAGGCATTGGTCAGCCCATCCTGCGAGGCAAGAGAGGCAGCATTCTCCCGCCTCCCCCCACCAACAAGTTCAAAGAAGTCCCTGCAGGGGTCCCAGAGAAAGAGGTTGGAAGGGAAAAAGTGAAAAGGGCAGATCTATCCGCTACATAATTGACTTTGAAAGGTCAGGGCTGAGTCCTGCTTAGTAAGCCCTACCCCCTGTGGGGTCCTCAGCAGCCCAAGGGTTGCCCCCACCCCAGACTCCCAGGCAGAAGTTCCTGGATCCCATGGACAAAGGATGGGGAGGGCTTGCTGTCCCTTTGAACCTTCCCCACCCAGACCCAGTCACTCAAAACACCCCTCCTCTCTCGGCACTCAGCCTCCCCTTCTCTCTGACCCTTGGTCTCCTCCTCTCTCCCCTCTTTCTCTCCCTCTTTTTGTAACATTGAGAACATTTCTTCTTTTTTGAAAGTCTCAGTTTCCTCTTCTGTATAAAGGGGGGGGGGTGCAGAACTTTTATGCTCGTCCCATTGCAGATATGAAAATCCTTGGTAGAACATCATAACATCTACAAAATGTGCAGCATTTGAACAGTTGTTATTCCATGGATAAGACAGAGGGACCAGAGTTGGCAGCTCCCTCTGTCCCACCTCTGAAGACCCCCCTCCTCGGGTTCAGCTGGGGCTGGGGTGGGTACACAGGCATGAAACTTCTTTCCGGAAGCCAGAGGAAATACACTTCTCATGGCTAATTTCCTCAAGGGGGAACCAGTTGGGAGCTCGCCTCACCCTCCTCCCCTCCTCCCGTCCCTCCTCCTCAACCCACCTGCTTCCTGGGGACTCTGAGCATGGGGGAGGGGCATTCAGCCCTCTCTCCTCCCCACCTGGGCTCTGCCCACCATCAAACCCTCAAAAGCACAGAACCGGAAACTCTTAGAATTGCTTAGAATTGCGCGGTGCAACTGGTCTATACGCCCCAACTAGGAGTACAAGGCTATTTCTGGCCTCTTCCTGGTACACATGGGGAAACTGAGGCCCTGAGCAGCAAGACAGTTGTCTGAGTCCTAGGATATGTCAGGACCGGGCAGATCTCCTCCTGTTGTTCTTAACCGAAGAGCTTTCCCTTCCCTGAATGTTTTCTCTCCTCACTCCCTGTGCTCCTGTAATTTTTCTCCAGTCGTTCTGGGGTTCTCAGCCCCCCTGGAGAATATGCTAAAAAATACAAGGATTTTCTCGGCACAAAAAAAGCAAGTGACCACAGTGTCTTTGGTGCCCCTTCATCAGCTGACTCCTTTGCCCAGCTTCCTGGGGTCAAGACCCTGCTGGCCCCTCCCCCAGAAGGGCAAGGAGAGGAGATAAGCCCAAGTGTGGAGAGATAGTGAGGGGGCAGGAAGGACTGGTCAGACCCCAGCCCCCACTTGATGCCTCAGCTGCTCAAGCCAGATAAGTCCCTGGGCCCCACCAGCCACCCCTAAATCCAGCAACACCAAAGGACTGAGAGGGTTGAGAACACAAGATGAGGAGGGGATGCAGCCCCCCACATCCGTGGCCACCCCCAGGGTTCACTCACCAGCCTTGTCCTAGAAGCACCAGACTGCCTCTCTGCCCCCCTTCCCTCCTCTGCAGGCTCCCGCTTCCCACCCCCCTTGGCAGCCCCGGGGGACCGGCCAGCTCCGGTCTGCTCATTAGGGGACGAAATGTGATCACCGCGCCTCGCTCCCCACCTGGTGTCCTGGCTGGCCAGGCGGAAACCGGGGGGCAGTCAGGCCCCCGTGACCACCTCGCTGGGCCTCAGTTTCCCCATGTCTACCGAAGGGGTCCCCAGCATCCCCCACCTCCCACACAACCCCGAAGGGACGCCGGGGTCGTCCTACCCTACCCCTCCATTCCAGCATTCTCAAATCCTCAGGATCTATTGTTAGTCGGGTTCATGGTTTACCATTCTATTATTATAACATTCTAGAGCTTTACCTTTCTTCCATTCTATTATTATTAACCTAGCGGCTTTCCATGTCCTTATCCTTTAAGTTTCCAATATTCTAGGAGTCTCACATTCCAAGATTCTAAAGTTCTATTGTTAGAACACTCTATGATTTTTTTTAAAACATTCTACGACTTTCATAATCTATTATTAAACTCTCAGTGATTATTATCTTTGTCCAGCAAACACAGCATACGTATTTCCCTTTTCTTCTTTACAGAAATGGGGGAACATACTCTATATACAGTGAACCCCAGTTCCTTTCCTCCCCCCTTATCTATTCTGCTTTTTAAGAGCCCAGCTGCCCGAAATTCTAAGATTGTGCAGAATTCTACAACACTAGGGATTGATGGGAGGTTGGGGGGAGTGAGTCGTCATCTCCCAGTAGCCCCTAATATCTTACTACCTGGGGCGGGGGGCTACTGGGAGCCCAGGCTGCTCCCCTACCCTGCCCTGCCCGCCTTCCCTCATCCCTCCCAGCTAGCTCACACCAGCTGAGTTATTATTTGTCTAGACACAAACCAAATTATAGGCCCTGTCCCGAGGGAGCAGTGGGCTTCATGGGGAGGGTCAGGAGAACCAGGCGGGAGTTAATCCCTGCACCCCCCCATTTCCCTCCCCTTCCTCCCTCCTTCTCTGAAACTCCACCCCTTCCACCCAAACCATCTCTTGTCCCTTCTCCCCTCCCCACCACCACCGTTTTGAAATACTTTCTCTTCTCTCCTTCTCAAACGCTCCCCTCAGGATTCCAGCTATTCATACGCACCCTGGCATTCTTCCCTCCACACTGTGAAGACCTCTTTTCCCAAATTAATCCGACTTACTGGCAGCAAAAGAAGCCAGCTCTCTGGATTTGGGCTTCAGCTGAACTGGAGTCCCAGCCCCCAGCCTGGCACTGACTCACTGTGGGGACTGCTGCTCTCGGGCCTCAGTTGTCCCATCTGTACAATGGGTGCTTGACCTAGCCACCTCCATAAGCCCTTCGAGCTCTCTGAACTCTGAAAGCTGCCGAGATCCCAACAGTATTTTTTTGAAAAAAAAATTTTTTTAATGTTCATTTATTTTTGAGAGAGACAAGGTGCAAGCGGGGGAGGGGCAGAGAGCGAGGGAGACACAGAATCCAGGCTCGGAGCTGTCAGCGCAGTGCTCTACAACGCCGCGAGGCATGAACTCACAAACTGTGAGATCACGACCTGAGTGGAAGTCGGACGCTTAACCAAGTGAGCCACCCAGGCGCCCCTAACACTATTTTTTTGGATTGAAGGATTGATATACCCTGAGGACCTTTGATTTGAAGGCTGTGCAGCCCCGGTCCTCCTTCTGATCCTTCTTACATCCTGGGTCCTTCCATTCAAAGACTTCACACTCAAGGGTTCTTGATTATGATTCCCAGAGTTCAGGAGCTGCCCGTTTTAGCTCTCATTTCCGCCCACTGGGACCCCCCCCCCAAAAAAAAGGGAAACCTCCCCATCCTCACCCCAAACCTGAAGATGAGTTCATCTGCAGAGACAGAGCTTGCTTGCGAGGGGCCCTCTTGGAGGGTTCAAGAGGAAGGGAGCTGGTGGGGGGCCCTGGGGTGGGGACACTAGGGGGGTGGCCCTATCATCTCCATCTGTGCCTGAACGTAAATCCCCCAGTGCACATCCTGCCTGAGCACACAACACATCCCACGGCCAACAATGCCTCACAGAAATTCCAGAGCTCTCCCTGAGCCCCGTCGGGGGGGCGGTGGGATGTCCAGTCCGAGGTGGGGGGGGGGAGGAGGGAGTGAGGTGGAGGCAGGAAGGAGTTAACGGTGACCTAGCCAGATCCTGGAAGGGAGGAAGCAGGGTAGGAAGTCCACCCCCCAGCCAGGAATTCCTGAAATTGGAGGGTGGGGTGGGTGCGACCTCAGGAGCAGTGGGGTGACTCTCTAAAGGGGCCTCTGGGGTCACAGTGCCATTCAGAGTCTACCAGGCCCAAGTGGCAAACCTACTTCCCCCCACTCCACTCCCAAGCAGCTCCGAGGCCCAGGGGAAACCTCTGGGATGCACCAGAATTCGGAATGAGGTGACGAGGGGGTGAAGGTGCCAGTACAGGGTCTTTAAGATACATGGAGAAAGAGACAGAAATAGGAGAGAGAGAGAGAGACAGAGACAGAGAGAGACAGAGAGAGAGAGAGAGAGAGACAGAGACAGAGAAGGGAAAGGGCAAAGAGACGCACGGAGACAGGGAGAACCATGGAGTTGGAGGCAGAGAGATCCACAGAGACTGAGAGTTCACCGAGGGATAGAGGCAAAGGGAGACAGGGAGAAGGGATACAGAGGAAGAGACGGAGCCAGAGACCGACGGAGAGGCAGAGAGAAGGAGACACAGAGACATCCAGAGACGCAGAAGGAGAGGCACACCGAGAGGGGGACAGGACCGCGGGCAGAGACCCAGCAGAGCCGGGCGGTGAAGGGGACACAGACCCAGAGACACGGTAGGCGCGCAGACGGCGGGAACGCCGGCCCCAGAGAGGGGCGGGGACGGGCCGGCGCGGGGGACTGAGGCGGGCGACGCCGGGGCGCAGAGCCCCCGAGGGGGTCGCCGAGGGGCGGCCCCCGGCGGCCGGACGCCCGGCGCGAGCAGGGGAGGGACGGGCGCCTACCTGCGCGGAGCGGCTGGACGGGGCGGGCGGCGCCTCTCCGGCTGCAGCTGCGTCTGGGCTCGCCCGCGGCGCAGGGACCCGGCGGCGACTCCTCCCGGCCCCGGGCCGCCGCCGCCGGCCGAAGCCCCGCCCCGGCCCGCCCGGCCCCGCCCCCATTAACCCCTCCCCGTCGCCGCCCCTTAACCCCTTTAAGCGTTCACCGGGCTAAAGGCTGCAAACCTCACCTGCGGCCCCCAGCGCCCCCAGGCCCTCCGAGGCCCCAGCCTGGAGGCCGACCCCCATCTCATGAACCCCATTTGCTTCCCCTCCCTCCACCCCCACACCTCCTACTCGACCAACCCTTCAGACTTTGTCCCTCCTTGAGCCCAGCTATTGCCTCCCCTCCCAGGCCCCAGTCCTTCACTTTCTGGTCATTGCATGCCTCCCTTCCCAAGGGAGAGACCAAACGAGGCTGAGTCCCCACTTCGGGGGTCAGGGCCACCCCTGGAAGGAGCCCTGCCTCTTGGCTAGCCAGACCTTAGGCTAATGACCTCTCTGTGCCTCAGTTTCCGCTTCCGTCCAAGTGGTCCCTCACGGTCTCTCTGTCACGGGGAATGTCGTTTCAGGTGTCAGTGCTATGGAGTCTAAAACATCCCCCACCCTCACCCCCGCCCGGTGCTTCCATTCCTCCCTGTTTTATTTACTTTTCCCCACAGGACTTGTCTCATCTCACATTCGATGCATTTCATCTTTTTTTTTTTTTCATTATCTGTTTGCATCTGGTTTGTTTACTGCTGTGCGGCTGTTGCTGAGACGGTAGCCAAGCACATGATAGGTGTGCAAGACACCTGTTTTGAGTGAGTGAATACATGAATGGTAAGGGCTTCCAAAACATTTGCTGATGTTTACTATGATCATCATGACCTTCATAAATCGGTCGTGAGAATTCCTTCGTGGTCAAAGCACTTGGGACGGACCTGGCATGTAGCACGCAGAAATGACAGCTATTAGGTTCACAAATTCTTTTTTCTTACATCCTCTTTTTATGTGTTTGTTTTTAAAGTTTATTTATTTTGAGAGAGAGCGTGTGGGGGAGGGGCAGAGAGAAAGAGGGAGAGAGAAAATCCCAAGCAGACTCTTGGTTGCCAGCGCAGAGCCTGACACGGCTTGATCCCACGAACCCCGCGATCATGACCTGAGCCGAAATCAAGAGTCTGACGCTTAACTGACTGAGCCACCCAGGCGCCCCTTTCTTTCTTTCTTTTTTGAAATGTTTTGTCTTGTTTGCTTGTTTGTTTTTAATTTTTTAAATGTTTATTTTATTTATTTTGAGAGACAGAGAAAGCACGAGCAGGGGAGGGGCAGAAATAGAGGGAGAGAGAGAGAGAATCCCAAGCAGGCTCTGCACCATCAGTGCAGAGCCCGATGCGGGGCTTGAACTTACGAATCTTGAGATCAAGACCTGAGCCAAAATCAAGAATCAAGATTCTTGGGGCGCCTGGGTGGCTCAGTCATTTGAGCATCTGACTTCGGCTCAGGTCATGATCTCGTGGCCTGTGGGTTCGAGCCCCGCCTCGGGCTCTGTGCTGACAGCTCAGAGCCCAGAGCCTGCTTCGAGTTCTGTGTCTCCCTCTCCCTCTCTCTGCCCCTTCCCCACTTGTACTCGATCTCTCTCTCAAAAATGAATAAACATTTAAAAAAAAAGAGTCAGATTCTCAACCAATTGAACCACCAGGCACCCCATCTTTCTTTATTTTTAACAAAAATTAAAATGCTCAGATCTTAAGGGAACAATACAATGAATTGTGACAAACAGACACACTCGTGTGACTAAGCCCCCAAATCAAGACAGAACGTTTCCGGCACCCGAGAACATTGTTCTTTGCTCCTTTCCGGGCAATGCTCACAGTCTACTTCACCCCCAGAGGAAACTCTTTTTACACCAGACGTTAGTGTTGCCCGTTCTAGAACTTCACATAAATGAAGTAATACAGCTGTGTTTTTTTTAAGGAAGCTCTTCTTATAGTCATTTGCCGGGTGTCCTTGGACAAGTGACTTCACCTCTCTGAGCCATATTACCTACTTCTTCTCGGGGCGCTCTTGAGGGACACAGAGAGTGAGTCAACCAAGCACCCAGGCGACCTGCAATGCACAGTAAAGGCATTTTCCTTTCTTCCTCCTTCAAGGAGAGTCAGGGAAAGCGTCGAGGGAGGTATGAAGGCTGTAGCCCCTCCCTGACAAATAACCCCGGACACATCCTATCAGTTTCAAGACAAGCCCCACAGACCCCTCTTGTCCGAACCTTGGTCATTCCAAGCTCCTCCTAAAAAGAAATTCCAAGGGGCCACTGGTCGGGAGGCTCCCCTTCTCTCCTGGGCTCACCTGGGAGGAAACAAGTAGTCCTTCGGGTCTTACTTAGGTGGGAGCATTTATGAGGGGACATTTCAGAGGGGTGGGGAGGGTGAAGGAACTCACATAGTTTGAGGCGGCACCCGGGGACCAGCCACAGTGAGAGCCAAGCCATGACCACCCTTAGGGCAGGGAGCTAGGGTTTGGAGAGGAGCCCGCAGAGCCTGTAGCTCTAGGCGGAGGAACACAGCCACTGCCAGAAGGGCGAGGGTGCAGGAAGGGCCCCCCCCCCAAATAAATACTCCCGCCTCTGTCTTCCTGCATTCCGATTGCGTCCAATAGGCAGAACCCAACCTGAAGGCGGAGGGCAAGGGACCCCCGTGGATGGAGTCCACACAGGGCGGTGTCCCAAGGTCCAGAGCAGGAGGAGAAGGGCTCAGAGTCACTCTTGGGAGCGTGTGCCGGCACTTTTCCCGTGCAGGTCTAAGACTGGCCACAAGGGGGCGACTGAGCACCAAGAGCACCGATGAAAAAGGCCGTTTCCAAAGCGTGGGCCCCAGTAAAAGGGGTCTTTGATTTGAGAGCGGCAGGAAACGGGCTTCTGAAACCTGGGGATCTGGAGGAAGCATATGACGGCTGAGCAGTGCCGGCTGCGTAGGAGTTCTCCAAGGGATGCATTCAGACTTGGTGTCCGGATGCAGAGGGAACAGCATGGACAGAGGCTCAGAGGCACGAAACGTCACAGGGAAGGGCAAACAATGGTGATACAAATGGCTGGAGAGATGGGGACAGGAGACGCTTCTGGCTGGAAGAGCAAAGAATAAGAAAGGATTGAAAGAAAAGGGGGGGCAGCTAACGTTCAATGACCATTTACTACATTCCAGGCACTGTGCTAAGCACTTGGTGTGAATACCTCATTTAATCCTAAAACAACAAACAGACAGACCTACCTGGAGATACCATTTCACAGATGAAAACACTGAGGCATGAACGAGGCAGTTGAAATGCAGCAATTTCGGCAATTGGGCTCCAGGGCTTTAACCTCCGGTAGGCTGTTTCTCTGGGTGGGAAATTGAGGGTTGAGGAGTTTGAACTTTGACCCCCTTTGTATAAGACACTTTTAACTGTCTCACACAGAGAACTCTAAAATTCATCCAGCAAACAGCAAACGTCCCCTGAGTCCCTGCTGCTGTGCTAGGCAGCGCTGGGGACACAGCAGTGACCCCAACAGCCCTGGCCCTTCCCTTCCAGGACTGGCAGCCAGTGTGGGGTGACACCTCAGGTCGGGGACGGGGGTGCTGAAAGCCAGAGGGGCTTTGTCACAGTTTGTGGGGAAATAGGAGGGAGGAGGGAGGAGAAAACTATTAGACTTTCCACCTGAAACACTCCCCTCACTTGGTTCCTTTCTTACTCATGCTTTAACGTTCAACTCTGCTACCCCCTCCAGGAAGCCCTCCAGGTGCCCCCTTGGTCTTCCTTTGCCGCCTCAGGGTCATCATTGCCTGAGGATGGGTCTGCCTTCCCTCCCCAATGGACTACGAGTACCTTGAGAGCAGGGTGAGGGCTCTGTCCCTCGCCACCGTGTCCAAGCATTGCCCAGCTCAGGGACTGGCCTAGAATAAATATGCTCCTTGCATACATTAAAGAATTCATTCGGGGCACCGGGATGGCTCAGCCGGTTAAACGTCCGACCTCGGCTCAGGTCATGATCTCACAGTTCGTGGGTTCGAGCCCTGCATTGGGTTCTGTGCGCTGACAGCTCAGAGCCTGGAGCCTGCTTCAGATTCTGTGTCTCCTTCTCTCTCTGCCCCTCTCCCACTTGTTCTCTCTCTCTCTCTCTCTCTCTCAATAAATATTAAAAATTAACAAAAGAATTCATTCACCCATTCATCAACATATATATTTATTGAGCATTTACTGCTTGCTAGACACTGTGTAGGAACCAGATATACAATCTTAAAAAGCCAAAATCCTCACCCTCCTGGGCCATTGATTATTGAATGACTGATTTCTGGTCATATTAATTGAGATTCAAAGAGAGAAAAAACTCTCTAACGCCCTGGTATATAAGGGAAGCCACTTTAGGGGCGCCTGCGTGGCTCAACCCTCAATTTCCCACCCAGAGAAACGCCTGACTTTGGCACAGGCCCTGATCTCACAGTTCATGAGTTTGAGCCCCACATCGGGTTCGCTGCTGTCAGCGTCGAGCCTGCTTTGGATCCTCTGTCCCCTCTCTCTCTGCCCCTTCCCTGCCCGTGCTCTCTCTGTCTCTCAAAAATAAAACATTAAAAAAAAAAAAAAAAAAAGGAAGCCACTTTAGATTTCTTTTAAAGTTGACATGACTGTATTTAGACTTTGTGGGGTCTTTTGTTCTTTTTTTTAATGTTTATTTTTGAGCAATACAGAGCATGAGAGAGGGAGGGGCAGAGAGAGAGGGAGACACAGAATCCGAAGCAGGCTCCAGGCTCTGAGCCGTCAGCACGGAGCCCGACGCGGGGCTCGAACTCACGGACCGCGAGATCATGACCTGAGCCGAAGTCTGCTGGCAAACCGACTGAGCCGCCCAGGCGCCCCTGTATAGACTTTGTTTAAACCAAAAGCCTGATTTATGGCCCAACCGGTATACATTGTGCACCTGCTCCGTGAACAAGTAGCCTAAAGGAAAAGCATCTTGTCCTTAAGATACCAATCTCCTTGCATTCCTTGACGGTAAAACTTGTGATTCTTGGGACACCTGGCTGGCTCAGTCGGTTAAGCCTCCACCTCTTGCTTTCTACTCAGGTCATGATCTCGAGGTTCGTGATTTCCAGTCCCACATCGGGCTCTGCGCTGACAGTGTGGCGCCTGCTTGGGATTCTGTCTCCCTCCCTCTCTCTCTCCCCCTCCTCCCCTGCCTGTGCTCGGTCTTTCATATAAATAAACTTAAAAATTTTTAAAAAGAAACTTGTGACTCCTGCCTATATGATAATCTATAATCTTTTGACCTTTTACAAGATCTACAAAAGAATATATAACCCTGTAAAAACCTGTTCGTTCTCTAACGCACGTTTCCCAAACAGCTGTCCTAACTTGGGGCTCGAATAAAACTCTCTTTCTTACTTTTAGAGATTCTTTTATTTTAAAAAAATTTTTAAGTTTATTTATTTATTATTGAGAGAGAGAGAGAGAGAGAGAGAGAGCACAAGCTGGGGAGAGGCAGAGAGAGAGGGAGACACAGAAACCGAAGCAGGCTCCAGGCTCTGAGCTGTCAGCACGGAGCCTGACACGGGGCTCGAACCCACAAACTGTGAGATCATGACCTGAGCCGAAGTCAGACGCTTAACCGACTGAGCCCCCCAGGCGCCCATCTTGCTTACTTTTAGAGATTCTAAACAGGTTTGTTCATTTTGTGTTGACAGATCCTTGGCCAGAAAGATGGAGGGGACGGAAACCTTGATGTGATTGAGCCCCTCTCCTTCCTAGAAGTTCATGTTTGGCGCTGGGGGCTGTCGTTACTGAAGGGTATTAAAATGTAAAGAGTTATAGCTTAGGCATCTGTCCCTGGAGACTCATGGACAATCCTTCTTTTAAGAAATTTTTATGTTTATATATTTTTGAGAGAGAGAGACAGAGTGCAGGTGGGGGAAGGGCAGAGAGCGAGAGGGAGACACAGAATCTGAAACAGGCTCCAGCCTCTAAGCTGTCAGCACAGAGCCTGATGCAGGGCTCGAACTCACGAATCACAAGATCATGACCTGAGCTGAAGTTGGGCACTTAACCGACTGAGCCACCCAGGTGCCCCTGGACAACCCTTCTTACTGGCTAAAGGGGGCTTTGCAGGTGTTTCCTACAATAATTTTTTTTCCTCTTGGGGCGCCTGGGTGGCTCAGTCAGTTAAGTGTCCGACTTCGGATCAGGTCATGAGCTCACAGTTTGTGAGTCCGAGCCCCGCATCAGGCTCTGTGCTGACAGCTCGGAGCCTGGAGCCTTCTTCAGATTCTGTGTCTCCATCTCTCTCTGCCCCTCCCCTGCTCACACTCTGTCTCTCTCTCTCTCTCAAAAATAAATAAACATTAAAAAAATTGTTTTTAATACTTTTTTTCCTCTCTTCGGAAGAGATGGGCTTCGTAAGTTCCCGCTCTGAAACTGCAGGGCTCTGAGCCTTCCGTCCCAAGACATGATCTTTACATCCGAGACAAGGAAAGGAAACACAAATGTGTAATGTTCCATAAAATCCTTTTATTACAAAAACCCTTTTATTTATTTATATTAAGGAATCTCTACACCCAACATGGGGTTCAAACTCACGACCCTGAGATCAAGAGTCACACGCTCCACTGACTGAGCCCGCCGGGCTGCCCCTCCACACAATTCTTGTGTCTTGTTTTGTCCATAAGGTTGCGACCTCATAATGTTTCTCTTCGAGCAGTGGTTCTCAGTGTGTGGTCCTCAGGGCATCAGCACCCTCTGGGAACTCTTTGCAAATGCAGATTCGCAGGCTGAGCCCAGACTGAGTAAATGAGAAACTGGGAAGGAAGGGCTGAGTGGAAGGAACTGCACGTTCATGTATAACAAGCCCAGCAGGCTTCAAATGTTGAGAACTGCTGAGCTAGAGAATAGGAGAAAACAAACAAACCCAAAGCAACTCAAAGCACCTCCAACATTAAAAACAAGATGTAGAGCATCGCTGTACGTTATCTTGGGTGCCAAAAATGTTGAAGCCAGAACTCAATCCCCGCCCCCAGCTTTGTCCCGTCACCGTTGATACTCAGCTGGTTTGCACCCACGGCGGTATCGGTTGTTATGATGAGGGAAAGCAGCAGAAAAACGTTCAGTGTTTTTATTTTTTTAAGACTATGTAGGAGCCATTAATTAATTAATTTGCTTCTTTTTAAGCAAGCTCTACACCCAGTGTGGGGCTTGAACTCACAACCCTGAAATCAAGACTTGCATGCTCTGTCGACTGAGCCAGCCAGGCGCCCCAAAATGGTGACCTTTAGCCTAGACGGCTGACCTGTAGCTTGCACAATTATTTATTAATTTATTTTTAGAGAGAGAAAGAGAGAGGGTGTGAGCGAGGGAGGGGCAAAGAGAGAGGGAGAGAGAGAGAGAATCCCCAGCAAGCTCTGTCTTTGGGAGCCCGATGCGGGGCTCAATCCCGTGAGGTCGTGACCTGTGCTGAAACCAAGAGCCGAATGCTTAACTGAATGAGCCACCCAGGTGCCCCATTGCATAGTTTTGATAGGGATCAAATGAGTACTGGTTGCTCCGTTCTTTTCTTTTTTTTTATGTCTTTATTTTATTTTGAGAGACAGAGAGCGAGCAGGGGAGGGGCAGAGAGCGAGGGAGACACCGAATCCTAAGCAGGCTCCAGGCTCCGAGCTGGCAGCACAGAGCTCGACACGGGGCTCGAACCCACGGACCACGAGGTCACGACCTGAGCCAAAGTCGGACTACTTGTGTTCTTTTTGGGCAATGGGATGGCCACGCGCGCCATTAGGACGGCTGGAGAGCTCAAGACTCCCGTGGGAGGTTTCCTTCCAAATAACCAGGGATGATCCCTCGATGAACAGAAATCCAAGATATGTCTGACTGCATGTTTCCCGAAAGGGACTCACCTAATGGGGGGCCGCTCCCTTGGGGCTGGATCATAAAGCTCACAAGAACATTGCCCAGATTAGACAGGAGTTTCATTTCCATGGACTTTCATCTTTTTTCCATGTCTCTCATTTGTCCTTACCCATTGGCCGGCTGGTGTTCTCGATCCTGCTCTCAGATTGAAAGTACTTCTAGCTTAGATATATAATGTTTAATGCAATATAAAATAGCTGCCCCTTCCTGGGGCGCCTGGGCGGCTCAGTAGGTTGAGCATCTGAGTTCAGCTCAGGCTTCATGGATCTCATGGATTGTGGGTTCGAGCCCCGCGTCGGGCTCTGTGCTGACAGCTCGGAGCCTGGAGCCGGCTTCGGATTCTGTGTCTCCCTCTCTCTGCCCCTCCCCTGCTCGAGCTCTGTCTCTCAGAAATTAATAAACATTTAAAATTTTAAGTATATAAATAAATAAATAAATAAATAAATAAAAGAGCTGCCCCTTCATAACAAAGGCCAAGACCTCTTCCCTATCCATTTTCACTAGACCTAGAGGCTTACAAAGGGTATTATTATTGATCACCAAATATATCAACTCCCTCCAATGGAAAGAGAGAGCTTCAATCTCTGTGGCTTTTCAGTCCATTCACGGGCACCCATTCGAGTCTAGAATGCCACGGAGAGGTGAAGGGAGGTCGACCTTCTCAAGCGGTTCAAAGGTGTCCCGGGTGGTCGAGAATGAGGGATGCGTCCCGCCACTCTGAACCCCAGGAACCTTGGGCAATATTCCCTCATGGGACGTCATTCGGAAGCTAAGGGTCCATTTTGGTAATGGACTCCTACGTAGTTAATGTACTCTCCTCGTTTTGTAGGAACTAACTGTGGGATCAGCTTCCTCGATCCCAAAGGGTTCCTTCTTGGACTGTCTCTTAACATATTGGAGTCGATTTGGATTTAAAGAAAAAACACCGGGGGCACCTGGCTGGCTCAGTCGGTAGAGCCTGCGACTCTCACCCTCGGGGTTGTGAGTTTGAGTCCCATGTTGGGTACAGAGCCTACTGAAAACGAAACAAATAAAGGGGGTGGCTGGGTGGCTCAGTCGGCTAAAGCGACCGAACTTCAGTTCAGGTCATGATCTCACGGTTTGTGAGTTCGAGCCCTGCATCAGGCTCCGCGCTGACTTGCTTGTGATTCTCTCTCTGCCCCTCCCCTGCATTCTCTCTGCCTCTGTCTCTCTCTCAAAATAAATACAAAATTTATTTTAAAATAATAAAATAAATAAATGTAAAGAAAAAGCAGCAAATCCAACCCCCAAAGTGCACAATTCTCTCTTTCTCTCTCTCGCTCATCTGCTCTCAGATCTCCAGAATGTACTTTTCGCTTTAATATACTTTCCTGCTGAGCTGCATGTCTGTCCTTGAATTCCTTCTCCTGCCAAGACCGACAACCCTCGGCCACCCCTTTGGGTCTGGCTAGGGGACTCTGGGGTCTCCCCAGTCCCCCCAGCAACATCTTTCCGGCGACCACAAAGGGACGAGGTAACAGCGACGCCCTTCATTGCTGAGTGTCCAGCTTTTGCTTCCTCGTACTTCGTTGCTTAGTCACTGTTCCCCTTTGTTCCACTCTCTCTTTTGATCTAGAGGAACAGGCCTAAAAATGACACCTAGTGTGCTTCCTTCCCTTCTCTTCTTTTGTAACACTGTCGGCCTCCATATAAACTAGAGGATGGGAAAGTCTGCCCAGAAAATGTCCCCAAATCCCACATGGTCAGGCCTTCATGGCGCTGTACCCAAATCCTGATCTGTCCATTTGCTTTTAGGGGGCCTGAGGACACCCGTCCTCACTCTCTACTTTTTTAATGTGTTTTTTTTTTTTTTTTTGAGAGAGAGAGCGTGTACGTGTGGGGGAGGGGGAAAAGGGTGGGGGGAGAGAGAGAGAGAGAGAGAGAGAGAGAGAGAGAGAGAATCCCAACAGGCTCCACGCTGTCTGCGCAGAGCCCAATTCGAGGTTCGAACTCACGAACTGTGAGATCATGATCTGAGCCGAAATCAAGATGTTTAACTGACCGAGCCACCGAGGCGCCCCAATGTTTATTTATTTTTGAGAGAGACAGACAGACAGACAGAGCGTGATCAGGAGAGGGGCAGAGAGAGAGGGAGACACAGAACCCGAAGCAGGCTCCAGGCTCTGAGCTGTCAGCACATTGCCCGAAACAGGGCTCGAACTCACAAACTGCAAGATCATGATCTGAGCCGAAGTCGGACGCTTTAACCAACTGAGCCACCCAGGCACCCCCTCCAATCTGTTGTTTTAATTTTTAGTTGATTTTTTAAAACAATTTTACTTATTTTTTGTTTTTAAAGAGACAGAGAGAGAGAATGTGAGTGGGGGAGAGGCAGAGGGAGACAGAGGACCCGAACAGGGTCCAGGCTCTGTGCTGACAGCAGGAAGCCTGGGGCGGAGCTCAAACACACAAACCTGGTTTAGAACCTGGATCTGGTCTAGATCTTGAGCGGACTGGATGAACCTTGGCTGACTCTTGCCTGTGCGGTTTTCTCCCTTGTTAGCTTCCGGGTTAGTGGCTAGAACGATTGGATCCAGTTGTCCGGTTAGTCGAACGCTGGACAGGGACTTTAAGGAATATTCCCAAGCAGGTGTCCAAACACCTTTTGGGTCAGGGAAGTTCCATCTTCTCCAGCCCGCCATGGAGTGCCTATTTTCACTTTTTGTTGGTGGAAGGAAAAAATGTGTCTTTAGGCCAGGAGTCCTCTCTCTCTGCCTTCTGTGCTTTTATCCACCTGCAGCCTTGCTCGAGACACCTCACCTCTTCTGCCTCCACCTCCCTCTCCCCTCTCCTCCTGTGTCCGCACCCCCCGCCGCCCTGCTCAGCTCGGGGCTTGCATAACAGGCTCCTACACCGCCCTCCCTCTGGCCATTGGCTCCTGCTCCTCCCCCGCTGACAAGGAGCCAAGAGGGCCCCTCCCTGGACTTAACCAGCCCACTTCCGACTTCCCCACAGGTGCCCCAGGTAAAATTGAAAATTGAGGAACGAGTTGATTGACCCGGTGGACCCAGCTGCAACAGATTCAGTATTTAGACAAGTTTAAGTCTGTTACGTTTCATGAAGGCAAACATGTCTTTAGAGTTATCAGCATTCAATATAAAAACTTTTATTCTAGGGGCACCTGGCTGGCCCAGTTGGCAGAGCGGGCAACTCTTGATCTCAGGGTTGTGAGTTCAAGCCCCGTGTTGAATGTAGAGATTATGTAAAATCTTTTAATTAATTACTTAACTAATTTAATTTTAAAGAAGAACTTCTTTAATGTTTGTTTCTATTTTTGAGAGAGATACAGAGCATGAGCAGAAGAGGGGCAGGGAGAGAAGGAGACACAGAATCCGAAGCGGGCTCCAGGGTCCGAGCTGTGAGCACAGGGTCTGAGCGGGGTTCAAACTCACAGACTGCAAGATCATGGCCTGAGCTGAAGTCGGACACTTAACGGACTGAGCCACCTGGGGCCTCAAATCTTTTTTTTTTTATGTTTGTTGGTTTGTTTAGAGAGTGCAAACGAGGGAGGGGCAAAGAGAGAGGGAGAGAGTCCCACTCTGGGCTCACAAGACTGTGAGATCATGACCTGAGCCAAAATCAGGAGGCAGACACGCAACTGAGCCACCCAGGTGCCCAGAGATTACATAAAATCTTAAAAAACAAAACAAAACAAAACAAAACAAAACCTAAACTATTATTCCACCAAACTTTATTAAAGGTCATACATTTGTGTTCTTTCTGTTGCAATTACTCAACAAAAAAATAACTTAAATGATGGTCAATTTTGTCTGTCTCATAGGACTTTTCATGGGTAATTGTTGAGAACAAATAGGTTGAATACATAAAAAAGTTTATAGGCAAAAGTTTAAATAGCTTTCAAAATCTTTGGTAACCTGAAACTTCGACGTTTTGCTAAGTCAAATGATAAATTGGGTTGAATTCACTGGACAGCTAAGTTTTTTCCAAATTAGAACACTGACATACTGATTACTGAACCGAAGTTTGTGCTTTTGGCCTCTTATTTCAGAGAAACTGAGGATACTTGAGTCCATTGGTAAACACGCGTTATGCTTTATTGAAAGGTTGTACTAGGAAAAACATGTTTTTAAAAATTTATTTAAATTTATTTTTATTTATTTTTAAAGACTGATGTTTAAATTTTTTTAATGTTTACTTATTTTTGAGAAAGATACAGGATGTGAGCAGGGGAGGGGCAGAGAGAGAGAGGGAGACACAGAATCCGAAGCACACTCTAGGCTCTGAGCTGTCAGCACAGAACCCGACGTGGGGCTCGAACTCACAAACTGTGAGATCATGACCTGAGCTGAAGTTGGACGCTTAATCGATGGAGCCACCCAGACGCCCTCATATTTTTTTTAATGTTTTTATTTCTTTTGAGGGGGCATGAGTAGGGGAGGGGGAGAGAGGGAGGGACAGAGGCTCTGAAGCCGACTCTGTGCTGACAGTAGAGTGCCCAACGTGGGGTTCTAACTCGAGAACTGTGAGATCATGACCTGAGCAGAAGTCAAGAGTCAGTTGTGGGGCGCCTGGTGGCTCAGTTGGTTAAGCGTCTGACTCTTGGTTTCAGCTCAGGTCATGATCTCACAGTTTGGTGGGTTCAAGCCCTGCACTGGGCTCTGCACTGGCAGCATGGAGCCTGCTTGGAATTCTCTCTCTCTCCCTCTCTCTTTGCCCCTCCCCCACTCATGTTATCTCTCTCGAAATCAATCAATCAATAAATAAGGGTTGGTGGCTTAACCAACTGAGCCACCCAGGTTCCCCTAAATTTATTATTTTTAGAAACAATCTCTAGGGGCGCCTGGGTGGCTCAGTCGGTTGAGCATCTGACTTTCGCTCAGGTCATGATCTTGTGGTTCATGAGTTCAAGCCCCATATGGGGTTCGCTGCTGTCAGCGTAGAGACCTCTTCGGATCCTCTGTCTTCCTCCCTCTCCGCCCCTCCCCTGCTTGCGCTCTCTTCTCAAAAATACATAAATTTTAAAAATCCACTGAGAAGTTCAGTCTAGATATTGAAGTTCCAGCAAAGCGGATTTTAAAGGATTCCTTTGAGGGGCACCTGGGTGGTCCCATCGGTTAAACCTCAGACTTTGGCTCAGGTCATGAGTGGGTTTGAGCCCAGAGTGGGGCTCCGGTCTGGCAAAGCTTTCTCTCCCCGCCTCTCTCTGCCCCTTCCATACTCTCTCTCTCTCTCAGAATAAAAAAAAAGAATCCCTACGATCAATCACTATTCTTGCTGAGCTTATATAAATAATTAGATCAAGTCTGATAAAACTGGACTTGTTTTACAAACGAATTAGTCTTGATTTGGCTATCTCTGGAAATAGGGTGAATTTAGAGAGAAAAGTTAAGTTTCAGAAATGCATCCTTATGGATTTAGATTCAAGTTTTTGTTGTCTTTAAATGTTTGTTGTTTGGGGGCACCTGGGTGGCTCAATCAGTTTAGCATCCGGCTCTTGATCTCCGCTCAGGTCTTGATCTCAGGGTCCTGAGTTCAAGCCCTGCGTTGGGCTCCACGCTGCGTGAAGCCTACTTAAAATATGAATAAATAAAATAAGTAGGTAAATTTGTTGCTTGCCTAAGCTAGACAACTTGAGGGAAACTTCAGAGATATTGCCACTATAGCTCAAATATTGACAATCTTTATGCCTGTTCCTCTGTGGGGATAATAACTGGGACCCCCTGGGCATATGGTGATTTATTTTTTAATTTTTTTTAATGTTTTATTTATTTTTGAGAGAAAGAGACAGTGTGAGCAGGGGAGGGTCAGAGAGAGAGGGAGACACAGAATCCGAAGACAGGCTCCAGGCTCTGAGCTGCCAGCACAGAGCCCGACACGGGGCTCGAACCCACGAACCATGAGATCATGACCTGAGCCGAAGTTGGAGGCTTAACTGACTGAGCCACCCAGGCTCCCGGGGCATATGATGACTTAAACAGACAATAGGATGGAGTCCCCAACAGCTGTGAAACTCAGCTGTCACCTTGATAAATTCTATGTGGTTGGGATAACAAAATCATCCCTTAAATGTTGGAGCTTAGCCTATGAACTTGTGGAGACAATGGATGGTCCCACCTTCTTCTTTTTTTTTAATCTTTTTTCAACGTTTTACTTAGTTTTGAGAGACAGAGCATGAGTGGGGAAGGGGCAGAGGGAGAGGGAGACACAGAACCTGAAGCAGGCTGTGTTGACAGCACAGAGCCCATTGCAGGGCTCGAGCCCACAAACGGTGAGATCATGACCTGAGCCGAAGTCAGACACTTAACCAGCTGAGCCACCCAGGTGCCTGGGCTCCACCTTCTTTATAACTGGATTGGAGAATGTGCTTGGGGATGCCCTCATCTCCCGGGACAAGTCATCTCCCACTTACCAGCAATTCCTAGCAATTAGGATATTGTCAAGGTTAGACATCAGGCAGAGAGGGCTTCTTCATGGTTTTCTCCCTTGGCCGTATTTGTCCCAAGCGTCACCCCCATTGATGTAAAATTACAAATAGAGGCTTTAGCCAAGCATACAACAGCCATCTTTAACCCAACCCAACATGGAGTCACCCACAGATTAAGAAAGTAGCCCTCCAAAACCATACCCTTGATTCATGGGCCAATAGTACTCCCCCAGTGCAATGGCTCTCTCCAGAATCCTGTGATCACATCATTACTTTACAGGCAACTATTTGGTTTGCTACCGACTAGACAAGGCAACAAGGCATCAGACTGAGCCACCCAGGTGCCCCTGCATTGATTCTCTTAAAGACCCTACATTGTCACTTCATGATTAGTTAAATTCCTGGTCAGGAGGTAGAGTATGGTCCTCCCCAAAGAGTCTTCTTGCCACGCTTCTTATTTTTATTACAACATTAATCCCAAGATGTCGTCTCTTTCGCTTTGTTCTCTCCTATTGTCTAGGTACATGCAAAGAGCTCCTGACTCCTTCACCCAGCCACCAGATATAATCCTTGCTCCTCAAAAGAAGTTCACCCCAATGTCTATTCTGGACTCTACGGCAATGGCTTGTCATGATAGTTACTTGCAGGGACAGATAGTGACCAACTTCGGTCCATAGGTAGGGCCATCTCTATGACCCCTGTCAGCTTGAAGAAGTCACAGAAGATGTGTCCTGTGCCCTTCAACAACCTTAAAGGTTCAAGGACCAAAGATTGGTCATCGGGGGTTGGGGGTGATGACGGATAGAAGCAGAGAAATGTCCACCTTTAACCCAGAAGGCTTACCTGCATAGTTTTGAGAAGGATCAAATAAGTTCTGGTTGCTACATTCTCAAAGGCTCTCATGACTGCCTGTACGTCTCATTGTCTCATCGATAGTAATTATCAAACTGAAGGATAAGCACCAGAGAAATCTTGTGAAAGTCGTTTTACGAGTAGAAATTCAAAGAAGACATTTGTGATCTAATACTCCCTGCAGGTTCGCTCCCTCCTTGAGCACCAAGCATATAACCACCAGCTTCAGACAGCAAAGGTGCAGCTCTTTCTGCCCACGGCTCTTGTCCACATGCTACTTGAATAAACGTACTAGCTTGCGTCATAAACCATCGCAAGAATTCTTTCTTGACCATTGCACTCAACGACCACCCAACAGTTAAATGGCTGAAATAGCTTCATTCCAGGGAGTCAGTAGTCACTAATTAATAAGAGCAAAGACGTATCCTAAGGCAACAGGTGCAAAACTGCAATCTTGATGCCTCCGGCGAACTAGTTCTCGGAGCCCATCTTGACCTCATGCTTCCTCACGGTAGGACGGACACCACCACTGAAAACACTTGCTTTCAGCCAGCCAGTCAACCTCTTCTGAGATTCTGGTATGTTCTTCCCCTCACACTTGATTCACTGCCGCAACGCCCTGCATCCTGCCACTCCTCCGGCCCCACCAGATGGGACCTCACGATTGTCTTCACCTCAATTAGGGAAACTTCTGTAGCTCAGATTTATTAAAGGCTCCCATTGAGAACTCGGACTTACTACGTTTTTATTGAAGGATCGTATCTATGGTGGTTAATGGTATGTGTCAACCTGACTGAGCCACGAGGTGCCCAGGTATTTGGTCAAACACTACCCGGGGTGGGGGTGGGGGCGGTCCTTGGATGAACTTAACACTTACATGTGTAGACTGAGTAAAACAGATTGCTCTCCCCAAGGTGGGTGGGCCTCATCCAATCAGTTGAAGGCCTCGCTAGAACAAAAAGGTTGACCTTCCCCTGAGTAAGAGAGAAATCCTCCATCTGACTGGCTTTGAACTGGAACATTTGGTTTTTTCCTGCTTTGGGACTGGAACTGAAACATCAGCTTTCCTGGGTCTCTAGCTTGCTGACTCACCCTCCAAATTTTGGGACTTGTCAGCCTCCATAATCATGAGCCAATTCCTTATAATAAATCTCTCCCTCTCTCCTTCTCTCTACCTCTTTGTTAAGGCTTATGTACTAAGATGTCATATATATATATATATATATATATATATATATATATATATATATAAAGTTTATTTATTTATTTATTTTTGAGAGAGAGAGAATCCCAAGCAGGCTCCGTGCTGTCAGCATAGAGACCAATGCAGGACTTGATCCCACAAACTGTTCATGACCTGAGCTGAACTCAAGAGTCGGAGGCTTAACCCACTGAGCCGCCCTGGCGCCCCAGCTTTTACATTTTCTCATGTTCAGAAAAAAAGCCAATAGTATTTTCTGGCAGGCGAAAATGAGAACTCAAATTTCAGTATCCATGAACAGGTTTGTTTGAACACAGCCAGACTTGTTCATGTCTGCGCCGCCTCCAGCCACCTTCCCGTGACAGTGTCAGTTAGTTGGGACAGAGACTGGATGACTCATAAAGTGTAAACTATTGACTCTCTGGCCCTTCCGGGAGACCGTTTGCCAGCCTCTGATTGAACTCTTCTGTGGTGCGAGAAGTCAGGGTGGTAGCTGCTGTTGAGGGGGTAGGTGATGTTGGCAAGGGGGCACATGGGGACTTCTGGGGCGCTGGAGAGTTTTTCTTTATTCATCTGGGAACAGGCTGTGTGGACAGGAAAAGTCTGTGAATTCGGCAGACTGTACATTGTTGATGAGTGTACTTCTCGGGATGCAGGTTAAATATCAATGAAAGGTTAAAAATTTGCCCAAGGTTATAGATACTAAGATGTGAAATCATTAAGAAGAGAACCCTGGTGACCATGTTTGAGTCCAATGAATCCAGCTGGGCCCCTCCTGGACCACCTCGTTTCATGACCTGGCAACCTCTTTTTATTATTTAAGCCGGATAGGGTTGGGTTTTTGGGTCCTGCAACCTGGGTCCTGCAACCCAGAGTCCTCATACCCCATCTCCCAGACATTTACTGTGTCATCTGCCCTCTTCTCTGAAAGGCTTCCTTGCCCTGCTTCAGCCTGTGGTTCGGGTGGAGGCTTCCGTGTTCTCACACAGTCCCCTCTGCCTGGCCACTGTGATTGGTTTGGTCCCGGGCCGATCTTCACCCAAGTGGAGCCAATCAGGGCTGCCCAACCAGCAGGCCCGGTTGACTGATCTGCAGCTGAGCCAATCACAACTTTTCCCTGGGATTTTTTTAGATTGGAGGCCCAAGGCTGGTAGACGATGAGGCTTTAACGCTGCTGGGTGCCTTGTTTCCGTGGTGCAGAGGATGCTGGTTCCAGAGAAGAATGCTGACTTGCGAAAGGTCAGAGAAGGTATGGAGGGGGTATTCTCATCACCCTCAAATCTTTGGTTCAATGGCCCTAAAGCCCAGAGGCACATCTGCCCTTCCCCATCTGGCGATGTGGGCCAACTGAGCTCTCTTTCGGTCCAAGTTAGACCAAGCTTGGCTTCCGTCGATCTCAAAGACCAATAAAGACCTAAGAAATGGTCCCTCATCACACACCCCATCCCACACACATGCTCAAAGACACTGAATCTGTGGACACACACACACACACACACACACACACACAGACCCTCACACTCTACTTCAGTGCATGTGTCTTTATTTCTGGATGATATAAAAGAATAAACTTAAAAAAAAAAAAACCACTCCAAACCAAACACCTTAATGGCTCCCGCAAAGCGATGTGACCCCTCTTCCCACCCCTGATAAATAGAGACTTCTGTCAGTCTACCCTCCCACCCCCATAACCCCCTCTGCTATAGACATACTCTGGGTATATATTACTCTACTCGGCAATAGACATCTCCCGAAAATAGAATTCCCGCCCTGTCGCCTGACTCTACCCTGGCCCCATGTGCCCAGGACTCTCGTCCCCACTTCAGACCACCCGCCACTGCAGCACACTGGTGTCCTTGCCCCCTGTGGTCAGGGCCACGCTGTCATCCCACAGGAAGGCCACATTTGTCACGTGGCTGCTATGTCCACCATATTTGTGGCTGAGGGCCTGTGACAGGAAAAGAAAGAAGTGAAAGAAGGTGATCTGTCTCATTCCTGGCTGTATCCCCTGTACAGGCACGTAGTAGGCGCTCAAGCAATATTTCTTGCATTAATAAGGATCCAACCACCAAAGCTCCCAGAATCACAGACACTCAGAGCAGCGCGTTAGCACTCTCGACTCTGAAATTTATCAACTTTTAGGTGAAGAATGACCCTCGGGCTCAAGCCACTGCCCTCTCCTCGTAAAGATGGGAAAACTGAGGCCTGGAGAGTGCCGCCTGTCTTGCCCGCAGTGCTGCTTAGCGCCACCCTGCCAGCCCCCCAGGGGGACTCACCCGGGGCTGACAGCAGGGGTAACTGAACAGGTGGACTTTGCCAAAGTCGTCAGCTGAAACCAGCAATTTCCCATCGTGGGAGCGGGCCACGGCGTTGATGTCAGTACCGTCCGCTCCCTCAGACCAGATCCCTGTGCGCAAGATGAGGGGTGGGTGGTGGGGAGGGAGATGTCAGCCGGGCCCAGGGACCCCTGAGGTGAGCAGGCCCCAGCCCCAGCCTCCCTGCCTTTCTCCCACCTAGCCAGTCTCTAGCCAGGGAGGAGATCTCGAATGATCTTTTGTAAATGTGTACCAGACCCTGGCCCGCCACCGCTCCAAACCCTTCTGTGGCTCCCCGGTGGCCTCGGAGAAAGCCTGGGCTTCCTAGCATGACCCCTAAACTCTGCCTGACCTGCTCCAGCCCTGTCCTCCCTAATGCTCCCCCTGAACTCCGCAGTGATTTACCCATCCTGCCTCCTTGGATTTCTCCAAATGCCAAGTTCTATGCCACCTCCAGGCTTTTTGTACACGGTACGCTTTCCTATCCTAGGGGCTGCTTTCCTTCTTCACTGCTTCCTCATCTTCCAGGTCCAGCTTCGACATCCCCTCCTCCAGGAAGCCCTCCTTGACTCCCTCCCAGACTGGGGCCAGGGCTGTGGTGGTCACCACGGTGCGCCCGCACTGACCAGCTCAGGGCTGGGCACGGAGGTGCTCAGGGAGGACGCACTGGCTGTAGCGATGCCTGAACGAATGGGCGGCTGGGACACTGGCGGTGTGAACGTCTCTGGGCAAGGCCCCCCATGCGTTGGTCTCAATTCACCACAGCTCAAGGGTCCGGAGCTGTCATCTTGCCCTGCTCTTCCTCTCACCCAAAAACCTCCCTGGTGTGTAAAGGAGTGAATCTCCCGCCTTGGGGGAAAACCAACAAGAGACTATGAAGACCACCAGCAAAGGATGTTTCTTGGAACTCCTGTTCTCAGTGGGACCTCCCCCATTCCAGAACTTACCGAACACCCCAAATCCCAGGACACAAGTAGCGGTGGCCCATTCCACATTCCTCACAGCATCTGTGCTAGTGATCTGCTTACAGGTAGCCGGGTCCCCTGGGGCAGAACACAGGGGGAGGGGTTCAGAGCAGAAAGAATTGCTGATGGGGCGCCTGGGGGGCTCAGTTGGTTGAGCGTCTGACTCTTGATTTCAGCTCAGGTCATGATCTCACAGTTTGTGAGTCCAAGTCCCACATCAGGCTCTGGGCTGACAGTGGGGAGCCTGCTTGGGATTCTGTCTCTCTCTCTCTCTCTCTGCCCTTCCCCCACCCCCCAGTAAACTTGAAGAAAAAAATTACTGACTTAACCTATCCATTTTACAATGGGCACTGAGGTCTGAGACAGGAGGCTAAGGTCCTAGAGTTTATTCCACCTCTCCAGACTTGGCTGAGGGGGCCAGATCCGGGGTGGTGATACCCAAGGCCAGAGCACGGCATCTGCTTAGAGACCTGTGCCCCACCCCCCATCCAACCAGGAAGGGGAGGAAGTCAGAACCCAGAAGGCCAATCAGAACAGCCCCTGAATACAGGAACCAGAGGACAGCGACTTGAAAGCCCCGTCTCCCGTCCTAGACGTTGCGGGCGGGGTCTATGTAACTGGAGGAGGCCCGCCTTCAGAGTTTCAGAGGACTCACAGTACAGGATCTCGTAGTCCCCGGAGTTGGTGACGAAGCAGCTGCTGTCCTGGGCCCAATCCAGGTGGGTGATAAAACTGGAATGGCCCTGCGGAGGGGGAGGGAAGGGGTGGAGTTAGAGCCGGCGGGGGTGCGGTTAGACCAGGAAAAGCGGAAGGCAAAGTACAGAGGTAGGATGAGAACACAAGGGGGCTAAAGGAAGGATACACAGCCTTTGGAGCATGGGGGCGGGGCCAGACTACCATGGGCGGGGCCAGACTGCGATGGGCGGGGCTAGACAGAAAGGGCTTAGAACACAGGGGGAGTTTAGAGCTAGACACAGAGGGGCTTATAACACGGGGTGGGGGTGGGGTGATGTGTGGGCGGGGCTAAGACTCCTTGCAGTGATCAGGGCAGTCAGTAGAGTGTTGAAGCTGTGCTCCCTTGAAGTAGAAAATTGGTTAATTGTGCGGCCCCAGGTCGGGGTGGCGGCGCGGGCTGGGGGCCACTGCCCACTCACCGAGCACTTGCCCAGGCGGCTGACCTTGCGGCCGCCCTGGTCCACCGTGTACACGTACACCAAGTTGTCGTGGGAGCCCACGGTCAGGTACGCCCCGTCTGGGGGAGGGGGAGGGGGGGCTATGAGGAGGCACCCAGGCTCTACCCCCTTCTCTCTCAGACTCAGCCCCACCCTGCTATGCCAGACTCCTCAGCTGTCCCCAGCTCCATCCCCGCTACAGTCCTAGCCCTGCCACACTGCCTCCACTCCTTCCCCCTGCTGGTAACTGAGCCTCAGTCCCCAGGCCTGGCTGCTCCAAGATCCCACGCCTGCCGCTCACCTGGAGAGAAGCTGACCACTGAGATCTGTTCATTGCCATCTGTGTGGATAGCCACCAGGTCATGGGTCTCCGTGTCCAGCAGCATCCATCTTTAAGGAGAAGGCATGATTGGGGGAGGGGGTGTGAGCTGAGCCGGCGGGAGGGGGCGGCAATCTGAGGGGCCTAAGCTTGGGATCCCAGCAAAGATTTGGGAGAGAGGCTGACTCTAGACGAATACTGAGAGAACAGTCTGGTGAGTAGTCTGTTAAGTGCAGACTCTGGGCTATGGGGACATACAGGAAGGGGGGTTAGGTGTCCGGGGAAAGTTGGGGGGGGGGCAGAGAAACCCTCCACAAATGTCCAACTCAGCTTTACCTGCCAGTCACTGTGCCCACAGCCAGGACAGAGCCACTGGGGTGGAAACCAGCAGAGCGGGCAGGGTCCTGAGGAGAGAGAGAGGAGGCAGGGCTGAGAACTGGGGTCTCCGGTCTATCCAGCCATTCCCCTACCTCTGCCGCAGACACTCCAAAACCATCTTCCTTTTTTGTTGTTGTTTTAAACTGTGTTCTTCTATTTTTTCTATATTAAAAATTTTTTTTTAACATTTATTCATTTTTGAGAGACAGAGCATGAGTTGGGGAGAGGCAGAGAGAAGGAGAGACACAGAATTTGAAGCAGGCTCCAGGCTCTGAGCTGTCAGCACAGAGCCCGACGCGGGGCTCGAACTCACGGACTGCGAGATCATGACCTGAGCTGAAGTCAGATGCTTAACCAGACTGAGTCACCCAGGCGCCCCTTTTGAAAATAGTTTGTAAGTGTTTTTGTTTGTTTTGTTCTGTTTATTTTTGTTTCTTGAGAGACAGCACACAAGCAGGGGAGGAATACAGAGAGAGAGCGCGAGAGAGAGAGCGAGAGAGAATCCTAAGCAGGCTCTGCAGGGTCAGCACAGAGCCCAATGTGGGGCTCGAACTCACGAAACTGTGAGATCGTGACCTGAGCCGAAATCAAGAGTCGGACGCTTAACCGGAGAGCCCCCCAGGCGCCCCCCAGACCATCCTCCTTTCCTGAAATATGTCAGCTCAAACAGAAGACAGTCCTGCTCTCACTGTGGACTCTAGATCCTTGAATACTCCCAGTCTGAATTCTCACAGCTTTATTCATCCGAGACTTCCTTGGGTAATTTTCCAGAAGTGGGATTTTTGGGACAACGGATAGCCATATTTTGGAGGCTTCTGACTGATAATGCCAATTTGCTTTCCATAAAATTATATCAACTCATCACCAGGCAGGTGCAAGTGCCAGTTTCCCCACATCTTGATTAAACACCCAGCAGTGGGTATCACCATTTCTCAAATGTTGGGGGCATTTGGTTGGTTCACAGGCAATAGAGTATCTTGGAATCAGACCTGGGTTCACATGGGCTCTGACACTTTCTGGTCACGTGACATCAAATAACCTTCCCTATCTGAGCCTCGGCTGCCTCATCTGGCAAATGGAGAACATCAATGGGTGCTCCCCTGGATTCTTACAAAAACAAGATGTAAAGTTTGCTGGACCCAAATCACAGAGGGACCCTAGCTAGCTGCAAGGGATTCTGGGCAGTGTAGTTTTCCTTAGAACAGCAAGTGGATAAGTAAAACGGCTTACAGGAAGCGCTCAGCAAAGGTTGGTTTTGATTAAAATTACACTGCGATGATCGGCGAGTGATTTTTGCCTTACCGAGCCTGCTTCCAACGGATCAGTCATCCCCACTGCCTTGTAGAGGGTGCGGAGAAGTTAAAAAGGAGGAAGTGGGTAAAGCGCTAAACCAGTTTCTCTGGGCATGGCCAAGAGACTGCCGGAATCAGAAAAATCTAAAGGGGGCTCCTTAGAAACTGCAGATTTCTGGTCCCAAACTCAGACCTCCTGAATCAGATGCTCTGTGGGCGGGGTTAAGAGTTCTGTGTCTCCTAGTTGCTTTGACGCCAGAACAAGGATTATTATACATGCTAAACCTAGATTCCTCGAGCAAAGGCTCAAAGGGTGGCGTGGGGATTTGGCGGACTGACATTCTAGGGTCCCACACTGCACAGGTAGGGGAGCTTCAAAACTACACTGCCCAGAATCCCTTGCAGCCAGCTAGGGTCTCATGTGATTTGGGTCCAGCAATCCATTGTGCTTTTGTTGGCTCTGGAAGACAGAATGTAGAGGCCCTGCCCTGCTCTTCCATTTCCGCTCAGCACTGGGGCTGGGAAAGCAATGGCATTTGCTACCCTCAGGAGTAGTTGCTAGCCTTGAAAGAAAAGGGCACAGGCACCTGGGTGGCTCAGTCGGTTGAGCATCTGACTCTTGGTTTCAGCTCAGGTCACGCTCTCACGATTTGTGGGTTCGAGGGATTCTTTCTCTCCCTCTCTCTCTGCCCCTTCCCCACTCCCCCCCCCAAAATAAAAAAAAACCTTAAATGTAGCTAGTGCAACTGAGGAACTGAATTCCTTTTTTTTTCTTTTTAAGTTTCTTTATTTAGTTTGAGAGAGAGAGAGAGAGAGACAGGATGAACAGGGGAGGGCAGAGAGAGAGAATCCCAAGCAGACTCCGCACTGTCAGCGGGGAGCCCGAGGTGGGGCTCGAATTCACAAACCATGAGATCATGACTGAGATCATGAAGTGAGCAGAAACCAAGAGCCGGACATTTAACACACTGAGCCACCCAGGCACCCCACCGAGGACCTGAATTCTTAATCCTTTTTTTAATGGCTATTTTTTTTTAATTGTTTTTTTGTTGTTGTTGTTGTTGTTTATTTTTGAGACCGAGAGACAGAGCACGAGAGGGGGAGGGGCAGAGAGAGAGGGAGACACAGAATCCAAAACCGGCTCCAGGCTCTGAGCTGCCAGCACAGAACCCGATGAGGGGCTTGAACCCACGGACTGTGAGATCATGACCTGAGCCGAAGTCGGACACTTAGCCGACTGAGCCACCCAGGCGCCCCAAATGGCTATTTTTTTAACTTTTTAAAATGTATTTATTTTGAGAGAGAGAGAAAGAGCACAACCATGGGAGGGGCAGAGAGAGAAAGAGAGAGAGAGAGAGAGAAAGAGAGAGAGAATCCTAAGCAGGCTCCACGCAGAGCCTGACGCAGGGCTCGAACCCTTGAAAACCGTGAGATCATAACCTGAGCCGCAACCGAGCGTCGGATGCTCAACAGACTGAGCCACCCAGGCGCCCCTGAATTCTTAATTCTATTTACATTCTAAAGTTGATTGAAGTGTGACACATGTATTGAACGGCGAGGCTCTAAGAGACAGCACTTGCAGCGACCACAGCTTCCTGCAGCTATGACAATGGCATTGTCTTGAACTCAGTGCTCCCGACCCCACCCTCCTGACTGCGGCAGGGTTCTGTGTCGGGTGTTCTGTGTCCTGTTCTGGGCTTCCTTCCAGTCGAGAAGCCGCGCCCCCAGCCCTTCCAAGCAAGCCTGTAAGCACTCAACTCCCTATATTAAATCCCTTTCTGTTTACCAAGACTGGGCATGGTTTCCATTTGGTGCCCTGAGCCCTGACACATGGAGACAGGAGCTTCCGTCAGAACAAGGGGGCCGAGCCCCCCTCCCCCGCCCCCCGCCAGTCCCCTTACCTCGATGATCCTACTCCACAGGGGCTGGTGGGACTCCGCACTCCACAGATGCACCAGCTTATCCTGCCCGCATGTCACAAACTGTGCCCGGCTGGGGTGCGTGGCCAGACCCCACAGTTCTTCCACATGACCCTGGCGGAAAGGGGAGATGGCAGCATGGAGACCGCCAATCTGGGCCCTTTCCCCACCAAGCCTGGTGCCAGAAAGAAGTGCTGGTCCAGCCCCAGCAACACACGGGGGCCACAGGTGACCTGGGGAAGACCCTTTCCCTTCTGTAGGAGGCTGTGACTGAGCAGACCCTTGCCCTGGTATGTGGTGGCTCGAGGTAAATGCTGCCCCTTCTCCCCAGGCCTCTGCTGTTTGCACAACACGGGGCAAGAGACATGCTGGGTGGGAGCTGGAGCCTTGCCCGCCCTGCGTCGGGGGGTGTCGAGAAGGCTGTGGGATCCCATGGGGGATACATGGCCTGGTGAATCTGACCTCAGCTCTCTCTTACTGATGGGACAGGTGACCTCTCCCTGGATCCTCAGTTTAATCTTCTGTAAAATGAGGACACTGCTGTGCTCACTCGAATCATGGATGGAAAGTGTCCGGGGCTAGTACAAAGCGCTCACAAAATGGGAAATGGCTATTATTATTATCATTATTAATAACGTATACTAATAATATACTATTCAATAACAATGAACGCTGATAATAGAATTGTTCACATTAGTATAACAATTCATGGTACTAATAAGGCTCTACTGATATATTAACCCATTTGTAATATAATCAACAATATGTAATGTTGATACTATTTTTAGGGGTCTGAGGTCCCTTCTGGCCTCGGGACTTCTGGGAAATCCCTCTAACCCTGGTTTTCCTCCAGGGTCCAGGGAGACCAGAGCCAGAGGGAGATCCAAATGCAGAAGCATGGATCTCAGCTAGCCTGGAAAAGGGAAAAAGCCCGGAAGGAATGGAGGAATCCGGAACCCACTGATCAAGGGGTAATTTTGGCCAGGACTTCTGGGCCAGGCACCATTCTAAATGCTGTATATGAACCGACTCGTGGAACCCTTACAAACCCCCATGAAGACGGGTTCTGTTCCTGTCCCGTTTCACAGAGGCACAGAGATTGTTCTCCACTTGCCTCAGTCACACAGCTAACGAGCGACAGGGCTGCGATTTCGATCCGGGCAGTCCCGCTCCAGATTTCCGGTCCCTGAGCATCCTACTCTACGGCCCCTCGGGTGGGGAAGGGCTGGGGTGTTAGCTGGGGGTGGGTGGGGAGGGGTAGGGTTTTGGCATGCCTGGGGGCGGGGACGGCAGGGGAACATTTGAGCTGCAAGAAGAAAACAGGGCGACTCCAGAGCGCCTTCCCAGATCCCGGGAGGCATGTGGCCCGAAGTGCGTGTGGCCCAGATGACAACCTGCCAGGGCACTTACCAACCGAAATGGACACCAGCCCTGATCAGAAGGGCGGGGGTGCCCACCCCCCCACCCCCCCCCGGCTGCAGCGGGATCCCAAGGACCTTCTGCTGTGCGGCGGGTGACTCATTGGCCACTGGACCATGGGGAGGTCTGGGGCAGGGGTCCTGGGACAGGGGTGGGTTTACAGAGTAGGAGCCGGTAAAGGGAAGGTGAGAGGTGCTTGTCAGGCTGGAGGGAAAGGGATGGGGTGGGGAGACGAGGAGAAATGGAAGGAAGTAGGAAGGGAAGAGGAGAGAGGTGAGGAGGAGGGCAGGTTCAGGAGAACCGCTCACCTGGACGAGTGATGAGAAGCCTGTGTGGACAGAGCCCTGCAGGATGGAGTTGCGGGTGGTCCCCACGTACAGCGTGTCCCCCCGGCCCTCTGCCACAGTGCGCACCGGGCCGAAGTCCTCTGGGACCTGAGGGTGGGGTTGGGGGCACGTGAATGTGTGACACAGGCAGAGGAGGGGTGAGGGAAAACAAGTTGGGGAGAGGAGGGTCTATTGGGAGCCCTGGGAGGGGGGTGGGAGGAGGTCCCCTCACCTTCACACCAGCCTCTCCCCTTCCTCACCTCCACCTCCTGCAGCTTGCTGTAGTGGGAACCCCAGAGGACCACCCGTCGATCACGGCCCCCTCCGGACACCAGCGTCCCGTCCCGCAGGGCGCAGAGCCCAAACACACCGCCATCGTGGGCACCCAGCACCGCCTGTGTGATGCGGTTCCCACCTGTGGGGGCAAGGAGGGGTGGCCGGGGGGCAGGGATCAGCATGGGGAAGCTGTCCCTGTACTGACCCCCGAAACGCCTTCAACTCTCAATCCTCCGTTCAACCGTTCACCTACCTTTCTTTCTATTCACCCTTCCACCCACCTGCCCACTGTCCATCTATTCAAATACTTTATCGTCCATCCATTAAACCATCTGAACGAATATCTACCCAGCCACCAGCCACTTTTGATCCATCCACCCACTCACCCATCCACCCATCCACTCCTCTACCTACTGGTCTATTCCTCCATCTTCCTATCTACTCACCCACCCACTCATCCCCTCATCCATCCATCCACCTATCCAATCCATGCACCCACCCATCCAGTCTGTCCGTCCATCCATCCATCCATCCATCCACCTGCCCACCCACCCATCTAATCCACCCAATCCAATCCATCCATCCACCCACCCACCCATCCAATCGATCCATCCAATGGATCCATCCATCCATCCATCCATCCACCCATTCATCCATCCACCTATCTATGTACTGATTCACCCACCCATTCATCCACCTCTCATCCATCCATTCACCTCTTTCATCCAACTACTCATTCACTAGTCAATTCATCCTTCTACCCAAACACCCACCCATTTTCCAATCCATCTACCCATTCACCCTTCTATTCACTCATCTGTCAATCTGACTGATTGACATTCATTCATTCATCCATTAACCCATCCAATCAACAACTGTGTAACTGGCATTTATTCTGGGCCCAGCTTCATGCCAGAGGATACTGGGAACACAGTGGTGACCGAGACAACCTCAGATCTTGCCGTCACAGAGTTCACAGTCCAATTTCAGAACAGACCTATTACCAGTGAGTGACAACCCAAGGTGGTTGGGGCTAGGATAGGGAAAGCCAGGAGACTGTGGGGTCCCATAGAAGATACCCCGCCTGGTAGGTCAGGGAGGGCTTCCTGGAGAAGACAGCTGAGCAAGCACCTGAAGGATGAGTAGGAGTCAGCTAGGCCAACAGAGGGTGGGAAAGTGCTACCGGCAGAAGGAACAATGTGTGTAAAGGGAAGAGAGTAGGCGAGAGCAGGCACTATTTAGAGAACTATAGAAAATCTGGTCTGACTTCATGTAACATGCAAGGGGCAAGGGAAGGCAGGGCCAGACCCCGCAAGGTCTTGGAGGCCTCAGTGAGGAACGTGGGCCTTGTCCTGAGGGAACTGGGGAGCAATGGAAGAGCTTGGCAGGGGAAGCAAAGGGTCAGATTTACACTGCGTTCTGGAATTTGAAGAGGCAAGATAATAAAGGCCAAGGACCAGGAAGGAGCCTGGGGCAGGGACTCAGAGGAACAGTCCTCAACTCAGATGTGGTGGCCCATGTCCACTTACCATTCTGTCCACCGAAATTTCCAAGCACCCCACAGCCCTTCGGGATGGACCCAGTGATGGGTCTAGGGATATGGAAATGAATCAGACCCAGTCTCTGCCCTCAGAGAGCTCACAGTCTCCTCGGAAAGGACACACTGCCAGTTATTCAGAGCTTATCCTCGGCTATCTAATTTCAAGGCGAGCTCTGAGCCAGCCAGGCCCCCCATGAGCCTATGGCTTCTCATCTGTGAAATGAGAAGATTATTCAGCGCCCCCTTGAATAAGGAGCATGATGTATGTGAAAGCAGACGTACCCAGGCCAAAAAACTCATTGACTTGTTCATGCCACCCATCTGCTGGGACCACCCATTCATTCCTTGATTCATAATTCACCCAAAGGCTGGGGCAAGCTTGTACTCACCCCATTAGCCTTTGCTGGGACAACACATTAATCCACTGGTTGGGACAACCATTTATTCATTTCTTCACCCATCCATTTGGCTAGGACAATCAACTCATTTACTCATTCAGTCATCCATCTACTTCCTGGAACAATCCATTCTTCATCATACATTAATCCATTGGCTGAGGTAACCATCCATTCATTCATTCACTCATTCGTTCATTCATCGCTTTATGGATCCACCGCCTGGGAAAAGACCTCTTCATTTATTAACCCCAGCATCCATCAGGGGGACAACCATTCATTCACGTAGTTGTCCATTTACCTAATCGTTCACCATTAAGGAGGACAGTACATTCATTCATTCGTCCACTCACTGAGTAGGATAGCTCCTTCATTCACTCACTGCCTTATTCATTGATTGCTCTGGGACAAACAGCCTCTCTATCCACCCACCCATGCTGGGTTAACCAGTCAATCCATTCATAGTTCAAACTTGATCGCCACCACAGGATTTGCAGAGGACAAGGGTGGGGAAGAAAAGTCAAGATTTCGTGGAGGTGGGGGTACTGGAGGTGAGCCCTGATGAGGGTATAGGAATTAGACAAGCGTCTAGCCCGTTTTCTCAGACATTTGAGTCGGGAAGGCTCAGCCAAAGGGGGTGAGGGAGGGCTGGAATGGGGACCAAATGGGTAGAGTGACACTGACCTTTGCCCCAGACATAGAGGTTCCCCCCAGAGTCCCCGGTGACCACATCGCCACCCTCCAAAAAGGTCACACACAGCACATACTTCGGTTTCTCGTGTTTCTAAGGGGGGGGGAGAAGGGGAAGGTATCAGAAGGTTGCTGAACCAGGGCCACCCGCCGTCCAGGACCGTAGGCCGGGGGATCCCCTCCATGATTTCAGGAGTGAGGCCCAGCGTGGGGCACCCCCATCTCCAACCCACCTCTATGCGTTGCTCATGTAGCCTAGAGCCTCTGACCACACTGTCTCCCTTGCTCACCCCTGGACACACTTCCTGCCTCCTCTCTGACTTTTCTTCTCCGTCCTTTCTCTGCCCCTGGGTCTCCCTCTCTCTCTCCCCCCCTGGGCGCACCCCTCTCTCCCTGTCTCTCCCGTCTCTGTCCCTGGGTACCCCCTCTCTCTGTCCCTGGCTGTCCCGTCTCTGTCACTGGGTCTACCCCTCTCCATCCTCAGGCCTCCTCTGTCTCTGGGTCCCCCCTTTCTGTCCCCACTCTTCCCCTGCCCCCTCTCTCCTCCCCTTTCCTTCCCCATCCTCTGTCTCAGTGTCCCTCTCTCTGCCTCTCCCCACCCTCCCCTCAGTATCTCTGTCTCATCTTCATCTATGCCTGGTGTTCTCGGGCCTCCCTTTTTGGGGTGGAAGCCCCAATTCTCACCAAAGGCAGGCGAGCCCTGTCAGAGGGGCCCCTGCGTCCTCTCTCCCAGGCCCTCCGCTTCCCGCTCAGTGTCTGTCTGCCTCGGTGCACATCTCTTTCGGCCAGTCGGCCTCTGACCTCCGTGTTTTCCCCATTATTGACAAGCACGACACTTCTTATTGAGCATTTACTACCTGCTAGGAGCTTCTATGCTCTTTGTCCCGCTGAATCCTCACAACTTTAGAGAGTTAAGGAGGATTATCCTCATGCTATGGGATAAGGAAACCGAGACCCCAGCAGAGGTTCGGCATCCTCACAATCTGGGAGCCTCTGGGACCCTCTGTTTTGTTGTCTGCCTGGGTGTTCCTGCCTGCCTCCTTCAGGGCCAGCCTGTCCCCGCACCCGACGCACTCACCTCAAAGAGGCCCTGCCGTTTGCTCAGGGTGCCCCCCTCCAGACTCCAGAAGTAGATGTGGGATTTCCCGCAGGTGATGAGCACAGTGGGGTCTGTGGGGTGGAAGGTGGCCACCAGCACGGCCTCGTTGGAACACTTTGGAGAACGGGGGAGATTCGGAATGAGGACCTCAAAGCCACTAGGGCCACGCTGTGTAGGATGGCCCTATACAGCTGCATGAGCTGTGCACTGCACAACCTACTTGCCTGTGTCTTTACTATACAGGCAAGCTAAAGTACTGGAGGCAGGGCCAGCCGGCAAAGCATTGTTGCCACCTTCGTCAACAGGACAGCAGACCTTGGAGAGCCTCCACTCTGCATCGAGTGCTGTGCTGAGCACTTTATCCATTAATGCCTGTACTCCTCAAAGCACTCTGTGAGGTAAGGCTCATTAGTGCCCCCCATTAGAGGCGAAGTGAGGCTCAAGGAGGCGAAGTCACTTGCCTTAGGCCACACAGCCAGGTAAGAGTCAAGTCCAGAATCAACGCACATAGGTCTGACTCCAGAGCCCAGCCTCTCAACCACTAAGTCTCTGTCCCCAAACTGTGGGCCCCAGTCCAGAGATCCAGCTAGTCCCACAGAGGCACCCCAGTGAGAGGGGATGAGAACAGTCACCCCACCTTGCCATCCACCACCTTGGCCTCCTTGGCCCAGTCCCACACGGAGAGCATGTGATCGTTCGATTCGTCCACTGCACAGAGCAGGTTGCCCCCGTTCTAGAAGGAGGAGAGAGGAGAGGGGGGCGGAGAAGGTGGGTCAGGACCCTTCCCTTCAACACTCTCCCACAGGGGAACTCCCCACTCAGGCCTGTTTTAGGATTTTCAAAGCTCCTGGCCCACATTATATGAAATGCATCCAAAGACACTCCCTGTCCAGCAGCCACACACACATCCGAAAGGGTTTATAGAACTTTCCTTTTGAAATGACTCGGCCCTAAGAAATGTATCTCATTTACCCTCAGTTACTATTTCTCTGCAGGAATCCTGAGACCGTCTAATCTGCATTTTTATAGGAAATGACTTTTAGGCACACAAAATGAAACAGTCGAGGGGCGCCTGGGTGGCTTAGTCGGTAAGGCATCTGACTTTGGCTCAGGTCACGATCTCATGGTTGGTGTGTTCGAGCCCTGCATCGAGCTCTGTGCCGACAGCAAGGAGCCTGGAGCCTGCTTCGGATTCTGTGTCTCCCCCTCTCTCTGCCCCTCCCCTGCTCACGCTCTGTCTCTCGAAAATGAATAAACGTTAAAATAAAAAAAATTTTTTAAATAAAAACAAAATGAAGCCCACCCGTCACAGCCTTGGATGTGATGGGAAACATGCAATTGCTCTGCAAATTCCTAAAGGCTTACTACTCTCCATTTCTGGGCTTATCTCGTCCAGACCTGCCACCGCCCATCCTGCCGACACCCAGCGAGGCCAGCCCAAGGAACCACAAGGCCGTACAAGGACCTTTTTCGAAGGAAAGTGGGTGCCAATAATAATGCAACCAGCATGACCAATCACTGAGTTTGTCTGGGGGCAATCGGGTCACGTGGGTCCCCCTCATAAGGGCTAAGGGGAAGCCCTGGAAGGTAACCAAGGCTGGCCAGCAAGGGGGCGTGGCCTATATGGGTGATGTCACAGCTCAGGCATGGCTCCCATGGGGGGTGGGGAGGCGGACTTTGGAGGAGGGGACAGGTGAAGGGTCCCCGAGCAGGACTCACAGATTTGGAAAAGCCCACACAGCAGACAGCTCTGTCAAACACCCCCAGGCCCAGCACGTGTAAGGTGGAGAGGGAGACGGAGTCCCAAATGCGCACGTGGGGTGGTAGTGGCTGCAAGGAAGAAAGAGGCCTGTTACCTGGGGGGCCTGGCTGTCTGCCCCCCCCCACGCCACCCCAGTCTCCGATCCCGCCTCCCCCAATCTGTTACCTTCCCCTCCTTAGTGGTGCCTGCCACCTGTCCGGTGGCAATGGTGACCATATCAGGGTGGACAGCCAGGCTGAGAGAGAGGACAGATGGACAGGGCTCAGTGGGAAGGACAGGCCTCACAGCGGGGGGGGGGGGGGGGTTGGACTCCTCCCTTAACAGGCTGAAGTCACAATGCCTGGCTATTCACCCCACAGGTTGGTTGAGTGACTTCTTTAGCCAATAAACATTTATTGAGTCCTTTCATAACAATAAGGGGGTTAAATGGAGGACTCTCCAGGTCCTCAGGCTTGGAAGCAAGACTCCGGCCTGGGGTCTCTTAACTCAGATCCCTGCAGGACTCAGGCCTGTACCCAAGTGGTGGCCAGGGGGGTGCAGCCATCCAAAGGGGCCGTGGCTACCTGGGTCCAGTCCTGTGGGATCGTCTGGGGGCGCCAGCGAGGAGTTTTAGAAAAGAAGTGAAAACTCCAGGCATTTGAGTGAATTCACTGACCATTAAAATACTGGTAATCAATCCACTATTTTTTTTTCCCCTGAATTCAGCCGGTGGGCCGAGCAAAGGCCTGGCCACACCCCCAGCCCCGCCCCCAACAGTGGCCCCTCCCAGGCCTCACCATTTGATGTCATCGTTGTGGCCCAGGTAGTGGCGCTGCCTGTGCTCCTCCACACTGTACAGCACGGCCACGGAGGCCACAAAGTACACTATCTCCCCCGTGGGCAGCAGGTAAAGGTTGGCCCGGCAGTCTCGGCCTCGGTAGCCATAGCTGCAAATGCCCGGGGGCCGGTTAAGGAGCCTGTGTTGCATTGCGCGCGCGGACTCAACACCTGCAGTTAGGTTTTCCTGTGATTGCACTCAGACCCCGTGGGGGGGGAAGGGAGGGTACTCCCCAATAATATGTCTGCCAAACTATTAAACCCCGGAACCTGCAACTATGACCTTACTTGGAAAAGGGAGTTTTTGCAGATGTAATTAAGGATCGCAACATGAGATTATCCTGGATTATCTGGGTGGGCCCTAAATCCAATGCCAAGTACCCCTGTAAGAGACAGGGAGGAAAAGGCAGCCAACATCCCAAGGGTGTAGACAGGACCCATGTGAAAAATCAAAGGTTGACTGGAGTGACACAGAGTGGCTACAAGCCAAAGAACTCCAGGGCTCCCAGCAAGCCATCAAACGCTAGGAGACAGACACGGAACAAATTCTCCACCAGAGCCTCAGGAGGGGACGGGGTGGGCCTGCTGGAATCTTGACTTTAGGCTGCGAGAGGACATCTTTCTGTTTTAAGCCACCACGCTTGTGGCGATTTGTTACGGCAGCCACAGAACACGAACACAACCTCCCCCTTCCCTCCAGAAGCGTCCTGCTAACACTAAGTAAGCTCGCGTCTGCTCAGAACCTTCCCGTGGGTTGCATCTCACTCAGAGCAAAAGTCAAAATCCTTACGAAAGCCCAGGCACGAGACCTGGCCTGGCCTGGCCTGGGTCAGATTCCTCATTCCTCCGTCAGGCTCCACTCACACTGGCCTCCTGCTCTCTGTTCTCACCTCAGGGCCTTTGCACTTGCTGCTCCCTCCACCTGAGTACTCCTCCCCCTCATCTCTCCATGGCTCCCTTACCTCCTTCAGGTCCCTGCTCAGCTGTCAGCATCTCAGAGAGGTCTTCCCTGCCCATTCTATTTAAAACTGCAAACTCATGCCCCCTCCCTGCCCCCGCCCCCCTCCCTCGCTCATATTTGTCATACACTCGTCAGAATCCCACGCGGTTTAACTTAGTGTAACACGGCTTAACTGTCTCCCCAACTAGGATACCTGCTCCAGGAGGGCAGGTATCTTTGTGCATTTTGTTCATTGCTCTATCCCTTGAGCCCAGCGCCTGGGACAGAGCAGGCATAGGAATTCGGTATCTGATGAATGAATGGCTGACCCTCCTCTGTTTAGAACTTTCTGTGGCTCCTGCCTCTGGCCTAGCCTCAACAGCGCTTCTGCCCTCCTGTGCTCTCTGATCTTGGAGTTCCTCAAAGTGCCAAGATCTTTAGTCCAGGCCTTGGCACTGGCCTTTCCCTTTGCCTAGTACATTCCACCTGGTCACCTCCTCAGAGCAGCCCTCACGCTCACCTCCTCCACTGGTCTCATGTCGTTTAATAATTACCTGGTTAATTTGTTAACTGTCGCAATTCCCCAATGTGGCTGTGTGTTCCCAGGTGGCCAGGACTGGGCTGTTTCCTTCACTCTTATAACTCCTCCTCTGGGAGGCCCTCCATGACCCCCAGGGCTGGGGCAGTTGTCCTTCTGGGTTCCCCCATCCCAGCCCTGCTCGCCGTGGGTTGTCACCGTCAAAGAGTCTGTCCCCACACTGGACTGGGAGCCCAAGAAAGTCGGGCTGTCGTGGGGACTCCTGGGGGCCCAGCTCGTGGCTCCAGATGTTCAGAAAATATCTGAATAAATGCTGCTAGACGTGTTTCGACTCCCCTAGAAACGGTTCTGCCCTGTAGTCATTTCGGAGACGGGGCATCCGAGGCCCACACTGAGTTTTCCGGTCTCAGCTGACCCAGCCTGGCCCGACAGCTTAGCGTGCTTTGATTTTCAAGGCTGTTTCCAGCTTTCTTGAAAAGACTCTGGGCTCCAACATCCCTGTCTCCGCCAGGGCGGAAATCAAGGCCAAAAGACGAGAACGGGGCCCGGGTCCCAAGGCTGCTGATCTGGAAAAAGCAGGGGCCCCAGAGTCAAGAGTTCTTGCCCCAGAACTGCTCTGACTCCCGAGGACAAGGCTTAGTCCTCTCTCTGGGACTCAGTTTTGTCATCTAGACAGTGAGGGCAATAATTCCCAACCTGCAGGCTTCAGAAGGCTCTAGGAGGCCACAGGTAGTTCAAATACACTCTCAATGCTAGAAAAGAGAAGGATTTATCATTCACCGTATTTATACATGAAACAATTTAGAACGGTGCCTGGCATCTAAGTCCTCAATCCTGAGTAGTTATTATTTGATCAGTTCCTGTTTACGGGGCAGCCATCATGAGCTCATCACCTTTACAGCTCGTTTCCCAGCACTATGACTCCGAGATCATGAAACCCATTTTTCAGAGGGCACAGCTAAGGCACAGAAAGGCGAGGGGACTTGTCCAGGGTCACACAGCCAGCCAGAGGCTGGGCTGGGGTGTCAGTCCAGGTCTGCCAGGCTCCAAAGACAGGGTCCTTAACCATTTCCAACTCCTTCTGTTTCTCAGATACACCTAGCTCGCCCCGGCCACAGAGCCCTCACACCTGCCATGCCCTCTGTCTGGCACATTCTCCTTCTAGCTCGTTCTATGCTGGTTCCTGACTGTGCAACTCACAGCTCAAATGCCCCCTCCTCAGAGAAACACAGTGACTCTTCTCACGTGACCTTAAGTTCCTGTGTTCCCAGCATTTATTACTTAACTGGAATTACCTTGTTTATTTAATCACTGGCTTCTATTATCATGTCCCCTCCTTTAAAAGGTGAGCCCCCAAGTGACCAGGGCTGGACTGTAGAGGAGAATATGACATATGGAAGGCACTCAGCAAACATTTGCTACTTTAGTGAGTCATTAAAGGTCAAACGAACCTGCTTTCCTCTGCTCCAACCTGACTCCAGAGTCATCCTGACCCCTCAGGCCACAGGGGCCTGCAAGTGCCACCTGACTCAATGCAAAGACCCTCTCTCCTGCTTAAGTCCCCTACCAGATGGGCGTTTGTCCCCTCCAGTGGGGGATCGGGGCGGGGAGGAAGGGATTACAGCAAAAGGATACACCCAGTCCAGCTTGAGACGGCTGGAAGGCAGCTCAGAGCGGGTGTCGAGGCTGTAGGTGGGCGCCAGTTCGTCGGGAATCAGCATTGGCACAGGGCGCCCCCTCAGGAACATTTTCACGGAGCCCTCCTCTGCCAGGACACCCCCAGAGGTCAGGCGCCGCCACCAGCCCACATCCCTATTCCCTCTCCCCTCCGGACTTCACTTAAAAAAAAAAAAAATGCGTGGAGAGGCGCCTGGGTGGCTCAGTCAGTTAAGCGACAGACTTCAGCTCAGGTCATGATCTGTGGTTCACGAGTTCGAGCCTGGCGTCTGGCGCTGTGCTGACAGCTCAGAGCCTGGAGCTGCTTCAGATTCTGTGTCTCCCTCTCTCTCTGCCCCTCCCCTGCTCGTGCTCTGTCTCTCTCTCTCTCTCTCTCTCTCAAAAATAAATAAAAATATTTAACTTTTTAAAAAAATGCATGGGGAAACTGAGGCCAGAGAGGCAAAAGATCAATAGCCAAGTCTCCGGACCTCCAGCAATCCCCAACCAAGCTCCTTCCCCTCTCCCCACTCACCCATGCTGAAGATAACTTCTTTGGTTTTGCTGTCAGGAAAGGGGGAGAAAAAGCGCCCTAATTAGCAGGCAGGTCAGAAACGGGGAGAAACCGCTCCCCTACCCCACCGCTGCCGGGAGGTCTCTGATGAATAATGGGGGCCGAGTAAGGAGCGGAGCGCTGCCTCTCTGCAGGCCGTGTGCTTTGCTCGGTTGATCTTGCAGAGCCTAAGACACAGGCCCAGAGAGGCAGTGATCGCCAAAGATCACACAGCACGAAGTGGCAGGGACGCGATCCTGGAAGACGGGAGTCACACCAGGGACCCCCTCCCTCCTAATCAGCACCGCTCTCCCAGAGCTCCCCACCCCCCACTCCCACGGGGCCCCAAACTTCAAGCAGCAAGGGAAGCCGAGAAGGTTTAAGGGAAGGGGCGTGTCTCCACATTCCCTTCGCCGGCGGAAAGGGGTGATACTCGCGGGCCTGGGTTCCTGGCGGGGGTGGGGGGGAGCCCCGGATCCAGGCCCCGGGAGTGCAGGGAGGAAGGGGTCTGCAAGAGGGTCTCACCCAGCTCCAAAGCTACTCATGGCGGCGGCCGGCGGAGCTTCGGGACCGGGGGTGGAGCCGGGACGGGCTCCGCCGCTTCCGGCCCTGGGAGGCGCCCGCGCCGCCGCGCCCTGCCCCGCCCTCCGCGGCCGACCCCGGGAGCCGGCCCGTCACTCTGGGTCTCAGATCCCGGGCGGTGGGGTCCTGATACCAGGCTCTTTTAGGGGCGATCGGGGAGAGTGTTGTTTGAGAACAGGACTAGGGGGCGTGTCTGCCTGAGTTCAAACCCCAGCTCTGCCGCTTCCTAGCAGTGTGGACGAGCTGCCCGACCTCTGCCTCGGTTTCCTTTTTGTAAAAATGGGGGTAGTAAAGAGTACCTACCTCGCGGGGGGGATTGCGAGGATTATGTTGGTTAATTCGTGTAAAGTGGCTGGAGTAATGCCTAGCACATAGCGTCATGTACGTGTTTGCTGTATTTGAGTGGGGTTGAAATGTGGGTTTTGACCCAGGTTCTGCCTTAGTTTAGCCCCCAAGCCCACTGCATCTTGACTCCATCCTTGCGTTTTTACTCTGCCCGGGGCTTCAGTGTGGTCCTGCCGGTGTGGGCATTGACCTCGCCCCACATTCTGATCACACCCACCTCCCCTTCCGATCCTTCCCCGGAGCTGACTCTTCTCGTGGTAATTGGCTGCTCCTCCTCGGCCCTCTCCCCGCCTCGGGTCCCGACAGGCATTCTGACTACGACCGCTTTACCGAGATTCAGTCCCCGACTTGAGTCCCTTCAAGACCTCCAGGATGGCCCCGCCTCCTGGTATTTGACCTCGCCCCTGTGGTTCCGCCCCTCTGGTCTTGGCCCAGACTGCGCCCCACCAGCTTGTAGCTAGCCTCTGACAAGCCACCAGCCCGTATCGAGCCCAGTGACCCCCACCCCAGGTTCTGATTCTGCCCAGGCCAACACTCTGGCCATGTCCTCCAATTCTAATCATGCTCCTCCCCAATTCCCCTAAATTCCCTGCAGAAACTCCTTTAAGGCTTCGGTTCTGCCCTGGCCCCACCCCAGAGACCCAGCAGGGACTCTTTTACCTTAGTGACCACGCCCACAAACCTGGCTCCTCCCCCATTTCCACTCTGGCTCCACCCAAAAGACCCTAACCATTCACTTCCCCGAAGTTCTAGTCCAGCCGCTTAAGGCTTGGCCCCACCCCCCAATGTCTGCAGAGCCTTTGCAGGCCTTCCTCTTCGCCCGCGCTCTCTTAAGATTGGCCCCTCCACGCCTCCGGCACTGTCCCCGCTCTGTAGTATCTGAACCAGATGACCTCGCTCTATAGTATCACCTCGTGGCCTGGGGCATCACCCGAAATCTCCCATCCCCCATTTCATGCCAATCTGGTGTCCCGACCGCACCCTCTGTGACAGGACCCCACCCCGGACACCTACCCTTCCTTTTTGGCGCTGCAATTGCTGCTGGAAGATGTGGTGCGGCTGCGGGGGTCCTCGCGGCGCACCGAAGCCAGGCGCTCTGGCGACAAGTAGCGGCGGGCACTATGAAGAGAGCACATAGTTAGGGCGGAGCCTGTGAGGTTAGCAGGCCAGTGTTAGAGGGGGGCGAGAACCTCCTGGCACTTTCCACTGCTGCAGTTCGGGCACACGAGCCCATCCCTTGCGGTATAAACAGCCTCTGTCTTGGAGGAGGCTAGAGATCCAGGCTGCCGTGCCTTACCTGCGCCCAGAGGTCGCCTCCTTCTTGGGGGAGGATGGGGAGGTGGCATAGCCGCCCACGCGCCTCGGGGGTCCGGCGCCATTGAGGGGGGTCCTGGTGGGAAGGCCTTTCAAGAGCTGACACACTGGAGGATGGGGTTCCAGGACAGAAGTAGTGAGTGCGAGGTCCGGGTCCTGACCTCACCCCGTCTCATCCCTCCAGTCTAGCAAAGATACCTGAGGCTGTGGTGCCTAAGCGTGGAGGCGCCCGGCCCTTGGGGGTGCCCCTGGCGCGCAGCGCAGCGCCCTGCTCTTCGCACGCCCTCAGGCGACGCAGCGCGTCAGCCAGCGCCGCCTTTAGGACCGCCAGCTCGTCTTCCTGCAGCTGCAGCCGCTGCTCCAGCGCCGACACGCGGTCGTCCACCTCCATGCCGCTCGTGCCCGACAAATTGTCATCTGCAAGGAAGGGTAGCGCTGGCTGCGGAGACCACCCCGGAGCTCCAAGGCCAGAGAGGTGCCCCCCCCACCCCACCGCTCTCCCCCTTCCAGAGTGAAAGCGAGGCCAACCACTCCCCTCTTCCTCTCCCTCAGCCTGCGGCCGGGACGCTCGAGATGGGCCAGGAAGAGGGTTCCGAGGGGGAAGGAAATCCCCACAGCTCTCAGTCCTTTCCCCACACACTCCTCTCTGCCCGCCCTAGAGGTGTCACCTTAAGGAAGTCCCTTACTCTCTTACTTTCTAAGATGCTACGAGTCAGGAGCCTCTCAGCTCTGGTTTGTAAGATTCTATGACTAAGATGCTAAATATCTATGAGTGATACCAGTATTTTTTAAAGGACACCAACTAATTCCTGGTGACACCAACGTTCTAGAATTGATCTCCAACATTCTCTGACGAATCTCAATATTTTATCGCTGGGACTAACGTTCCCTTTCTGTTTCTTAAGACTTCCCAAGCCAAAAGGTGATGCCTGGTTCCTCCCCTTCCCACTCTCTCCCCGAGGTTCGACCCCAGAGTCAGCTGCAAGGACAGAGTTTCTGCGGCCCCTGGCGGCAGACTTGGGGGTTGCAGGCGGCGCATCTCAGACCCAGGAGACCCACTGGAGGGAGGAGATGCCGGCGGGGATCTGGCCACCAAACTCCCCATCCCAGCCGGAGCTCCTCTCCTGTTCCTCTTTTTTAGTTCGCTTCTGTACCCCCACGCCCCAGATTCGGCTCCCCCTCTCCTCTCCAGCCCACGGGGACGGCCAGATAACTCCTCCGTCGCC
>CM053563.1:8821463-9075504 GCA_028646485.1 Cryptoprocta ferox | reverse complement strand
TATGGTCCGGTGCCCGGACCTGCAGAGGAAGGTGGAGGCCTCCCGAAGTCGGAGGAAGGGAGCTGTCAGGACTGAGAACTCCTAAGAAGAGGGAATCTCGGGGTCCTGCTGGTACACTAAGAACGGAGGGATGCAGAGACTCGCGAAAGGTCACACGGTCGATACATGAGGGGCTGGAGGGCCCATCACCTAGTTGTGCCAGGCCCCCTCCTACCTTAACCTTTACGGATTCTACCCACTCCCCCCACCGAAAAAAAAGAGACACGTATTATAACGTGATAGTGAGCTTGCATGTGACAGGTACTCTTCAGGCAAAACACTTAGGGAAACACTGGCTCATGGTAGCCAGAATACAATGAACTCTTATCATGATACCTCCTGTTTCAGGCAACTCTAGTAATGGTGGTATTCTATCCATTTTAGGAGGAGGGGTGGAGGAAGGGGGTTGAGGCCCAGAGAGATGAAGTTACTTATGCATGACACACAGCCTTTCGGCAGCAGAATAGCCAGGCTGAGGCATCCTGCCTCTTAGAGGGGCAGAGGAGGACAAAAGTGAGCCCACAAACTGGAAGGTAGTCTCCTCTCGGGGGCCCCTCTGGGTGAAATGGATGGCAGTCACCTTGGCCCTTCAGCCCTCACCCAGAAAGACCAGCTGCATCCTGAGGCCTCGGGCTGTCCCCCCACCCCAAACTCAAGTCCTCTACTCCCTCCTGAGCACTCCCCCACCCCCAGCCCTTTGGCCCAGAGACCAACCCTGGCTTTTCACTTCTCCCCTTCTCCCCTCCTCTCTGCCCCCCTCATCTGGGCCTGACACAGTGGCCTTTCTGGTTGGAGGAAGGGGTGCCTAGGAAGAAGGGGTGAGTCCTAATGAGTGGGAGTGGCGGGGCCTGAGGACTTGCAGGTATAGTGGTCACCCCACCTGGCCCCACACACTGCCCACAAGCCAACACCAAATCCCACCTCCCCCTAATCTGTCAGGTCCTCTGCCAGGGAGGAGGGGGAGGATCCCAGAGGATGGAGAGGGGATAGGGCAGAGTTCCAGACCTTCAGGCCTACCCCCTTCGACCCCAAGCTCCTGAAGGTTCGGCCCCCTTCTCTCCATCCAGCCACCTCGGGAGAAGGGGCGGGTCGAAGCGAGTGGGGGGCTGGGATCAGGGTTTTGGGGATCAGGAACCTTGCTCTGGGGTCAGGGTCCACCTAGGGGGAGAGAGGAAGATCTTCAGCAAGGGGCGAGGATGGGGACTTGGAAGGAGGAGGTCGGGGCAGGAGGAAACGGGTCCAGCCCTGGGCGGAGCCAGGGTCGGAACTGAGGAGGGGTCTCACCGTTGCAGTATTGAAGCAGCGACGACGTGTCGTAGAGGCCGCAGAAGGCCGGGCCGCGCTCCGCCATCGCCCCGCCACAGCCACCGCCGGCCCCCCCGGCCCCAGCCTGGGCCCGGTCCCCCCCTCCAGGCCCTGCCTCCCGTTGCCATAGCAACGCCCTTCGTTCCAGCATCCCCGGCTCGGCCCGCCCGGCATCAGGCGGCCGGCGCCGGGCCTGGCACCGGGGTCATCCCCCAGGATGCCAAGAAAGGGGGGTCGGGACACCCCCCTTGCCAGGCCCCCCCCCAACACAATCCTTGCGCCGGGATTGGTTGAGCCTGTATCCCCCTAGGTACCGTCTGGTCCCGCCCACAATCTGCGCGTATTCTCCCTAGACCCCCTCCTCGCCAGTTCGGGACCAATGAGAGCCTGTCGCGCAGGCCCCTCAGCCAATAGGGATGCAGAAGGATTGGAAGGGGCAGGGCTTTCCCTGCTTTTCAGCCTAAAGCTCAGCCCCGGGCTCTGAGAGGACGATAGGGTGGCGGAAGGCCCTCCCACAACCCCAAAACCTTCTCTTTAATCTTTCGCTGAATTTCCCAAAAGCCCCCTCGCAAGACCAGGGCCCGACCCTAGAGCCTCAAATATACCCAGATATCCACTAGCTCCGCCCTCGAACTCTTATTCTAGTCCTTGTTTATTAGATCTAGGCCCGCCCCCAGGCTCTTAGCTCCACCCCCAGAATCCTGCGGGAGCTAAAGTTCTATTCCTGCCCCAAGAGCCTTTGGCACCGCCCCCAAAGCCTCCGAGAGCTACTGTACTTAGCCCTGAGCCCTAGCCCCGGCCTTTTTATAGGATTAGCTCCGCCCCGGGGTTTAGACTCCTCCCCCCCAAGTCTGATATCCCTCCCCAACATTTCCTTCCTCTTTCTTATGGGTTGGGGGGGGAGTGGTCCCCTTAGTGCCTCCCCTACAGCCCTCAGCTCCCATAACTTCATTATCCAGTCCGGGTTTTGACATAGGCCCAGCTGTGACTAGCGGTGTCAGTCGGAGCAGGCTCTGATGTTGGGGGAGGAGGGGAGGGTGGAAAACCTGACAATGGACTTAAAGAAGAGTGGACCACCTTCCCCCAGTGGCCACTGAGGGTCAGCACCGAGACCCTGTTCTATAGAAAGGAGAAAGGAACCCAAAGCGGGAAGAGATCTACCTCAGGGCACACAGGCAGACCCTGAAAGCACTGGGCTTTGGAATCAGATAGGACCTGGGCTTAAATCTTGACTCGAGCAGTTTCTGGTTGTGACCTTGAGCCTCAGTTTCCACATCTGGAAAGTGGACGGTCGTATCGTGCCTACCTCTCATTCATTCAAAAATGTTTATTGATTTCATAAAGGGGGGAAGGAGGTGCCTGGGTGGCTCTGTCAGTTAAGCGTCCCACTTCCGCTCAGGTAGTGATCTCAGTTCTTGAGTTCGAGCCCCGCATCAGGCTCTCTGCTATTACCACACAGCCTGCTTCAGCCCGCTCACACTCTCTCTTTCTCTCAAAAATAAACATTTAAGGGGCGCTCAGTTGATTAAGGGTCTGACTCTTGATGTGGGCTCAGGTCAGGATCTTGGGTTTGTGAGACGGAGGCCCCTCAGTCAGGCTCTGAGCTGATGGCATAGAGCCTGCTTGGGATTCTCTCTCTCCCTCTCTCTCTGCCCCACTCGTGTTCTCTCTCTCTCAAAAATAAATAAATAAACTAAAAAAAAAATAAAAATAAATATTCAAAAATAAAAGGGAGGAGGGGACAAAATGTTTACTGAGCACCTACTGTGTGCCAAGCTCTGTTCTAGCGTTTCAGTGGTAATCAGGTCAGCCCCAGACAGAGTTTATTCTCATGGATCTTGCAGATTGATGGAGGCAGTAAGCCACCATACACAAAACAAATAAGTAATAATAGCTAACATTTAGTGAACCTTTACTACATGCCAAACAGTCAGTTATCTTCACCACCAGCCCTATTTTCACCACCATTTTACAGATGAAGAAACAGGCTAAGATAATTTCAGAGCCTGGTATTACAGAGATGCGGAGTGATGTGATCAAGGATAGGAGGGTGAAGCTCATTTAGGGAGAGTGGGGCCAGGGTAGGTCTCTCTGAGGAGGTAACATTTGAGCCGAGATGTGAATGACAAGGAAGTAATTGTGCACGAAGTTGGGGGGAAAGCTTTCCAGGCAGAGGCATCAGTAAGTGCAAAGGTCCAAAGGTAGGTTATGAGTTTGGCATATTTCTGGGGCAACAAGAAGCCTGGTAGCCCTGGGGGCACAGAAGGAGAGGAGAGCGGAGGGGAGATGAGGTGAGGTCACGGGGGAGATGGGCCCACCAGATCCTCCAGGGCCTGGAAGGCTGCAGGAGGATGTTTGCGGTCTGATACGTATCCTCCGTGAGTCACAGATATAGATTACACACGAGTACAGTGCCTGACACACGTAGGCTCACATAAATGATAGCAACTCCTCTTCATTTCCCAGCCAACACCTACTATGTAAGGCCCCAAGATCAATAATGGGTTCAAAGTGATGACCAAAGTACATGTGGGCCATCATCATTCTGTGATCACAGCTAGTAGTGTTATTGATAGAAACAAAGCAGGAGCCCAGATATGCTGTCTCCCCAACTCCGCTTCCCCCACCCTCGGCCCCCATGAGCTCAGATGCTAAGAGAGGGGCAAGTCAGACTCCTAGCGCAGAACTCCACACAGGCTTCAGGCTGAGAGGGACTGCCCCCTAAAGGGACACCAGTGGGGACCCAGAGTTCAGATCTGGCAAGTTCCATGTGTTAGGGGAGGGGAGAGGAGCCACAGGCAGAGGAATTTAGCCTGGTAGGTTATGGGCTTGGGGGGAGGGGGGAGGCAGGGAATGACACGCAAAGATAAGTCAGTCCTGGCCCTCCAGGGGTCGGGATCCATGTGAGCGCAGCGACTTTGGCTCAATAGCTTTTGCTTCTCTGAAAAATGGGAGTCATTCCATCACCCGCTTCCCAGGGGAGAAAAACAGGTTCCGTGAGCGCAGGCCTCTCAAGTGCTCAGCACAGTGGCTTTTGGGTACAGCTAATGGAGCTAGTTTTATTACAAGTGCTTTTGCAGGGCGATGTCAAAGGCCTGGAAGACAGGAGTGGGGAGGAGATGGCTCTGCCAGGACTGAGGGGGCAGGGCTCTCCGGGTGGCTTTGTCTTTTCTCTCTGCCTCTAGGCTTCCTTCTCCGTGCCACTTTTCTCTCTTCTCTGTCTCCCTTTGTGTCTCTGTCTGGAAATGGGTTGTTGATCCATCACTTAATGAGCTCTGTGACCTTGAGCAAGTTACCTCCCTTCTCTGAGCCTCAGTTTCTTCATCCCGAAAATGGAGATGGAAATACCTCTGCGGCTGGTCTGTTATGAGGATTAAATGAGATGCACGTGTGTGAAATGACCAATCTATGGTACCCACTATTATTATTATAATTATTATTACTGCTACTATTACTTCTGATCCTGGATTCTGTTTTTTTTTTAATTTTTTAATGTTTATTTATTTTTGAGAGACAGAGCATGAGCAGGGGAGTGGCAGAGAGAGAGGGAGACACAGAATCCGAAGCAGGCTCCAGGCTCTGAGCTGTCAGCACACAGCTTGATGCGGGGCTCAAACTCATGGACCACAAGATCATGACCTGAGCCAAAGTCAGACGCTTAACCAACTAAGCCACCCAGGCGCCCCTATTTCCTCTGTCTTTCTGATTCTTTTTTCTTTCTTTGCCTCTCTCTTTCTACCTCGCCTTCTGTTAGTCTGTCTCCCTGTTTGGGTCTATGACTGGGCTGGGAGTTCCAAGAGGGCAGGGCCCTGGGACCCCTAGCATTGCCAAGCCCAAGGCCTGATACATTAAAAGTACCCAGTAAAATGAATAGAACCCTGCTCTGTCCCAAACCAGTGTTGGGCGATGCTGGGGACCCACAAGCAACTGAGACAGCCCCACCTGGGGTGACTGAGATAGCCCCAGTCCCGTCCTCACACACCTCACAGTCTAGAGAGGAAGTAGTTATTTGTTGAATGAATGAATGAATGAATGTATGAATGAATGAGTGAATGAGTAAGTGAGCTAACTTTGAGGTGGGCTTGGGAGATGGGACAAAAATTGGGTGGAGGTACTTGAGGCAGAGAATACTGCTAGAACGAAGGTCAAGGGCCCAGGAAGGGTCTGAAAAGCTGCGACATCTCAGAAAAAAGGCTGAGGAGCTCAGCAAGGGCCTTGGAGGCCACGGAAAGGAGCCTGAGCTTCCTTCTGAGGGCACTGGGGAGCCATGGCAGGTTCTGAGCTGGAGAGGGACAGAGGCAGTTCTTGCTTTAGCGTGATCACTCTGGCTGCCTGGTTGTCTTATGCTGGGGGGGGGGGGGCGGTGGGGAGGTTGCAGATGGAAAGAAGAGGGAAGAGGAGGGGTGTGACTGGGGTGTCCTGGATCAAAGCAGGGTCTAGGGGGAGATGCTAGAAACCTGGAGGAAAATGCCCAGGCCGCCTGCCGGCCTCGACACTAGGAAAGGGGCTTCGGGGCTGGCCTGCCACCACCAGGGGGCAGCCAGGGCTCCAGGTTTGAACTCTGAGCGTGTTTTCCCAGGGTGGGGAGATTTCCACCTTGCTTTGGAGGTGGGGGGAAGTGGGAGCTTTCTGCGGGGCCGACTGAGAGCCCCTCTGCTCTCCTGCCCCCACCCCACCAGCAGGAGATTATGTCAACACAGCCCCGCTGCTTCCAGCCAGGACAATATTTGTCCTCAGGATCTGGGGAGGTCGCTATGGAGACGCACTGCAGGGTGTGGGGAGCGCCCCCTCCCGGAAGAGGGCGAGGGGTGCGGGGCACCTCTGCCTCATCTCTGTCTGATTTGGTCTCTGAGAGTTTCCCCCCCATCCCCATCTGTCTGCCTTCCACGCCTCTCTCTCGGGACCATCTCTTCACTTCGGTCTCTCTCTCTGGATACCTGTCTGTGGGTCTCTTTCTCTGTCCTTTACCGTCTGTCTCTCTCTGCGTCCCCAGCTCTATGCTTCTCCGTGTCTCTGGCTCTCTCTGGGTTTCATGTCTCTATGTCCCGACGTCTCTTTGGGTCTTTGTCTCGGCTCTCTCTGGGATCCTGTGTTTGTGTCTGTCTCTCTAGGCCCCTGTGTCTGGATCGCTGTCTCTTTCTGTCTCTGGGTTCCTGCCTTCTCTGGATCCTATTTATGTGTGCGTGTGTGTCTTTCAGGCCTCATCTCTCTGCAGTCTTGAATCTCAGGGGGGCCGTCTCAGCCTCCCATTTCTGGCCTCAGTCCCTACGGGGTGCCCCCTCTCCCCATCTCTCTCTGCCTCATTTCTCCTGTACCATCTGCTGGCACTCCAGGCCCCTGCCTGCTCCCCACAGGCTCTGCTTGGCTACAGCCCCAGCGGGGAAGGCACAGACCTTCCAGCTTCTTCCCCATGACCCCCGACCTCCACTGACTGCCTCCTTCGGGGGGGCACTGCCTGCTCCTTGCCGGGCCGGCGGGGGTGGGGGGGTGGGGGGGATGCCAGTACGGAGACCCAGGACCTGATACCATGGAGAGAGGAACAGAGAGAGTGAGAGAAGATGGGACTCAGGGAAGAGAAAGGGGAAAGGTTAAAGATGGGGGCGAGAGAGAGTGATACACACACACACACACACACACACACAAACACACGCGGAGAGAACAGAGGTGTGGGAATCTGAGTGTGTGTGTGGTGGGGGCCCTGCTGCCCCTTCCCCAGACCCTAGGAGACTGCAGAGGACCCAAGAGGGTTGGGGGGGCGCTGCAGAGGGCCAGTCAGAGACCCAGGCACGGCCCCTCCTGGGCACCCTGTGCTCGCTTGTGCCCTGGTTCCCTCGCAGGGGACCTCCTGCCTCTCAGGGCTGACGAGGAAGGAGTGGTCACCTCTCTTCATGGCCCACTTTTCAGGCTCTCTCTCTCCCTCCACTCTCCTCCTCTTCCTCTCAGTGCGGCCATCGCTCAGCTTCTACATGTTCTCTGTCCTTCTCCCCCTCCTCCCCTGGAGCTCCCGCCCTTCTCTCTCTCCCTCTCCTTGTCTGTTTCTCTCTCCTTGTCTCCCTGTGTATGTTTCTCTATGTTTGTCTCTTTCAATCTCTTTCTTTCTCTTTCTCTCTCTGTCTCTGTGTCTGCTATGTTTCTCTTTCCATCTCTTCTTTCTGTCTCTCTTGGTCTCCCTTGTCTCCGTCTCTTCCTGTCTGTCTGTCTCTGGTCTCTCCGGATGCTTGGTTTCTTTTCCTGTCTCTCTCACCACCTAAATTCCACTCCACTGCTCCCCCCTTCTCTCCCCTCCCCCTTTCCAGACTCTCCCCCAGGCTCTCTTGGGGCCCAGGAGGGACTCCCTCCCACCCCCAGCCTCTCTCCGAGGTGCTGGGCCATCTCAGACCCCTCTCCCTCTCCACTCCGCCAACCGAGCCTTTCCCAGGACCCAGAGGGCGCCAGGAATGTGGGGCAGAGAGCAAGGAGGCCAGCTGGAGGCCAGGGAGCTGGGACCCCTCCCGGTCACCCCTTCTCCCAGACTCCTCTCCTTCCAGCCCCCTGGTCCTGGCCCTGGCCACCCCCCACTCCCTGCCCCTGCTGGGGCCTCTTGGCCTCAGTTTCTCCTCTGCAAAGTGGGCAGACTCACCTCTGCCCCGCTTATCTACTAGGTCCCAGGGGAGCGTGTGCTCCTGAGTGTTACTAGTTGACTAATATGCATGAAGCGTGCCGTGGTTTGTACTAATGAGGGATTTGCACGTTGGGAACTGGGACTCGGTTTCCAAGGCGTCCCCCCTCACGTACAGACGTTTTTAGGCGAAGGAAGAGACTGGAAGCGGAGACCACGCAAAGGCGTGTGATTCAGTGGTGATGGGAACCACGAGACCCTGTGAGGCTGTGGGTTTGCGTGGACAATGGCAGTGACCCTCTGTGTGTCTGTGAGGCTTTGCGTGGTGGTGTGATGACGGAGTCATGGTCCGTGATGTGCATGTGACCATCTGGGACTCGTGAGTACAGGTGAGGGTGTGATGCAGAGTCGTGTGCCTGTACCGCCATGGCGCTGGGTGTGACCATGGAGGGTGACAGTGCGGCCATGTGACAGCCGCGAGAGTGTGTGCCTTAGTGACCCTTGGGGACTGTGTGTTCTCGGGAGGTGACTGTGAACTCTGGTGACTTAAGTGAACTGTAAGAGCATCAGTGGGTGTGGCTGTGTGACCTTCTGTGTGACCTGCAGGTTGTGGCATTAAAGGATTATGTGACAGGGTGAAGAGCCACATCGAGGTGTAGTTATGTCATCGACAGTAATTCTTGGAGCCTCTGCTCTATGCCCAAACTGGTGCTGAGTGACACTGGGGAACCAGTGGTGACCGCAATGTCCTGGCCAGGTCCTCAAGGTGCCACAGGCCAGTCGGAGAGACAGAAGGTGTTTGCGACGTGACCTGGTGGTGATCCTGTGACAGCGTTCGGGACTGACAAAGTGTCCCCAGGGCTTTGTGAAGACATGATTGTGTTGCTAGGTGAGTGGAGGGGTCTGCACTCGGGGGGGGGGGCAGGTGACTGTATGGCTGTGGATGACTGTCAACCGGTGGGGAAGAAAGCTTGGCTCTCTGAGTGTGACCATGGATTGCACGGCTGTAAATGACCAGCGGAAAACGTTCAGGGAGGCACAGTGTGTGACTGTGTGACTCTGGGCTGTGCCTCTCCATGGCTCAGTGCACGGGACTTCGTATGACACCGCATGTGGCTGCGGGATTGCAGTTGTGTGCAATGGCTCAGTGGGATGGGTGGGACAGAGTGACGATAGACTGTGACCCCCCGCTCCCTGACTGCTCTTCCACGTGACCTTGAGCGACTTTGATACTCACACGCCACTGGCCTCCTGCTCCGGGTCTCTGCCCCAGAGCTCCCCCTCCGACTCCCCGGCCCCGCCCTCTCCCACCACCCCGGGCTGTCACCTCCTCCAGAGCCCTGGCGAGCCAGTGGAGGCAGCAGCAGAGGCAGCCTCGCGCACCGGAGTGAGTGGCCAAGAGCAGAACTGGGGACAGGTGAGGGGTCCCCCAATCCCAGCCCGTTCCCCTGCCCCCACGTCCTGCTCAAGTCTCTGGGCCCCTCTGTTTCTTCACCCGTGCCTCGCTCTCTCTGTCTGTCTGTGCCCACAATCTCTATCCCCTGCCTGTCTGTCTCTGGGTATCTCTGTCTCCGTGTCTCCCAATCTCTCTTTCTGTACCTTTATCTCTCCTTGCCCCATTCTCTGTGTCTCTCTCCATGTCTCCATCCCCTCTTTGTCTCCTCGCCCACATTTTCGTCTTTTTCTGTCTTTTGCTCTCTGATGTCTTGCTGTGTGTCTCATTCTGCTCAGTCTCTGTATTTCTGTTTCACCCATTTCCCGGGCTCCATCTGAGATCTTCCCTGCTTCCCCCTTTCCCTGCATGGTGCTGTGTGCGAAGTATTGGGGTTAGACGGCTTTCCAGGCATCTGGGTCCCCGCAGACCTACGCCCAGGATCTGACGCCTCTCTCGTCCCTAGGGAGAGGGTTGGTCCATGGACTCGGCTTTATCCGGCATCGGGCAAGTTCTATAAGGTCGAGTTCCTATCTGTCATTTGAAAACCCTTTGGGCTGTGAGAGTTCCCACTCCGAGGGTCATTTCAAGCCCCATGCCTGACGATTTCTGTGACCTCTTCTCGGAGGCAGCCCCCAGGTTTCCCAGAGTCTCTAGGTCTAGACTCCGGGTGACATTAGCACTTCCGCCTGGAGCAGCTCTAAGGCAACCGCGCCCTCAGCAAACACCCCCCTTCCACCGCCGCTGCCCCGGCAACGTTGGGAGCGGGGCTGGGAATCAGGCGTAGGGTCTCTCCGGCTCGCCCACTCCCCCCCACTCCTCAAGTCATCACTCGTGGGAGCGGGGGGAGGGGAGGGCGGGGGCGCAGCATCCCAGTCCGCAAGTATGAATCCCAGAGTCGGTGGCGCTGGGACTGGAGGGGAGGACGCAGGTTCCTGACTCTGCCCCCTGACCCTCCAGGCCGGACTGCCCCTACGTGACCAGACCCTGGGTCCCCCCACCCCATGCCTCACCGGCCTCACAATGCTGCTATTGCTACTCTGGTCGTGGGGGCCACTGCTCCGGAGGGCGGAGGTGAGGACCCGAGGAGCCCCAGGAGTTCAAGCCTGGGAGGGAGGTGGGGGGACAGTTTTAAGTCTTCTCCCACTGCAGAGAGTTTTAAGGCTACCCCGTCTGGCCAGATTCAAGTTGTTTCCAGTCTCCCGTCTTTCCCCCTCAAATTCCCCTAATGATTTCCAGCCAGTCCTTCCCCGAAATTTCCTGAAGTTTTTCAGCCTGCCCCCCTCCCCAACTTCCTGGTCTAGGCACCCCTCTGAGGACTCAGAAGAGGTTTCTAAGCCACCCAAGACTCCCGGACAAAGCAGGGCAGCCTCTTCAAGTCCCTGCAGGGGTTTTTTTGGCCCACACGAATCACGCTGCCTGGGAGTGGGGGGTCGGCCGTGGGGGGGGTCCTCCCTCCTCTCTTTCCATAGACAGGCTCTGTGGGGCAGACGGCGGGGGAGCTGTACCAGCGCTGGGAACGGTACCGTAGAGAGTGCCAGGAGACCCTGGAGGCCGTGGACCCCCCAGCAGGTGGGACCGGAGGCGGGGACTGAGGGCGAGGGAAGGACTAGGGTTGAGACGCGTGCGCTTGAAGCGGGGCTAAGACTGGAGGGCGGGACCTGAAGGAAGTCTGGGATAGAGGTGGGCTGGGTCGGAGAGGCCTGGGTGATGCTTGGCACCTAGACCTGAGTGCTTTGGGGGACTCGGGCGTAGCTCCTATTAGTGGGAGACGCCTGAGAAGCAACTTGAAATGGGGGGTGAGGGTGGGGCGAGACTGCATCGGATGGGTGGGAACGTAAAGTGGCCAGCGAGGGGGCGGGGCCTGGTGCCTGGTGGGAGGAGCTTTGGCAGACCACTCCGGGTGGGCAGGGGTAGGGCTGAGCTTGCTCCTGGAAGGCCGAACAGCCTTGCGCTGGGTGCTGCTGGTCCACCAGACGCCTGGCCCCCACGCCCACCCCAGGTCTCGCCTGTAACGGGTCCTTCGATATGTACGTCTGCTGGGACTACGCTGCACCCAACGCCACCGCCCGTGCGTCCTGCCCCTGGTACCTGCCCTGGCACCGCCACGGTGAGGTGCCCCCTGAGGACCCCGGCCCCCTCCCGTGACAAAAATAGCTCCTAACCCTGCCCAGACACCCCTCGCGGAGCTCTCCTGCACTTGATCTCTTGCTCCTCTCTGTCCCCTGCTCCTCTGGGTCCCGCTGGGTGTCTCCTTCTGCCTGACCAACCCTGGCTCTGTCACTTAATGCCCCTTCTCTGTCTCTGTATCTCTCTGAGGACCCCTGGGTTCTTATTTTCTCTCATTTCCTTTTTCCTGAGTCTGTCTTCGGGCATCTTGATCTTCCTGTCCTAACGAGCTATGTGGGCTAGAGCAATTTATTTAACCTCTTTATGCCTCAACTTCCTCTTCTGTAAAATGGGGTTGATAATAGTACTCTTGTCGTTCTGTTTCTGTCTCTCTCTTTCTCTGTGCCTCTGACCCCCTCCTTTGTTTCCCACAGTGGCTGCGGGCTTTGTCCTCCGCCATTGTGGCAGTGATGGCCAATGGGGACCTTGGAGGGACCATTCTCAGTGTGAGAACCCAGAGAAGAATGGAGCGTTTCAGGTAAGGAGCGGTGAGGGATTCAGGTTAGGATGTGCAGGGAGAGGTGAGAAGGCAGCTGCCTCGCGCAGAGCCTGCAACCCCTTGTACTGTGGAAGATAGAAACCCAATTTAAACTTGCTGGATGGAGAAAGAAAAAGAAATGTATATTGGCTTCTGTGATTGAAAAGCATTAGGCCACAGTTTCAGGAACAGCTAAATAAATCTAGGGGCTCAAATGATGCTGCTGGGAATCTCTTTGTCTCTCACTACACCATGACTTTATTTTTCTCTGTGCTGGTCCCATCTTTTCTGTGGGGTGGAAAGTGTGGTCCCCATTAATGAGCCCCAGGCGCACATCCCACCAACCAAGCAAGACTATGGGGAGACTGGAATTTGTTCTCAATAGCTCTCACGCGAGGTCCCAGGACTGACACTCATTGGCCTGTTTTGGGTCGCGTCCGCCCTGCACCCTGTGTAAGCGTGTGTGTGTGTGTGTGTGTGTGTATAGAATGCTCTGATTGGCTGGCTGGTCACGTGCTCCGCCCTGGACTGAGGGGTGGAGTCAGCCCCACTCAAGCAAGGGTAGTTGGATCCCCAAGGGAACATTGGGCTGCTGGGCGGGAACAAAAAGCAGGGTGCCTTGCTGGCCCTGGCGGAAGCCCTGAACTCTGTTCCCGTGTCCCCCTCTCCTTCTGCACTCCTCCCCCCGCCCCCCCCCCCGGGCTCAGGACCAACGGCTGATTTTGGAGCGGCTGCAGGTCATGTACACCGTGGGCTACTCCGTGTCCCTGGCCGCACTGCTGCTAGCCCTGCTCATCTTGGGTTCCTTCAGGTGGGACCCCCCAGGTCTGAGCCGCAGCGGCAGACACTGGGCCTCAGTTTGCCCAGTAAGATGGGGTGGTCAGGCTCCACTACGAACAAGCATCCGACAGAGTGGTTCTGTGGGAAGGGCTGGGAGGTGATTTAAGGGGTTCCATGTGGCCACGGACATGGTCCAGGGGTCCCCAGGTCTCCAGGGGTCCCCAGACTGCCTCCCAAACCCCCTAGGCGGCTGCGCTGCACTCGAAACTACATCCACATCAACCTGTTCGCGTCTTTCATGCTGCGGGCGGCGGCCATCCTCACCCGAGACCGTTTGCTACCTCCAGCTGGCCCCTACCCTGGGGACCAAGCCCCTATCCTGTGGAAACCGGTGAGCATCCTCCGTCTCTTTCTCAAATTGGGGTTCTGCCTTCTCTGGTGGGGCCAAGAGGTTGCCAGTCCACTTACTACCTCCTGCACTATCAACAGTGTCTCTGTCTTGACCTCTCCAAACACATTTGGAGAGGGGCCCTCCCTACTCAGCCTCCTCCACCACTGACCCCATCACCTGGTACATGAGACGTCTGCATTCCCTTTCTCTCATTATCTCACCCCTCCCTGGACTTTTCCACCACGGAGAGAGTCCCCGGGCTGGAGGTGGGGCGTGGCAGGAGGGGAGAAACTAACTGGGCGGGGCGGGATCCGGTAGATACCGATTTGTTACTGAGAGACAAAGGTGGGAGAGGCTAGGGTCTGGGGGCCCGGGTGAGAAAACTTTCCGGTCGAGAGTTGGGTCATACCACTTGTTAAGAAGCCCTGGGGTGGGAGAGGCCATGTTTGGGGGGGATTGAGGGGCGACTCTGATAAGCAAGATGGAAGATACCAATTGTTAAAGAGGTTAAGAGTGGGATAGCTCACACAGAGGAAGAGAACGGATGAGCGAAGTCAGGCACAGACACCATCCTCTGGCGATGCAGAGCGGGAAGTGAATATGTGACGGCAGGAGATGCAGGAGGAAGGCTTGGGGACCCCCCCGGAGGCCTTGACTGCCCCCTCCCCCCGTGTCTCCCCCCCCCCCCAGGCCTTAGCTGCCTGCCGCACGGCCCAGATCGTGACCCAGTACTGCGTGGGCGCCAACTACACGTGGCTGCTGGTGGAGGGTGTCTACCTACACAGTCTCCTGGTGCTGGTGGGAGGTTCCGAGGGGGGCCACTTCCGCTGCTACTTGCTCCTCGGCTGGGGTGAGCCCCGACCCTGTCCCCTGCCCAGCCCAGCGCGCCTCCTCCACTCCCCCGACTCCCTCGGTGTTCTACCTCAGGGGGTCCCCTCCCATCTCTGGGTTTCTGCCTCCCTACCCTGGCGGGGGAAATTCCGCGGGTCTTGGGCCTGGCGGGGCCCGTGCGCGCGCTGACAGCTGCGGCGGGGTGGGGGGCGGGGGTCGGGGTCTGCACAGGGGCCCCCGCGCTTTTCGTCATTCCCTGGGTGATCGTCAGGTACCTGTACGAGAACACGCAGTGAGTCGTGGGGTCTGGGGTGGGGCCTGGGAGGTGGGCGGAGCTTTGAGGGACGTGGGCGGGTTGTGATGGAACCCCTTGGAGGGAAAGTGGGTGGGACCTAAAGGAGTGGGGTGCTAGGAAAGATTGTGTGCGGGAACCGGGAGTGGGGATGAGAGCGGGGCCTGGCTCGTAGAGGGCGGGGCTATAAGGGAACATGGGTGTGGCGTTAAGGAAAGTGGGCGGAGCTGGCGAAAGGGTGTGCGTGATCCGGAGGGTCCTGGGGTTTTCTCTTAGCTCTACTCTCCCTCCCCCCAGGTGCTGGGAACGGAACGAAGTCAAGGCCATTTGGTGGATCATACGCACCCCTATCCTCATGACTATCTTGGTAAGGACGACCCTGCCTCCTCCGGGCGGGCCATCCTCTGGAATTTCCCACCCTGGCAAACTGGGCGCCACCCTCTGTCCCCCGGGACAGGATGGGGCTGGCTCAGCCTCTGTCTCTCCTCGCAGATTAATTTTCTCATCTTTATTCGCATTCTTGGCATCCTCGTGTCCAAACTGAGGACGCGACAGATGCGCTGCCCGGACTACCGGCTGAGGTGAGCAGGGTGGCCGCGACGGAGGGAAAGGGGCGGGGTGCGAGACGGAGGAGGACCCGGGGCTGAGGGCCCCCGCCACCCTCTGCCCCCAGGCTGGCTCGCTCCACGCTGACGCTGGTGCCCCTGCTGGGAGTCCACGAGGTGGTGTTTGCTCCCGTGACAGAGGAACAGGCCCGGGGTGCCCTGCGCTTCACCAAGCTCAGCTTTGAGATCTTCCTCAGCTCGTTCCAGGTGCTAAGGCGGGGTGCAGGGGGTACACCCTTCGGCCCGGGGCCCTCCTCCCCAGAAGGGGCGGGGGGGGTGCTACAATTGTCCACCGATGCAGCCACTGAATGGGGTGTGGACATAGGGACACGCTCCTCCATTCTGTGCGGGGTACTGAGCTAGCTGTGTCCTGAGCTGGGGAGGCAGCAGGGACCCAGACAGACCAGGTGGCTCAGCAGTACTGCCTCCTGTTGACGATGGAGAGCTTTGCAGCCGCACAGGGCTTCCCACCTCGGTGCCCTTTACCTAGAGTCTGAGCTACGATGGGGCAGATGGGTGCCTGAGCGCAAAATGTAAGGAGGCACTCACTCCAGAATTTAGGGCCAACCCTGCACTTGCTTGTCCTACCGCAGTTGCCCCGCTGCTTGTCCTTGCTGGGCCTCAGTTTTCTCATCTCTAAGTGGGAACAATACTAACCCCATCTCACAAGGCTGTTCATTCATTAAATTCAGCAAAAACCTATTGAACGCTTACTGGGTACCAAGCCATCTTCCAGCCTTACTATGGGGATACCGCCAAGAACTAAACGGTACCTACCCTTTAGGGGGGAGAGACAGATGCTAAACATGCCATAGGAGTAAAACCTACCGAATGTCAGATGGCGAGACGTGCCTAGAAGGAAGTAGAGGAGCAGACAAAATATGGGGTTATAGACAGGGAGTCAGGGAAGGCCTCGCTGGAAGGAAGACATACAGTGGAGGTGAGGGAGGGAGCCAGGCAGATATTTGGGGGAAATGTTCCAGGAAGAGAAAAATCAAGTGCAAGATCTCTGATGCGGGAGAGAGCACCTTTCATGATGGAAGAAGGCCAACATGCCTGAAGTGGTGGGAGCCAGAGGGAGCAAGGGGGAGATAGCACAGAGATGTGAGGTATTCCGGCGGATCCTGGGGCCAAGTGAGTACCTTGGCTTTTCCTTAAGTGGGTCGGGAGCCAGGGTAGAGGCATGTGATCAGAGTTAGATTTTATTTTTTTTAATTACTTTATTAAAAATGTTTTTAATGTTTATTTTTGAGAGGGACAGAGTACAAGTGGGGGAGGGGCAGAGAAAGAGGGAGATAGAATGAAGCGGCTCCGAGCTGTCAGCACAGGGCCCAACTCCGGGCTCGAACTCACAAACCGTGAGATCATGACCTGAGCTGAAGTCAGATGTCCAACCGACTGAACCACCCAGGTGCCCCCCTAAAAAAATCTTTTTAATTTTTTTTTTTTAGGAGTGAGAAAGTGAGAGAATGAGTGGGGGAGGGGCAGAAAGTGCTAGAGAGGGCACAGAGGTTCTGAAGTGGGCTCTGTCCTGACAGCAGGGCTCGCACTCAAACCAAGAGATCATGACCTGAGCTGAAGTCGGATGCTTAACTGGCTGAACCACCCATGCGCTCCTGAGTTAGATTTTAATGGGATCGTGGAAATTAATAAGACTTGTAATATCTTAATAACAAATGATTGATTTGTGTTAGTTTATCAACTAATTTATTAGTAGTTATACCTATTTTGTATTTGAAGTTTATATGTAAAACGTATATATTTATAGAAATATATATATTTTATATATAACATTTTGCTTTATGCTCAGACTTGAGACCCTGACCACTGCCTAAGATGCTACTCTCCTTTAGAAGTCTTAAGTACAATTAATTTATTAACAACCGTATGTAATATGATATTTAAACACTATGTGCCAGGAACTACAGCTTCTTGCATATTTGTTACCTCAGTTCTCACAGTCACCACTATATTATTACTCCATTATCCAGATGAAGAAACTGAGGCCCAGAGGGAGAGGCACTTGCCCTGGCGGGTTAGAAAGGGGCGAAGTGGGTATCGTATCTAGGCAGCCTACCTGCAGCGGCCCCCTGTTCTTAACCCTTCTGATTGCTCGGCAAACTAGGGAGGGCGAAGGAGCTGGGGTCCGGAGCCAGGGAGGTGATTGAAATAGTCCAGGACCAGGGTGGCGGCGGTCGAGGTGGTTTGGGACCTGGAAAGGGTCCAAGCCCTTTAAGGGGGTAATCTGTGACCCTGCCCCCACTCTCGATTTAAACTTCCTCCCCCACCCCCCACGCCTCCTTCTGGCAGGGCCTCCTGGTCAGCGTGCTCTACTGTTTCGTCAACAAGGAGGTAGGGACCGCCCCGGCTCGCCGCTCGCGCCCTCTGGTGGCCGCGCAGGGAACGGCGCGCCCCGGGCCGCCTCTGAGCGCTGTCCGGTTGCAGGTGCAGTCGGAGATACGTCGCTGCTGGCATCGCTGTCGCCTGCGCCACAGCCTCGGTGAGGAGCAGCGCCAGCCACCGGAGCGCGCCTCCAGGACTCAGCGCTCGGGCTCAGGCCCCTGCCGGGTCGCCACTGACCGCACCCGGTCCTTGGGGACCCTCCCAGGGCCTGGGAATGAGGCCAGTCGGGTCTTGGAAAGTTACTGCTAGGCAGCGGTCCATTTCAAGTTAGCTCGTATTTATTGAGTGCCTACTGTGTACCGGGTCCAGTGTGGAGGGGACTGGGGAAACTGGGGCGGGGGTCGGAGGGGGGAAACGGAAGACAAGGTCCCTGTTAGCATTCACAACTGAGTGGGGGAAGCAGCGAAGACAGAACGTCAAGTTATACATTCACTGTGGGATGACTAGTGAAGAAAAACTAGAAGGGAGCCTCAGGCGACATTTAAGCCATACCTGCAAGAGATGAAGGAGACCAATTTGGGAAGATTCTAGGCGGAAGGAACAGCATCCGCAAAGACCTTGAGGCAGGAAAGAGTTTGGGCAACAGACAGGTGGGCCTGCGTGGCTGGAGTGAGGTAAGTCAGGGCCAACTGATGGGGAGAGAGAAGTGGGCAGGGGCGCAAGGTCTGGGGTTTTCTTTTCTTCCAGGGCCATTGAAGAGTCCTAGCAGGAGTGTCTCATGGGCTATTTTTTTTTTAATGTTTATTTTGAGAGAGAGAGAGAATCCCAAGCAGGTCCTTGCTATATCAGCATAGAGCGCCATGCAAGGGATCCCACGAACCGTGAGATCGTTCGTGACCTGAGCTGAGATCAAGAGTCAGACGCTTAGCCAACTCAGCCCCCCAGGTGTCCCTGATGGGCAGCTGTTTTCAGCAGATCCTCTGTCTGCCATGTGAGGGAGCTGGTGATTAGGGGCAGGAGTGGCCGCTGCAGAGGGGGGTGAAGCGGTCGGACTCCGGCGCTAGTTTAAAGGTAGAACTGAGGACTTGCCAATGTGTCGCACGCGGGGAGTGCAGCCAGAAGTCCAGGAAGACTCCCAGGTTTGGGATGGTGGAAAGGAAAGAGATAGGGAGATGGGGGTTCAGGGTGGGGAGAGCCAAGAGTGCCCTTTGGGCATGTTAGGCTTGGAAAAGGATCTGGGGCTCACAGGAGGGGAGATAGAAACAAACGGGGGTGGAGCGGTGGGCCAGAAAGGACTTGGCCTGTAGACTAAAGAGGGGCCATTCAAGGCAGGCCTCGGAGCCAAAACAAAGACCACTGCCGGCTGGGGGTGCGGTCGCACATCCCCACCCTTCTGGGTGGCCCCTGGGACCTGGTAGAATTAGGGGGACACCAATAGCCTGTGTCCGGACCACCTGTACACACACTAGACTCTCACTCCTAAATCCGCCCCCACTCACATCTGTGCTTAGATTTAGTAGCTGGGTGTTTTCCTTGGGGTCCGCAGTCCCCTGGACAGATGGGCCCTGCAGCTGCTGAACGGAGTCCTTCAAGCATGTCGTCCCGCTGGGACCCCCTCATGGGCTTTGGCGGGTGCTTGAAAGCAGGGACCGTGTAAATAAAGCATGACAAACACCTGTGTTGTGCGTAGGGGGAGGGGTGGGACAATCTTCCAGGCCAGGCCGGAAAGAGAAATGAGGCAGGCTGCGTGGCCGGGTACCTGTGGTCTGTGGTGGCCTTGTGGCCTCTGGAGGGGAGCACTGCTCTTCAGGCACATGCTGCCACCGGCCCCCATGCCTGCGAGAAACCCCTACTGGGAATGTTCACGCAATCTCCCAATACACAGCTCCCTGCAATGTGTACAATTAAAATTACGTCTGTGCGCCTAACGTTTCCTGAGGGCTGCTTCTCTAAAAGGAATAGGTAAGCCTGCAGAAACCAGCTTGGTTCAAACTCAGCTTGTGTACTTATTAGCTGCGGGACTTGGGAAAAATTCCCAACCTCTCTGTGCCTCAGCTTCTACTTCTGGAAAGTGGGTACAATGGCGGCACCTACGTTCTATGGTTGCCCGAGATTCCGGAGGATACTCCCCGGTGCAGCGGGCACGCTTTTCCTGCTATCTCTGCTTTCGCTTTCACCCAGTGAAGGAAGGGGTGATTGGAAACCATTTGGGCAGGGGAGGGTGAAGAGGTGAGGAAATTCAGACTGATGACAAGCAGGGTGCCCGAGGCCGGGGCTCTTGCTGCCAGCCTGCAAGGCAGGGAAACTACTTCCCCTTCCCTGGGGAGGGTAAGTCACCAAGAAGGGGGAGGCGGGGCAGGCATGTGAATGTCCCAGCTGCTGCGCAAGAATCGAATCCTTGCAGGGGTGGGGAGAAGGGCGGGAGTATCTCCTGCAGCCGCACCACTGCCCCCACATTAGATAACTTGGCTCCGTCATTTCCTGAGTGACCCTGGGCAAGTCACGTACCCTCTCTGGGCCTCTGCTGTCTCATCTGGAGAATGGGATGGCTCTAGTGTCTACCCACCAGATGCCTGTTCCAATTAGACGTGGACCACTCAGTAAACGTGTGCCTTTATAACCTTGCAGCTGTCACTCTGTGTCATGCCTTCTCCTGCTACGGGGTCCCTTGCTGTCACTAACGGACTCCTGGAATGACTCAGGATGTGCCTTGCACAGCTCAGGGCATCAGACATCTCATGTGTCCTCATCCTGACCTGAGGCCTACGAACTCCTGACCCACCAGGCCTCTGGCCCGGTCCGGGGAACAGAGCGAGAGACGGAAGGCAGAGACGGAGCAGAGACGTGGGGGGGGGGGGTGACAGCACAATGCGTACGCATCAGAGCAAGACAAGGGCCTTCCTTATCCCCCTCCCCACAGTAAATGAGCCCCCCACGTGGCCTTCCCAGCTCCATCTCCCTACATTTGTCAGAGAATTTCTCCCCGGGGGCAACCAAAGTGTGATGTGAGGGCAGCAGAGCTCAGGGCTGAGCCCCAGGCTCTGGGGCAGGGCGGGTGTGGATGACCCCATCATCACCGCTTCCAGGCTGGGTACCTCCAGGGAAGCGGTCACCCCCCTCTGGACCCCTCAGTTCCCTCCTCTGGAAACGGAGGCCAGAATTAACAGCAGCCGCTCACAGGGGCGGACAGGCAGGCTGAGCGGCCCAGGGGTGGGTGGCACCCTCGGTCGCTGTCGCGATCTGGGGCCCGACAGCTGCCAATGGTACTTCCTCCTCCTCCCGGTGAGGGCAGGCTGGGGCTCTCCTGGGTACCGCTGTGTCCCCAGCACTGCAACATGGTCCACACCACAGCGGAGGCTCTTGGGAGAGGAAACTGTTTCCTGGCTGCACAAATGGAAACCAAGACTGAAAGCAATTCTGAGTTAGACCCCAACTTCCTGAGAGAGGGGCAGACGGAGGGAAGAGAGAGATGCGGCGAGGAGAAGCGGCTAGGGAAGATGAAGACGGCAGAGCGAGCTCTCTGCATCCAACCTGCTCGTTTCAGACGGGAAAAGTGAGGCCTGGAGGGGGCGGAGACGGGACCTCTGCGCCTGCTCAGAGAGGTCCCGGCCCCAGCGCCCAAGCTGCCTCCGTCCCCCTCCCACCCCCCGCCCGAGTCTGCCTCGCTCTCCAGGCTCTGGGAACAGACAGATGCCACTAAGAAACACCAGGGCTTTATTACTCCCGCCACGAAGGGCGGGCCTTGGCAGGGCGGGGGAGGCAGCTGCGGCAGCAGCAGGGCGGCCCCTACTTGCCGGCGATGAGCGGGTTCCGCAGGACCACTATGACCGAGTCGCCACGCAGGAACATCTTGGAGATGTAGCGGTCCTTGTTGACTGGCTTGGACTTCTTCTTGCCCTTGCCGCTCTTGGGGACCTCGGTCCACATCTCCTTCACGTTCTCCAGCACCATGTTGCAGTGCCTGGTGGGGGCAGGAGGCACCGGGAGTGAGGAGGGAGCCTTCCGCCCTCCCTTCTCCCAGCAGCACAGCGTGCGAGATGGCGCGGGGCCGGGGACCAGGACAGCTGGGGCGAGTCCTTGGGTTGAGGCCTGGGCAGTGAACTTGGCCCCTCTGTGCCTCAGTGTCCTCTAAAATGGAGCCACGATTGGCGCCTCTCTCATATAGTGTCTCGGTTAAATGAATCAATACCCGGGCACTAACAGTCAGTCAGCGTCCTCCTCTTGATTTCGGCTCATGGCATGATCACCGGGTTGTGGGATCGAGCCCCGCATCGGCTCAGTGCCGAACGTGGAGCCTGCTTGGGATTCTCTCTGCCCCTCCCTACTCTAATTAAAAAAAAAAAAAAAAAATCAACAGAACATTAATCTTGTCAAGACTCAGGACGGGGACTGGCCCAGGATAAACGCAAGCAAAATGGGTCTACTTGGGTTTCTTTCTTAACTCCGGGTGCTCCTAAAGGCACCGGCGGGGACGCTGCTTCTCTTGAGAGCCAGGGGCCACAGGGGCCTGAGGTGCATGCAACGCCTGCACCGCAGTCCTGCTCAGGGCGCCAGGGACACACCTGTGACGACGGTGCGGCTTAGCCCCCTCAACAAACATGTGCGGGGACCACGGCAGTGAAAGAAATGGGGGATGTCCCCGCCCCAGCCGGGTCTGTGTCCTAGTGAGGACAGAAGGGTGCTGAGCGAGTCAACACACGGACTGGACGCGTGGTCAGGTCACGTCAACCGCTGTGAAGGACGATTAAGGCCGGGTGAAGGGACGGAAGGGTCCGAGGAAATGGGACCAAGCGGCCGGAAGAAAAGAAAATCGTGAAGAAGAGCGGGGAGGCTCCAGGCCTTGCGACGGAGGGACATCTGGGAGGGACTGCTGAGTGGAAAGGGCCAGGCTTGCATGGAAGGTGATCTCTGAAGGGAAGGAAGAAGGCAGGAGAAGCCTATACACCACCGGCCTGGCCTGCACAGCGCAGAGTCTGGAAGACACTCGGAGGCTGGCACCAGGCGGGTGACCTAGGTGGCCTGGGGATGAGCTGGATGGAAACTTGCCACTGGAGTGCTATTACGGTTTTTGGAATGACGCGACTACCTTAGCAATTCAGAGAAAAATAATTAAAAAATAATAATAATAATAAAAAAAAAAGGTAGTGTACCAATACGGAAACGTTCCTGAGGTATACTGTGAAGTGAAAAAGCCGAGGTCTTAAACCGTGTGGTGTGACATTAGCACCGATATTTTTTAAAGTTTACTTATTTTTTTTTGAAGGGGGGGCACACGAGGGAGGGGCAGAGAGAGAATCCCAAGCAGGCTCCGCACTGTCATCACAGAGCCCGACATGGGGCTTATTCCCATGAACCGTGAGATCATGACCTGAGCCAAAATCAAGAGTCAGAGGCTTAACCGACTGAGCCACCCAGGTTCCCCAGCAGTGATTTAAAAATAAAGAAAACGCACCCTCCCCTGTCTGCCTGCGTGATGACACGCGGGGAGACCTGAGGATTAGCCACGGAGGGCTTCCTGGGGAGGGCAGCCGGGGGGCTGGGAGACCCAGGTCTTCACTGGGCACCTCTGTACCTGCTGAATTTTGCCCCAACTGCACGCATTGCTCCCTGGAGAATGTGATAACATAATTAACATAATGAATAACGGGGTTAAGAATGCCTTAGTTGACCTCAGGGATTTCTTAGACCGCTGATACGGGTGAAAAACAAGACAGAAAAGAGCACATGGAAGATTCTATCTTAAAAACAATGAAATTTATAACGACGACATGTCAATGAGACCTCAATAAAGCTGTTAGCAAACACCACAAAGGAGCTCCTGGGGGTGTGTGTGTGTGTGTGTGTGAGCCAAATGTGGCAGGATACACACTAGGGTGGGAGGCTGATCTATGTGATATATAAAATATATCACGCAATAATAGATATGTATGTATATATAACAACATATATATCATATGTATAAATAGTCCACCCCCTACTGAGCACTTACCAAGTGCCCAGGCCTCTTCTGAGCACTTTCTGAGCCCTGACCCAGCAGTTGTCACTGCATCCCACCCCCAGGAGGTAAACACTAGTGTCCCCAGCAGCTTCCAGAGCAGAACACCGGGCACAGTGGGATGACATTTTAGAAGTGGCAGAGCCCGTGTTCAAGGCCAGGTCTACCTGCGTCCTTGGGGTTGGCACTTCCTGGGCTCGTTCTCAATCTCCTGGAGAAGAAACTGAGGCTCGGAGTGAAAGACCTAATCATGGTCAATTCACGGCTTGTGGCGAAAACATTCTAGAATTACGCTTCACCCCCCTATGTTCCCAAATGCTGACCGAAGGCTGCGGGTTATGTGTTTCTCGAGCATTTATCACGCGCGCTACTGAGCCAAGCACTCTTCATACAGAAATACCTCGTCCTCACAACGGTTCCATGAGTATTTTTACGATGCACATTTTGCAGAGAAGGAAACTGTGGCTCAGAGGGGAAAAGTCACTTGCTGTTCCCTCTGGCTGAAACTCAGATCCTGGCGGGCTCCTTTGTTTTATTCAGGCGTTCGCCATTGCCTCTTCCTGCGGGGCCTCTCGAGGCACCGTCTAGGACGGCACCCCCTTCCCAGCATTCCATACTCTTAGCTGGCTTTACTTTCCTCATGACACATCATTCGTGTGCTTGCTGTCAGCTTTCCTACCTACAGCGTAAGCTCTCTGAGTACAGGAGCCGTCTTTGCTTTAGTCACTGCTGTGTCTCTGAGCCTAAGGAAGTACCGAGCATAGGTACCCGATGTTACACATTCTATGTTACAGCTGCAAACACTAAGAGCTTCCTGCGTGCCAGATGCTGTCCTTCCCCCCCCCCCCTTTTTAAATTTTTTTAAATGGCTGTTTAGTTTTGAGAGAGAGAAAGACAGCACAAGTGGGTGAGGGGCAGAGAGAGAAGGAGACACAGAATCTGAAGGAGGCTCCAGGCTCTGAGCTGGCAGCACAGAGCCTGACTTAGGGCCTGAACTCACGAACCCTAAGATCATGATCTGAGCCGAAATCGGACACTCAACCGACTGAGCCCCCCGGGCGCCCCACCAGATGGCGTACTTCTAATGACCTGATGAGATGCCGCATGTGTTAAGTCACGAAATCTCTGCCACCACCAGAATTACTGCCGCTGTGTGGAAGAGAGAAAGTCAGTTGCTGGAGTTCTCACGGCTGCTAAGAGGCAGTGCTGGGCCCCAAACCCAGGAAGACTGGCCCCCGAGTATGTGCCCATTAACTACCGCACTGCACAACTGGAGGTGCAACGAGACACCGTCACACCTCGAGGTCTGAGGACGTTCAGGCCCCAGGACTCCGAAACCCTTGCGTCAGGGCTCCTCACCCCGGGGCCGGGGCTGCCTCTCCAGGCCTGCACGGAACACCGTCCCAGCCCCAGACGCTCACCTGTCGAAGGCCTTCACGCGGCCCAGGAGTTTCTTGTTGTTGCGGCAGTTGATGAGCACTTGGGTGTTGTTCTTCACTGACTGCGTGAGCACGGAGAGCGGACCCGTGTTAAATTCCTCCTCCTCCCGCTTCTGCAGCTCCTCTGGGGTCATCTCACTCTTGGGCTTGTTGAGGAGGCTCCTGAGGGGGCAAGTACGGAGGCACTAGGTGAGAGGGCCCAGAGCTGGAGCGTGCGTGGACATGGCCTTGCACTTGGCGTCTCCTCGGCCTTACCCTTAACCCGCCTGCCCTCTGGCTCCGTCCCCTTCCCTTGGCATCCCAACTCAGAAGCTTAATAGCCATTTCCAACCTTACATGTCCTCGTTGAGCTCCAGATCTCCCAACCACCCCCACCGACTCCATCCAGAGCCTTCCCTGTCTCCATCCTTCTAGTTCATTGAGGAAAAACTCTGACACCGACTTGACTCTTCTCTCTCACATCCTACATTCAATCTGCTGGCAAATCCTGTCATCTGCTTCTAAAAATACATCCAGAATCTCACCATTTCTAACCATGGCCTAAACCTCCACCATCCTGCTCCTCGGAGCCTTGCTTGTCTCTCTGCCTCCACCCATGCTCCCGGATAGTCTGTCCTCCAGAGCAGTCCCGGATATTGCGTTAAAATCTAAGTTACATCATCACACTCTTCAAAACCCTCCCATGGCTCCCATCTCTGTAAAAAGTAAAATCCAAAGTGTTTTGTTTTTGTTTTTGTTTTTTTACAATGTTCTGCATCTGCCCCCATCCTTCTCTTCCAGCCAGGGGCCTCCCAGGTGGTCCTTTAAGGTATTAGGCAAACTTTCATCTAGGGCCTCTCCATGAGTTTTCCCTCCGCCTGGATACCTCCCAGATATCTCTGTGGTTCTGTCTTCAGGTATTTGCTCAAGCGTTGCCTTCTCACTGTGTCCCTCTGCACTCCTTAAGTTACTCTCTCTCAAAACTGGCATTCCCCATCATTTTTTACCCTGCTCTATTGTTTCTTTACTCACAGCTCTGGTCACCTACCATGCCAAATATTTTGCATGTTTAATATCAGGGTGTTTATTGTCTGCCTCTTCCCATCCCATAAGCTGCAGCGGAGGATTATTTTTTTTTTCTTGCGGGGTGGGCGGTGCTACTCACTGATGTATCCCCAAGTGTCTAAAGCCGTGTCTGATACGTGAGCACTCAAGAATTGATGAATGAATAAATAAGTGAAATCGTTGACGGTGCCTCGGTAGCCGAAAAAGTCGCGAACAAGTGAAAAGCCAACCGATTCCAGCTCTAACTGTCCGGGTAAGTCCCATGCCTCAAACCGTTATTTCTAACACTCCGCACTCCCCTTTCCCAGGTTCTTCCCGTTACGATCCATCTCAATAAGATTAATTCGCTAGGAAAGTCCCTAGCCTGTTATCTGACAAAGCTGCCTTCTCTCCCGAACTCAGGAGCCACCAAGGGCCCCACGCCCGCCCTCAAACTCATCGGTGGAAAGGTGCATGCTTTACCCCTAAAACCTGCCGCCGTCTCGCCTCTGCCCATCACTGATAATAGGCCACATTGACGCCCTCAACCCCACTCCCGCCGCCAAAGCCCAGCGCGGCCTCACATGGTTGCAGTGGCTGTGCTCCCAGCTCAGGCCCGTCTCCTCCGCGTTGCTCCTGCCGCTGAAACGAGAGCTAGAGGAGGGACTTCCGTTTCCTGTGGGTCACTTCCGTCGGCGCCTGCGCAATCCCAAGCAGAGGTGGGGGCGTGGCCTGTTGCCATAGCGATCCGCGCCAGGCCTGCGCAGAGGTGGGATAGAAGCCTTGCGTAGTGGTTCGAGGTCTTTTAGGACCGTACGGGGCAGATATTCACGACAATGGAGAGAAGAAACGGGTCCGACTCAAATCATGTCGTTGTAGAACCGCACAGGCTGAAGGAGGGAAAGGACACGCTATTCCAAATGCCCGCCGGCCCTGCCTCCGGGGGCGCGGCCTCCGCGAAGCCAATCGGCTCCTCGCTTCAGGGATGGACACCACCCCTTTTCCATTAGGGCCGGTTCTTTTACGGGTTTCTTGATCGTTCCGACTCCGAGTAACCAATCCTTTGCCTTCATACAGGAGGGGCGTGGACCTGCGCCTAGGTCGTATGTTTTCCACGATCAGACACTTCTCATTGGTTTCTCTTCTTCCGCTGAGGTGGAGCCTATGCTTTAGCGCTCCCTTTTGGGTTGTGCAACCCTCAGGGGACCAACCCCCAAAGCCCCAGGGAGACAGGAAGGCGTGTTCTCAGAACGAGAGTCCCCATTGGCTTCACCGATAGAGAAAGGGTGGGATGGTGCAGTCGCTCTTCTTGTTCATTGGTTCGATGATTCCATGGGGTGGGATTTGGCTGGGCCTAAACTATCCGCGGTCCCGAACCGGTTTCAGGGCGAAGCTGCCATGCCTTCCGGGGGCCGCGGGCGGCCCCGGCTACGGCTCGGGGAACGTGGCCTCTTGGAGCCACCCTCACCGCCCAAGCGCCGCCTGCTACCGCGGGTGCATTTCTTGCCTCTGCTTCTGCTGTCCCTGGCGGTGGCCTCGGCGTTCTACACCATCTGGAGCGGCTGGCACCGCCAGACTGAGGAGCTGCCGCGGGGCCGGGAGCTGCGGGTGAGCCTGGGCAGGGGCACGGGTACCGCGGGAGCCTTAACCCCCGCCTCCGCTTCCCGGAGGTCTCAGGTTGACGTGTCAGTATCGTACGGCCGGCCGTAGCCGCAGGTGCTGCGGTCTCTGTCATTAGAGCGCATGCCCGTTGCTATCGGGCTTGTTCTGTAATAGGTGGTTGGTTCTCCCTCAGAGGAAGAGTCTGGAAGTAATAAACCTGGGAGTTCTGGGTTCCAATCTGAAAGGCAGCCATTTGGAAGAGTCCCTTCCCCTCTCTCGGCCTCGATTTCCCAATCAGGATTGGGGTGGGCGATCCTGATGGATTTAGAGGGACCAGATGGATTTAGAGGGACCTTCTCTGAGTCTCTCTAGGATTTATCCTGGAAACCTCCGGTGCTGGAGGCCGGAATTAGGAAGAACCGGGGTTCTTAGGGGAGATGGCCTCCGGGGGGGGGTCGGTATGGGGGTTGCTGTCATGCTCTGCTCTTGTCTTCCCTATCTTCCCGCCTCCCAAGGGCCGGTTGATCGGAAGCCTCCCCGAAGCCCGGCTGCGGAGGGTGGTGGGGCAACTGGACCCACACCGGCTCTGGAACACTTACCTGCGCCCCCTGCTGGTTGTGCGGACCCCGGGCAGCCCCGGCAATCTCCAAGTCAGAAAGGTAAGGGGCCTCACCTTCCACCCCTGACCTGGCAGCCTGCCAGCCAATAGGAAGTAGGCATTCTGCCCAGGATCCCCAGAGCAGCTAAGACGCAGAGCTGGGGCTCTGACTGGGGATAATCTGAATCTAGAGTTTCACTTTAGTAACCATCAGGCTGTATTGCCTTCTTTACTGCCCCCAAAATCTTACTATGTGCTAGCAACTGTTCTATGAGGTGAATAACAATGTAATGCTCACTATGCAAACGGGGAAACTGAGGCCCAGAGCAGTTAAGCATTTTGCCCAAATCCCACAGCTCATAAATGACATACCAAATTTCAGGTTGGCTCCAGCGCTGGCACAGTAACATCTTTGTATTGCCTCCCTTCTGGGCATCCAGAGTCATTTGAATACCTACTCCTTGAGTTCAAATCCGACCTCAGCCACTTGGAGTGTGACCTCGGACTAGTTTCTTAACCTCTCTGTGCCTTAGTTTCCTCATCTATGAAATGGAGCCATCGACAGTCCTATCCCCATAGGGTTTCGAGAACGGGGCTTGGCACACAGTGAGTGTTTACTGAAGAGTGAGCTGGGATTACTCTTGGCATCAAGAGGCAGGGTCACTACGCACCTGGCACTCAGCAGGGACTCGGCAAAAGCGTGTCAAGGGAATGACTTAAACAGAAGTGAGGGTGATGAGTCAGCCCAATGGCTCTGCATGGCTCGGGTCACATGGCCCTTCTCCCCACCTCCTCCCCAGTCCCCACCCACCCTCCCACCTCTTTCCTGCCACTAGTTCCTGGAGACTACCCTGCGGACCCTGACAGCGGGCTGGCATGTGGAACTGGACCCCTTCACGGCCTCAACACCCCTGGGGCCACTGGACTTTGGCAACGTGGTCGCCACGCTGGACCCAGGGGCTGCCCGTCACCTCACCCTTGCCTGCCATTATGACTCCAAGCTCTTCCCATCTGGGTCAGCTCCCTTTGTGGGAGCCACAGACTCGGCCGTGCCTTGCGCCCTGCTGCTGGAGCTGGCCCACGCCCTGGACAGGGAGTTGAGTAGAGCCAAGGAGCAGGTGAGGAGTGGGGGGCCTGGGCTGCCTCTACCCTGGTCCAAGCCACCATCCTCCCCTGCCTGGACTTGTCTTCCTGCTTCCACTCCACACACAGAGTCACAGGGATCTTTTCATCCCCTGAATGTCAGATCCTGTCCCTCCTCTGCCTGATACCCTCCCCACAGCTCCTACCTCATTGCAACCCTGAGCCAGAGTCCTTACAGGGGCCCATGGGGTGTGCCCTGTTATCTCTCAATTCCCACCTCCCACCCCTGTCCCTCCTCACTGTGCTCCGGCCACCCACCTCCTCCCCGGTCCTCAGACTCTGGAGAGTTCCCGGACTCCCTTCCATCTGAGGGCATTTGCACCTGCTTTTTGCTCTGCCTAGAACGTGCTTTTCACAGACGCCTTCCCGGCTGGCTCCTGCCCTTCATCCAGGTGTCCTCCAATGTCACCCCCTCTGAGATGGTTTCCCAGCCACCCTGAAAGAGCTCCCCGTCACCGTCCCGGGCTTTATGGAGCCTTGTCTGTCAGTCTCTCCAACAAGAATAAGCTCCATACAGGCAGGGGTTTGGCTGCCTTCGTTTTCTGCTGTGTTCCCTGGGCCCAGGTGCTCACCTGGCATAAATGAGGATGTCAGTAGAAATGTGTGGGATGAATGAAAACACAGATCTCCTCATCTGCTCCCCTGCTCAGACCCCTTCCGTGGCTCAGCCCCCTGTAACAAGGCCCACACTCCCTGGCCCTCGCTCATCCCCCCCTGGGGCTTTTCACAAAGCTCTCTGGCTCTGGCACCAGCCCTCACCCATGTTGCTTCCTTCCCTGGGGACACTCTTCCCTCTGCCCCATTTTGCCAGGCCAGCTCCCACTCATCTCGGTGCAAATGTCTCTTCCCAGCAGACCCGACGTGGTTTCCAGGCCAGGTTATCCCCAACTCCCTTCCTATGCTCTTTTAGAGTCCTGTAGTTTTTTTTTTTTTAATGTTTATTATTGAGAAAGAGAGAGAGAGACAGAGCATGAGTGGGGGGGAGGGGCAGAGAGCGAGGGAGACACAGAATCCGAAACAGGTTCCAGGCTCTGAGCTGTCAGCACAGATCCCAAGGCGAGGCTTGAACTCATGACCTGACCCGAAGTTGGAGGCTTAACCAACTGCCCCCCAGGTGCCCCTCAGAGTCTGTACTTCTGGCCCCCCACCTTCTCTGAGTGGGGAGACCTAGTCTGCCCCGCCCAGCTGCGCAAGCGGGCAGGAAACGTGGATGGGCCGAGGCCAAGGGCTGGACCCGAGCTGGCCCTGACCACCGGCTCCCACAGGAAGCCCCGGTGACTCTGCAGCTGCTCTTCTTGGACGGCGAGGAGGCACTGAAGGAGTGGGGACCCAAGGACTCCCTTTATGGCTCCCGGCACCTGGCCCAGCTCATGGAGTCTGCACCCCACAGCCCAGGCCCCACCAGGATCCAGGCTATTGTAAGACAAGGGCCCCACTGGGTTCTGGCGAGGGAGGGAGAGGGCCGGGGGCGCTTGGCCACACCCCACCTGGCCTATCTCCCTAGGAGCTCTTCGTGCTTCTGGATCTCCTGGGAGCCCCAAACCCAAACTTCTACAGTCACTTCCCTCACACGGCCCGCTGGTTCCATCGGCTGAGGAGCATCGGTAAGGGGGAAGGCGGAGGCAGGCCCCAGCTGGGATGTGGGAGGGCCGGCCAGCTGAGTCGGGCACCTGTCTCTGAGGGGTCATCCAGCCTGCCCTCTTCCGCCCTAGTCTCTAAGGCACGAGGGCAGAAACACACAAGGATCCCACAGCAGTCAAGTGCAGTGATTACAGACGGGGACCCTGAGGTCAAATAGCCCTGGGTTTGAATTCTGGCTCCGCCTCTTACCAGCTGTGTAAACCTGGGCAAGTGGCTTCGTCTCTCTGAGCCCCAATTTCCTATCTGTAAAATGGGCACGGAAATTGACAATAATAGAGGCTCGGAGGGAATCGAGGCTCGGAGGGAATGTGAGACTGGGACACATTGAGCCTGCAGGAAGGGGTAACTAACTACATTCTTGTTGGGATGATCAGTGCTCTGCCCAGGCCTCCTGCCCTGCTCTGCTGTGTGAGCAGGAGAACCTTTGACCCTGAGGGGCTGACTCTTGCTCTCTAACCCCCACCACCTCCAGAGAAGCGTCTGCACCGCTTGAACCTGCTGCAGACTCATCCCCAGGAAGTGATGTACTTCCAGCCTGGGGAGCCCCCCGGCTCTGTGGAAGATGACCACATCCCCTTCCTCCGCAGAGGTAGGTGCTGCAGGGAGGAGTGGAGGGGGGACAGGAGTCCAAGGAAGGCACAGATGGGAGCTGACCCTGGCCTGCTCCCAGGGTTGGGGACTGGTGGCACGTTGTTTAATGTCTTTATGCCTCAACTTTCTCATCTGTAAAATGGGGATGCTAATAACCCCTATCTCAGAGTTGTGGAGGGAACCGAACGAGCTAACTCACGGAAAGATGCTACTTACACAGTGATGGCATATCATAAACATTCAAGAAATGTTGGCTACTCTTGTTGGTGCCTCAGTGATTGTGCCTCAGCCCAGCAGAATCACCCGAGGAACTTTGAAAAATGCCCAGTTGCATCTCTGGGCTACTGAACCACAATCGCAGGTCTCTATACGTTATTCGTACAAGACTCCCAGATGATCCTGACGGACAGCCAGGGCTGAAGACGTCTGGCAGAGGGGTTCAGAACCTAGGATTGTCCTAGATTTGGTCAGGCTTGGGTTCTAGCATTTGCCACTTACCATTGGTTGACCTGAGGCAGATTACCCAGTCTCCTGAGCCTCTTGCCTATATTTATTCTGGAAAACGAAGAGACCTATACATACAAACACACCTGTATGTGTATGTTGGTAATCACAAGGTAGGAGGATAGGTATATAACATGCCTTCTTGTGCAGTGCTTGACAGATGGTAAGTATTGAAAACCGCTTTTTCAATTTTTACTCTATAATTTACTCACTTAACAAATATGCATTTCTTACAGTGCCTTTTTTTAATGAAAAAAATTTTAAGTTTATTTATTTACTTTTGGAGAGAGAGCAAGCATGAGCATGGGAGGGGCAGAGAGAGAGAGAGGGAGAGAGAGAATCCCAAGCAGGCTCCTCACTGTTAGCGCAGAGCCTGACGCGGGGCTCGAGCTCACACACTAAGAGAACACCACCTGAGCGAAAGCCAAAAGTCAGATCCTTAACCGCCTGAGCCACCCAGGCATCCCTCCAGTGCCTTCTTTATTGATTCATTCAGTGACTATTTCCCAATTCAGTACTGGGCCAGGGGCAGGGATACAGTGATGGGCAATAATCTGCTTGGGTCCTGTCTAGTTGGGGGGGGGGGCAGATATTTGCCAAATGTTGACAAACACAGAGGAAAGCGCTCTGAGGCCAGGACCCCATCGCAGTGCAGGGATTAAGAAAATAGACTTTGGAGACAGGGGGCCTGGGTTCCAATTCTAACTGTGCAGGTTTACCAGAGGCGGGAGCTTAGGCAAATCACTCCGCCTGCCTCTGTGCCTGGGTGTCCTCGTCTATGAAATATGGTAAATATAGGATTACTGTAAAGGATTATTCCAAGGATAAATGGTGTGTAGGGGTGTGTATGGCCTTAGTGTAGAGCCTAGAATAGAACATATATGATAAAAGTTCAAGCTAAGGGCACCTAGCTGGCTAGTCGAGAGAACATCTGACTCTTGATCTCAGGGCTGTGAATTTGAGCCTCACATTGCATGTTAGAGATTGCTTTAAACTTTATTAAAATTTTTTTTAATGTTTTATTTATTTATTTATTTATTTTTTGAGAGAGAGAGAGAGAGAGAGAGAGAGAGAGAGAGAGACAGCGTGAGCAGGGGAGGGTCAGAGAGAGAGGGAGACACTATCTGAAGACAGGCTCCAGGCTCTGAGCTGTCAGCACAGAGCCTGACACGGGGGTGGAACTCATGAACTTCAAGATCATGACCTGAGCCACAGCCAGACGCTCAACCGACTGAGCCACCCAGGCGCCCCTAAACTTTTTAAAAAATTATTTATTTATTTCTGAGAGAGAGAGAGACAAAGAGTGAGCGGGGGAGGGGCAGAGAGAGAAGGAGACACAGAATCTGAAGCAGGCTCCAGGCTCCAAGCTGTCAGGACAGAGCCAGACGTGGGGCTCGAACCCATGAACCTCGAGATCATGACCTGAGCTGAAGTCGGATGCTTAACTCATTGAGCCACCAGGCACCCCTGGAGATGGCTTTAAAAAAAATTTTTTTTAAAGGTACAAAGCTATAAATAAAGAAGAGAAAAAGAGCCTAATACTACACCTGGCAAGGAAAGTCAAAGGCATCTTTCCCTTCTTCTGGTCTTTGAATAATCCATTAACTATTCCGTTTCTCTAATGTGTGTCTGAGAACAACAGATATACTGGATGTATTTTTTCAAACTAACATGCTCCCCTCCCACGCTTAAAGTCGTCATTCAGGGCTCTTCAAGTGCCAGGACTCAGTATCTTCTGGGTGGCGGTGAGGCCAGTTTGCCCAGGCCTGGGTCTGGGCTCCTGGGTCGGCCGTCAGCCTGACCAAGCCTCCCCTCTCTCCCCCAGGGGTCCCGGTGCTCCACCTCATCTCCATGCCCTTCCCTTCCGTCTGGCACACGCCTGGCGACTCGGAGGCCAACCTGCACCCCCCCACGGTGCACAACCTCAGCCGCATCCTCGCCGTGTTCCTGGCTGAGTACCTGGGCCTCTAGCCTCCTCGGCTGACTCTGAAGGCGAAGCGTCCAGCCGGGACGTCCCAAGGACACCTGCAGCCAACGGAGCTCAGGCCAGGCTGCCTGATCCTTTCTTCGGCTCTATTTGTGCTATGATCGGAAGACCCTCTTTCCTTTGACGGTCTCAAGCTGCCACTCTTCAAAGACTTGGAAGAGTCGAGGCCACTGCGGGGGTGGGAGCCAAAGGAATAAGAGCTCGGACCCTGTCCTGAAGGAAGCACTTGGTTTGAAGGTTCCCAGGGGCCAACTGCTGTTCGGTCGGAGTCAGCACACCTTGGCCGGGCGTCGGGACCAGCACCACCGCCCCACCTGATGGATTCTCCGTGGCTTATGTTTTCATGACGTCGGTGGATTGCCACGTGGGGTCCACAGGGGATGTGCTTGTAAATAGGAACAGAGGAGACGGAAGCCGGTATTTGGGAACTCGAGTCTGCCAGACCCAAGGGCAATAAACCAGTCTTTCTGTGAAACATACTCTGCAGAAGTAGCATGACTAGGTGTTGCATGAGAAACGGGGGGGATCAGAGACGCGGAATGAGACATGAAAGGAGTTTCGTCGTTGCACAGTGTGAAATTTCCACGAGTAAGACAATGCAGTGTTGATTCCCCCAACGTATTTCAGCGTGGAACCCCTCGATTGGGAGCCTCATAGGACTAGGGTGCCTCAGAAGTCACTTTGGGAAACACTAGGTTTCGACAAGTTGGGAGTGTGTTCGTGGAAGGAATGAGATGGACCTTGATTCGCTGCCTGCTCGTTCTGCCAAGCCATCCTTTCCCTTTCTGCTGTGGGTATAGGAGTGTGAGACGGTGGGGGTCACTGGAACTGCAGTGATGGCTTGAGGAAGGATTTTCCAACCCTACCTAATGTTCAGGCTCAACTGGGGTGCTTGTTAAAAAATGCAGAATCCCAGGGTCGCCCCCACCCCCCCAGACCTGCTGAATCAGAACTCCAAGGGAGGGGCTGGAACTTTGCAATGAGCACCTGAGAAGTGTCCCTATCACTGGCGGAGACATGCTCTCCTTAAGGACACAGAGTGGTGTGTTCCTGGCAGCTTAGCAAACCGCCAGACTCTGCCTGCCAGCTGAGTGACTTTGATGGAGCCCTGGCAGTCGGCAGGGAGGCCAGGCCAGGATGGAGGGTTGCGTAGTGAAGGTGAGCCTTCCGAGCCAGCTCGGGGCTGGAGAAGACTCCAGAGAACTCACGGGCCGAAACCCAGGATTTCAAATGAGAGAGGATGCATAGAAGGTCCTCGTTCGTGGTTTTCCGCAGCAGCTGACATTTATCGGGCACCTGCTGTGTGCCAGGCGCCATGAGCACCTTACACAGATCAGCTCATGGAGTCACCGCCCAAGTCCTGAGGCAGGTACAATTTTGGGTCTCGTTTTGCAAAGGAAGTGGCGAGGGTTGAGGCTGATGACCCCGTTGTTTACAGAGGCCACGTTCTCACCCACAACCGCACTCCTAACCCCACATCCCATCTCCCAGGAATCACCTGTGCTGGCCCAACGGGGAGTTGACAAAAAGTAGCTCCTCCTGAGGCTGAATGGACTACAGGTTACAGCGGGTTTGCGGGGGGGGGGGGGCACTGATGCCTCTTAGAGGTGGATGTGGCATTAGTCCAGAGTTTAGAAATGGAAGTCGATGAACATCAACAGCCAGGGTGGCAAGGATCTCAGACCACAGGGCCGGCTCCTGTTTTTTTTTTGTTTTTTTTTTTTTTTTTTGAGAGAAAGACAGCGCGAGCAGGGGAGGGTCAGAGATACAGAATCTGAAGCCAGGCTCCAGGCTCTGAGCTAGCTGTCAGCACAGAGCCCAACGCGGGGCTCGAACCCATGAACCGTGAGATCATGACCTGAGCCGAAGTCGAACACTTAACCGAATGAGCCACTCAGGCGCCCCTGTTTGTTCATTTCTCGTGCAGCCCTCCCAGTGCCAAGCACTTGAGAGTGTTACATCTCTCCTTAGCCTCACAGCCATCCCCAAGGGCGGGGAGACCTTCACCTCAGAGTTAGAGACGGGGAGCCGTGTGTCCAGTTACACCCCGAGCTCTCTACGCCTTCCCAGGGGGGTGTACTGCGTACCAGGCACCGGGCAGGGAGGCCTGATGCACGTTTCACACTTGAATCGGGGATAGGGATAGCTAGCCCCATTTCACAGATGAGGCTGCTAATGCTTGGCGAGGTGTCTTCCCCAGCTCCCACTCGTCCCCCAGACTTGGGGCTTTCCCGTTTCACAACTCTGAAGGGGCCGCCAGGTTTATCTGTGAAGCACAATCGTTGAGCATTCTAGGTGCCGAGGACTCACACATCGATCTTTTGAAGAATGGTCAGTATTCTCATTTTGCACTTGAGCGAACCGCTTCAGAGATATCAATGGCTGTGGGCCACAGAGCCGGACACTTTCATGCAAGATGTCTAGGGGCACATTTTTTAAAATTCACTCTGCTTATTAACTCATTGGGTTTGTTGGGGTCATTCATCAGTCTAGGATTTGCCAACCATCCTGTCTTTAAGTATTATCTTTGCGCCATTCTCTCTTCTGATTCTAGAAGGTCAACTGAATGAATGTGTTAGACATTCTATTCTCCATGACATTCTTTCATATTCTTTTTTTTTTTTTTTTGTCTCCTGTCTCTGTGCTACTTTTTTAGACCTAGCTCTAGTTCAACAAATCGTTTTTCAGTTGTGTCTTACTTGCTGTTTAGCCCAGCCACTGAGTTTTTACTTTGGGGTATTTTGTCTGTGGCTTTTCTTTTTTCTGTTATTATTTTCTAAAATATAATTTGTCAAATTGGCTAACATACAGTGTGTAAAGTGTACTCTTGGTTTTTGGGGGTAGATTCCTTTGGTTCATCGCTTACGTACAACACCCACTGCTCTTCCCAACAAGTACCCTCCTCAATGCCCATCACCCATTTTCCCCTCCCCCCCCACCTTTTTTAATGTTTATTTTTTAGAGAGAATGAGCGAGCACAAGTGAGCAGGGGAGGGGCAGAGAGGGAGACACAGAATCCGAAGCAGGCTCCAGGCTCTGAGCTGTGAGCAGAGCCCAACGTGAGGGCTCAAACTCATGAGCCGTGAGATCATGACCTGAGCTGAAGTTGGATGCTTAACTGACTGAGCCACTCAAGTGCCCTGTGGCTTTTTTTTTTTTTTTTCCTTCTTTCACATCTGCTAGGTCATTATTGAGTTCTGGGTTGCCTGCAGACTTCCAAGCTCTTGCAAAGAGCAATCCTATGAAACCTATAAGCCGCAAGCAAAGAGTATATCCCCCGCTTTCCAAAAGTTCATGTCACACCACTGCACTCTTACAAAAGACCTACGCTAGTACCTATTTTCACTATCGGAAAGAGATTGGGGGGCGCCTGGGTGGCTCAGTCGGTTAAGTGTCTGACTTTGGCTCAGGTCATGATCTCGCGGTCCGTGAGTTCGAGCCCCGCATCAGGCTCTGTGCTGACAGCTCAGAGCCTGAAGCCTGCTTCTGATTCTGGGTCTCCCTCTCTCTCTCTGCCCCTCACCCGCTCATGCTCTGTCTCTCTCTCTCTCAAAAATGAATAAATGTTAAAAAAATAAATAAAAAAAAAAAAAAGAAAGAGATCGGAAGAGAATTTTCACTTGTATGAAAAGAGCCGTTACCATACTAAGGTAGGTCTCGTGTAAAAGCGAGGTGACGTAACTTGAACTTTCGGGAAGTGGGGATACCTGTGTTCTAATCTGTGACTGATCGGTTCACCCTCCGAAGCCTCTGTGAGTCTGCTTCTGCTCTGGCGTCTGTGCTGGCTCTTGCTCGCGCTGCTTTATGTCCATGTGTGTTTGTGACTGTGTGCTAGTCATTGTCTGAAAAATCACTTGTGGGCATTCTAGATGACCGCTCCTTACCCCAGAGGATTTATGTTTGTTTCTGCCAGACGTCTCAGCTAAGAAGTATCCCGCAACTCTCCTTTGGTCTTGTGCTCCCCTCAGTGTTTGGTTTTGAATGTTTGAGAGAGAGAGAGAAAGACAGGGAGACACAGAATCTCAGCCTCCAGGCTCTGAGCTGTCAGCTCAGAGCTGTCACGAACCGTGAGATCATGACCCGAGCCGAAGTCAGACGCTTAACTGACTGAGCCGCCCAGGTGCCCCTCCCCTCAGTGTTTAGAACATCTTCTCTGCAGTTTTCTGGGTCATCCTTACTGGGGCTTGTAGTTTGGTGGGATCCCAGCTCCTATGAGATTCCCTACCTTGGGCAGGCTTGGCCTTGACCTCTGCCTGCTTGTCCCTACAAGATGACAAATAGGAAACTCAAGTTTGTCAGCACAAGCAAATGACCTCAGAGCAAAAGCAGCTTCAGTGCCCATGTACCTTTCCTTTAAATTTTTGGCGTGGTGTGTCCTTTAACTATTATATGGGCTATTTGATGCAATTACGATTTTTTAACTACCTTTTTTCAGCAGGAGAATCCAAATAATCTGGTGCCTCCCTCCAGAACCTTCTGAAGTCCCACAAAGCCAAGCCAAGACTCAAACCCAGCTCTCTTTGATTCTAAAGTCTAAGTATTAAATAACGACTGTGATGTATCCTAGTCTCTCTGGTCATTTTTATTCCCTGAGGAGAATGTCAGAGACTATTCACTGGCTCTCAATATCCATTCTTCTCTCTTCCTTTATACTTGAATTGTTTAAATGACTTAATTCCTCTTTTATTTAGGAAATAAGTATTTTAAAGCTTCAATTACAGGGAACACAGGAATCCTTAGTAAAACAGTTTTGTTGTTGTTGGGCATAATGTACCAGCTAAAAAAACATTTCCCAGTCTCCCTTGCAGCCCTTCCATATGGCTAAAGTTCTGACTAACGAGATGTATGTACATAGTTATACAGTGTAGTATTTCTGGGAGGAAGGAGCCTTCTCCTCCTGCAAAATGGTGATGCCCGGAGTTCTAACAGCCATCTTACACCATGAGAATGGGGGGCCACAGCCAAGGAATAATGACCCCAGAAGCAGCCTAGTTTCCTGATGACTTCAGGGCCACCATACCTGCCCATCCTGGATTTCTAAAGAAATAAAAACTATCTTGTTTAAGCTACTGCTACGTTGAGATTTTTGAATCCAAACGGACACAGACAAAGGAAGAGTCAAAAACACTCTCAAGCTACGGGGCTTGGCTGACAGTTCTTTTCTCGATCTTTTCCAGCTTACCACGTGGTGGTCCATGGCTCCCGCTTCTCTCCAACCCTCCTCCCTGAACAACACACAAACCAGTCCGGGCCCAGCCTTATAAATATTGATTTTATAGAAAGGACCAATGCAAAACTGGTCAGATGCCACACACCAGAAGCTTCCAGAACCACAAGGATGAAAAACCAAACCAAAAAAAAACAAAAAACAAAAAACACCCCAAACAGAACAAACGAAAATACCCCAGACCAAACTGCCTGAAAATCCAAGGTCTCAGGTGACCAAAGAATTCTAAAGAAACTCATGTGGCTGGGGCTGGAGAGACCCCCAAACGCCTGAACAAGTACCCAGAATGGAAGGAAAAACAATCTGGAAATTCAAACCCACAGTCCCTGCCCACTGGCCCCCCACGCTGTCAAGAGCGAGGCAAAGGGCTTCACAGCTTTTTTTTGGGGGGGGGGTAGAGAAGCGATGGCAATAGCTTAAATAATGGGAGGAGGGGAATTTTTATATTTCAGCTTTATTTTCTCTTCTCCTTTAGGGGAAGTGAAGAGACTGCTAGCTTTAGGTTAAGGAGAAAACAGTGATTTTTTTTTTTAATCGTTTTAATGGGGGAAAACGTCTAGTGATGGCAGGTTGCCATGAAAACTGCCACATCCGATCTGTGATCGGATGGCCCCCAGTTCCTAAGGAGGAGGTGAGCCCTGGTGTGGCACGTCAGGAGAGACACTGACTTTGCATGCTGCAGCCTCTTGGGAGAACACAGCTCCAGAGACAGAGAACTGGCTGGCAGGGGTGAGGGGCGGGAGGGGGGGGGCGGAGGGGGGCCAGAATGGGGGAACCCTTAAGTAGTACCAAAATTAGCTGCCGTCTGCTCCCTGCTGGTGGGTCCCTGGGGTGTAGAGTGGCAAGGAGGGTGCTGGGGCTGAATGGAGAAGAAATTGAGATGCTGATAAAAACCACCCTACTCGAGGGGTCCACGGGCCCTGGGTCTGAAGAGTAGAAAACCAATAGGGGTCAGTCGATCAGAGTGCTTGCTCAATCACCCCCCTGAACCCCCCATCTCGGTTCTGGAAGGGGATCAACACCGCCTGAAGGGCGACCCAGTCCTGGCCCTGGGCTCCCAGGGGGGCGGGGTGGGGGGGAGGGGTGGGCGCGGTGGGCCCTCCCCCCCTCCCCTCCCCCGGCTTCACCTCCCTTCCTCCCGGCCAGCCCGGCCCCCGCCCCCGCCGGGCCCGTTGCAGGGCAGCACCCAGTTGTTATCGTGCAGACCCAGGCGGCAGCCAGGCGTCTCGCGGTCCGCTCGGCGGCAGCACATCCAGTAGGAACGTCCATAAGGCAGGTCGTGGTGGTAGGGCTTCGGGTGCCAGCGGCAGAGCGACACGTCGCCCTTCTCGTATCTCTTGCGGCACTGCTTGCAAGGGTCGTCGCGATACAGGGGGTCGCGGCTCCAGCGCGAGTCTGTGGCCCGCACACCGAACGCCTCAATGATGCCCTTGAAGTGGTGGCAGGTGCACTTGAGGGCCGCCAGGGCCCGCGTGGGCAGGAAGCTGAAGATCTTCACCAGCACGTGCTCGGGCAGCAGCAGCATGTACTGCCGCGGCTCCAGCAGCCGCTGGATCTTGAAGCGGATCTCCAGGAAGTCGTGCGACACGTGCCGGTACAGGCGGCACAGGGAGGTGTCCGCGGTCCCCTCGCCATCGTCCGGGCCTGGCGCACTGGCTGGGGAGTCGGCCGGGGGCGGCTCGGGGGGCCCGTCCGGCCCCCGGGACTGCAGGAAGAAGAGCTGGCCGGGTGGGGGCGGCTCCTCGGGGCTGACCGTCAGGCACACCGTCTCCTCTTTCACGTTCTTGGTGCCATCCTTGCCGAAGAAGATGCACTCGTCCACCACACCCGTCACTACCACGTCCACGTGGAAGCCTGAGGCTCCGCAGTCCCGGGCAGGGGGCGGAGGGGGCGCCGGGGGAGTGTCCTCAGGCCTGGCAGGGACCGGGGTCTCCCCCTCGCTGGCTTCGTCTGCCCGGGCCAGAAGGAACTCCACGTTGCTGGGCAGGGCATCCCGAGACGGGCTGATGAGCTGGTACAGGTCACAGGTGATCTTGTCCTTGGCTCGGGCCCCGGGGCCTGGGCTGCCGGGGTAGGCACAACCGGGCCGGCCGCTGCTCCCGTTGGGCAAGCTGCCGTCGGGCGCTCGGGGTTCCCGGCCATTGGAGATACGAAAGGCGATGCGCACCTCCCCAGGTCCCGGGCCGGGCCGCTCCTCTTTGCGGAGGCCTTTGGCTGGAGGGCTGTCCCGCTGGGCCTCGAAGTGGGCCACTGCCTCGGCTACGCGGCTGCAGTCCCCGCCGCCCGGCCGCCGTTCGGACCCCAGGCCTTTGGCAGGCCCGCCCTGCTCAGCCGACAGGAAGACCACAGGCGCCGGGGTGCCGGGGCGTGGGTAGCTCTGCAGGGCTAGGGCGGCCCGCTGTTCCACCAGGGCCACCATCTCGGCCACGGACAGCAGGTCTACGTCCTCACCAGCGGTGGCTGGGGCCCCCTCCGTGGCAGGGGGCCCCTCTCGGCCCCCCGGGTCCGGTGGAGCCTTAGTAGGCTCAAGACAGCGCCTCCTCCGCTTGGCCTTGGAGCTGTCACTGCCCCAGTGCCCCTTGACCTTCATGGAGCTGGCCCGACTGCCCCCACCACACTGGTGGGCCACAAAGAAGGCCACTTTCTCCTTTGTATTCCCGGGCTTGATGACATACCACGTGTCCAGCAGCACTCGGCCCTCATCGCCAGCGGCTGCTGCGGAGAGGAGCGGGGCAGGCTGGGAGGCCGGGGCCTCCGTGGCCAAGGCGGGCGGGGTGTTCTCCGAGTGGGCAGGCCCGTGGTCTGGCTCAGCCCCGCTGCCCGGCTCTGGGCAGGCTGACGGCTTGAGGGCTGCGGCAGGCGGGCGCGGCTGGTTCTGGGAGTAGGTGCCAAAGGGCCGGGGGCACCAGAGCTGGAAGGGCAGGAGGCTGCTGCGGTCCATCCTGGGAGGCGGTAGCGGACAGGCCGGGGTTCACCGCGTTTCAGGACCTGCCTGGATGGTCAGGGGAGGCTCCACGGACCACCTGCAGACAGGGAAAAGGAGGTTGGGGAGCTGGGGGGAATAGCCTGCCCTCCTCCTGCCACTGGGGCCTCAACCTCTTCTGAGGGGACAGACCAACTTAGACCACTGAGAACTCAATTCCGGCCCCGCTGCCCAGGCGAGCAACGGGAGGGCTGGTCTTTAAACAGCCAGAAGGTAACTAGAGCCGGCAGCCCGTTCCAACCATGTGGGTCACACTCCGTGGCCCGACTGCCCTCACTGGCGATCCAGAGGCCTCCTGATGCCATAACCCTGAACTTTAGTGAAAGCAGCAATGGACAGTTCCTCCTTTGTCTGTCTGCTCACCCAGTAGCTGGTTCCTCAAAAGACAAGAATTCCCAGCCCTGCCCACAGCTATGGCTACTTGAGCCCACGGAGGAAGGAATGGGGTAGGCTGGGCAGGGGCAGAAAACCCGAGGTCGCAGCCAGCCAGGCCCTTAAGAAATCGACTCTTCGCTTTGTTCATGTCGTGGGGCCCCCTGAGACTCCCTCAAAGCCGTGTGTCCTCACCCAGAAAAATGCACACGCTCGCACCAGACTGTGCAGGTAATTAATTCCCTTCCACACAGCCACAGACCTCTGGGATAAAGAAGGCCCGCTCTGGTCTAGCCTCCTTTTTCAAGTGACGCACAGGCAAACGGAGTGGGAAGGGTTCCTTAGCATAAAACCAGGACCTCAAACTTGGTTTCGGGACTTTTCAATTCGGGGCTCTCTTAATACCGACCATTTTATTTTGCAACAGCTTTGTGCATGACCGACTCTGGAGACAATTCCGGTAATGAGTCTGGCGTGACCACTTTCCAAAATACTCTCCAAACCTCAGACCTTCCACATGCCCAGAGACCAGGGGTCAGCAAACTATGGCCCACTGCCTGTCTCTGCAAATAAAGTTTTATTGAAACATGCTCATCTATTTATAGCTGCTTTCATGCTACAATGGCAGAGTAGTTTCAACAGAGGGCACACGGCCTTGCAAGGCCTAAAATACTCATTATCTGGCCCTTTATAGAAAAAGTCAGCTGATCCCTGCAGTACAGACTATCCCTCTAAGTGCAGGCAATGCCACAGACACCACCAAAATTCCACCACTTCATTGTGGACAGCATTCAAAATCCAGCCAGCCTCCAAACACCCACAGACGCCAGTCACAAAGAGAGTCCTAATCCTAAAAATACTTATCTCTCATAATCCCTGATCCCACCTTCCCCTCAAATACTTACAACCCCTACTGAAATCCCGGTTCTTTGCTTAAAACGAGAATCACCGTACAACCCCTCAAACCTAGAGATGGCTAAGCCTACCATTCACCAAAGCATCCAAATGCCCCGGAATAGACACACAAATGGCGCAAAAGCCGTTTTCTACAGCTGCTCTAGAGATCTCAATACAACTTGGCTACCCCCTAAAATCCTCCATTCAGTCCCTACCCTTATCTTTGGAATATATGCCTTTCCCCAAATACCCAGACTCTTTCAAAACCTAATTTAAATTCCCAAACCTATAAATATCCCCTCCAGCACAGAAGGCTCCAATCTCAAGGAGCCCCTCACAAATCCCACGTCTACCAAGGCCTCCAACATTCGCAGCAATTTCCCAACCTCACAGATAGCCCCCAAAAGACGTGTCTCCTAAAATCCCATATTCCCTTCAAACACTTTCTAAACCTCCATGTATATTTCCTAATTCTACACATGCCTCTCGACTGCAAAACAAACAAAACCCACTAAAACATAAAAGCTCCCTAACACACAAGACTAATCCCAAACCTTGTATTCCTCAAAGCCCCCAAATGCGCCCAAAGCATCCTCACGGCTGACAGGTGCTTACTGCGTGCTCACTGAATCTAATACATTAGGTAGTGTTCTAACGATTCCTGCTAAAGCGCCCCGGTCCCTATGAAGCAGGCAGCGTATTAGTCCCTGTGTCCAGATGAGACATAGAAAGGTTTAACTCCAAATCGAAGGTCAGACGGGTAGGAAGAAGTTGAGAAGGCGAGAAAGCCCAGGCATCTGGCTCCAGAATTGGTACCCCTGGATTCTTTATTTTGTTCCTAAGTCTCTCCGTGAGCTCCTCAAATCACAAACCCACCAAACATCCCAAACCACAAAGGAGACCCCCTACAACACAACCGAAACTTCCACATTGCGAAAGAACCCAAACACAAACCCCAAGGCTTCCCCTGAGCTCAAGGGAACCCCAAGTATCCCCCACACCCACGCAAACACTTCCTCAAGCCCCCAAATAACGCTTAACTGCAAAGGGAGCCCCCAGTTTTCTAACTGCCCCCCCCAGCCCCCTCAACCCACTGGGACGGCCCCCGAAACCTAGACACGCCCCCAAAGGGCCCTCACCCCGGGCCCCGCCCCCCTGCGGCTGGAGAGGGAGGCAGCACAAACGCATGCGCACGGAATGGAGCGGGCCCGCCCCCTCACTCCTTCCCTCCGGACGTCGCGCGGGTGGCGCGCGACTAGTTTCCCTCCGCCCCTTTGTTGACAGACGCGCGCGTGACGCCCCCAGCCAATGAGCGGCTGCCGTTCGGGGCCGTGCCCATATAAGGAATGCCTTGGCGAAGGGGCCTAACTTCGAAAGAGGGAGGAGTAGGCGAGAGGTGAAGTGGGTGTGGAAACAGTAGAGTGTAAGAGAGCGTGGAACAATTCCTAACTTCTGGCTAAAACGGAAGAACAAGGCCAGGCCAGAGGCCACGGTATTCAGGGAGAGGTATATTACACGGCGTTCCCTCTAAACAGGAGCCCCGATTGACAGCTGAGATTTAAAGGGCCAAACAACTTCAGAATTGAGACTCCAGGGCAGAAGGAACCGGGCAGAAAGATCTGAGTGCCCAGGTCTGGTTGGGAACCCTGGAGACCGAGATTTCCAGTGGGGGAAACTGGGCAGCGGGATCACATCATCCTTGAAAAACAAATGGCAGAACCCTACGACGCACCTCCACCCCGCCCCCACGCAGCACTGAGTCTAAGCCTCTGGGCTTGGCATTCAAGGCTCAGGCTGTGTGTCCAAATGGATCTCTCCGTTCAGCCTTTCCAACCGCGCGCCCCAAAGCTGTCTCAGACTTAGTACAAGAAAAGAATATGAAATACCTCAATAATGGTTTTTAAATATTAGTTACCTGTTAAAATGATACTTAGGATATAAATAAAATACTTAAAATTAACTTCATCTCTTGCTTTTGACTTTTTGAAATGTGGCTACTATAAGATTTTAAATTGTACACACAGCTCACATTTATATTTCTATTGAGCAGTGCTAGCCTAGATCCTTACAACGCCAGGCTGACTGAAGAGATACCCAAAGGTGACTCCACTGCAACCATCTGTCCAAGTGTCCCCTGTCTGTCCTTCCACCACCCTGGCCCAGCCTTCCCTGCCTGCACATCACAGCCAGAAGGGTCTTAAAGCACAAACCTGACCCTGTCTCTACCCTGTACAAAACCTACCGTGACTCCCCAGTGCCCTTAGGGAAAAGCCCAGGTGCCCTACAAGTCCAGCTTCATCCCTCCTCACTCCTCCACACCCCCAGTGGACCCAGGCGGGCACCAGATCTGTCATAGAGAGTAGTTTGAGTACTTGCACCCTGTCTGATCCTCAGTAGAAACGATTATCCTCTCCAATGTATGGATAAAGAAACGGAAGCCAGACAGGTTGCCCACACGGAACTGGCGTGAGGGGGAGCAGGGATATGAATCCAGAGAATCTGATTCTAGAACATTGTGCTCTAGTGCTTTGCTATATATTCTCTGGGCTACGGGCTCGGCCATTCCCTCCTCTAAGAAGCTAATCTCCCAGGCTGGGTCAGACTCCACCTCTGGGCTCCCACATCGGGCTCCTTGCTGTTACTCCTCCAAGTCACCAAGCTCTTTCCTTCCATGGTCTTTGCATTTGCTGTTCCCACTAACTGGAATGCTCCTCCCCCCCCCACCCCCGCCCCATCTCCTCGTGGCTCAGTTCTTTAATTCATTTGCGTCTTTGCTCCAATGAAACTGTAACAGAGGGCTTGCCTTGAGCTCCCTCCCGGAAACCTCCCACCTGCCCAGAGGAGGATCTCTGGATTCCCAAGTCCCAGCCCTGCCCATGCTGAGTCATCACGGTCTCTACAGGTGGATCCATCTCTTCTGCTGGACAGTGAACCCAGAAGGGCCAGAGCAATCGTGGTCATCATGGGGTGTCCCCAGCAGGACCGCCCAGCAAAGGACTGAATGGATGGACCCCCCCGCCGCTCCGTCTTAAACTTTATAAGGCCTGGCAGTGTAAACTGTTTCACACCCAGATTCTGTCTGTGTCCGAGGCCACTGGGACAGAATTTTCTAACTTCCCACATACTGAACCCTCCACAAGGCCCTACACTAGGTCACCTTTCAGAGAATGCTCCATGAAGGTCCGATATTGTAAAACATCGTGACCCAGAAGACTGAAAATTAAAAAAAAAAAAAAAAAAAAAAAAAGGAAAAGGAAAAAGGAAAAAGACCAGACAAATATGAACCAAGAGACAAGTAGAAGAGCCTCGATATCGTTTAAAACATAATGGAGCCCCCGGGTGGCTCAGTCAGTTAAGCAACGGGCTCCTGATTCCAGCTCAGGTCATGATCTCATGATCGCGGGTGTATGGGTTCAAGCCCCACTGTAGGGAGCCTGCTTGCCAGGCTCTCTCTCTCTGCCCCTCCCTCACTCGTGCACTTGCGCAACCCTGAACACACAAGCCCGTGTGCATACGCTCTCAAAATAGGTAAACAAACTTTAAAATTTTAAAATAAATAAATAAATAAGAAATGGTGACAGCCGACAAAAGCAAGAGGTATTAGTAGGCACAAAGGTGAAACTGACCCATTACACGCAAACGTTCCTGACATACGGTGCTAACGCTATGGTCTCGAACTATACAAAGCCAAAAAACCCCGGAAGGGCAAACAGTCAGGCCAATCCACAATTGTGGTGGGAAAGTGCAAAGCATCTCTCCATAAGAGATGGGCTGAACGGACAGAATGAGTAAGGAACTGAACCACGCCATCAATATCTGTGGTGGAAAGCTCCCAAGAATTCGAGAATCCCCATCTGACATTCAGAGGTCCTCCTGTGTGCTGGCTCGGAGGTGGTCGCTGGGGACACAGAGATGACACTGAGCTCACCATGAGGAGCTCATGAGAAAGGGGGCAGACGTCCAAATAAACGATCATGACCCACATGAATATATCAGGGGAGAAAAATGATGATCACAACGGCGGGTCACACTCGAGCACTCGCCGGTTGCCAGGGTTGGCTCTAAGTGTTTTACAAATATTAACTCGCTTCCTTCTCACATCACCTCGCCATTTCTGACCTCATTTCGAGGAAGTGGAGGCACAGAAGGGCGAAGTAATTGCCCTCAGACACAGCTTTGTGGCAGGACTTCCCAAAGTACCAGCAGCATTTTGTGTGGATAAAGTCACTCATTTCTAAAAAACTGCAGTCCCCCCACCAACAGCCAGACAAGCTCTCCTTTCCCTTCCCGATTTTTTTTTTTTTTCGAGAGAAGAGAGCATGTGCGTGTAAGCAGGGGAGAGGGGCAGAGGGAGAGAGACTGAGAATCTTAAGCAGACTCCACGCTCAGTGCAGAGCCCGACGTGGGGCTCGATCTCATGACCCCGGGATCATGGCCTGAGCTGAAATCCAGAGTTGGATGCTCAACTGACTGAGCCACCCAGGAGCCCCCCATTTATTTTTTTCCTTAGCACATATCACTATCGAATATACTATAAACTTCATCTATAAAGTTTAGTTTATTTAGTCGGTCTCCCCTCACTAAAACGAGTGCTCCCCCAGGCCCCGTATTTTTGTCTATTTTATTTCACTGCTGGATCCCCAGCTTTTGAAGCAGCACCAAGCCCTTGGCGACTCAGGACGTGCTCCCTGGAACAGTAGCTCCTGGGAGTGTGTTAGGAACGTAGTCTCAGGGCGCCTGAGTGGCTCAGTCGGTGAGGCCTCTGACTCTTGATTTCGGCTCAGGTCATGATCTCACAGTTGGTGGGTTCGAGCCCCACGTCGGGCTCTGTGCTGACCGCTAGCTCAGAGCCTGTCGCCTGTCTTCGGATTCTGTGTGTCTCTCTCTCTCTCTGACTCTCCCCTGCTCACGCTGTCTCTCTCTCTCAAAAAAAAAAAAAAAAAAAAAAAACACATTAAAAATAAATAAAAATAAACTTAGAAGACAAAAATAAAATTTTAAATGTTAAAAAAAAAAAAGGAACATAGTCCCATAGTCTCAGGCTCTGCCCTACACCTGCTGAATTAAAATGTGCACTTCGACAAGTTCTCTCGGGGATTCGTATGCATGTTTAAGTCGGAGGAGCAATGCCCTAACACATCAGAGGTAGGCAATATGCATATCTGTTTGAACAAATTCCTAACCCTCCCATGCCATCCGTCTTCACGCGGGCTACTGGGGACCTCTTGGGAAAAGCCGGCAGGTTCCAGCCAAGCCCACATGTGGAAATCCTTGCTCCCAGCACCACCTCGCGGAGCTATTCCGGTGCCCTCCCAAGCTATTCGGGATCACTTCCTCCTGAGGCCTCCTCTGGCAGCACCTGTCATTGCTGAACAACAAGGACCTGGGTGAGGGCCCATCTCCCCTCCGCCCTGGGGGTTTCTGGAAGGCTGGGACCTCTCCTCCCGGCCTCCGCACTTGGCTCACTGGCCTCGTTTAGCTCTTCCGGCTCCATCCTTTCCATGGTAGCCAGAGAGACTGCTCGAAACAGAAGTCAGACCACATCACTCCCCTGCTGAAAACCTTTCTGTGAGAGGCGCATGTCTGCAAAAACAAAAATACCTGTCCAGGAAGCCCTTCTCAGGAAGCTACCGGAGGATTTGCTTCACCAAAATGAAGACAGCGAACGAAGACAAAGGGAGCTATCAGATCAAGGAAATAAAGTCTAGCCCAGCCCGGGAAGAGAGGCAAAAAGAATCCCCACATGAAGGGAAAGGGTCAGCCTGGGAGGACAGCACAGTGGAGGAGGCCTAGGGAGAAGCCGTTTCCATCAACGCACAAAGAAAGGAGGAAGGCTAACTATCAACAAGCTAAGCACGCATCTTAAGAAGGTGAAAACAATGTCAACTACAGCAGAATAAAGTAGAGAGGAGAAAGGAAATAAAAAGTGGATGCCTGGCCCCCCTCCCTCTGACTCACGTTTTGCCCCTCCCACCCCCACCCCCTGCCAGGGGTAGGGCTGTCAGGGTCATGGCACCCCAGGGCTGGGCACAGAGCAGGTGCTCAGGGAATGCACTGGTCCACGGTCATGCAGCAAATCGGTGGCTTCTTACCAGAGCTCTGTTCCTGGTCCTGCTCCTTCGATCCCCCACCCTCTCCACCCCCACCCCTGCCGCCATCCCTTCCACAATCTTGATTCATCCAGGTCCCTTTCTTGGCTTTTTGGCCTCAGGGTCTGCTGGCCTCTGTCTCCCTCTCAAATTTTCCTTTCCAACAGCTCCCTAGTGATAGGAATCATCCAAATCTTCAGGATCTAGAGATCCAAGATACAGACAGAATCCAGGCAGGGTGTTCTGCAGACACTCCAGCTTTCCCAATTTTGGGGGGTGTGACCATAGGTAAGGTGCTTAGCCCTGGGTGCCTCAGTTTCCTCCACTGCAAAAGGCAGATAGTAACAAAACCCCCCCATGGGCTGGTTGATGATTTGCTGAGATCAACCCAGGACAGTGCTCAGTGTCAGGTGGGCACCAAGGAGAGCCTCAGTATTCAGGCTCTGGGATTGTTATTTTTTTAATGCTTGTTTATTTTTGAGAGAAAGAGAGAAAGAGAGCACGTGTGCGCGCACAAGTAGGGGAAGGGCAGAGAGAGAGGGAAACAGGCTCCAGGCTCTGAGCTGTCAGCACAGAGCCCAACGCCGGGTTCGAACTCACGAACCAAACCGCGAGATCATGACCTGAGCGGAAGTCAGACACTTCACCGATGGAGCCACCCAGGCGCCCCCAGGCTCTGGGATTATGAAGAGAAGGTGAGATTACCTAACAGTTTGGAAATCACTGGCAGAACCAAGGCCTCCGTCCCTCTTTATTTCATAATTCTGAAGTGAAACTGACCCGAGTCCCTCATAATAACCAAATGATGGACGTGCCTTTGTTCCGGTCGTGGACTGGGTCCCCCCTACTAATGAAACAGATATTGACAGAGCAGGTACTGTGTGCCAGGTGCTTGTTCTGGGCACTGGGGGCATGCAGGGAAAAAGAGACAGAAATCCTCGCCTTCCCGGGGCTCACATGCTAATTGGAGACAGCAACAGTAAAAATAGAGTAAGTTAAGTTCCAAGGTGGCAAGCGCCATAGGGAAACAAATACGGCGAGTAGGAGGACTGGGAGTGGAAGTGGAAATTATGATCTTTTTTTTTTTTTGGTTAAGTTTATTTATTTATTTTTGAGAGGGGGAGAGAGAGGGAGAGGGAGGGAGGGAGAGAGAGAGAGAGAGAACGTGAGCCGGGGAGGGGCAGAGAGAGAGGGAGAGAGAATCCCAAGCAGGCTCTGTGCTGTCAGATCTCACAAACTATGAGATCATGACCTGAGCCAAAATCAAGAGTCGAAATCAAGAGTCAGATGCTTAACTAGCTGAGCCACCCAGGAGCCCCAAAGGAAGGGTTATGATCTTAATCGAGGGGTCAGGATGGCATCATGGAGCAGGCGACAAGGCAAGCCTTTCAGAAAACTTGTACTTTTAGGAATAATATGGCATTACCAGGGCTGCTAGAAATATACCATTAGAAATGGTAAAACTAGGGGCGCCTGGGTGGCTCAGTCAGTTAAGCTTCCAATTCATGATCTCGGTTCAGGTCTTTATTTTTAAATTTTTTTTTTTTTTTTTTTGGAGAGAGAGACAGAGAGTGAGCGGGGGAGGGGCAGAGAGAGAGAGAGAGAGAGAGAGAGGGAGAGGGAGACACAGAATTGGAAGCAGGCTCCAGGCTCTGAGCTGTCAGCACAGAGCCTGACACGGGGCTTGAACTCGCAGACCTCTAGATCTTGAGCTGAGCTGAAGTCAGACGCTTAACCGACTGAGCCACCCAGGCGCCCCAGCTCAGATGCTGATCTTAGGATCGTGAGTTCAAGCCCCACATTGAGCTCCGTGCTGGGCATGAAGCCTACTTAAAAAAAAAAAAAAGAAAAGAAAGAAAGAAAGAAATGGTAAAAATATCATTGTATGAGTAAGCTTCGGACAAGCACAGGCTGAAAAACACATTTAAGATTTTAAGAAAAGGCAAAATGACTTGGAAGGCAGACACATTTTCTAAGACGGACAAATACAGGAAGGGGAGGGGGAAGTGTCACATTACCCCAGGGGACCCAGATGTGACATATAGGCACAGGGACAAGTGAGAGGCTGGAAAACTTTCCCCCAAACCAATAGGTTTTCAGAGAATTCACTGAGAGCTGAAGACAAAGAGTTAAAGACCCCTGAAAGCAATGACAAGCAGGCAAAGCTAGCATGAGGGGCTGCAAATGAATCAGTAAGAGAAAACCCAAATGCGAAAAATGACAAAAAATGAGCACGAATGCCACCAGCGTTGTGACAACAGCAAGCTCCCTAAGGGCAAGGTGTCAGTCTGCACATAGCAGGTGCTCTATCAACACTGTGAACTACGCAAGGAAGGAACCCCCATTTTCCGTAAGAGGAAACTGAGGTCCAGAGGGGTTAAGCGACTTGCCTAAAGTCACACAGCTAGTGTGTGATGGGGCCAGGATTCAAATCTGAGTGTTCTGGTTCCAAAGCATATGCTCAATAATTTTTTTTCTCGGGGGCGCCTGGGTGGCTCAGTTGGTTAAGTGGCCGACTTCAGCTCAGGTCATGATCTCACAGAGTTTAAGCCCCGCCTCGGACTCTGTGCTGACAGCTCAGAGCCTGGAGCCTGCTTCAGAGTCTGTGTCTCCCTCTCTCTTCTCCCCTGCTCACACTCTGTTTCTCTCTCTCTCTCTCCCTCTCCTTCAAAAATAAATATACATTAAAAAATAATAATTTTCTTTCTCAAAAGAATAAAAATCATAAAAAGACCTCATACTTCGTATGCACTAAACATTTTATGATGTTACCTTATCATCTCCTTACAAGAGCCCCATGGGTGGAATGTGGCCCCAGTTTACACAAGGAAACTTGAGGGCCAGAGTGGGAATGCACCTTGGCCAACGCCCACACGGCAGCACAGGTAGGGATTTGAACCTGCGCCTATCTGAGGCCAGTGCTTTTAAACATAAACTTTCCCATCAGTCAGAAAACTTACTTGTGAGGATGCCTCACAACAAATGAACCAAACTGTTTCAAGATGAATTACAAAGTTGCCAAACTGCCCAGTGAGGCTGGAATGACCAAAAGGTTGGGGGAAGAGAACAGAGTTGTTAGAAATATTTCCAACTCACTGACATACCTGGAGTTGGGCCAGGCTGGGCATTGGCAAGTGAATTATTTATATTTGGCTGGCGATGGGGATGGGAATGGGGACAGATTGAGTTTCTGAGCACCCCCCTTGGGGAGGTGCCCTTGGACATGGGAGCCTAGGGGTACTGGGTGGGACACAGGAAGAGTGAGATATGGGGGCAACTGTGAGAGAAATAAAAGGAGGCAGCCTGGCCAATGTCTCCCTCACTGGTCCCTGTCTTCCACCTTCTCTCTCAAGTCTACTTCCCACTCCCGCTCAAAAAACGATAACTCATGTGTACGGAGCACTTACTCCAAGAACTTTACGTGCTGACCTCCCTGAACCCTCTAACCTTCCTATGGTTACGGATCCCATTTCATAGTTAAGGAGAGGTCGAAAGACTTGCCCAAGGTCACACAGCAAATGAATGGGAGAACTACAATTCAAACTGAAGACTGCTTCTGTTCTTGAGTCTCTGCCCTACTCATGGCGTTTCAGTACAAGGCAAAGGGACTAAACTACAGTGGTGAAAGCAGATTCTGAGCCAGTATGCCTAGCTTGGAATCCTGAGCCGACCATTTAATGCTGGGCGACATTAGGAAAGTTGCTTAAGTTCTCTGTGCCTCTGCTTCCTTTCTGTAGAATGGATGTAATAACAGCCCCTACACCTACACCTTTAATGCCAGAATTAAATTAGCTAATATGCACAAAGAGCTTAGAGAAGGGCCAGGAGCTTTCTAAACCATCAATGTTAGCCGTAATCCACTGTGGAGAGCCCCGACATGCTTCTTAGCTGGGATATTCCCAGGTCAGGGCCAGGTTTTGAGAAACTGCCTCTGGGGTTGGACTGATAAAGGAGGGAATCCATAAGCACCTGTGATCCAGTCACATTCCTGGGGTGGGGAACTTCCCACCAACAGCTCTGAGACCGGGGACGTATTGCAAGAGGGTAATGATCTTAAGAAGCCTCGGCTCTTCTCAGTAGCAAGTTGTTCCCACCACTCAGATAAGGGCACCAAGTTTCAGAGAAGGGAGAGTTGCCCGGGTCACAAAGGAGTGACCAAATAAGAGATCTGAGGGCCAATACACATCGACCACTACACTTTTCAAGATCCCGCTGGAGAAAGGAGAGGGCAAAAGGTTCTCTCTGTGGCCCTTTCTGGCCAGCTTATCCTAGTTCTGTGCCTGTCCAGTTTCTTGGGAGTCTCTGACTGGTCTAGGCAAACTATCGTTACATCCAGGCGCCTAATCTCAGGCTCTCCACCCATTCCCAGTACGGTAGCCTAACCAACACACCACTCCACCATTGGTTTCTCTCTTTCCACCACCTCAGCTTGCCCTCCTGCCCCCAATCCGATCTAGAGGCCCCCACCCACCGCAGCCACAGCTCGCATCTCCCTCGGAGCCTAGAGACCCCTTCATTCATCTAGCCCTGACTCCCATGCCTTTCCGCATCCCCCAGGCTACTCCCCTCAAAACTGCTCCCTTCGGGGCCTCTGCCGGGACGCCCAGCCCCGTCTCCAACTCGGGACTCCCTACCCCACCTCGGAGCTCCCTTACAATCAATCCCAAGGCTCGACTCCCTCCCCACCTTCCAAGACCCCTCCCCAGCCCCCATTCTTCTACTACTCCCTTCGGTTCCCATTTCTCCCAGACTCCTCCCCAAAGCGATCTCTCCGCGTCCAGCCTCTTCTTTAGCCCCTGCCTCTTCCTTCTCGCCACCCGGTCCCGAACCTCCGCCCCAGCTTTCAAGCGTCCCCAGCCCCCGCTCGGGGTTCTCACCATCTCTCAGCGCCGCAGCTCTTCTCGGCTACGCGGGTTTCCCCCACTCGCTCCTCTCCAGCCTCCCCTTCCGGGTTCCCGCCCCGAAGCCCGCTGGGAATTGGAGTCCGAGTGGCCACGGACTACACCTCCCAGAAGGCAGCGTGATCAAGCTGGGAGGTGGAGAAAGGAAGCAAACTGGGCGGGCTGAGGGGGATCGACTCTAACTCCCAGGAGGTGAAGAGGGCACTTTGCGGCGCAGGCGCAGAGAGAGCCCCGCCAGGCGCTCTGGGAGATGGAGTCCAGCCTCCTCCATTTTGGCCCGGGGCCCTTTGAAAGAAATTCTGCAAATTGCTGAGAGACGTTTGTGAGGGCTGGGGAGTTGGGAAAGAGCACCTTTACTTATACTAATTAACATAATAATTAACAGTGCCTTGTACTTTCTCAGACATTTTTCCATCTCCATCACCGCCACCTCCAGATTTTCTTACCATCACCTCCTAATTTACAAATGATCAAATTAAGGCTTCGAAGGAAGGAAAGCCCCACGAACTAGAAACTAGTCAACATCATAGAAGCTCCACGAGGACAGGCACCTTTTATCTCCTTCAAGCACCCAGAACAGTGTAAATAAGTGTTGTGTAAATATGTATTGCATACTAACCATATTCCAGAGAGCCTGCAGACAACCCAAGTTTAAAAAAAAATTTTTTTAATGCTCATTTATTCTTGAGACAGAGACAGAGCGCGAGCAGAGGAGGGGCAGAGACAGAGGGAGACACAGAATCCGAAGCGGGCTCCAGGCTCTGAGCTGTCAGCACACAGCCCAACACGGGACTCGAACTCATAGATCAGGAGATCTTGATCTGAGCTGAAGTCCCACGCTTAACCGACGGAGTCATCGAGGCGCCCCCAGTCAACCCGAGTATTATCCCCACTTTGTAAACGTTAAGGCAAAAAGAGATTAAACCTCTTCGCCGTGGCAATACAGCAAGAAAGTGATTGGAACTGATACGTGTTGGGCGCCAGGGTCCCTACTCTCCACTTGGTCGCCAGATCGCTTTCCCTTAGGCTGCATTTTGCAGTCCATCCTCACGGGCCATCGGAAAGAGCTTTCTAAAAGACTGTTTGGTCTATCAAGGAACATACATCTTCGTGAGGGGAACTGCTACTGAAGACCAATTCCAACGACCCTCCTCTTTGAATCTTTTCTCAATTTATCCCTCTTTAACGCAGCCACTGCCTCCCCAGATGCTCAAGGTCGGTGAGCCTTCCCGCCCGCACAGGGAAGACCGCAGCTAAACTCTCAACCCTCAGGATGATCCTTGGCACAGCGTAGGCCTTCATTAGATATGCGCCGAAGGGAAGAGGTGGAATGAAGGCCGGAAAGGACACTGGCCAGACCTTCCTAGGTTCCTAAGAGTTGGCGGTTGGGGAGACCCCGCCTCCTCAGGATCCCGGGGTCCCGGACTTCAGCAATCAGCTGAGGGGGCGTGGCCAGGCGGGGGCGAGGTCGGGGGGGGTGGAGCTGACTGAGCGCTGATTGGTTGGCACTTTGGCGCGCACAACCAAAAGCCTTGCCTGGAGGCACGAGGCGAAGCTCCCGCTGCGCTGCAAGCCGGGGCCCTTCCCCAGGCGCGCTTGCGCATGGCCCCTTGCACCCTGCCGTTTCGCCTCTCCAGTCTCTTGCCCTGCACACCTTGGCGGGAACTGGTGGGGGCGTGGCCTGGCCTCAGGCGCTCGCTGCTGCTCCCTTCCACAGGCTTCGCGCGGGAGCCTCGTGCCAAGGGGGATTCGCGCCCACCCCACGCCCGGGTGGGGGACGCAGTGGCCTGAGGCTCGCGCGCGCAGCCAGCCTCCCAGGGACGCGCGCTAGACGCTGTCTGATCGGGCTCCCGAGTGTGGGGCCGGCGTGAAACCAGAAGGGGGGGCCTCACGCCGCTTTGCACGTCCGGAGGCGGGTGCTGGAGGCCGAGGGGAGCTAGCCCTCCAGAGAGGGAGCCCCGGGGGCCGCTCAGGAGCAGCACTCGGTGGTCGTGGCCTCCCTCCCGGAGGTTCAGGGGGACAGGAAGGCGGACGTGCCCCGGGTGCTCGGAGCAAGGCAGGCCATGGGCAGCAGAGCTGGGGTTTGGCTTTGAGGCTGGGCCTAGGTTTGGGGTTCCAGGCTCAAGTTTGAGATACTGAAGACTCTGAAGAGTGCTGGGGCTTTCAGATAGGGATCCGGGCCCTGGGCTCTCCCGCTTTGTATCTGGATCTAACTAGCCCTGGAATCTGAAGGTGGGGGGTCCTGTGACTAGAAGCTTCCCTGTTGGAATCAGGCGAGCCTGAGGAGATGCTGAGTTCTGGGGAGCATTTGGGGGCCTGGGGTCTGCTGTGGGAGGTTTGAAGCCCTGGTATAGATATAGGGTCTAGAACCTCAGTAGGGAGTATGAGGTGTGAGATTTGGGGGCGGAAGTCACAATGTGGGACTCTGAGGATTCAATTATAAGGCCTGGAGTCCCCACATTGAGTATGGGGCATCAATTTTGGGACCCCCATGTGAGACCTCAATGGTGGATTGAGGGGGGGTTTTACAATTTTGAAGGTCTGAAGTGATAGTTCCGGGGTCTAGAGGTCTTTAGTTTTGGATCCGAGGTCACTGTGGGTGACTCTGGTTTGCTTTGGGGGGCTTGGGTTTCTTCTTTTAGGGTCTGGGTGCTCTATTAAGGTTTGTGGTCTGTAATCTTAATTGGATTGGGATTGGGGTTGCATTTGGAGATCAGAAGTGGACAGTTAAGGGGTCTGGAGTATCTCAGTGTTAGAGTTGAGGGTTGTTAGGTTTGGGGGGGCATCTTTTGGGGTTTTAGAGCTTCACTCTGAGAGTTTAAAGTCACGGTGTTAGTGTCTTAACATCACGGTTTAGAGCTCTCAAGCCAGTTTCAGGCCTGGCCGTCTGACGTCTCACTATTAAGACCAAAGTTCTGAAGTTAAAGTTTGGGAACGTGTTTTTAGTTTGAGGTGCCGAGTGCAACTTGGCCCAGATTTACAGTTTGGGATTCGTGGACTTCAGTTTAGAGTTCAGGGCTTTGAATTTGGTCTCTGGGCCCGTATTTGTGGGGAGGGTGGGGACCCTTGGCTGTCTGAGTGCTCAAAGGAACGACGTGGGGAAAATGAAGGCCGCCCACCTTGCTGCTCATTCCTCCTGGAATCCCAGAGGTCACTAATAATTCTTTCTGTTTCCCCTCTTTGCAGATGTGGCGTTCCAGTAGACACCTGAGTTCCCCCGAATGGCCCAGAAGCAGCCCCCTGGGTCCCAGTGAGAGGTAAGGGCTCTCCCCTGCCTATCTCCTTGACAGCTTAGGCCACCCTCCTTGAATAATCACAATGATGTTCACTGTTTGTCAGACTCTCCCCTAAGCCCTTTGTTTCCATGATATTCTTTAATCCTTGCAACCCCAGAAGGAAGTATGCGCGAATATGACCGCCATTTTCAAGATGAGAGAACTCTGAGGTGGTTGCCAGAGATCGTCTTTGAGGCCCTTGCAGGCTTTGACATTCTGAGTTTCTTAAATGCCCTCCTTCCTTTCTCTTTTTTCCTGTATTCATTCATCCGTCAAGCACCTATCAAGTGTCAGGAATCTCATAGAGGGGATTTTCACTGCCGATTGAGGGTTGCATCCGGTCCCTCCAAAGCCTGGATAAAGACAAGAGAGCCAGAGCTCATCTTATCCCCACTGTCTCCCCAAGTGACTGACTGCCCATCCATCTCTCCCTTTGTTTATTAACTCCAAAATTAAGCATCTGCTCTGTTCAGGTTCTCTACTTAGGTACTGTGCTCAGAAGGAGCACTATGAAGAAAATGAAGAATGCTTTTCCCGCTGCCCATTCCTCCTGGAATCCCAGAGGTCACCAACAATGTATTCCCTTTTCCCTCTTTCTAGACGGGGGTGGGGGGGGGAGAGGGGAGGGTGTTGGTTATGGTATTAATAAAGACTCTTAGTTGCAATTAACAGAAACCTAGCTAAAACCAGCTCAAGCATAAAAGGAGATTCTTTGGGTCCTTTAAACAAAAAATTCAGGGGCATCAGGCTTGGCTGGTTCCAGGCAACGAATCTGCCTCTCTTGGCTTCCTTCTGAAGCAGGCTCTGTGAGGGCAAGATGGCTTCCAGCAGCCCCAGATCCATTTCCTGCCAGCCTGACAAGCCCAGCAGGGAGTCTCTTTCCAGGACCCATGGATTCTGATTGGCCAAAGCTGGGTTATGACCCCAATCCTCAACCAATCACTGTGACTCCTCTTAGCTGGACCTTAGTTCTGCGGTGCCTCTTGGAGGGGGAGGTTGGGGTTTGACCTCTCTGGGCCACTAGACTGAGAGTGGGGGAGGGGTGGTCCCAAAGGAAATTACTACCAGACAAGGGGGATTAAATGTTGGTCAACCAAAAACAACAGTTTTAGCCACCTTCCACCCCATTCTTCAGCATCCCTTATCCCTAGAAAATTCTGACAAAGGACCGTCAACCTTCTGTCTGTAACATTTTGTGAGCACTCTCCATGTGCCAGGTGTTAGGCTCAACACCCTCCAGACAACACTTTCTAGCCACCTCCATTTTATAAATTAGTTAAAAACAGCCTCAGAGAGGGGCGCCTGGGTGGCTCAGTGGTTGGGTGTCTGACTTTGGCTCAGTTCCTGATCTCACAGCTTGTGAGTTCCAGCCCTGAGTTGGGCTCTTTGCTGACAGCTCAGAGCCTGGAGCCTGCTTCATATTCTGTGTCTTCCTCTCTCTCTCTCTGCTCCTCCCCCACTCGTGCTCTGTCTCTCTCTTTCAAAAATAAATAAACATTAAAAATAAAAAAAATAAAAAAAACAGCCTCAGGGAGATTAAAACATTTGTCCAAAGTCACACAGCAAGTGGCAGAGGTGGGATTTCAATCTAACTCCGTCTCATTCAAAAGCTGGAGCTTATAACCAACTATTAGGCTGCCTCTTGGGACTGCCCCCTGCTTTGTCCCACTTTGGGGCAGCTCTTACTCTTAAATTTCTGCACATGTTAAAGCAAATTAGGGTCTGGGCCTTAGTTTTCCTATATATAATATGAGATATTTGAACTGGCTCTTCCAACTCCCGTAAAATAAAAGAACTAGGGAGGGTTTAGCCTGATTAGCTCAGGGAAGAGGAAACCCAAGAAATAGAGTCATTTGCCATTTCAAAGGCTGAGGCCATCAGAAGACAGAAGGAACATTCTTAAATTCAGTAATTTTTTGCTGAACACTTACTTAGTGCTGGTCATTATTCTAGGAGCTGGGATATAGGCAGAGCAACACATGACTTTCATGGGCCCTAGGCCATGTTGCCTTCTTGAGCCCCTTCCCTCATTAAAAACATATTTTAAATAGTTTTAATTTTTAAAAATTGTTATTAAAATTTTTTTTATTTAATGTTTATTTGTTTTTGAGAGAGAGACAGAGCGTGAGTTGAGGAGGGAAAGAGAGAAAGGGAGACACAGAATCCAAAGTAGGCTCCAGGCTCCAAACTGTCAGCACAGAGCCCAACGCAGGGCTCGAACTCACAGACCATGAGATCATGACCTGAGCCAAAGCCGGATACTCAACCGACTGAGCCACCCAGGCAACCCCCCCCCCAAAAAAAACCATTTTAAATTATAGCTTACGACAACATCAGTATAGATTTTTAAAGAAATTAAAACATTTTTAGGGCGCCTGGCTGGCTCACTGAGTGGAGCATGTGACTTCTGAACTCAGGGTTGTGAGCTCAAGCCCAATATTGGGTGTAGAAATGACTTAAAAGCAAAATCTTAAAAAAAAAGAAATTAAAGTATTTTCATGAGCCCTTAAAAGTGGCACCAGGCTCATGCACTGTACTTACTGTACCTAATGGATAAGTCAGTGTGGGATATAACAATTAATAAAAGAGACAAAAATCCCTGCCCTGTGGTATTTATAATAAAGAAGACTTCAGATTCTGATAAATGATATGGGGATGTGACAAAGAATGTGTTTAGTTAGATCAGTTGGTTAGGAAAGCCCTCTCTGAGGGGGTTATATTTAAGCTAGGTGCTAAACAGCAATGGAGAAAACAGCCATACAACAATCAGGGCAAAAGAACATTCCAGGTGGAGGAAATAGTAAAAGCCCTAACTAAGGCAGAGAGGAACTTGGTGGTTTAGAGAAAGGTAAAAAGGACCCATGAGGCTGAAGCTGGCCTGTTCCTGAGGGCCCAGGGGGCAGAGCTGGAATTAGCGGGTGAAAATTATAGACACTGTGAGGAAAGAGCTTGTCTGAAACCCGAACTATCCAGTAAGGAAAGGGGCAGCCTTGGGAGGAAGTGCCCGGTGCCCAGAGGCCCCTGGGAGCAGAGCCCGGTCACACCTATTCAGGACTACTGCCCAGGAGATGCCAAGATTTTGTGACGCCTAGTCACCCTTCTTCTCCCTCTAAGTTTTTTTCCTGGAACTTCTGTGTTCGCACACAGAAGCCTCTCTCAATGCTTTGCAAAACCCCGAGTAAACGCCCAGGGACTACACTTGATACGAAACTCTTTCTCCTAGATGTGGTCAAATAACACCTTGAACTTAAATAGGCCTGGACATTTTTTTCTTCCTTGCTTTCTGTGTTGTTTCTCGCTGGGACTTCCAGGGGCTCCTCTAGAACAGAAGGAAAGTGGTATGCAAAAAGTAAATACTGGGGCCCAACAGCACTTTAGAGGTCAGCCTAACCCAGTTTCCCTCCAAAGGATAGAACGCTAAACACCCTAGCCCCTCAAAGTTATGGTTTCTACCAGGAAGTAACTTGAGACCAGAGATTTGTTTTTGCTTTCATGCCTTCATCCCGTTGACTAATATGTATAATTTTCTGTATTCATAGCAGTTTTGAGAGGGCACATTAATGATGGCATCCCCTGCGTAACGCCCTTTTATGGCTTCCTGTTGGTCTCCGGATAAAGCCCAAACTCTTCTGTACTATGAGCCTCTGTGACCCTGCCTCATCTGGGCCCTATCTTCTCCAGCCTTGTGTCACCGCACAAGACCCTCTGCTTTCTGTGTGCCAAGACACTGGCAGCTTTACTTCCTTTGAGTTCTCCATGCTTGCTTGTGCCACAGGGCCTTTCACGTGTTCCCTCTATCTGCAATGTTCTTGCTCCCTCTTCACCTATACATCTCCACTCATCCTTCAGAACAGGTTCTGGCCAGGTTTCCCTCCTCAGGGAAAACCTCATAGATTAGATCTAAGACACCTGTTACAAGTTCCCCTGACACCGAGCTGGTGTCTTTGTCTCCATCAGGGCCAACTTCATGGGTGTGTAACTCATGCGATTATAGAGCCCTGTGCTTGGCAGAGCCTGATGTTTGGTTTCAAAAATTCTTAATTTTTGAAAAAGCGGCCCCACATTTTCAATTGCAAGGCTCCTCTCCCCAGTAACTTGTATAGCTGGTTCTGGTCCCAATTGGAATTTTGTGTTTCCTTGTGTGAAAGTTTGATTAATGCCTTTATCCCTGACTGTACTGTGGGCTCTTGAAGGGGCTGTATTTTGTTCTTTATACTTTTAAAATAAAGCTTATTTATTTATTTTGAGAGAGAGAGAGAGAGAGAGAGAGAATCCCAAGCAGGCTCTGCACTGTCAGCACAGATCCAGGTGGGGGGCTTGAACCCACGAACCATGAGATCATGACCTGAGCTGCAGTCAGATGCTTAACCAGCTGAGCCACCCAGACTCCCCTTTGTTTTTATACATTTATCCCTATCACCTATCACCATTCCTGGCACATAGTAGGTAATTGCTGACTGAACGAGTGAGAAAAATTCTTTTAGGACTCCAGGGTTCAGTCACGGAGATAAGTGTGACTCCCACACTATTCCCCCATCTCCTCAAGGGCAACGAGTGTGATTTCTCTCACCTTCCATGGCATCCAGCACGGGGCCTGGCCAGGAGGAGGTGTCAGTTTGTGGGTGTGTGAGTAGGAACTGAACATCTGCCTGTAATCAGGGGAGTGTTTTGGGTGTGGCCATGCCGCAGGCAACAAAGTGCTGTGGACATTCAGAGCAAGGGATGAAGGCAAGGGTGGTCTCCAGGGGCTTCCTGGGGCAGGTGGCAACTGAACTGAGCCCCAAGGAAGGTGAGACAAAGATGGGTGGAAACGGGGGTCTGGGCATTCAAAAGGAGTCATGTGAGGAATGGCAATGGTGTGTAATCTGGGAGAGAGACTCCATTGTCTTTGTGTCCCCATCTGTCAAGAGAGGGGGTGGAGGTGTGTTAGCAGGGGTGTACGATGAATTATGGATTCGGGGATTAGATCCTGGAAGTTCTGCATCCCCCCAGGAGTCAGCTTCTGCCGTGCCCTTATTTATCTAGCAAAGATGTGACAATTCCCAAGATGTGCCAGACGCTGTTCTAGAGGCTAGAGATACGGTGGTTCCCCCGCCCCCTCCCCCGCAGCTCTTGGCTCAGAGCAGGGCCCAGAGAAGTGTGTGAGCATGGGGCTGAGGGACCTTAGCCAAGGTACCTCACCTGTCCTGTGGAGTTAGAGTCAGGTGACAGGAGAGAACCAAAGAAAGTAGAGATGAGACCAGGATTGTCAGCAGGGCCAGGCCTTGAGGGACATGATAAGCTGTGTTCAGAGTTTAAACTTGATCTTTACTAATAGAATGATGTTGAGAGATTTGAAGCACTTATTAGTCAACAAATGTTTCAGGCTCTGTGCTGGGCGGCTTCACACACACTAATTTATTCAGTCCTATTGATAAATCCTCTGAGCCCTAATGGATGTCCTCATTGCCATTGCACAGATGAGAAAACCATGGGAAGATCTGGGTTTCAGAAAGATCACCCTGACTCTAGTAGACAGTATGGGCTGGAGGAGGCCAGGCGGGAGGCCAGGAGAGCTAGGGGGATGTCAACATGCGGACCAGGCCAGGGCCTGGGGGTGGAGAGAAGAGATTGGAAGGGGAATGGGCAAGATTTGATGACCGATTGGACGAGGGGTTGAGGGCAACCTATGACGCCCAGGATTCCGTCTCAGGTGTCAGGGGCGGGGAGCTTCTCTGAGATGGGGAACACCGAGACCGGTGGTTTGGGGGTCAGGGGCCAATTTCCATTGTGGCTGTCCTAACCAAAACTGGCTCTTGGCCCAAAACAGGAGGCAAAGGAAAAACCACACTAGCAAACTGCAAGAGTTGGCATTGCTGCTGCCCATGGCCCTGAAGACAAGTACCAAGAAGCTCACCAAGGTACAGGGGCTGAGGGACAGGAGGCGGACGTGGGAGGCAGATCTGAAAATACCAGTATCCGGCTTAACCGCCCTTGTTCTGGGACAGGCCCTTTCAGTGACAGCACAGAGATGGGCATCTGTGATCCCACGATCAGAAGACTGCGGTTGCGGGTGGGGGGGGGTGTCTCTTCTTGCAAAAGAGGCAGGGGAACCTGGGAGGGGAAAATCAGCAGGGAGCTGGGTAAAGGTCATCACTTTGGGCCTCACATGGCCATGGGTTTGAGCCCGCCAGCCCCCAAACGGCAGGACTCTGGGCCGGGCACTCAGCTTGTCGCCCTCTTCAGCATCATGCTTCTCAAATGTAAAACAAGGAACAATAGCGTCTACTACCTAGCGATATGGTGAGGCCAAAATGACATAATTGCCACAACAGCCCTTGAACAAATGTCGGTTCCCTCTCTCTGAGTCCCTTGTTTTGTGTCCTGTGGGTATCCTCTCGGGGAGGTAGAGATAAGACTTCTCTGTGCGACCCCAGTGGCTACTCGATAAAAACATGCAGTGCCGAGCTGACACCTTGCTCCCGCCACTGGGAGCAACGTAATAAGGGGCTCGGAGTTCTGGAAGGCTTGGTGTGATGCCTTCTCGCTCTAGTTCCTCTCATTCCATCCCCTTATTCACTCACTCATCAGCCATTTATGGAAAGACTCTTGGACGTCAGAAGCTGTTCCGATCTCAACAAGGGGAGGCAAAGAGACTTGGGACCCGTCCTCTGGGGACTCACAGTCTGGTCCGGACGATACAGATTTGAACACAGGACGAACTGATCCTAGCTAGAATGTGCCACTTGCCTCAGAGAGGCTCAGAAGAGTGGGGAGGCGGGTCATGTTGATTCTTCCTCCCAGGTATCTCTCAGTCATGGCTGCTGTAAGCAAGCGCCATAAACTCAGTGGCTTGAAGCAACACCAATTTATTCTTACTCAGCGTGGAGGGCAGAGGTGCAAAGTCAGCCTCAGTGGTCTAAAGTTAGGGTGTCCGCGGAGTTGGTTCTTCCCAGAGGCTCCAGGGAGGAATCCGTTTCCTTTCCCTTTGCCAACTTCTAGAAGCCACCCGTGTTCTTTGGCTCACGCCCCCTTCAGAGCCAGCGGCGAAGCATCTTCCAGTCTCTCTGTCCTTCTCTTCCTGTTTCCATCCTCAACCTCAACTCTCCTGCCTCCCGCTTGTAAGGACCCTTGGGACTAAGTTGGACCCACTCAGTTAATCCAGGACAATCTCCCCATCTCAGGATCATTACACAGTCACATCTGCCAACTCCTCTTTGTCATATAAGGCAACATATTCACAGGTTCCGGGGACCAGGACACGGATGTCCCTGGGGAGAGGCATTAAACAGACCACCACAGTGCTCAGAAATACTTATGGAATTTTGTCCTGTGTCCTTAAATATCTGTGTATTTCGTGTGCATGAGGATTGTAGTCAATTCTGGGGTGGAGGTAGAGATGACTGCGTCACAGTCCCTGCCCCGAAGGAATGACAGGCGAATCAGGCAACAGATGACTTTTCATCACTGACCAGATGACCGAATCTCATGGAATTCTCCCCAGGCCTCAGCCTGCTTTCATTACCATTGATTCTTTGATGTCTTTTTTTTTTTAAGCTTATTTATTTATTGTGAGAGAGAAACAGAGAGAGTGAGTGGGAGAGGGCAGAGAGAGAATCCCAACCAGGTTCTGTGCTGTCAGTGCAGAGCCTGACGTAGGGCTCAAACTCCCGAACCATACGATCATGACCTGAGCTGAAACCAGCTTAACAAACCAACCAACTTGCTTAACTGACTGAGCCACCCAGGTGCCCCTGATTCTCTGATGTCTTCATGATCCCTCTTCCTCCCCACCTTCATCCATCCTTAGGTTCAGTCCTGGGTCTCCTGAAGTATCAATCACTGAGCCTTTGGTCTAGGAATCTGGGATGATGCCCAATTGCCTTCTGCATAAAATACCAGTATGGGCACCTGAGGGGCTCAGTCGGCCGAGCGTCCAACTTTGGCTCCGGTCATGATCTCACGGTTTGTGAGTTTGAGCCCCCTGTGGGGCTCTGTGCTGACGGCTCAAAGCCTGGAGCCTGCCTCAGATTCTGTGTCTCCCTCTCTCTCTGCCCCTCCCCTGCTCATGCTCTGTCTCTCTCACTCTCTCTCTCAAAAATAAATAAACATTAAAAAATTATACCAATAATAAAAACATTTTATATTACTTTACAGTTCACAAACATTTTAGCTTAGTGAGTGCCAATTGTGTGCCAAGCCTGGTGTTAGAGATACCATATCTGCTCTTGAGAAACCCACAGTCCGGTTTACAAAGTTAGGAAAGGTCCTCACTTGATCCTCCGAGAGCCTGATGAAAGTGTTCTCATCCAATGTGTATCAGGCTCTGTGCTGGGCAGTTTCACACACATTAATTAATTCAGTCCTAATGATGATCCTCTGAGCCTGCATGAATATCCTCATTCCCATTGCACGGATGAGAAAACTGAGGCACAAAGAGGTAACACAGCCTGCTCCCAATACCCAGCCAGGAAGTGGCACACTGGGTCCAGGTCCTTCCAAAGTAATAGTCTCCTGCCTTTGTCACACGTATTCCTTAGTTAGATTATAGCTTCCTTCCGTGGATCAGGTCAGATCATTTCAGCGAACGCCAGTATTATAGCTTCTGGAAGAGTTTCACACATTTCCCTTTGTGGGACCATGTTTCCTGATCTAGGGTTTGGAAGATGACTGCTAACGGTTTGATTGTTATTCTAGGGATCGAGTTCAATCCAAGAAATACTTGCCGGTGTTCTTCCCTCGCCTCTTCCCCAGGCTAACCCGTCATTCTTCAGGTCTCCGTTTAAATGCTGGAAGCCTTTCCAGACACTTAAGTGCAACTTCAGAATCTCTTGTTACACTCTTACTCATAATGCTTATCACACCGTTGATAATTTTGGGTGATTCTGAGGCCCACTGTCCCCCCTAGATTATAAATTCCAGGAAGGTAAACAGAAGTATGTCTGGTTCACCCCTATACACAGGGCCCTCAGTGGGCAGTAGTCATTTTTAGCTTCGTGTGTCCAATACCAACTTAGTCAGTACTTGGTGGCTGGCTGGCTAATGGCTGCTGGGCAGAAGGCATCATGCTCAGTGCCACAGGGGAAATCAATCTTCAGCGAACAGTGGCTAAGCTACCTCTTTATTCTGTGAGCGAGGGATACAGAAGTCACTCAGCTACAATCTCTCCCCTCAACTAGTTCAAGGTCAGTGAGAGAAAATAATGCATAAACAGGTCATTATAAAACAGGCCCAGGGTATTACAAGAATGCCTAGGAGGGACATCTGACCCAGCCTGTGTGAGAGGGGTCAGGGAGGTGGAAAGTTTCTGGAAGGGGAGACCACTGTGCTAAGCTTAGCTCAAAGGTGGAGAAGCCAAAGTGGGGATCTGTGAGGAGAAGAGGGGGTGCTTTGCAGATAGAGAATACAGCATGTGCAAAGGACCAGGGGTGGGAAGCCAGACAGTGTGTGTTGAAAAACTGGGCCAGGAGGCAGGCAGACCTGAGCTCATATCCCAGCTCTGTCACTTCCTCTCTTTAACCTTAAGAAGTCACATTAGCACTCAGAGCCTCAGTTTCCCTAGCTGTAACAGACGTCTCCCTGAGCAGCAGCAGGGACTAAACAGCAGAATAGGAACAGCTCTGCTGATGGAGGAATTGTTGGGGTGGGCACGGGGTCCCGGAGCCTTTCTGTCTCTGGTCCCCAGTAGCCTCACTCTGCCTTGGGGCCCTACTCTTGTGCTCAACCTTGTCTTTCTTTCGAGGGCAGAAGGAGATTCTGCTGCACGTCCTGGACTACATTCAGTACCTCCAGAGAAACATCGATGTGGCCAAGGCCTTGCTAAAATTCCACACCGCCAATGGGGAAGGTGGACTTGGGGGTAAGTAAGTTCAGTCCCCATTTCCCAATGTCTGCTACAGACCAACAACTGCGCTGGCCGTCAGGGGCACTGAGTGACTTAGATGAGTCCAGGGCCTCTGGGCTCTCAGAGCCTGGCGGAGGGGACAGAGACAGAGAGACAGGCATGATGCCGTGATCTCAGAGAGGGGCCTCTGGGAGACTGTGGCGGGGAGGGGCCTTGCAACTGGGCCTTGGAGGACAGGAGCAGGGGACCCCCCCCCCCCCAGGCAGAAGCAGCAATGGGCATGCATGAGAAGACACCTGCAGAAGGTCTGGGACAGGCCAGCAGCGGGCATGCTTGGAGGGACTGTGTAGCGTCAAGATGATGCGCGCAGGCTCATGAACCAGATCCCGACACAGACACAGGTCTCGTGACCTTAACCTCTCAGTGCCTCAGTTTCCTCAGCTGTGAAACAAAACCGATACTAGTACAGTTGAGCCTTGAACAACACAGGTTTGAACCGCATGGACTCACTTCTACACAGACACTTTGGGAGAAATACCATACGGAACTGTAAATGTATTTTCTCCTCCTTATGATTTTTTAACATTTTCTTTTCTCTAGCTCACGTTATTGTAAGAATTCAGTAGATAACACGGATAATGTACAAAATATATGTTAATCGACAGTTTATGTTAAATAGGTCAGGCTTCTGGTCAGCAGTAGGCTATTAGTAGTGAAGTTTCTGGAGAGTCCAAATTAGATGTGGATTTTCCACAACGTGGGGGGGGGGGCGCCCCCAACCCTGCTTGTTCAAGGGCCAACTGTTCTTCCTTCCTGTGTTTGTCATGAGGCTTAAATGAGTTAATACACGCAGAAAGTGACACACAGTGCCTGGAACAAGCCGGCCATCCAGCTGCGTGTGCCGGGTGCTATCCTTGTTTCCGGCATGAAATATCCACTGGCAACAGTGAGAGGAGGTGAGGTGAGGGTCCAAGGGCTTCGAGCAGGGAAAGCCAGGATCAGATTTTTTTTTTTTTTTAGGAAGACGTGCCTGATGTCTAGTGTGCGGGATTGGCTATTAAGTGAGAAGCTGGAGTCAGGGAGGTCAGCGAAGAGGCATTTAGGAGTGATCTGGACAGGAGACCCACCGATCTAGCACTGAGGGTGAGGCTGTGGACAGAAGTGGCTCATTTGGGAGATGCTAATGAGGGACAGTTGAGAGGCCTGATAGAGAGGCGCCAGGCAAGCCAGGGTGGGCAGTGGAGCCTTTACTGCCCTGAGGAAGGTAGGAGGGGGCATTGGTTGGGGATGGGGCCTATGGCGACGCATTTGGGAAGCGCTGAGCCTGTCTTCCCTCTTGGCCGAGGCCCAGAATGGCCCTGGGGAAACCTGATGTTTCGCCCTGGACCTCTACCGCCTCTGCCCATGCAACGTCAGACATGTCTGATCTCCTCCCGGGAGCTCAGTTTCCACATTTGTAAAGTCAGCTGGTTGGGCCATCCGACCTGACTCTCCATCCTGTGCAGGACTGGTTCGGAACCGGGCCAAGGGCCCAGCAAGGCTGAGACACTCCACCCCTTCGCGCTCCCCACACTGGAGGAAGTCCCGTCTTCAGGGAGCCTGCCGCAAACCTCGGAAGAAGAAACTGACCGGATTGTCAGGTACCAGTGAGGCTGGACAGGAGGCCGGGTCAGATGGGGGCAGAGCTCCTTTTCCAGAGCTGTTCTCACTCCAGGGAGGTCCAGTCCACAACCCAGAGCCCCGAACCAGGCCTACCTGGTTCAACTCCCGCCCGCCCCCCCCCCCACCCACCCACCAGCTCTGAGGCCTGGAGTGCTTACTCTCCTTCTCTGAGCTTCAGCTTCCTGGTCTGGGAACTGTAGTACCTGCCACTAGGTGGTCTTAAGGATGAGCCTGTGCACACGCGCCCCGAGCAGTGCTGAGTGTAGGCACACGGTCAGGGCGCGGTGAGTGGAAGCTGCAGTTAGCTTGTATGGTCTCTACGCCCAGTCATCCAGCCCAGGCCTGGGCATCAGGGAGTTCGGGGTGATGGAAAGACCCAAGTGTAGAAAGCAAGCATCCTAGGACTGGCCTTGCTACTGACTTGCTTTGCGTCCCTTCCCCTCCGCAGGCCTCAGGTTACATGTTTTTAAAATGGGACTTGTCCCTAATCAATGATTTCCAGTCTTGGCTGCATCTTTAATTGAATCATCCAGGGTACTTTTAAAAATATCCCTGGGGCGCCTGGGCGGCTCAGTCGGTTAAACATCTAACTTCAGCTCAGGTCATGATCTTAGTTTTTGAGTTCAAGCCCTGCTTCAGGTGAGGCCCCACTTTTCTGTCTCTCTCCCCACCTCTTGCACCCTCTCTCTGTCAAAAAACAAAACAAAACAAAACAAAACAAAAAACAGTGCCTATCCCTGGGCCTCCTGGGTGCTTCTGTCAGTTAAGCTTCAGACTCTTGGTTTTGGCTCAGGTCATGATCTTCTGGTTCGTGAGTTTGAGTCCCACATCAGCTCTGTGCTGACAATGCAGAGCCTGCTTGGGATTCTCTTTCTCCTTCTCTCTCTGCCCCTGCCCCACTCATACTTTCTCTCTCCCTCTCTCTCTCTCTCTCTCTCTCTCAAAATAAATAAACAAACTTAACAAAAAAGCCTACCTCTGTGCCTCATACCCAGAAAGTCAAGTTCCAATGGTCTGGGAGGAAGCTGGGCATCAGTATTTTCCCAGAGCTCACGAGAGGATTCTAACATGTGGGTGGGGGAAGGGAGCCTGGGTTGAGCTGATCTCCAACTGAGGCCCAGGCTTATCTGGGCAAAGCTCTGAACAGGTTGTGGATCCCAGATCAAAGACGCCCCTCCCCCCAAGCCATATTCTGGCTCTTTCTGACGCCTGTCTCTATGTTCCCCCAGAACGCCAGACCCGGGCCCAGAAGCCTCGCCGCTGCCTGGCCCTGGACGAGCCCGAGAAGTGGGTGACCCCATCCCCAGACCAGCAAGGAGGAAATGCGGGGAGGACCACCACCCCTTCAAGATGCACCACCTCCTGCAGTCACCCCAAAGTTGCATCGGCCCCGCCTCAAGATGACAGAAAGGGAGGGAGATCCCAGCTGACGTTGTTGGACATGGCTGAGAGCAGCGTCCACTGTGACATCTCAAGTTGGTCTCTTTCCTCCTGTATCTTAGCCGGTTATGTATACACTACTTGTCAGGTACCCACAATGTCCCGAGCCCGGTCCCAGTAGCTGGGGACTCCATGGCGGCCAAGAGAGACGCTGTCTCAGGCCTCTTTCCCTGTTCTCTTTTCTTCTCAGGCTCTGTTATGGGACAGCCTCAGTGTGGCCCTCATGCAAGGCTGTGGGGGAGGGTAGGCAATCGCTCTCGTGACCCCAGTCTGTCCGTGCACCAGGTTGAAAAGGTGCAGAGACGCACCCAGCAGGGGGCAGGCGAGAAAGGGGCGCTTGGAAGGCAAGGCCCTGAGCCATCCTGTCCCCTCTGTTCACTTAACTGTGAAAGCATATCAAAATGGCACCTTTCAGCACAGGGCTGCCGACTACCACGTAAAATGTCTAAAACCTTGCTGGCGTGGTAAGCACTCTGCCCTCATCTTCGCTATTGTCATTTTCATCGACATTATTCCACTTCAGGGTTTTAGCTCCCTTACAACTTTTTTTAAAAATTTTTTTATGTTTACTTATTATTGAGACAGAGAGAAACAGAGTATGAGCAGGGGAGGGGCAGAGAGAGAGGGAGACACAGAATCTGAAGCAGGCTCCAGGCTCCGAGCTGTCAGCACAGAGCCCGATGCAAGGCTCAAACCCATAGACTGTGAGATCACCTGAGCCGAAGTCAGTGCTTAGCCGACTGAGCCCCCCAGACGCCCCAACTCCCTTACAGCTTCTGAGAGAGAGGTCGGGTTCCAGAAACCCAGGGGTCACTCGGGTTGTCCTGTGGCCTCACACAGAGGCCCCGCAGCCTGAGGTCTCGCTAGGATCCGGGCGGGAGAGGCTGCAGCAGGCCCCGGCACCTCTGCGTCCCTATGTCTGTGAGTCCCGGAAGGTGTCCCAGTCACCGGAGTAAGCATCCCGACTTGCCCCCGTAGGCTGCTGTTGCAGAGTCAGTGCCCAGGGTAATGGGCCCTACCTTGCCTTCAAGGCCCAGCAAGGGGCCGAGGGGATCCATTTTCTCAACAGGACACAGCCTTGTCCCAGGTAAGGGGACCCCAAGGGCTCTGAGAGAGGGAGGCTGAGGGGTGAGGTCTGGAATGGCTGAGGGGCAGTGAGAAACGAGGTTGATTAACACCCTGGCTGGTATCCATGGAGAGAGCACCGCTGTGGGCCTAGCCTCGTGCAGGCGGCGAAGGCTCCAAGGAGGGGCCGGCTTCCGGTCTGCAGGGCCAGGGCTGCAGCCCCTCGCCAGCCTCCCTGCCTCCCGTCTCACCCCTTCCAGCTCGTCCTCCCTAGTTGCCTTGACTGGCTTCTCCAACCACAGACTGTGGTCACTTCAGCTCACGGCTTTAAGGGCTCCCTCAGTGCCCATGGGGTAGAGCCCAAACAGAACTTCCCGGGCCCCGGCTCCTCTTGCCAGCCCCCTCTGCTGTGCCTCACCCATGAATCTTACCCTTCCCACTGCTGAATATTCACCACTCCACAGGAGCCATGCTCTTGCCGCCTCTGGGCTTTCCACCCTCTGATCCCCGCCTGTTTCCCTTGTCCCCCTAGAAAGCCTCCACCCTTCTGGCTGAGCTCAGTGTGGTCCTCCTTCCTGCCCTGCCCACCCTCTGTGTCCTCCCAGAACACCCCCTGTGTCGCCAGCTGCCTCTCCTCACAACCCGAAGCCCCTTGAGGACAGGCGCCTCAGCTAAGCTTCCTGCCCACCCTGCCCCCCAGCAGCCAGCACAGAGCAACCTCCATCCTCCATCACCGTGGGCGACACCAAGACACCCCAGGGGGAACCGGGTCGCCCTAGGTCACACGCAGCTCCCAGCCCAGGGCTCTGGGTCTGCCTCGTGAATTCTACCTCTTGCAGGCAGAAGATGGTTTTCTACGACTCCAGTGAGGAGGTGGACAAGGAGTCCCCAGATGCTGACCCTTGGCTTCCTGCCTGGACCCCAGAGGGCAGCCCCCATGGTGACTGGAACGGTCTCTCATCCCCGTAGGCTAGCGTAGGGGCCTTCCTTGCTCACTTCCTCCCGAGGCTTCCGGTGGTGGGGAGGAGAGCAGGACAGGGACTAGCCGGCCACGCGCAGGGACACGTCAGCTCACCTGCTCTCACTGAGCCATCGGTTGCCATGGCAGACGTTAGTAATCGACCATCACTCTCTCTGCTGAGCCCAGAGACTGCCTCAGAATCTTTCTTAACACAGGGCTCTGGGTGGCTACAATCCATCCATCAGATTTGGCACACCAGATAGTGATGTTTTTGGATTTGGTCATTCATGACATCATGCCGGCCATCTTGTCTCTTAATTTCCTCTCCCGAGCGCTCCAAATGACAGAGTCCCCTACCACCTCCTTAAACCTAGCTGCTGTGTTGGGGGCTGACACATCCTCAAGCCTGACATTTCCTTTCCAGGGAGCTCGCTGGCCTTGGGGCCTCCCCAGATTAACAACTGGGCGGTGACAGGCCACCCGAGTGAGATCCTAGGGCTCAGCCCCTCCCTCTTCAGCTCCCCAGGAAACACACTGCCAGAACAGATCCTGGAGGACAGTACTGGTACCGAGTACCTAACGCAAGGTGAGCACCCAGGGCTAGATCTGACGCTGGGTTTGTTCAGAAAACATTCTGTGAGGGCTGCCTGGGTGATTCAGCTGGTGAAGCGTCCAACTCTCCATCTCAGCTCAGGAGTTCAAGTCCGACATTCGGTTCCATGCTGGGTGCGAAAAGAAAGAGGGGCGCCTGGGTGGCTCAGTCGGTTAAGCATCCGACTTTGGCTCAGGTCATGATCTCACAGTTCGTGGGTTCGAGCCCCACGTCAGGCTCTGTGCTGACCGCTCAGAGCCTGCAGCCTGCTTGGGATTCTGTGTCTCCCACTCTCTCTGACCCTCCCCCACTCACTCTGTCTTCTCTGTCTCTCAAAAATAAACAACAACAACAAAAAAGGAATAGAAAGAAAGAAAACATACCGTGATGGCCACCAAGTGCTCTGCCCTGTGCTAGGCAGAACTGGGTCCCCAGGGGTGAATCCCATCCAGGCCCTGCCTCGAAGCCCACAGCCTCGGGGGAAGCTGCCCCAGGCCAGCGTGGTGAGGGGAAGGCTCCAGGAGCCTGCGGTGGAGACCCACTCACCTGGCTCAGGTTGGGGGTGCCCCAGGGGCGCTGGGCTGTGAGCTGGATCTGGACCTGGGACAGGTGATCCCAGAGCAGAAATCTAGAGAAGGGCACTGAGGCTATCCGGCCCAAGTGGCCTTGCGAGGGAGGCGTTTCCAATCCAGCCCCCCATCTCCCTCCCCAACAGCTCTCTTTGAAGAAGTGCTCCTAGATCCTGAGTCTTCACCCCCCGATGACATGCTTGAGGTGCCACAGAACAAGGTAGGCAGCCGTCCACAGACACGCCCAGCCTTCTTTCCTCCGGCGCCTCACCTGTTGGGTTTACTAACCTCCAGCTTCTCCACCTGCTCAGCCGCCTCCCCCCACCCACTCACCGTCCACCGGCTCACGCTTCTCCTCATCTTTCCAGAGACTCATCTACCGTCTGTGCCCTCACCTGCCCGTCCTTGTCCTTTGAACCTTCCCTGCTGGCCACCAGGCCCCCCACTCTGTGCTGGGCATTTGGAATAAACTATACACACAGGATAAGAGCTAAAAGCTGCCGGGCGCCCACAAGAGACCCCCACATCGTTTTACAACTGCTCTGTGAGGCGGGGTCTCTTGTGACCCCCATTCAACAGAGGAGGCAAATGGGAGAGTGAGCTCAGGAATCTTTCGTTGGAAAGAGGTCCCCCCCCAGCAGGACCCCAGGGCCCACCACTCACCCGGCTGGGGGGGGGGCTCTGGTCCCCAGACGAGTGTTCCTCCCCCATATGGGAGGCGGCCCCCCGCCTCAGGGAGTAACTGAATCGGCAGCAGAAACAAGCACAGACACCCTTGGCGGAGCTCCTAGCACACGCCAGGCACCGTGCTGGGTGCTTCTCGGTCCCGAGAGGCCCGTGTAGTGACCGCCATTCTGTGGGCTGACCTGATGCTCAGAGAGGCTAAGCCTTGCCTAGGGCCTCACGGCTGCTGAACTGTTGGCGTCAGAAGCTATTGGCCCGGACGACCCAGCCCCACCCAGACCCTCTCCGACCTGCTGGGGGGAACTTGGGAGCATTTGCCTGCATGCCCAGGAGGGTGTTGGACCAGGGTGTCTTAAATTCGAGCTGGGACACTGCTGTCTCCCCACAGCTCCCATCTTTCTCCTTCACCCCCACCCCCAGGAGACACCCTCTGAGGACTCCGAGGGACCCCCCGACTCCCACACCCTGTGCCAGTCCTCCGTCTCGCTGGACCACTGCTACCTGTCGCTGAGTGAGACCAGCAAGGCGCCGTCCAGCTCCAGCTCTGAGGACACGGACCAAGAGTCGGTGTGGAGGCAGCCGGAGGTGAAGGGGGACCAGCCATCAGAGGGGTCAGTCCCGCGTCTCCGGCCCACTCTCACCTCCCTGTCCCCTGCCCAGGACACCGAGGCTGACCCCGAGGGCCTGCAGTCCTCCAGCGATGAGGACGGAGACTACACGTGGACCCCCACCAGGCGGGCCTCGACCCTGCCCCCGGCCGGGAGAAAGGCCAGGAAGGGCCAGGCGGGCAGGGGCCAGGCGAAGCCCAAGGAAAACAAGAAAGCCCCCTGCCCCCCCCAGATGAAGAAAAAGTGCGTCAACGGCTTCATCATGTTCTGCAGGATGAACCGGAAGCAGTACATCCGGTGGGTGGGGGTCCTTTGGGGCCCTGGGAGGGGCCCCACCTGCCCCCTGCCCAGAGCGCGTCGCCCCTGCTGTCTGACACATTTGCCCCTTCCAGAAAGGACCCAGTGACCCTTCCTCAGCCACACTCCCCACCCCACACCCTCCCCAGCATCTAACCTGGTTGTTGCCTTGGTCAAGGCCTTTGAACTGTAAGCAGGTGAAACCCAACTCACATTTAAGGAAAAAGCCAACTGGCTTGTGTAACTTGACAGAAGGCGAGGAGGTGATGGCCGTCAGGTGCCGCCGGGCCTAGGGCTCAGGCAGCCTGTCTGGAAGTTTTGTCCTCGTCTCCCACTTCGCTCCTCTGGGTTGGCTTCGTCCTCCAGCTCACGGGGTGGGGTCGGTGCAGGGTCACCCCAAGCAACCCGTTGGGAGGAGAGCCCCCCGTTTCTAACGTTTCCAGCAAATGTTCTTGGGGCTCACCTGCTAGATTGGGCGCCCATCCCTGACCGCAGGGTGCGGGAGGCCCCCGATCCACAGCGGAGAGCCGGAGCCCTAACAGGAAGGTCCGGGTGCTGGCACCAGAGCAGCTGCAGGTCCCAAGACTCGGTGTCCCCTTCCCAACAGTCAGTCCCGCTCCCTGTTCTGACACCTGAACCCCAGAGGGTGTGTTCCTCGGCTTTCAGGCCAACGTGGATGGGAAGCCGGGGCCCTGCGGGGACAGGAGGCCGGCTCCCCTGACCTCCTCCCCCCTGCCCCAGAGCCTGCCCTGGGACCGCATCCACGGCCGCCACCAAGGAGCTGGCCCAGCTGTGGCGGGTGATGACCCAGCAGGAACGCAGACCGTACTGGTGAGGAGCCGCCACCGCCGGAGCCGAGGGGTCTCCCTGCTCCTTCCTGCCGCTCTGCTGCCCAGAGCCTCCAGCTTCGTGAGATCGGAGGCAGGCTGGTGCTGACTGGGGTGGAAGAGCTGGGTGTTGCGGATGCCTAGGGACGTGTGGGGGGGTGACAGCTAGAGAGGGGCCCTAGCTCGCAGCTTAGGAGGGCAGATAGTCTCTGTCAGGCTGTGGACCCCCTCTTGCCCTTCCTGCCACAGGGAGCTTCTCACATCAGGAAGCTGGGTCTTCTCTCCCTGTCCCCTCTCCTAACGTCAGAGCTGTCACCTGCCCCTTTCTCACTGACCCCTGAAACACATGACATGTTCGTGCACAGTTTTAATACCTCGTGGGAGTGTGAGGCTCCAGCGAAGAGCCTTTGGCTCTTCCCATTGCACAGACCTGGACTTGGAGGCCCAGAGGTTCGCCCAATGGGGCAAAACAAGGCTCTGGGCGGGGGCGGGGGGGCAGGGGACAGGGAAGGAATGACCGATCTGCCCCCCTCCCCCAGCGTCAAAGCACGCAGGTTCAGCCTCCAGAACAACCGGATCGTGAAGCAGGACAGCTCCAGCAGCGAGGACGAGGACTGGGGGCCCCCCAAGCCCTTCTACCAGCTGCTGGCCGAGAAGGCCTGCTCCTCCCCAGACCTGGCTTCTCTGCTGCCCCCTCCCCACGACTGAGAGGGGAACCCTGCCTCCCCGCCTCTCCTCCCTCCCCGTCTCACAGCTCCTGTCGCTATGGTTTGCACTCAGGAGCCAGGACTAAGAGATTGTCCCCTCCGGGGCCTCACCCCTTCCCCAGCAGGTCCCTTGGCCAGCTCCTGTGCCGCTGGGAGGGGGCGAATTTATTGACTCCGATGCTTTGTGAGCTTGCCTCCTTGTGCTAGGGCGACCTGAACTGTGCCTGCCCTCAGTCCACCACCCTTCCCTCATCCCCTTTCTAGCGGGGGGGTGGGTAATCCGGGGAGCTGCAGGGTGGGAGGAAGGAAGCCCTGAATGAAACGCAGCGCGGTGAAGTTTACGAGGGGCTAACCCTGCCCTTCCTTTGCCCACCCCAGAATCCAGTGGATTCAACCCCCTTCATTCTTGCCTCACCCCACGCCTCCCTCCCCTGTTCTATTTATAGCTTATTTATTGTTTTCCACAAAATAAAGTAAGTGGAACCCTTGTTACCAGCAAGAAAGACAAGAGAGGCTCCTTTGCCCCCTGCCCCTGGCTTCCTCAACCCTGGGGGGGTGCTCCTTCTGCAGGATCTGGAGGCCCTGGGGCCTGTGGTTGCCCACACCTTCCCAGCAGCACCACGAGCTGACCTCCGACCCCTGTCCCCACCAGGGAGCAGCCGTGAGAAAGCCAGAAGCTCAGGTGGGGCTTTTCAGGGTTCAGCTTTTCCTTCGAGCAAGTAATTTAGAAGGGCACCCACACCCCCGGAGGGTCTAGTTGTCTGTTAACTTTATTTTAACTGAAATGGAGGCATAACATGTCCTAGAAAAATAAAGATTTATGATACAAACTAGACACAGGGGTCGGGGTTGCCCCAGGGGTGAGGGGATCTTTGGTCTGGGGCTGGACGTGATCGGGCGGCCTCTAGTCCAGGAGGAGCCTCACCCAGGCCTCCCTGCACCTGCCTCCCTGTTCAGCAGGAAGGGCCCAGCTGGGAGGGGTCGGCAGTCTCCGCGAGGGACGCCTGTCCTCCAGCCTCCAAGTGGTTCTGGGAACGCTGGATGTCAGCGGAGCTATTAATAGTGTTTTAGGGAGTGACAGGGAGAAGGCTCAAGGGAGCTGGAAATCCAGCCACGTGGCAGGGCTATCAGCTCACAGCTAGTACCAGGGTGAGGGGGGCACAGCCCCTGAGTCAGGACCCCCAAGTCTCCCCATATATTGGGGGCACAGAGCAAGGAGAAGACTGTAACAGAGAAGGCCTCCGATCCAGAGGATGATGTCCCTGGGCAGGAGCAGACAGCGGGGAGCCCCCGGGCACCTCCAGGCCTTGGGGAGGTTAAGGGGCCCGGGGGCACGTAGTGTGTGGGATCTTCAGCTCCCAGCGGTCATGTCTGAGCGGTCCCCTCGTCGGGGGCCGTCCTGGACCTTGAGCACCATTGTCAGGAGAGGTGAGGAGGCCCAGCCGGGTCACAGCTCCAGGGGGTCTTCCACAGGCACCGACTGTAGCTGGGTCAGAACCTTGGTCTCGGCTTCCAGACCCTCTTCAACTTCGCCCCCCTCCGTGGACCCCAGGAGCAGCCCCTCGGGGTCGGGGTCTGGCAGCCTCAGCACGGTGTGGGGGGCCTGTGTCCCCAGCCCCTTCTCCGCTTCTAGCAGCCCTTCTGTGCCTGCACTCAGTTCCAGGCCTGCCGGCCAGATGGGCATAGCTGCAGGCGACAGCATGAGCCCTTCCGGTGGGGGCGCCGGGAAGCCGGGCAGGAGGCCGGAGGAGTCCGCGGGGAAGGGCAGGCTGGCGGCAGCGGTGGCGGCAGGGGCGGGTGGCGGCTGTGGCGCAGAGAGGGGGCCGAGGGCGTGGACCTCTGGGAGGGCAGGGCTGGATGCCACCGGGAGGGCTCCCTCCGGCACCGAGATGGCCGCGTCGGGCTTCAGGGGCAGGGCCAGGCTGGGGGCAGGCGGCAGGACCTGGGAGACCAGCATGCTCGTGGGGAAGGTGGCGGTGAGGATGATCTTGCCCTGTTGCACGGCCACGCCAGTCACGATGGGGCTGCCAGACACGGGGTTGGCCAGGAGAAAGTTCCCTGTGGGGACGAGAGGTGGGCCAGGCGTCGGGAGGGTTGTGGGACACGCCGCCCGGGACAGGCTGCCCGACCTCCCAGAAGCCCACCGACAGCACCCCCAGCCAGCCGTCGCTCAGGCCCCAGCCAGGCAGGCGGTACCTGGGGCTGCGGCCGAGGGCAGCTGCAGGGCGGTCACGCCCACGCCAGAGTTTATCAGGTGCACGTTGGCAGGGCCCGCGGCAGCCGCCACCTTCACGGGGCTGCCCGGCCCGGCGGCTAACAATTGCAGTGGACCCACAGCCTGGGGCAGGGTCACCACCTGTGAGGTGGGCACCACCTGGGGCAAGTTCAACAGTGGGGAGGTGGGGCCCAAGCTTGCGGGGTACCCAGGGGGTGGGGAAAGTGGCACGACTTGGGAAGCAGCTACAGAAGGCACTGGTCCTGGGGCCAGAGGAAAGGTGGCAGCTGGCGGGGGGCCGGGCACCACTTGGGGCAGAGGCCCCGGAGCCTCCTCTGCAACCGGCACCGAAGCAGCCCCTTGGGCCTCCTTGGTTTCCTGGGCCTCCGGCTGGGCCTCCTCTAGGCGAACCTCCCCGGTCTGAGGGTCCAGGACCAGGGAGGTCTTGCCCTCGCTGGCCCCCTGGGGACCGGGCTGCGGTGCTGGTGGTGGAGGTGGAGGAGGAGCGCCACTGCCCCCCGTAAGCAGCAGGGGGCCCAGGCTGGAGGCCTCCCCCAGGGCCAGGCTGTTGATGATGACGGGGCTCCCATTGAGGAGCACGGCTGGGGAGCTGCCTGCGGCCAGGAAGCTCCCATTCACCAGGATGGAGGAGGAGGCAGGGCACGGGGCCGGAGGGGCGGCCCCCGCCAGAAATATGGAGCCCTGGGCAGGGGCCTCAGATGCCACTGGAGCCACGCCCCTGTCCAGGTCCTCAGGACTGCGGCTGGACTCGTCCTCGGTCGTGGGGTTCCCGTCAGACTCGCTGGCCAGAGAAAGGATGGTGAGTTGCGGTCCTCCATGCCCAAGCTTCCCCATTAGCCAGCAAGCCGCCCTGCGGGAGCCCAGGCGACCACTGCCCCCCCACCTTTCCCCAGCCCAAACTTTTGTGGCCAATTTCAGGAGGTCATAAACCTCCCCTCTCAGACCCCCCCCCCAGGACCCCTGAGACCGAGCGTTTGCAAGTCCAGCACTGATAACCTCTTCATAAAAGCTGAATCGGGCCACCTCGCCGGGAGGAGGCCCTCCTCCCCCAGCCCCTTGGCCTCGGGGCCGCAGAGGCTGAGCCCTGGGCTGCCCGAAGTCCCCTGGATCAGGCTGCAAGCAGCCCAGCGTCTTCGGAGGCTGGAGAGGCAGCCGCCGGCTCAGTTCCCGGTGCCTCCCCCCCACCCCCGGGCGTCTGAGAAGGGAGAGAGGCCGGCGCGCGGGGTGGGAGGGGAAGGGCTTGGGTTACAGGGAAACCGGAGCTGAGGAAGGTTCACGTTTCACAACAAAGACAGACGACGGACCACGCTGTTTGGGCACACAGGGGGGTGAGGGGGGGTGAGGAAGAGCCTCGGTCAGGGAAAGGCCCGGCAGCCCGCGGGCGTGAAGGATGCCCCCACGCGGGATGGGTGGACAAAGGCCCGTCCCCCTTTCCGCAGCCCCCCCATTTTCTCACTGCCTCCCCCTGGCCACGGACATGGATGGGATTCGGGATGGAGCTCTGAATGGAGCCGAGGGAAGAGGTCTCCCAGCCTGCGCGACTAGAGCAGTGAGGTCGGGGAGAGGGCCCCGGGCGTGGGCCCGTTCTGTCCAGACGTAGTCGCAGCGCCGGGGGGAGGGGTGGGGCGGAGGAGCGCCCGAAGGTGCGTGCAGGAGGTGTCCCCCAGGAGCTCGGCGCGGGCACGCGGGAGAGGGGGTTGGTGGGTAGCACGTCCCCGGGCCAAGCGGGACGTGCGCCGCCCGGGCCCGTCCCCTCACCTCTTGCAGGGCGCGCCGCCGCCCCCGGTCCGATCGCGCTGTCGCCGGTTCTTGAACCAGTTGCTGACCTGCGTGAGCGAGAGGCCGGTGAGCGTGGCCAGGCGGCGCTTCTCGTCCGGCGTAGGGTAGCGGTTGCCGCGATAGCAGGCCTTAAGCGCGGCGCGGGAGCGCTCCTTGAAGCAGTAGACGGTCTCCTCGCCGTCCCATATGGTCTTGGGCAGCGGGAACTTCTTGCGCAGACGGTACTTGTCCACTGCGCCCAGCGCTCGGCCGCGGGCTCGCTCGGCCTCGTGGTAGCGCGCGCGCAGGTAGAGGTCCTGCAGAAAGGCGTGGTGGGCGGCGGGGAAGGGGCGGCTCTCGAGCAGCCGGTAGAGCTCGGCGTACTCGCCTCGCTGGAAGGCCACCAGGGCCCGAGCGCGCAGCACCGGATCGCTGCCACGTAGGCGCTCGGCCGGGGGCAGTGCGCCCAGGAAGCGGCTCAAGCGGCCGGCGTGGCCCGCCTGTAGCAGCGCCTCGCAAACGCACGCCACCTGCTCGGGCGAGAAGCGGAGGCCCGTGGGCGGCTCGGCAGCGGCCTCGGGGGGCGACCCGGGGACGCCCGGGGATCCCGGGCCCTCCGCTCCCGCCGCCGCCTCGCCCGCCCCGGCCCCGGCTGCGGCCGCCGCCTCACCCTCGGCCGCCTGCAAAGTCTGCAGGAGCTGGCGCGCTTCCTCCTCCTCTTCTTCGGTCGCCGCCGCCGCCACCGCCACCGCCACCGCCTCCCCCCCAGCCGCTGGCCCCGCGCTCGGCTCCGCAGGCAAGGTAGCCATGTTTTGCAACTTTGGGAAGTTCCTCCCTCCTTCTCCTCCTCGCTCGGGCTTTCCCCGGCCCCCTCCCCCGCCCGTCCCCCCCCTCGGCCCTCCCCTTCGCGCTTCCCGATCTTCAACCCCCCGCCGACCCCGCGTCTCCCCCAGCAATGCCCGGCCCAGCTCGCCACTAGGGTCTCTGTCCCGGTGTCTGTGTGTGTGTGCCCGCCTCCCTCCCCGTCTGTCCGTGATTCTCCTTTTGTTTTCCCTCCGCCTCAGGCCGCGCTTTTTCCTCCCCCCCGCGTGTGCCTCTGGCTCAGGGCCTCAGTTTCCCCATCGGGACAACGGAGAAGGTAACGGGCCGTCCGGGAGGGCTAAGGGCGCGAAGCCACCTCCGCCCCGAGACTAAGCTTCTGCACGCCTCCGTCTCCAGAGTCCTCCGAAGGCCCCCCCCATGCCCCATCTCGGCCCGCGCTCCGCCCCTCGGAATTCTCGGCTCCGCAGGGGGGCGGGCCTGGCCGGGAGAAGGGGCGGGGGAAGCGCGTTAGAAAGTTTGCAGCAACTTTTCTGGAGCTAGACGCTAGAACGGAGGCGCGTGGCCCGCGCAAGCGCAGTCGTAGGAGGGTGGCCGAGCGCAGACCCAGCCCCCTTCTTCCCCGCCTGCGGGTGGCACAGCTGGGCCACAGCTGGACAAGGGGCGGTGCCTCCGGGCGGCTCGCTAGCCACCTCCTATTGGCCGGATGCCGAAGCCATGCCTCTCAGCGTCCCCACCCCCACCCCCAGCCCGGATTCGTCTGCTTTGCGTCCCTCTAGCTTCCTGCCAGGCCTTTGGGCCCCGCCACTCGCCTTGCGATTGGCCCACCGAGCAGCCTCGTTCCCGCAACGCAAAGAGAGCGGACACCGCGGAGTTCCGAGCTTTGGGCAGACGGGAGGGCCTTTTATTCGCGAGGATCGGGGGTGGGGTCCTAGGTGTGGAGAGACAATAAATACTGAGGAATGTCGGGGTCTCAGTGCATCCAAAACGTGGATTAGGGTGCCGGGGTCCTGGAGCTTGGCGGGTCGGAGGACAGGTCAATAAATACCCAACTGCCGAGGCGGGCGGAGCCTGCGGTGGCTCCGAGAGCTACGTACGTGAGGAGGGCGCGGGAGTCCCCGAAAAAGCGGGGCTGGCAAAAGCAAAAGCAAAAGGTTCCCGAGAAGGCGGGCGGGGCTCGCACTAGACGTTCGCCGCGGGAAGAGAACATTCCCGGGATAGCAGGGCCTCATGCACAAGGATTTGTGGTCTGCGAGCCGATGGGGGCGGGGGAGGGGGGCGCGTGGAGGGTGAAAAACTGACGGCCCAGCCCTGGCCCTGCTGCCTCCTCTAGATCGCAGTCTGCGCACCCACGGCGGGGCCTCAGCCAGGCCGGAGGAAGGAAGTGGTCTGCGACTCTCCCCAGCAGCAACTGCAGCATTCCCGGTTACGAGCCTCCCTGGAGCCCCCTGCTCCTCCCTCCCCGGCCGCCAGGGGGCGGGCCCGGATCACAGGGCAGGAGCTGGGGCGGAGACCCACGCTTGGAGCGGTGTGAACGGGGAGGCGATAGGAGTGGCTTCTGGGCCGTGCCCAGGTCACCCACCCCTCCAGCTTGGGGTTCTAGGGTTCAGGGGGCGAAGGCGGCTCCTGGGTGGCGCCAGACCGGGGCGAGATGGTCGGCGCAGGCCACCAACCCAGTGCAGCCCAAGGCGGCGGCAGCAGCCAGAGCAACGGCGAACTGGAGCAGGGAACGCGCCTCCGATAGGTCAGGCTTAGGGACCTGCGGACAAGGGGGCGTGATCAGGTCCCGGCGACGCGGCCCTCCGATTGGTTCCTGGGACTCGCCACGCCCACAGGTGGGCCCACAATCCTCTCTCGTCCCGCCCGGCCCCCGCGGGCAGCTGCGGTTGGTCCGCGGACAAGCTTCAAGTCTTGTCCGAACTCGCCACTGGCTGCTTCCTAGCGGCCTGAGCTGATTGGCTGCCCGCGCATCCTCCCTTCCCCGCGGCTGCCCCGCCCGGCAGGCGCAGCGAAGCAGCGGAGGCTTGGGGCGCGTGGTGCTGGGAGGGGGCGCGGCGGCGGGCGGGCGTGAGCAGCCGGACGTACCCTGGCAGGGAGCGGCAGGTGGCGGCGGTGCATGGGGCCTGGCCCCACCAGCGGGCATTGGCCCAGAGCCACGGCCGGGGGGCCATCTAGCTGGAGAGAGAAGGGACAGGTGACCCGATCGGAGCCCAGCCCGGCCCGGCCGCCCTCGGCAGGGGGCGAGAGACAGCGAACGCAGTCGGGGAGGGAATCTAGGGAGATCCTAGATGGGATCTGGTTAGAGGCCTGGGCCGAGGGCTCTCTGGTAGACGTGGGGCTGCATGAAGGGTGTCTGGCGTCTGGAAGCCCAAAGAGATAGGGTGACCCCTAAATCCGGACGGGGAGACGGGGCCGGGGTTGCAGAGGGGCAGCAGGCTTGATACAGGGGAAAAAGAGGGATCTTACATGGGAAGGTGGATCCGTGGCCCGGGGACTGGGGACCCCCGTGACAGCTGGAAGGAGAAGAGAGAGGCGTAGGGCGCGTGGAGGAGGGCAGTGGCGCGGCGTGCCCCAGCCTGGGCCCCTCGCCCTCCCCCAGGTGTCCACACACGCCGCGGGCCCACCTCCCCCCGTCGCCCTCGGGAAAGGGGACGGATCGGGGACTCGCCTGCGTCTCTCCCCGCCTGCAGCAGCTCCATCCGCTCCTGCAGCTGCCGGACGTGCGCCTCCAGGTCTCGGTTCCGGGCCTCGGCCTCACGGAGCTGACTGCGGGGAGGGAAAGGCCGTGAGCCCTTCCGGGCCTGGCCGAGCCGGGCTGCCGATGGTAGCGACCGGCCCCGGGGGGCCCCCGACCCCGACCTGGCAAAGTTCTGGTTGGCCGTGCGGATGGCCTCCAGCTCCCGGCTCAGGCTCTGCCGTGTGAGCACCTCCTCCTCCAGGGCCTCCTGGAGCTCCCGCAGCGTCACCTGGGCCGCCGCCGCCGCCGCCGCCGCCGCGGGAACGGCCTCCGGAGCTGCCGCCTCGGCCTGCGTGCGGGACCGCGCTTAGGGCTGCCCGCTCCTGCAGCGCCCAAGACTCGGGCACAGGCTCTAGGCGGGGATCTTCCCTTGGCCTCTAGATCTTTCCCGAATCCCCACAGCTCCTACAGGGCCTAAGTCTCCTCCTTCCCCAACTGACCCCAGCCCCCCCCTCCCCCCTTGGTCTCCAGGCTCTGCCCTGGGTCCTTCCCACCCACCTTCCACACAGGAACCAAAGGGCTATTCCTAACACTCTTACCCAACTTGACCATGGCCCTCCCCGCCCCCTCCGGTCCCTCGGGTGTCCTGGGGAGAAGGCCTGCCTCACCAAAAGGCCCTGTTTGGTTTGTCTCTGTCTCCCCTCCCCTCACTCTCCAGCCCCCCCTTCCGGGAACAGTTCAGCCTAAGTACACTCCTTTCGGGTTCAAGAATAAACCTTTGCCTGGAGGTTCTGTCCGCTGACCACGGGGTGTGGGGGGGTCCCCCTCCTCCCACACACAGTGACTTTTATTTCTTCATAGGGATCATATCTGATTGAAGTAACTTCCTGTCTACTTTGTACTCTGTCTCTTACCGAGCCAGCCCCCGGAGGGCTTCGCGCCCACAGCTCACAAGACCCCGGAAGCCCTTGCCTTTCTCTCCGATTCTCCCTGACTGACCTTCTCCTCCAGAGACTCACTGTTTCCTCTGGCGGTGGCACCGTGGGCTCTGGGCTGGGTGCCGGCACAGGTGGCTCAGGCAATGGCTCGGCCTCCAGTTCCATGGCCGTGGGGCCTGGGGCCTCCTCGTCTCTGGGGGGAGGAAGAGGGCAAGGGGAGGGAGAGCCGGCCCCCCTCAAGAGGTTGCCCATCCGCCTGGGCTTAGAGCCAGGACTCCCTCTCCTGTGGGCAAGGGAGAGCCAGACCTTGGAGGAGGGGGAGGGGCAGGTTGATGTGACAGGTCCCCCTCTTGTTCGTAAAGGCCTGCCCTTCACATGCCTCAGGGCCCTGGGAGCTGGCCTCTCTGCACCTTCTGTGGGATCCTGGGGTCCAGACACCCATGTCCCAGGGTCACTCATCTCTCTGTCCATGTGATCTTCGCAGACCCCTCTCCTTAGGACATCAGGAGAATGAGGGGGACCCCACCCGGCTCCAAAGATACAATCTTAAGACTGGCTGTGGGATCCCAGGACTGATTCTAGTCATCTGCCCCCCACTCCCTGCCGTCCCCAGCTGCTGGGACACCCACCCTCCCCAGGAATAGAAAATTCCAGTAAAAGTGGATGTCCCCTCCCACCCAGCACTCCCTCTCTGGAAACAGGTCTCAAGGGCCCCATGATCCTGGGCACACCACAGGACCATGCTGTGGCTGCCCATCCAGCCTGGGTTATAACAGAGCAGACAGGTTAACTGAGTCCTGGCCCGCCCAGAAAGGAGAGTACTGCACCCGTGGCTCATGTTGTCGATCATTCAGGACAAGAAAGGGCATTTTCGATACACTGTTCAGTAAAAGAATAAACTAGAACCCAGCATGTTCTCACAGTTGTCCAGTGCGCATGTGTGAGCTGGGGTGGGGGGCATCACTGGTAGTGGGGGCTGCCTTTCCCTGGCCGTATTTTCTAACGTTCTAATGACAAGCAACGTATTGTTTGTATAATTAATGTTTTTAAAAGGCTTTATGGTTAGGGGCGCCTGGCTGGCCCAGTCGGTAGAGCATCTGACGCGTGATCTCAGGGGTCATGAGTTCAAGCCCCACATAGGGTGTGGAGCCTACTTCAAACAAACAAATAAATAAGTAGCTTTATGGTCATATGAGCGATTCGATAAGTTCGTATTCAAGATTGATTTAAAAATTCTATGCTTCTTGGGGCGCTTGGGTGGCTCAGTCGGTAAAGCGTCCGGCTTTGGCTCAGGTCATGATCTCACAGTTCATGGGTTCGAGCCCCGCTTCAGGCTCTGTGCTGACTGCTAGCTCAGAGCCTGGAGGCTGCTTCAGATTCTGTGTCTCCCTCTCTCTCTGACCCTCCGCTGCTCACGCTGTCTCTCTCTCTCTCAAAAATAAATAAAACATTAAAAAAAATTTTTTAAATAAAAAAATAAAAATTCTATGCTTCTTATTTTCTAAGATCCGGAGGTCCCATGACTGTACTAGAAATCTAGAAATGGAGGGTTGGAAGGTTCTGGAAGGCCGAGACTGTGACTCTGAGGTTTTACAATGTAATGTAAAGTTTCACAGTACTTACAGTCTTACTTCTTAAGGTCCTACAACCCTAGACTCCTAACAGTCCTTGGTCCCCAGACGGTACGGTTCTAAGCCCGATCCAGCAACTCTACTGGGAGGCCCTGGAGGGCGCTTACCTGAGGGCCATGCAGGAGTAGGAGTAGCCCACAAATGGCAGGTGGACCCCCAGGGGCATCCCTTCCCGCACGTCCGACAGCGTCTCCTGTGCCAGAGGAACCCAGATGTGGGTGACCTGTGCCCCTCAGGGCTGGTCCCTCACCCCTTCCCAGTCTTGGCTTAAATGCCGGCTCCCCAGCCCACCCCAGCTTGGGGCCTTATCTAAAGTGGTCTCTCCCTCATTTTCTTTCATGGTATCCGGCTGCTTCCCTCAGGGCACTCTGCACAGTGGAATTCTATACTTCGGGGGGGGGGGGCGGCACACGTGGATGAGGGCAGGGACCGGGGACTGGCGTGGTCCCTGTGTGTCCCCAGCCGTGCCCAGCACAGGGATGGCTTGTACAACAGTTGAGAGAGAGGTGGCCTAGGAGAGATTCCTCTATGATGCTTTCCTGCCTCGCTTCTCATCCTTACAAGTCTCAGCTCAGAGGGCCCCTCCTCCAGGAAGCCCTCCAAGTCTTTCTATGCTGGGTGAAGAGCCTGCTCCCTCCCTGCACTCCCCTCCGCCCATCTCACTCCTGAACCCTCTCTCTGGGGCGTTATTGTCTGGGGACAAGTCTATGTTCCCCACTGGACTGTGAATCCAGGTCACCACTGGGTTCCCAGCACCAGGCGGGCACAGAGCAGGTGCTCTGGGGGAGGAATGATTTCAAGACCCCAGGAGATGGGTACTATTCTAACCCCAACTCTGTGGATGAGGGATGAGGGGATACCCTCTGCCCAGCAGGGGTCGCAGGTACCTACCCCGCCCCCGCTCACCATGGCAGTGAGCCCGTCTTCCACCACATCGAAGTTGCATGTGTCAGTGGCACCCTCGAAATCCGGTGTAAATGGGGGCACGCTGTCTCGGAGACTGTCCCAGTCAAGGCCAAAGAAAAAAGGATGATTCTGGAAATCACCTGCTCCATCCCGGCCCAGCCGCGTCTCAGGCGGACACAGCAGCCGCTGGATGAGGTCTCGGGCCTCCTCGGGGACCCCTGCGTCGGCCAGCGGTAGAGACAGGTGCTCCTGCACGAGGGAGAGGGAGGGCAGGGGTATTAGCCTGGCACCATATGCCAAGGGAGGTCAGGGGTTCCCCTGGCCGTGCTCACCTTATAATGCACGATCTTGCCGTATGTCTCCGCCGTGGAGTCGGCGTAGAAGGGCGTCTGCCCGTAGAACATTTCATAGGCGAACACTCCCAGCGCCCACCAGTCACACTCGGGCCCATAGCTGCCCAGCCCGGGCCCGCCGCCCACAGCCTGCAGGATCTCGGGGGACAAGTAGTCCGGGGTGCCCACAGCCACCAGCGACCCCACCTGAGCCAAAAAGGTCCAGAGCTGGGCTCGGCCCCGCCCCTCCCAGCTCTGGCTCCTCCTCTCCTTCTAACCACGCCCCGAGACCTTTAGTCCCTCCCCTTGCCTGTTCTAACCTGGCGCCGCTTCACACTCTTAGGCGTGGGTCCCTTCCTGCTGACCCCTCCAGACCTGATCGGGCCCCCACCTCTGCCTGTGCGCCTCGGCCCCGCCCCCAGACTCTGAGCTTCTGGTCCCCCCCCAATCTGACCCCACTCCCCATTGGTGGCCGGAGTGCCAGAGGCGGCGCACCACGCACCGTTCCGTCCGCCCTCAACTTGAGGCAGGAGCCGAAGTCGGCCAAGCGGATGTGGCCGCAGCGGTCCAGCAGGATGTTGTCGGGTTTGATGTCCCTGAGCAAACGGAAGGGTGGGGGTGGATGTGAGCCTCCCTCCATCCATCTCATTAGGTTCCACCCCTCCAGGCTGCACGGCCTCGGGTCCCACCCTCTTAGGGGCCATGCTCTCCAGCTGCGGCCCCTCCACTCCCCACCCGCTCAGAACCCTTTCCTCGGCTTCCGCCCCTGAACCCCACTCCTCTGGCCCTGTCCCCAGTGGCGCCAACCAAGGAGGTCTCTCCGCAGGGCCCGCCCCCTCTGGGCTCCCCCCTTCGCTGTACCGTGTCCTGGGGGCAATTTTGCTTTCCCTCTCTGGGCCCCGCCCTCAGCCCCCCGCCCCTCAGCCCCTGCTGCGCCCACCTGTGTACATAGCCCAGCCGGTGCACTGAGTCTATGGCCATGACAATCTCGGCCAGGTAGAAGCGCGCCATTTCGGCTGGGATCCGCTCCCCAAACTTGCTCAGCAGAGTTAGCAGGTCCCCGCCCACGTAGTATTCCATGACCAGGTACTAGCAGGGGGCGTGTCATGGGGGGGTCAGTAGCACCCCTCGGCACCGATCGCCGATGGCCCGGGACAAAGACTCCCACAGATGCCCCATCCCCTGGGGAGAGACCCCGCAGCCCCAGCCCCAAGACAGCCCAAGAGATCTCCGAGGCCAAATCAGAGACACTGCCCCCTCCCCCCAGCAAAACCTAAGTCCCCCAGAACGTCACAGGACAGAAAGAGGGAAAAAGAGAACTCAAAGACACCTCCCCCCAGTGCCTAGATACCCCCTACCCAGTGGCCCCCACATAGACTGTAGAGAGCTATCCCAGTCCAGGTAAGAGATCCCGGCCCCCCACCCCCGGCGGTGGCATTTTTGCAGGGTCCACTAGAATCAGCCCTGGAAAAGAGCGGTAAGTGACATCTCCCATCCCGGGAAAGGCAGACCAGTTCCTACCACACGCAGAGGCAGCTCCCCAAGCCTAGAACTTTCTCTCCCTGACCCCGTCTCGTTAATTGACAACTTCAGGGTCGGGGTCCATCTCTGGAGTCGCCCCGGCCTGGGGCTCACCAGGTAGTTCTCATCCTGGAAGGCGAAGTGCAGCTCCGTGATCCAGCGCCGGTCCCCGTTCACCAACACATCCCTCTCCTCGCGGAAGCACGACACCTGCGGGGCACCCGCGGGCGCTGAAGCGGGCCGGGCCGGGAGCTGGGGTGGGTGATCCTCGCGTCCCGCACGCACAGCCCCGGCCCCCACCTCGCCTCTCTTCAGCATGTCCCATTTATTCATGATCTTCATGGCGTACACCTGGCCCGTCTGCTTCATCTTCACCACCGCTACCTGAAGGCCGAAACCGGGTGACTGGGGCTGAGGTGGCGCGGGGCGGGGGGGCGGGGGGGGGGAACACCCGGGCTCGCTCGGATTGGATTCCACCGCCGACCCGACCCAGTCGTGGCCCCGCCCCACTACAAACGCCACGCCCATCTGCCTCAAGCCCCGCCCCCGCCCTCTGGGTGTAGTTTTTCTAAACTCAGTCATTCATCAATTTCTAAGGCCCCGCCCCGAACCCCTGAGTCCCGCTCACTGCACGAGAAGTCACGTCTCCCGCCCCGCGGATCGGCAGCAGCCGCTCACCGCTCACCTCGCTGAACGCCCCGCGTCCGATCACCTTCAGAATCTCGAAGTCATCCCTCTGCAGTCGGGCCTCCTTAAGCCTCTCGGCGATGGGCTCCACTGGGGGGCGAGGGGAGGTGAGAACCGAGGCTAACGGGGACTGACACCGGAGACAAGAGGAAGTCCCACCCTCTGCCCCTCAGTCTCCCCCTCTCTCCGTCCCTCGGTCTCCTCTGTCCCTTGTTCTCTCCTCTCTCTGCCTCTCTCCTAGGACTGTCAGCCTCCCAAGAGTTTCCCCACCCAAACACTGTGTGAGGTGTGGGGGGACCCCAAACTGCCCTCCTACAGAAAAAGCTGGGATGCCCGGGAACCCCTTTTGGGGAAGGAAGGCCATCGGGCTGGAAGACACTAGTGGCTGCAGATGAAGAGGGCGGGCTCTTCAGGATAGAGGGAGAAGACATGAGACTCCGTTGTTAGGGCCCCTCAGGCCCGACCCGCACGACCCCCACTCGGGCTGGTGGTGGGAGTGCCCAACAGGCCCACCCCAGCATTCTCAGTCTGTCTCTGGTCACCTGCTGGAACATTCGGTTTAATCCAGTACCTCCAGGTTTATGAGGCAGGTGGCTTTGGGAGACCACACTTTGGGAGACCTGGATTTGGGGCTGGGGCTGAGAGAAGGAACAAGAAAGACAAAGCCAGCGCGGACCCCGAAATCCCAGGCTCTAGCGTATTCTCTCTGCCCCCAACTCCAGAAAGAGGGCCCCTTTGGTACCCCTCATTTACAGGTGGCGCAGAATCAGGGCCCAGGTGGGTGAAGTGGTCAGCCCAAGGCCCCACAGCTAGGAGTTAAAGAGGCCAGGTTGGGAGGGGAGACTGGGACACGGAGAGGGAGGGCGCGAGGTAGCGGCTGCTGGGGACTGTGAGAGGCAGGACGGAGAGAGGGACGTGTGCAAGTGGGAATAAGGGGAGACGGAGTGGGTTACAGTGGGGAGAGAGGGGGGCCCCATGAAGTTCGGGGAGAGTGGGCCGCAGGCAGGGAAGAACCAGCCAGGGCCCAGAACGGGGGAGGGAGGAGAGAGCCAAGACGTTGAGCCCTTTTAAGGCAGCAGGAACCCAGGCCCCCTCCCCCGCCCGGGCAGCCTGGCCAGGGAGGGGCCACAGGGTGCTGCTCAGGCCACAAAAGGAGTGCTCCTTCCTTAGGGAGAGCCAGACCCCTGCCCCCAGCTAAGGGCTCAGTTTACCCTGCTAACCCCACTTCACGCTCTGCAAAATCAGGGCTGACAGAGGTACTAAGGGCTGCGGGTGGCGGGAGAGAGTTCTTCCAGGGGCGGAGCGGCCTGGCCTCTGGCCTCCACCTTCCTATCTGTGCAATGGGAGGGACAGGAGCGGGGCCTGGGTCGGCACGAGATGGGCACAGGGAATGAGCAGGAGGGAGGAGGCAGAGAGACAGGGACACACAGAGCACAAGGACCAAGAGCAGGCCGCTGAGGGACAAGCCAGTGCAGGGACCAAGTGGCAGGGTGTCAGAGAGACAGAAACCCCAGGCAAGCCTGGGCCCTGGGGTGGAGGAGGGTCAGGGCAGATAGGGCCAGCAGCAGAGGTGGCCGCATCTTCCCTCCAGACCTGTCTCCAGGCAAAGACCTGGCAAGAAGGGCCTTTGTGGGACAGCCAGGAGGTCGGAGGTCATGAGCTAGGAGAATGAGGGGCCTGGGAACTAGAGGGGGTTCAAGGTTGCCCCATGCAGACCACAGGGACCAGGGCCGGGGGACGGGCACACCCAGAAGAACCTTACATTGTTTCTCCTCCATCCAGGGTGGGGGGTGCGAGCGGCGCCTGTCTCAGAGCTGGCTCTCCCCCAGGGCCCGCCTGAGTCACCGCACCTCCCAGAGCCTGGGCACCTGTTGGGGCAGCTGGGGAGGCTGGCGCCGAACACCTGCCCGTTGGCCTCGCCCCTGCCAGCTGCCCCATGCTGTCCCTTCCGCCTGCCCCTGTGCTCTGGGAAACCAGGGGGGTGGGCCACGGGGCCCATTTTGGAGGGGGGAGTCCTAAAATACGGGGCTCCCCACATGTCCTTAGGCCTAGACTTTGGGGAGGAGACACAGAGGGACCACACGGGGAGCTGGGTCCAGCGCAGCTTCCCATGGCTCCCAAGTCCTGGTTCTGAGTCATGGCTGCCCTGGCCTTCACTGACCCGAGCCTGCCCTGCCAGGGGTAGGGCACGTCACCTTAGGACCCAGGACCAAGTTCCGGGCTCCTGAATGGGAGGCTGTCCCACATCCATCTTGCCCCCAATCATCAGCCCTTGTGCCCAGACCCATCTCGGGCCTCTGCCCTGCCCCCACCGCCCCCCCAAGTCTGGGGGCATCCATGCAGGCAGGCACTCACCCCACTGCAAGAAGTCGGCCACATGCTTGTCCTGGGCCAGGTCGGAGGCGCCCAGCTCCTGGTGGACGCCCAGGAGAAGGTCGAGCAGGGGCTCCAGCCCCAGGAAGCCGGGGTCCAGCACCAGCTGCTCGAGCCGCCTCAGCCGCACCTCGGCTGACATGTCGGGCAGGCAGCACCATGGCCCCCTCCCCGGGCCGGGGGCTCGGGGTCCTCCCGTCACGGAGCCTGGCAGCCCCTGTCCAGGCCTTGGGGCTCTGGCTGCATGTCTGCCTGTCCCTGGCTGTCCCCTGGGCCTCTCTGGCCACTTCTCTCGGCTGCTGAGGCCTCCTCCCCTTCTCCCCACCCCTAGGTTCGGCCCCCTCCCGCCTCCCAGCCTTAACCCCTCGTGAGCCAGGCCCCCCAACACGCTCCTTCCAGGGCCCCTCAGAACACTTTGGTGTGAGATTGGGGGGGTGGAGAATTTCAACTCTCCCACAACGCACCCCCCCCAAAAGGCGGAGCCCAGAGGAAGCCACAGGTGTGGCAGATGCCAAAGATGAACCCTCCCATTCCACTCCCAGGGGGCCAATTGAGGTTCAGAATGATCGGGTAACACCCCTCTCAAGCCCAGGAATTGGGGTGGGGTGAGAAAGGGGTAAGGCCTGGGAAGGGGGGGGTAGGAGGCCAGCTTTGAGGGTGACTCAGCCGCGGATTCAGACTTTGGGATGGTTTAAATTTAGCCCTGGGGCCTCTGCTTTACACTGACTTTTCTTTTTTGGCAGGAGGTGGGGAAGGGGTGGTGAGAGAATTGGGAAGGGAGGCCCTCAGGAGCCAGGACCAGGGGTGACCCGATGGCCAAAGCCTGGGGGAGAAAAAGGAGCCCCCAAAATAGCTCCTTGGCCCCTGGCCGTGCAGCCACATTCCTGCCCAGGCTAGGATTAGAAACAGAAACATTTCGGGGGGTGGAGGGCAGAGCGGGACAACAGCACTCCTTGCAGCGCCCGAGAGCGCCCAGGCCGCACTTTCGTTGCTCTCAGGAGGGCTGGACAGCTCTCCCGGAGGGACACCATGGTCTATGGCCCGCTCTGGGCGCCTGGGCCGCGGGAGATTGGCCTGAGCCGAGAGGCCCCCCAGAATACCTGACTTGGGATGGGTTTGGCACTTTCAAACGACTCTGAAGGGGGTCCTGGCGGCACTCTGTCTGCTTGTAGAGTTTGGGAGCCAGAGCAACGTTCTTCTCGGCCCCAGAGCCCTGCTTGGGGCTGGCGGGAGACCCGTCAGCTGTGTGTCCCCCCACCCCCAGAGCGCCCCTCCTCCGCCCTTCAGTGTTCCAGGCTATTAGAAGGGAAAGGGGAGAGGACTGGGTCGGGCGGGGAGAGGCAGGGGCTAGCTCTTCCATTGGCCGAAGTAGCCGGATTCTAAGACTGCAGCAAAAGTGCGCACACACTCCCGCCACATCTCCCGGAAAGGAACAGAGACGCTGTGAAAACAGGGAACTTTAGTATAAATAAGAGGTCCTGGGGGACAGGGAGGGCCCCAGAGGGGCTTCCATAATTTAACACTCTTCAAAAGCACAAACGACAGCACGGGCAGGGTGGGGGCCAGGGGAGGGGTGGGCCACCCCTGCCCTGCCCACAGGCCGAGGGGCACATTGCAGAGCTTAGGGGGAGGGGGGCGTCTCCCCCAGGAGTGACCAGTCACATGCTGGGGACAGGGTTGAGGCGAACACTGTTTCAGAGGAAGGGGGGTCATTGTACTTGGCAGTGGGTGGGGACAAGGCTGAGGCCACACGGGCCACTACATCCCCCCAAGTGCTGGGCCAGTCTGGGGGACCCTGTGATCCCCAAATTTGTGCAGGGCAAGGGACTGGAGCAGTCCATCCATCATGGTTAGTCTTGTTAACACGTTGATCCGCGAGGTCAGCGGGAGGGTTATGGCTAGGAGGCGGGGAACAGAGGGGGGACCCCGACATCCATGGCTTCACACCACTGTGCCGCTCGGGGAGTTGCTGGGTTGGGAGGAGACGCCCTGAGGAAGATGAGAGGGGAGACAGGAGTGTTAGAGACCACCTGGGGCTCCTGCCGGTCCCACGGGGAGGGAGCCAGCTCAGAGTCCCCAAGGCGGCTGCCGCCCTGACCTTGCCCTTCAGTCCACCCCAGACCCCGCCCGGACAGAGGCCGCTGCTCTAGGTCAGGAACTTACATCTCCGCTAGCTTTCCTGTCCCAGCAGGCGGCACTCTGAGACAATAATTAAAGTCCTCGGGGTGATCCTGAGCAGAGAGGATGGGGTAGGGGTGGAGAGGATGGGGAGAGGGTGGGGCCCTTTCTGACTGGGGCTGTGGGGTGCGCGGGGCGGAGAACTCGGGGACAATCCTACCTCTACCACTGACTTGCTGGGTGACCTGGGCCAACTTCCTTCCCCTGTCTGGGCCTCGGCCTCCTCGTCTGTGAACTAGGGAGATAGAGGGGTCTCTTTCAGAACTCGCCAGACTCCCCAGACCCCAACGACCCTGCCTCTGAGACTGTGCTATTAAGTCCTAAGGATCCAAGACCCTAGACAATTCTAAAACCGCTCTTCGAGGGAACCCGTTCTCGGCCCTCAGACCTGGCATCCCGGGCTCTGTGCCCACGCGTCCCCGAGGAGCTGGGCCAAGAGACGAGAGCTCCAAAGCGCCAAGGCGCCGGGTCTGTGCTTCCCCACCAGGACCTTCCTGAACCCCACAGCTACGGCGGGAGGTGGGCACATCCACCTTCAAGGCTCTCTAACAGGCGATGGAGGTCAAGAAGCAGTGACCCGCCCAAGGTCACACAGGGAGCAGCACCAGCACCCAAGCTGGGGACTCCCCAGGCCGTGATTCCAGAGGTGGGCTCAGATCCAGAGTCTGAGGTCCAGGCAGGAAGTCCGGCGCATGGGCTCCGTGTCGCCCACGGTACTGACCCACAGCACTCACAAGGTTTCACAACTCAAAAACCACATGTCCCACAGAAACACAGATTTGGCTTCGAGCGACGTGTGATAAGACCTGGCCACGCTGGGCCCACTGGCTCCCCACTTCAGAGAGCCGGCCACGCTCCATACTCCTCTCAGCTGTCTCTTATCCCCAGCCCTCTCTCTGCTGACCCTGAGTTCCAGAAGCCCGGCACTCTGAGACCTGAGAGATCTCGTCCTGGGACACGAAGAGGTCCTTGGCTTCCCCCTGACCCCACAGGGCTAAAGGCTATGACTGCGGCTGACTCCTCTGCTGATGCCCACCTCTTCCTGGGCCTCGGGGGGGTGGGGGAAGTGGGGGGCGGCGCTGGTGTGGGGCCACTCACCGCCTTGCCCGGCCGGGCCCAGGTGCAGATGAGGCCCTCCTGGCAGGCGGTGATGATGCAGTCCTCCAGGAAGAGGAGGACCGTGAGCCGCTCCTGGGCGATCTTCTTGCACACCAGGGGCTCGAGCAGCGGCACCTCGTGGATGCGCGGGCACAGCGCCGTGCCCAGCACCTTGGCCGGGTCCAGTCGGCTGCGCGGGGCAGGGCCGCTCGGCTTGTCCCCGCCGCCGCCGCCACCCCCGCCGCCGCCGCCGCCCCGGCTGATGTTGCCCAGGCTGTGATAGCGCTTGTGCTCCTTCTCTGAGCCCCGGTCCCTCCGCTCCTGCAGCGTGAGCGTGGCAAAGCGGCCGATGCTGAACGGCGTGCCCGGCTCGGTAGCTGCGCCGGGGCCGCCCGCCTTGCCGCTGCCCGCCGGGTGCGGAAGGCTGTTGGAGCGGGACAGCGAGCGGGGCAGGGGGCCGGGCCCTGGCTCAGCGGCCCGGGAACCGGCGGCAGCGGGGGCGGTGGGCGGCGTGGTGCCCGGTGTGCCGGGGAGGGTGCGGGTGCGGGCCAGGGGCGGGTGGGGGTAAAGCACGTCTTCGGTGAGGTCCCACAGGCAGAATTGCGTGTCCTGGCCGGCCGAGCCGAAGCGGTAGGTGATGGGGCCAGCTTTGGGCAGCGGGGACAGGGGTGCCCCGCCGGCCTGGCCGGGGCCCCCGGTGTCAGGCTCCTCCTCCTCTTCCCCGCTCCGCTCCCCGTCGCCGGCTGTGGCCGCCTCCTCGGCCCTCGTAGTGTAGGGGTCGAAGGCCACGGCATTGACCCAGGACTTGTGGCCGTGGCCCCGGGCCACCACACGGCCCTCGGTGAAGGACCACACGGTGACCAGGTCGTCCTCGCCCCCTGTGACGACGTAGCGGCCATCCGGGCTCCAGCACACGCACAGCAGGCCCCCAAAGTAGCTCTTCATGAGCCCCCGCAGGAGCATGGAGTCGAAGTGGAAAACGCGCAGGCAGCCATCCTGGCTGACGCAGGCCAGGTGCCGGCCGTCGGGTGAGAAGGCGAACTCGTTGAGGGGGCCCTCGCCCACCGCCCACTTGGCCAGCGGGTTGCGGGGCGCCTTGCTCTTGGAGGCGTAGACGGCGAAGCCCTCGCCCTGCTTCAGCAGGCTGTACTGGGGCGGGGCCGAGGCGCACGGGTGGCTGACGTTGTACAGGTACAGGTGGCCGCTGGCGTGGGAGGCCAGGAACAGGCTCTCCGACTCGGGCAGCCACTTCAGGTGGGTCACCTTGGTCTTGTCGATCAGCCGCTGCCGGGAGAAATGGTGGCGGTTGGGAGAAGGTCATCCACTCCCGGCGGACCTCCTCCCCAACGTGATTCCCCCGAAAAGGCCCTCGGACGTGCCCCGACCTCCTCGGACAGGGCCTCCCACACGGAGGGTAAGGGATGGATGCCAGGCCGAGGGAACGCAGGGGAAGAAGGGTGGCCTGCGAGGCAGCCATGGGGAGCTCCATGAAGCCTCGATGCTCCATCTTCTGCAAGGGGACAGTCCTGCCTTCCGGAGAACTATCCTCGTCTGTCTAACCCTCTCCATGGTCTTTACCACGTCAGGCTTAAGGCAAGAGATGGATTCACAGGACATCAGCCCCCGGCGCCCCCCCCCCCCCCGCAAGGAAGGGATCTCAATCTTGTGGTTCGCGGGCCTGGCCCCAGAGCACGGAGCTGGACGCACAGCATCTCCTGGACACCCGAGGGGCAGCCACAGCCTCCCAGCCGTGCCCGTGAGCCTCTGCTCCTTTCCGCCTCCCTAGCCGCATCCAGTCCTTCCGGGACACCCAGGACCTGCCCTCTTCTTGCCCCTCCCCCCCCCAACCACGCAGGTCCCAGCCGCCATCAACCCTGCACTGGTTCCGGAGGGAATGACGCCCTGAAGCCCCTGGGCGGCACAGCACACGGCGAGTTAACTTCCTCCCTGGGCAGCTAACTGGCTTCCCTCGGTTGGGAAAAACTCGGAAATAATCAAACCGCTTCTTTGTTCTAGGGCTGAGATGAACCCTGGTCAAGAAAGGCTCTAACAGGGGCACCTGGGTGGCTCAGTCGGTTGAGCGTCCGACTTCGACTCAGGTCATGATCTCACGGTTCGTGGGTTCAAGCCCTGCGTCGGGCTCTGTGCTGACAGCTCAGAGCCTGGAGCCTGTCTTTGGATTCTGTGTCTCCCTCTCTCTCTGACCCTCCCCTGCTCACACGCGTTCTCTCTCTCTCAAAAATAAATTTAAAAAAAAATTAAAAATTAAAAAAAAAACTAAAGAAAGGCTCTAACAGCCGAAGTCCTCTCCTTTCCATGCCCCCCCAGGCCCTACATGGGCCGGTCCCCACCAGGTCATTCTCAGAACCTCCTCCACCACCAACCCAACCGTCCATGACCCTCCCCTCAACAACTGCTCTGGCCACCCAGCCTTTCTGCTGCCCTCCTCCCAGGCTTCTGGCCCAGCTGTTCCCTTTACTCAGAATGTCTTCCACTGATACCTTTCTTGCCTCCTTCAGGTCTTTATTTCAATCCTCCCCTCCCCCCCATCATGACTTAAACCTCCCTGCTGGATTCTTCTGCAGGCCACGCACCACCTTCTGACATACAGCATCCTTCCCTTACCTGATAACCGTCTGCCCTCCAGCCCGATGAGGGCTTCATAAAGGCAGGGCCCTCTGTTCTGTTCACTGAGATGTGAGACCCCCAGTGCTAGGAACGATGCCTGGCACAGAACAAATGCTCAATAGATATTCTGTGAATGGATGAGCTGGTGCGTTTTGAATCCATTCACTGTCACCCTCGCTCCCTTCTGCCACTCGGACGCTCTGTGTATTTGGAACACCTCCTCTGAACAGAGAAAGAAAGACAGAGGACAAGAGCGGCCCCTGCCCACGGAGGAGGTCGCTCGTCGGCATGTCCTCTTGTGCCCTGTCCAGCCAGGACTGAGCAATCTCCACATGGGATTTTGTAACCACAGTCCTGTGAGGTAGGGATCAGAAGCCCGTTTTGCAGAGGAGTAAAACTGCGGCTCACTGGGGGGAAAGGTCATCTCCCCGAAACCATACAGTGAGTCAACAGTGCAGTGAGGACTTGAATTTGGAGACCAAGGACCCTGGTGTCGAGCAAGTCCCAACAGGTGACTAGACTCAGCGGTCTTCTCTGCAACACGGGTACCACAAGCCCTAACCCAGGGGTGAAAAACGCTGGGAGTACTGTGCTCAGCCCAGGGCCAGCAGCGCAGGACCTGGGCGCAGCAGGAGCAGCGGTCATGGTTGGTTCTTATCACACTGGCTGTCTGTTACCCCAGGCCACCCATCTGTCAGTCCATCCCCTCTCTCTCCCGGTTCCTTTCCCCCCCTGACCGCCCCCTAACACCTACACTGCTCCCAGACAGTGGAGGTGGCAACAGTGCGTGGGTGGTGGGTGAATGGGAAGGGGGAGCGGCTCTAGGCCCTGGGGGGGCCATAATCACCTCTTCATTGAATAGCTTGCTGGTGTCCTTCTTGATGAGATCCAGGTACTGCACCTGGCCGGCTGAGAACCCCACCAGCAGGGAGATGGTCTCCGTGGCAGCAGTGAACTGGTTGAAGTCATGGCAGGTGGGCTGGGTGCCCTTATAGATCCGCTTGTCGATTGGCTTGTTGAGGTCAATGGACTTGAGCAGTGGGAGAAAAGGAGTTAATAGCTTCTGCGACTGAGAGGAAGGAAGAGGGTGTTGAGGTTGGGGGAAACCACTAAGAGGAAGCAGGGTTAAATCCCTGAGGGAAGTGGGTAGGTGGATGGGTGAGTGGGCAACCACAGACCGGAAGCTTCCCCCTCTGCACCCCCCACGAGGCCATAGTGCTTCCCCCCAAAGTTGGAGCCACTAACTTTAGGAGACACCCTTCCCCGCAGTATCAAGGTTTGCAGAATCCCATTTCCTGTCCCACGGCCTCACCAACTCCTGTGGATCTCAGCACCTCAATATCCAAGCTCCCCCAAACTCAGGGCCGCCCACATCCCCGGGACTCTAATGCCCACATCCCGGGATTCTGTTTACTCTGGAGTCCTTAAATCTCAGGACCCCCATCACAGTTCATGGAAGCATGAAACATCATGGTCCTCCACCTTTTTGGTCCTCCATCACCTCTGGGTTCCCAGGATCTCCATCACTTTTGGGGACCACCATAACCTCCATGGGCCTCATCATCTCTGGGACGTACATCCCTCTAGAGTCCCCTTGGGCTCTCATCACCCTCAGCTCCCCATCAGCTCAGAGAGTCTCATTCCTTCCGGGACCCTCTGTGTTCCCAGAACCTGTGTGGCCTAAGACCCCATTCACCTGCAGGATCCCTATGACCTCTAAGCGCCCCTTAAATTCCACAATCATTCTCATCTCTGGGCTCCCCAAGTCTCAAGACTCTCCCTCAAAACCTCTAGACTTGCAATACCCTTGGCTTCTCCACCACTTTCCAGCCTGCACCACCTCAGGAATCCCCATCTCCTCAGATTCCCTACCACCCAGGACCACGGAGGGTCCCATGCCATCTGGGAATCTCTCCAAAATACCAGTCCAGACCCCCCACGCATGAGGGATCCCACATGACCTCAAGATTCTCCATCACCTCTCGGATCGCCAGTGCCTAGGAGGTGCTAAAGGGCTAAAAGGCCACCACCTTTTAGAATTCTGCATAACCTCCAGGCATCTTTTTTCATCCTAGGACATCTGTCACACCTAGGATGCCAATTCAAAACCTCATACCAATCGGAGACCCTCCCATCACTTCTGGATCACCTCAGGGGGCCCCATCCTTTCTGCCAGCACCGAGGCCACCACGATGCAGGCCGCTCACCCGTTGGCTCCCGCGGCGGCAGCAGCCGGGGTAGAAATAGAGCTCGCGGCCCAAGTTGAAGCAGACGCGGTCTCCTCCGGCGCCCAGCCCCGCGGGCGTGGCGGGCGGTTCCCCGGCCCCGGCGCCGTCGGGCTCCCCGAGGCGCACGAGGCTGAGGCGCACGGCGGGCAGCGCGGGCCCTGGCCCCGGGCCTGCGGGCGGCGGGGACGGAGCGGAGCCCGCGGCGCCGGGGCCGGAGGAGGAGGCAGGGCCGGGGGGGGGCTGCGGCGGCTGGGGCGGCGCCGGGGTCTGGGCGGAAGCCGGACCTGACCTGCGAGCGGCGCCATCGCCGGGGAGCAGCTTGTAGAAGCCCTCGCGGGTGCGGAACTGCGACTTGATTTCTGCGCAATCCCCCATAGCGGCGCCGGGGCCCGAGCCGCCCTCCGCGCCGCCCGCCGCCATCTTGGGCGCCCCCCTCCCGCCCGGGCCCCGCCGCTGCCCGACCGCCGCCCGCCGCCGGGCCCCCTGCCGGAAGCCGCGGGCTCGCGCCGGAAGGGGTGGGGTGGTCACCCGGGCGACGCCTCTGCGATTGGCAAGAGGATCGGGAGGCGGGATGAGCTCGGGCCGTCGCTCCGGTAACGGTTCTGGGGCTGGGGGTGGGGCGAAAGGTGGGGCGTGGCTTTTGTGCCAGCAAACGGCATGTGATTGGCTGAGAGGCGGGGCCCAGAGGGAGATGGGCGGGGTCGTGGCAAAGCTCAAATCCCTAGCAACGGCGCCCTGGGAACCGTTTGCCTAGCAACGGAAGGACCCTCAAGAGGAGGCACCGTTCATAACCTGGCCTTCCCATCGCTTCACAGACGACCCCAGGTGATTCTAGTGCCTTCTTAGACTCCCAACATACACCTTTCCGATCTCCAGCCTTTCCCACTGACATCTTAAGATCCCTGACTGGCGACAGCATCTCCAGACATTCCACCCCACCCTGGATGCTGTCCCAAATCCTGCTGATCTCCAGTGTCTCCATAAAACTCCTAGGGCTTCCTCCGACTCACTACTGATTAATGCTAATCCCAAACATTTCTACATTTCCCTCCAACCTCCAATATATGTCTCCATGACTTCACTAGCTTTAACAATCTCTCTGATTCCAAAATTTCATTGATCCCTGCAATGCCCCCAGTGTCCCGATGATCCACTAGTAATCCAAAAGCTCTTTCGGATCCCAGGAGCCCCCACTGATTACCAGTGCCCTTCACTTCTGCTGAAGCCACCCTGTCCCCATCACAGACCTTCCTAGACCCATTCTCAGGGGTCTCTCAGATTTCTCATCAGAATGTCCCCAGAGGCATCTCACACCCAGCAGGTCCTACAATGAAATTGAAATCTTCCTCCAAATCCTGTTCCCCTCCTGTGTCCCCATCTTAGAGTTCACACTGCCATCCCCCCGGTCACCCAGTCTGCAGACCTCAGTGTGTCCCTAGATCTGTATCATCTCCCTTCACCCCCTGCTTCTAGCCCCGAAGTCTTTTGCATTCTGTTACCCGACTTCCTCTTTTCTACTCCGTTTCTCTACATAGCTCTGGTGCAAAGTCCTCTTCTCTAGTCCTGCCCTCCCAGCAGCCGGGTCTCTGCTCTCCCAGACTCCCATCCCACCCACCCTATGTACACTCCACTTGGCATCTAGAGAGGTCTTTCTAATCATGAATATGACCGGGGCCCTCCCTTGCTCCAAGACCATCTAAGGCTCCCTAGTGCTCTCAGGGCAAAGTAAAGCCCTGAGTGATCTGCTCCTGCCAACCTCATCTCTCACTACTAACTACTCACACCATGTCCCAAACATGGAGATTCGGGAAACTACCTCAACACAGAACTCTCTCTTGCCCTTGGTCTTTGCACATGCCCGTCCCTCTGCTTGGAATGCTCTTCCCCACTCTGTTCTTGACCCTTTAAGAGGCAGCTCAAGAACTCCGCCAGTCCTCTGGGCTCCCCCATCCAGGTTGTCACTGCTGGGGGATGTCTGTCTCTCCTGTAGAGTGTGAGCCCCGGGAAAGCAGAGCTGGGGCTGCTTGGCCCCCTCTGTGTCCCCAGCGCAGGGCTGGGCTCTTCAGCAGCTGTCCGGGAGCTCCTGGGTGGCTCAGTTGGTTAAGCCTCTGACTCTTGATTTCAGCTCAGGTCATGATCTCATGGTTCATGAGTTCATGCCCAGCCTCAGGCTCTGAGCTGACATTGCGGAGCCTGCTTGGGATTCTCTCCCTCTCTCTCTCTCTCTCTCTCCCTCTCTCTCTCTCTCTCTCTGCCCTTCCCCGTCTCTCAAAATAAATAAATAAACATTTTAAAAAACACACAGCTGTTTGATGGCCAGATGAGGGAATCAACGAAACAGATGGGACAGACTATGCGGCAATGTCTGTTCCCAGCAGAGCCCAACAGCCCTGACGTGGAGGCCACGTCAACAAACGCAGTGAACAAACAAATGAGAAACTAGGCCCTGATGCTGTGGGGACATTTTATTTAGAGCAGCTACCTTCCTCTTCTACTCCTGCCCTCCAGGGGCAGAAAGCAAACCAACAGTGAAAACAGCAACAACCCGTCACTAACTATGTATAAGGGAAAACCTGCTATCTACCTGCTGGGGGAAGGGGTGTGGGGGGGCCCCCTTCAGTCATCCAGATCCTCTTCATCATCTTCCTCCTCATCCTCCTCCTCCTCCTCCCCAGCCGTCAGGGCGTGCTCCTGGGCTGCCTTGAGGGCCTGCTCCTCTTCCACCGTGGGGTCACTCATCTCCATGATCTCCAGGCTGCTGGGGTACTCCTGCTGAACAGGGGCTGGCAGAGGTGGGTTGAAGTTCTCGGGACTGTACTTGTGGCCCCAGCCGATATAGATGTTCTCAAACTTCCTGGAAAGGTGGAGAGATACTGGGAAATCCTCCCCCGAAGGCCCCAGCCTGGACTTCCGTTGAAGGTGGGCCCCGGGGAGGGCTGGGCACGACTGCATAGTTGTGGGTGGTTGCGTGGAATGTGCCTACCAGGTCTCTGCATTCACGTGTCCTCAGTGTTCCCTGCGCATCTGTCTGCCCAGTGCCGGGCGTGTCTAGAGCTGCGCTCTGCAACAGGGCATGTCATGGCTGAGCACTTGAAACGTGGCCAGTGCAGCCAAACACCTGAGTTTCTTTTTTTTTTTTAATATATAATGTTTTATTTATTTTTAAGAGAGACAGACAGACAGACAGAGTGCGAGGGAGGGAGGGGCAGAGAGAGAGGGAGACACAGAATCCAAAGCAGTCTCCAGGTTCCGAGCACGGAGCCTGAGCCGGGGCTCGAACTCACGAACTGTGAGATCACGACCTAAGCCGAAGTTGGACGATTAACCAACTGAGCCACCCAGGCGCCCCCCCACAAGCCTGAGTTTCTAATTGTATTTGATATTCTAATTTCACCCGTGCTTTCTTCTTCTGCCCCCTGGTTACTTAGGAGTGTGTTGTTTAATTTCTACATATCTGAGAAATTCCCCCAAATTCCTTTGCTATTGATTTCTAATTTCACTCCAGTGTGGCCAGAGAACATATTTTGTATAATCCATCCAGTTAAATTTATCGACACTTGTTTCCTGACCTAGCATATGCTCTAATCCTGGAGACAGTTCCACAGACACTTGAAAAGAATGTGTGTTCTGGGGCGTCCGGGTGGCCCAGTCAGTTAAGCGTCAAGATCTCAGGGTTCATGAGTTCAAGCCCCATGTTGGCTCCGTGCTGACAGCTCAGAGCCTGGAGCCTGCTTCAGATTCTGTGTCTCCTTCACTCTCTGCCCCTCCCCCGCTCACAGTCTGTCTCTCAAAAATAAATAAATGTTAAAAAGAAAAAGAATGTGTGTTCTGCTGTTGTCAGGGTGGATTTTCATTTTAATGGATTTAAATTTAAACAATATTCAGTTCTGTTATTGGATAACAGGATAGTGTCGAAGTGAGTCTAGGACAACTTGAGTCCATGAGTCTACTGTCTCAGCTGTAAATGTGGTGGAATCTGAACACAAGGTCAAGGACTTCTGATGAAAACGTAGCACCCAGATGGAATGTGCTGTAAGTGTGAACTTCACACCAGATTCTGAAGACATAGTATGAAAATTTTTAAAAAAGAATGTAAAATAGCTCGTTAAGTTTTACATGACTGATTTCACATAGCAATGACAACATTTAAAATAAAATAGGGTAAAATAAATTATTCAAATGAATCTTGCCTGTTTTTACTCTTTAAAAAAATTTTTTTTATGTCTTTATTTTATTTTGAGAGAGAGAGACAGACAGTGAGTGGGGGAGGGGCACAGAGAGAGGGAGACACAGAATCCGAAGCAGGCTCCAGGCTCTGAGCTAGCTGTCAGCACAGAGCCCGAAGCGGGGCTCAAACCCACAAACTATGAGATCATGACCTGAGTCAAAGTTGGACGCTTAACTGACTAAGCCACCCAGGCGCCTTTGTTTTTACTCTTGAACATGGCTAGTTCTAGAACATTTTATCTATCTATCTATCTATCTATCTATCTATTTATTTATTTTAAGCAGGCTGCACATCCAGCATGGAGCCCAATGTGGGGCTTGTACTCATGACCCTGAGATCAAGACCTGAGCTGAGATCAAGAGTCAGATGCGTAACTGACGGAGCCACCCAGGCCCTCCTCTAGAAAATTTAGAGTGATGCAGGTGGCTTGTATTTTCTTTATGTTGGACAGTGCTGGTCTAGTCTAGGTGTGGGGACCCAGCAGTGGACACATTAGACAAAAATCCCTACTGCGGTGCCTACATTCTAGAAGGAGGGACTGATAATAAACAAGAACAGAAGTGGTTGGGGCCAAGCCCTGCCAGGCCACCTGTTTCCCAGAATTTTAACTAGAGGAGGAAATGGGAGGAAAGGGCAGGGACTGGGAGACAGGGAGAGAGGCAGTAAGGGGCAGGGGGTGGGGGGAAGAGAGAGAGATGGAGAATCTGCTGCCGAGCCTGTTTGGCTTTGCCCTTATTTTCACAGCCTTGCTGTTCCTGAGAGCTTTGCTTTCTTCCAGGTCTTCCTGGAGCCTTCGAATACACACCAGGAGGTTGGGCTTCCTAGAAAGATGGACCTTCAGGCCCAACCCCGCTCCCGTGTCACCAAATCTGCACTTTAACCAGATATCTGGGGCCCTGTACACTCACAGTCTGGGAAGCTCTGTCCACCCGCTCCCCGATCCCCCTTACTTTTCTCTTTCCCCAGAGATTTCACATCAAGGTTGCTCTTCCCAGGAATTCCAACTTTGATCCCTTCAAGATGACAGGTATGAGCTGGAATTGGTCCCTGCCCTGTCCCTAGTGGTACTTAATTTGTAACGGGGTATTTATTCGGCTGGGGGGAGGGGTGCTACACTATTAATGTCTGTGCTTCCTCTGCCTGCTCTCAGGGGCAGGATCCATATTGCCTTTTCAATAAAGGGCCTGGGACCTAGAATACAGCTGGGAAACAGTGGCACCCAAGAGTGTTTTATAAAGAAAAGAAAGAAAAAAGGATGGTTGGAGAGATGCATGACTGAGTGGTGGATGGGTGGGTGAGCGGAGTTTCCAATTTTTTTTTAATGTTTTTCTTTTCTTTCCTTTTTTTTTTAGTGTTTTATTTATTTTTGAGAGAGAGAGAGAGAGAGAGAGAGAGACAGCGTGAGCAGGGGAAGGTCAGAGAGAGAGGGAGACACAGAATCCAAAGACAGCCTCCAGGCTCTAAACTAGCTGTCAGCACAGAGCCCAACGCGGGGCTCGATCCCACGAACCACAACATCATGACTTGAGCTGAAGTTGGACGCTTAACCGACTGAGACACCCAGGCACCCCTGGAGTTCCCAATTTGGATCTATCTTTTGCTTTCAGAAAGATGTTGGCAGAGCGCCTGGCTGGCTCAGTTGGTGTAGCGAGCAACTCTTGATCTTGGGGTTGTGAGTTCGACCCCTGTGTTGGATGTTGAGATTACTTAAAAATAAAATCTTTAAGGGGCGCCTCGGTGGCTCAGTCAGTTAAGCATCTGACTCTTGGTTTTAGCTCAGGTCATGATTTTGCAGTTCACAGGTTCGAACCCTGCATGGGGCTCTGTGCTGGCAGCGCGGAGCCTGCTTGGGATTCTCTCTCTCTCTCTCTCTCTCTCTCTCTCTCTCTCTCTGCCCTTCCCTGACTCATGCTGTCTCCGTCTCTCTCAAGATAAATAAATAAACTTAAAAAAATAAAATCTTTAAAAAGAAAAGAAAGCTGTTGGCAAATTAGGGTGTGGCAAGAAGAACGGGACAGGCAAAAGAGGAAAATCGCCAAGAACGTGGTTACAGTATCAAGATTACATGAAATGTCATCACAGGATGGAACAGTGCAGGTTCGCCCCTGAGCTGGAAAAGGAAAATCTAGGAAAACGTATCCTGCCATCTGGTGGACAGACCTGGTAAGTGCGCCCACCGCAGGGCTGCGGAGGGCACTCCCTAAGTGGCCAAGCAGAAAGGCTGGGATGTGCCTGGTGGGGGAGCCTGGGGAACCCTCAGTGAGTAGAGAAAGTCTCAGTGAGTGTGTGTGGGTGGGAAGATGCAGCAGTGACAAATCTTTTGTGAGCAACTTGTAGGGGATCCTGGCAGGCAAGACTTCTGCCCCATAGAGAGAAGACCCTTCAAATCGGAAGAACGGCCAGGCGGCCCAGGGAAGAAGTTAGGTCCCCCGGAAACAAGACTCTGCCCCTGGCAGGGCCACATCAGAGTGGACTGCTGACTTCTGTCTGGCTCTGTGACCCATATAGCAGAGAAGCCTGGGCCGGGAGGCCAGAGATCTAGATTTGAATACTGCATATGCTGTGTGACCCTGGGTCAGTTCCTTCCCCTCTCTGATCCTCCATCCTCTTATCTGAAGGGCTCCTGCTTTTTGTCTGGGATTTCTCATTTTAGTCCTAGTGGAAGTCCTGGAGCTGAGCGAGGGGGTCAGAAAGGGCTTCCTTCCAATCTCCGCCCCCATCCACCCTCGGCCTGGCTCGGAAGAAGTTGTAAGGGCCTCCTCTTCTGGAAGGGACTAGGAGAAGACCTACTTGCCACTGGCGTAGGCATAGGCCCCTGGCCAAAGATTGGAGCGCACGACAGCCACGGAGTACTGCGGGCAGAGGCTGCAGGACAGGCGGGTGGTCCAGGGTGTCATGTGCATGATTTCTGCAGAGGAGTGGAGACCGCCAGGGGAGGTCAGGGCTCCCCACAGCCCTGCACAGCCCACCCCCAACACAGGGGAGACTGGGAGAAAGAGGGGAGGGAGCAAAGAAGGAGGACAGGGAGAGCCATGAAGGGAGTGTGGCCGGCTACAGAGCACTTTCTCACCATGTGGCCCCAGGAAGCCACCTCACCTGTCTGAACCTCAGTGACCGCATCCAAGAAGTGGGTATATTTATCTCACCTCCCTTGCAGGCGCTGCCATGATCGCCCTACCAGGTCAGCCATTGGTTTGGACCAGGGTACAGAGGGCACGGCACAGGCCATGGGCTCCCAGAAATCTGGGTTCAAATTTGGGCCCTGCCCATTCACCCTCTCTCAGCCTCTCCTTCCTCCTCCCTCCAGGTGCCTGAGCCCCTGACCTCAGGAAATCCCTCTCCAGTCTTCCAAATTCCAGCTCCGGTCCTGCCTTCTTGGGGAAGACCTCTCTAATTCGCTCTCTCTCTCCCCCCAAACCCACAGAGGACTGGAAAGATCATATCCCACGATCCGGGACATTGCCATGTGCCAGACGCAGCTCACAAGATGGACATGTTCCCATAACCCCAGGAGGGAGGCACGATCACCAGGCCAGTGTTACAGATGAGGGAGCAACGGAGGCCCAGAGAGATGCCCCGGCAGCCTTGCTGCCCCCCAACCCCCGCTTTCTCCCCAGTCCCCACCTGGGCTGGTGGGCTGGTGTGTATAAGATGAAGAGGACCGTTACCTGCATCTTCTGAGAGCGGCGTCAGCAGCGGGGGCCCGACCTCCTGCTCCACCTCCTCGATCCCCTCATCTCCCTTCTCTTCCTCCTCCCCTAGCTCCTCTTCCTCCTCCATCTTCTGCAAAGGGTTCACCCAAGTGCAGCGGCCCTGGAGATTGGTGGCGGGGCGGGGGGGGGGGGAGGTCAGTCCGCATCCCTAGGTGACAGCAACCAGCTTGCACCCTGGGAGGTGGTGAGGGGCCAGGAAGGACACTGGGGACTGGCCCTGTCCTCAGGGGCCCAGGTATGGGCAGGGGGACAGGGCTAGTCACAGCGGTGGGGGGAGGGAGAATGGGCTTGAGAGAGCTATAGTGGTGAGGTGGGAACCCCTGCCGCCCCCTAGCTGTGTGGCCCCCATCTGGGCATTCATTCATTCGTCATATATTTAATGAGCACCTACTATATGCAGATAGACAGGTGCTGGGGAAACATGCTTGAGAGAAGAGACCCCCCTCAATCTCTGCCCCGTGGAGCTGACATGCAGCATCCCATACAATACCCGGCTCATCTGTGAAATGGGGGTGGTATAGGGGCTTCTCTCATTGGATCGCTGCTGGGCTACAGGAAGCCCTGAAGAGCTGATGCATGTTTGTTGAGTGAAGGAACCTCAGTGTACAGCACAGAGCAGATTTCAGTTGCCTCAACTATGCAATGGGATTGACAGTCATCTGACACTCTCAAAAGTAGTTATTTAGATTCAAGAAGCCATGGCGGAGTCAATCAATAAATGTTTGTTGAATGAATGAATAAAATGTTCCTAGCACCCAGCCGGTGTTTCCTTAAACCAGTGAATGCATGAATATAAAGTTCAACACATCAGGCGGTCAAAAACGGCAGGTCCTCCATCTCTTATCCACAATCCCCAAATCTGAAAAGCTTTGAAAACCAAAAGTTGCTTTCTTGCACCCTTTGGCGGGAACCTTGACCTGAACTAATGAGAGACTCCTCAGTGTTGCAGCAGAAATAATGAAGTCCTGGGGCGCCTGGGGGGCTCAGTCGCTTAGGCGTCTGACTCTTGATTTCAGCTCAGGTCAGGATCTCACGGTTGGTGAGCTCGAGCCCCACATCCGGCTCTGGGCTGACAGCGTGGGGCCTGCTTGGGAGTCTTTCTCTCCCTCTCCCCTGCTCGTGCTTGAGCGCGCGCGCTCTCTCTCTCTCTCAAAATAAATAAATAAACATTAAAAAAATAAAAAAGAGGGGCGCCTGGGTGGCTCAGTTGGTTAAGCAGCCGACTTCGGCTCAAGTCAATGATCTCACGTTCGGTGGTTTGAGGCCTGCATCGGGCTCTGTGCTGACAGCTCAGAGCCTGGAGCCTGCTTCGGATTCTGTGTCTCCCTCTCTCTCTGCCCTCCTCTGCTCACGCTCTGTCTCTCAAAAATAAATAAATGTTTAAAAAATTAAAAAAAAATACAAATACAAAAGAAATAATGAAATCATTGAGTATCGGCTGGACCCCAGCCCCTCCTTGGGCTGAGCTGTTGCCTAATGTCTGGTGTGTGCGCCCTGACACCCTTTTAAAATCCGAAAAACCCAGAACTCCAGGATGCATCCGGCCCCAACACTTTCTTACAGAGCATTGTCAACCTACATCTGCTGTGCCCCGCGCCGCCGAGAGCCAGTGCCCCCACCGCACTGCGCAGGCGCGCCCCCCGCTTCCCCCCCCTCCCCACCGCGGGAGTCCCAGGCCTCACCTGCTGCAGGATGTGCTGCGTGTGGTGCACCCAGTTGGCCATGGAGTCCACCAGCTCGAGCACCGGGATGCCCTCGAAGTCGGGGTTCTCCTCGTAGGAGTCGCGCCCCGCGCCGCCGCCCTCCTCCTCTTCGTCGCCCTCCTCCTCCCCAAACTGGTAGAAGCCGAGCGGGCTGATGTGCGTGGCGGCCGAGATGCGGGCGATCTGCGCGCGCAGGTAGTTGGCCTCGTTGCCCGGGAAGGGCGGGTAGCTGACGACGGGCGCGTCCAGGTGGCCGGTGAAGAACTTCTTGATCTTGCGGGCCTGCACGATCTGGACGGGCGTGACGTGCGGCAGCCGCGTCCACGGCCGGCCCGGCTCGTTGCACACGAAATACAAGTACTTGTTGGTGCCCGAGCGGCTCTCCTCCTTGGGGATGACGGGCGGCGGCTTCCACTGGGGCTTGGGGATAACGTCGATGACCTTCTCCTCCTCCTCCTCGCCCTCCTCCTCGCCGGGCGCGTCCGGGGCCTCGCCGCCCTCCACCGTCTCCTCCACCTCCTCCTCCTCGCCCTCCTCCTCGCCTTCCCGGAACTCCACCTCAGCCACCAGGTAGCTGCGGCGGAGCCCCAGGATCTTGCCCCAGAAGCGGCACGTATGGATGGGCTGTTGCTCCACCAGCTGCTTCAGGGCCAGGAAGATGCGGAAACTCTCGTCCGAGCTCAGGCCCACGCCAGCCTGCTCGAAGTAGAAGGCGGTCTCCATGACGTTGGGCACCGGGGTGTCAGCCTGCAGGGGGGCGGGTGGAGGGCAGAGGAAAGAGGGCTGATGAAGCCCTGCTCCCCCCTCGCCTGACTTGTGAAATCCAGAGAACTAAACCACTCTGTAACCCAGCTGCTCAGGCGAGCACTGCTGGCCAGCAGGATGTAGGGGCAAGTCCTTGGGGAAGGATGTCCCTTCAGGAAAACAAAAGAAAAAAAAAAAAAAAGAAAGAAAAGAAAAGCAAAAGAAAAATCACTAGGAGAAAATCCTTTGCTCCTTCATCCTTCCCCCTTTCTTTCTGCCTGGAGCCCGATGTGAGATCTGGAGGCACAGCAGCTATTTTGGGACCATGAGGCAATGCATGGGACGGTGTGTACCCATACCCTAATGATGGTAGAGTTGAAAGGTGGAAACTGCCGGGTCCCCAGGGGCATCAGAGAGCCGCCTTACCTCCCCGGCCTTCTTGTTCTATGGGACAAAGAGGCCACATGTAGTCATGCTTTCTGTTACTTGCAGCCAAATGCACCCCTAACAGATACCCCCAAATCGTATAGGAAATTAAGGGAAGACGCAGGTCATGAGCCCAAGTATCAGTGATCCTGGAGGATGGCGGTGATAACTGTTGCCCTCACTGCCTCCTCCTTTACCATCTACCTGGTTCAGGGAGACAGAGGGGGAGAGGCAGAGAGATGGGGAAGTGGGGGCAGCAAGGGAGTGAGAACAAGCAGACTGAGGGCTGAGACTAGACTACAGTGAGGTTTGGGCCCAGCCAGCTACTCCCACAACCACATGGCCACAAGGCTGACCCCAATACTTTTCATTCAGTCAGTCCAGAAATCTTTCTTATTTTTTTCTTAAATGCTTATTTTTGAGAGAGAGAGAGAGAGAGAGAGAGAGAGAGAGCATGAGCAGGGGAGGAACAGAGGAAGAAGGAGACACAGAATCTGAAACAGGCTCCAGGTGCTGAGCTGTCAGCACAGAGGCTGACGCGGGGCTCGAACCCACGAACCGTGAGATCATGACCTGAGCCGAAGTCGGACGCTTAATTGACGGAGCCACCCAGGCGCCCCTAGAAATCTTTCTTAAAGACCCAGTGGGTGCCAGTCCCAGGCTAGGGCAGGCACTGAGATATAGCAGAGAGTAGAACACATGAGGTCCTTCCTCGTGAGATCAGCACGAGCTGCCCTTGGGCAGCCTGACGGGTCCAGGAAAACACAGTGCCCAAACCGGGGAGACCACATGCTCTCTCAGCAGAATTTGAAATCAGAATGGTGAGAGAGGATGTATGGGAGGTAGAATAATGAGTCCCCAAAAGATGTCCATGTCCCAATTCCTGGGCCTGTGACCATCTTACATGGCAAGAGTGACTTGCGGGGATGATTACATTAAGGATCCTGAGATAGGGAGATCATCCTGGACGACCTGGGTGGGCCCAAAGTCATCCCAAGGTCTTGTGAAGTGCAAGGGGGGGGGTAAGGCAGGAGGGTCAGAGAAGGTGTGATGGAAGCAGAAGTCAGAGTCAGAGACTGGACTGTCCTGCACTCTGCTGGCTTTCAAGCTGGAGGAGGGCCCAGGAGGAAGGAAGGTGAGCTGCTTCTAGAAGCTGGAAAAGGCTAGGAAATGGTTTCCCTTCAAGAGCCTCCGTTAGTAGGGCAACCCTGCCGACCTTGACCTTAGCCTGGTGAAGCCCAATCCGAAGCAGACTTCTGACCTCCAGAGCTGTAAGGTGAAATGTTATGTGGTCTTAAGCCACTCAGTTTGTCGCAGCAGCAATAAGAGACCGATATGGATCCACTCTGTGCGTGCGGCTGAAAGTGAGAGAGGTAAGCGTGGGAGCCACATGGTGGGTGACTGAGACTTTGTGTTCAAACTTCACCTTTTATAAGGACCCTAGGCATAATGGACTAGGGGTTCACCCTGTTCCAGAAGGACCTCATTATAACTAATTACATCGGCAATGCCCCTCCTTCCAAATAAGGTCACATTCTGAAGGACCTGGGGGAGGGATACTTCACCCTTCATGAGACCTCTTCATAAGGGGGGCGCCTGGGTGGCTCTGTCAGTTGAGCGTCAACTTCGGCTCAGGTCATGATCTCATGGTTCGTGGGTTCGAGCCCCGTGTTGGGCTCTGTGCTGACAGCTCAGAGCCTGGAGCCTGCTTCGAATGCTGTGTCTCCCTCTCTCTCTGCCCCTCCCCGGTTTACACTCTTTCTCTCTCAAAGAAATAAACATTTTTAAAAAAAGAATACTTCATAAGATTTTTGGAGGACACAATTCAACCCATGACAGATGTTTGGTGTAAAAATGAATAACGATGCTTAAATCACAGCAGTTGAGGGGCGCCTGGGTGGCTCAGTCGGTTAAACGTCTGACTTTGGCTCAGGTCATGATCTCGTGGTTTGTGGGTCGGGCTCTGTGCTGACAGTTCAGAGCCTGGAGCCTACTTTGGATTCTGTGTCTCCTCCTCTCTCTGTCCCTCCCCTGCTCATGCTCTGTCTCTCTCCATCTCTCAATAATAAATAAACGTTAAAAATTTTTTAAAATAAATCACAACAGTTGATATAAAAGATTTGGTGACAAGCATACTGAGGTTTTCCCTAAAGGTTTATATACTGTGTTCTTGTTTGTTTGTTTAAATGTTTATTTATTGTTGAGCGAGAGAGAGATAGAGTATAGAGGGGCACCTGGGTGGCTCGGTGATCTCGGGTTTGTGAGCTCGAGCCCCGAATCAGGCTCTGTGCTGTCATCGCAGAGCCTGCTTCGGATCCTCTGTTCCCCTCCCTCTCTGCCCCCCCCCGAAAAATAAATAAAACATTTTAAAATTTTTATTAAAAAAAAAAGGGATGAGTGTGCGTGGTCCATGAGCCAATGGCCATTGCCCTCTTTCCAGGAATCCCCACCCCCCATCCACATGGCAATGGAGTGGCCTTACCAACCATGTTTAAATGATATCACGCCACCCTGCTCACTGTTGATTGGAGCAAGAGTGGAAAACTGCCCTCTAATGACAGGTCAGACTCTGCTTCTCTCCCCATCCTCTGCTATGGCCGGTAACGTGTGACGGAGTGGAGAGGAAGACAGCCAGCATCCTCCTGCCTAGAGATTATTTCTTTGGTATCACTGGGTTTGACCCCAGATTCTCTGGCCGGAATCTTTCTTCCTCCCAGTTTCCAGGAAGATCCCATCCGTGATCTGGGAGAAAAGATTTCCTAGTGGCAACCAAATGGAATTTTTAAGAAGTGGATTCAGGAGCTATGGGGCAGCTGTATACTGTGGGGTGGAGCAGGCCGGGAGGAGGGAGGGGCGGAGGTGAAAATATGGGCACTGGAGTCCCTGAATACCAGCTCTGCCAGGGGCCCAGCCACATCTCTACCCTTGGGTTTGATAGGCTCAGTCAGTCACTGTCGGCCCGCTGAGCCGGCACCATCCACCCCCATTGCTCCACAATCACCTTCCCAGCGTCACTTGCAGCCAGGGATGGTCCTGTGACCCAATCTGGCCAATAAGATGTAGACAGAGGTCTGGGAAACTTCTGCCCCCAATTTTTAAACTTTACTTTTTATTTTTCAAGTTTATTGTTTTAGTAACCTCTACACCCAATGTGAGGCTCGAACTCACAACCCCAAGATCAAGAGTCGCATGCTCCTCTGACTGAGCCAGCCAGGCGCCCTCCAATTTTTTTTAAAGGGGGGAGACACACAAAGAAAAGCGCCCCTCCCATCCCTTTTTGGGGGCACTGGTGTGAGAATATCAAGTGATGAGTCCGAGGACCCAACAGACAGAGCAGAGGGGATCTCAGAGATCTTGGGATCTCACAGAGAAGATGCCCCAACTTTGCCCACTCTGGGTGACGTGAAGTAATTAACCGTTTTGCTGAAATGCTTCATCCATTTTAATTAAGCATTTGCAGCCAAAAAGCAAGCCTTACTGACTGCACTGGCCAGAGGTGGGATTTATACCCAGGCTTCTTCATGCTGAAACCTACTCTCTTGATGTAGAAACAGGGAGGTGGGGTGGGAATGGGGGGAGAAGACAGCCCTGGGTGCCCGATCCCTGGGACGCCGCCTTGGCAGCTGTAGACTGCTTGCACCTGACCATCGGGTGTGAGAAAAACTTCTGTCTTGTTTAAACCATTCGTCTCCATTTCTGCAACATCATCTATTTCCTGCCTTCACATGATCTATGTTGTCAAATAAGTAAAGTGTTAGTTTTTGGAATGTGATGCAATAATACTAAAGTTAGTCTTAAATTATAATTTCGAGAATCGTCAGGAACATCATGAAACAGAGGCACAGTGAGTTCTAGAGCAGAACGGGGTGAAGGGGAAGGATAGAGAATCCACAAACAGGTCGAGTCCGTAGAGGTGGAAATAAGTCAGAGATGGCATTTCAGAGGATGGGGGGAAAGAATGCATTATTCCACCATGGCTGTTGGGGATCGTGGCTCGCGCCTTGGAAGAAATAGAAAAAAGGAAATGAGAGCCCTGCCTCCTGTCAGAGAAATAAATTAAAAATGCTGAATCACTGATTTCTTTGAGTCTCTTCCTAGAAACATGCACAGGCCACGAACACCCACAGTTTTGCCGCGAGTTTGCAGACCTCCCAGAAAGAATTCTGGCTCCAGATTTGAAGCGGGTGGGGCCTCCAGGGTCAAGGCGTTCAAGGGGCGGAGCCTCCCGGGGGATGGAATTTCAATGGGGCGGAGCCTCAAGTGCCGTGGTGCTCTAAGGGGGCGGGGCCTCTAGGCGCCAAGCGCTTTAAGGAGGCGGGGCCTTCGGGGGGCCCTGCGTTAGAGGTGGGTAAGACCTGGAGGTGGAAAGGAAGGGTACCTTTCCAAGTGGGTGGGGCCTCCCGAGGAGAAACGGGATCTGAAATTTAAAACCATATTCCCAGGTAAAACTTCGCGCCCAAGACGTGGTATTTCCACCTGCCCTTTGCTCACCCAAGGGCTCATTCCTTTGTCAGATTGCCGTTGCTGTGGTCTCTCACCATCCCACCTCACCGTCGCCGGAATCCCAGAGTCTCAGAAGCACAGAAGTGAGCACAGAGCAACCCGCATTTGCAGATGGGGCAAAGGTTCAGTATAGCACGGGCTTGGAGGATGTGGTCCTGCCTTCCTAGTCCTGCCCCTGGTACCTCCTAGCTTCCCGCCGTCCGAGCCAAAGTCTTTCCTCTACAAATAGGAATTAAGTAGCACTTGCTTTGCAGGGGTATTTCGGGGATGAGATGAGACAAGACTCTCAAAGCTCTTAGCAGGGGCCTAGGAGGCGTGGGAACTATCATAAATGGAGTCCCCAACAAATGTTTCTTGAATGAGTGACAGAACCCTTCACCTGAATTTTAAGCCATTGTCCAAGCCTGGCAATAGAATTGTGGAATTAAATATTCGGAGGATAGTGAAGTGTTAACTGGGCCAAGAGTGGAAGAGTTCTTAGCAGGTGTCGACTTACAAGATGGGAAAGTGAGTCTGGGGGTAGGGGACACTTTGGTGTTGAGAGACCCCAGGAGGCAATGCGTTTCGCAGACAACGCCTGCAAAGCAGAATTATTTTGGGGAGGGAGGAGTAAAGGATGGTGAGAGAGACTAGTCTCTACCTTCACGTGGCCACTGGAGTCAGCTTTTTTTTTTTCTTTTGAGAGAGAGAGAGAGAGAGAGAGAGGGAAGGAGAGAGCGAGTGGGGGAGGAGCAGAGGGAGAGGAAGAGAATCTTAAGCAGGCTCCATGCCCAGCACAGCACCTGATGAGGGGCTCGATCTCACAGTGAGGTCGTGACCTGAGCCGAAATAAAGAGTCTGCAGCTTAACCGACAGCTACCCAGGTGCCCTTTGTGTCAGTCTTCTAAAAAGCAAAGCTGACCAGCCCTTCCTCTGCTTCAAACCCTTCCTTGGTGCTCCAGCCACCTCAGGAGAAAGCCCAATCTCCTTGGTCTGGCATTCAAAGCCCTCTGTGACCTGGTCCTCCTGGCCCCCTTGGCCCAGCGAGCACACTAAACTGAAATTGTTGGTTTCTGGGTCACACCATGCACTCCCTCACCCTCAGCCCTTAATACAGGCTGTGCCTGAGCCTGGGTCATTGCCCCTCCTGCCCTGCGCCCCTCCCCATTGGCTCACTCACCACCTCCTCCTCCATCTCCTGTTCGCCCTCGCCTCCGCTGCTCCGGAGGAATAGCGCCTTCTGCCGGTCCGCCATCTCATAGGTGGGCTGCATCTCCGGGTCGTCCCGCATGGTGTCCAGCCTGGGGTGGAACCACTCCCCTTGCGTGGTGCGGTTCAGCGACTCCAGGATGGACAAGGGGTCCTCGGGCCGCTGGTTCAGGATCTTTGTCAGCAGGTTCACCAGGTGCTCGTACCTGCCTCCCGAGGGAGGGAGTGGGAAGTGGGAGACATCACTCGCTCAGCTCAGCGAGCTCACTGCTCTGCGCCTGGCCCTGTGCCTGGCGCTGGGGACACAGTAGAGAAAAGGTCCCTGCCCTGGTGGAGCTGACATTATGATGATGGAGACAGAAATTAACCAAATATGCAAAACATATAGCGTGTCAGGAGGTGGTAATTTCTATGGAGACAAAGCAGGGAATGGGGGCTGGGAATGCCAGGGATAGGAGATGGCTTGCAATTTTAAATAGGGAGGGAGGCCAGGGAAAGTCACATCAAGGTGACATTTAAGCTGAGATCTGAATGACTGAGGAGGCAAACCATACAGATACTGAGGGATGGGGAAGTGTTGCAGTCAGAGGGGACAGCAGGTGCATAGGCCCTGAGACATCCATGAGTCTCACATGATCTTGACAACAAAACTCAAGGAAGGGGTGCCTGGGTGGCTCAGTCAGGTAAGCGTCTGATTCTCGATTTCAGCTCAGATCACAATCTCATGGGCTCATGAGATAGAACCACACTTGGGGTGCAAAGCTTGCTTGGGATTCTCTCCTCTCTCTCTGCCCCTCCCTCCACTCGTGTGCATTGTCTGTCTCTCTCTCAAAATAAATAAACTTTCAAAAAAAGATTTTAAAAAACTGAAGGAAACTAGGAGAAAGGAAAATTCCATGCCAATCTTGCTTAGAAATATAGATGCTGAAAGCCTAAGCAAAATACTAGCAAATTACATCCAGCAAGAAGATGCTCTCAAAAAGATGATGCACCATGATTAAACTGGGCTAATAACAGGAATGCAAGACTGGGCAGATATTAGAAAAATAGGGAAAAAAAGAACTCCTCATGTTAATATGCTTGAAATATATGTAAAATAACCTCAGTAGGTTCAGAAAAGTTATTTGATAACATTCAACACCCACTTAGGATTTAAAAAACCCTACCAAACTAGGAATAGAAGGTAATTTCATTTTATTTTATTATTTTATTATTTTTAAAATGTTTATTTTTGGGGCACCTGGCTGGCTCAGTCGGTTGAGTGTCTGGCTTTGGCTCAGGTCATGATCTTGTGGTTTGTGGGTTCGAGCCCTATGTCAGGCTCTGCGCTGACAGCTAGCTCAGAGCCTGGAGCCTGCTTCGGATTCTGTGTCTCCCTCTCTCTCTGCCCCTCCCCTGCTCACGCCATCTCTCTCTCTCTCAAAAATAAATAAAACATTAAAAAAATTTTTAATGAAATGTTTATTTTTGAGAGACAGAGACAGACAGAGCACGAGTAGGGGAGGGGCAGAGAGAGAGGGAGACACAGAATTCGAAGCAGGCTCCAAGCTCTGAGCTGTCAGCACAGAGCCTGACGCGGGGCTCAAACCCATGAATCATGAGATCATGATCTGAGCTGAAGACAGGTGCTTAACCAACTGAGCCACCCAGGCACCCCTGGAAGGTAATTAAAAAAAAAATTTTATGTTTATTTATTTTTAAGAGACAGAGACAGAGCATGAGAGGGGGAGGGGCAGAGAGAGACAGAGAGGGAGACACAGAATCCGAAGCAGGCTCCAGGCTCTGCGCTGTCGGCACAGAGGCTGATGCGGGGCTCCAACCCACAAACCGTGAGAACATGACCTGAGCCGAAGTCAGACGCTTAACCGACTGAGCCACCCAGGCGCCCCTGGAAGGTAATTTTTAAAAAACATTTATTTATTTATCGAGGGAGAGAGCAAGTGAGAGCAGGGGAGGGGCGGAGAGAGGGAGAGAGAATATTAAGCAGGCTCCGGCTGTCAGTGCAGAGCCCGATGAAGGGCTTGATCTTACAAACCGGGAAATCATGACCTGAGCTGAAATCAAGAGTCGGACAGACCCAGGCGCCCCAGAAGGTAATTTTTTATAATCGCATAAAGGGGAGCCACAAGTAACCCACGGCACACCCCAAACATAATCGTGAAAGACTGAACATTTTTCTCCCTATGAGATTGGGAAAGAGGATGCCTGCTCTCACGACTGCACTGGAGGTCGTGGCCAATGCAATCTGACATGAAAAAGGAAAGGTAAAAAGGATTGGAAAGGAAGAAGCAAAGCTGCCATGGTTTGGAGGTGATATGATTGGGAATGATGTGTGGAGGCCTTGAGCGGAGGGTGTGCCTGGCATGTTGGTTGGAGCGGAAGGAGAGAGAGGGATCAGGGGAGGAGAGGAGGCGGAGTGATAACAGGATTGTAATGGCTTCCTTGCATCTGAGCCAGGGACTATGCTGGGCACTTGCGAGCAGTGTTGGATTCTCACCACAAATGTACATCTGAGGAACAATTACGATCCCTACTCTCCAGGTGAGGAAACTGAGGCTTCGAAAAGTTGAGGGCATGAGGTCACACAGTGGTAGCACAGTCAGGATTTGAAACCAGGTTGGTGTGATTTCAAAGCATGTATGTCTGCGGCGCGCCTGGGTGGCTCAGTTGGCTGAGCGTCTGACTCTTATTTTCAGCTCAGGTCATGATCCCAGGGTTATGGGATCGAGCCCTGCATTGGGCTCCAGGCCAAGTGTGGAGCCTGCTTGGAGTTCTCGCTCCCTCTCCTTCCCCCCTCCCATTCTCTCATGTTTGCTCACCCTAAGAAGAAGAAGAAGGGGGGGGGAAAAGCATGTTTTTCCAACCCTCTGGTGGAAACCCTTTGGCAGTCATCTTGGGTGTGGTGGAGAGCCATCATTGAATTGGGAAGGGTAAGGAGAGGTCAGACTTTGACCATGGCTTTTCAATAAAGGACCTGGAAGCTTCCAAGGGTGGGAACTGTGGGGAAGAGCTAGAGGTTACTTCTGACTAGACTCTAGGATCTGAGGCCAGGAGCTGAGTAGACATGAAGTTTGGAGAGTGACAGGGGCTGAATGGCTGTTGTGAGAAGCATGAACTTACTCGCCATAGCGAGTGCTGTGCATGGGACAGATGGGGTCAGTTTTGTGCTTTAGCAAGAACTGTTACTTCTCCAACCTTGTCTTTCCCTGCTCCCCCTCTTTCTCCCTTAGTTCCAGTCGTACCAGCCTCCTTGCTCTTCCTCAAACACAGCAAGCCTTTACATGTGCTGCAAGGTGTTCTCCCTCTTCTCCTTCAGGTCCCTGATCAAATGTCACCTCCTCAGAGGCCTCCCCTGACCTCATGCTATTTAACATGCACTCCCTAACCCCCCTTACCGTGCCTTATTTTCCACCTTAGCTCTTGTCATTACCTATCATTTATTGTATTTGTTGTCCATTCTCCCGCTAGCATGTAAGTTCCATGATGATGTAGTGGGGACTGAGAACTGTATTCTAACCACAGCTAAGAGGCTTTGGCAAGTTAGTGGCTAATAGGGCCTCAGGAGCCAAATCACACGGACTCTGCCACATCCTAGCTGTTATCATTTTGGCATGGGACTGATGTTTTCTTGGGGTTGTCCTCTGTGAAACCGGGGCGGTAGATGTCCTAATCTCAGCTGTGAGAAGTAGATGTTATCGTATGAATGGTGGCGGTCTGGTAAGTAAATGCTAGTTATTGTCGGTGTTTTTATCCCCCCGGCTCCTAGTCTGAGTTAGATGCCCCTGGAGCAGTCCCTGGTTACCCAGGAGGGGTGACCCGGTCTGACTGGCGGGAGCCTGAGGCAGAGCCTTGGCTGGGACATCTCCCTGCTGGGGTCCCACCCCCTACCCCACTCGCAAGCCCCTTCTCACAGGCTGAGGCTGCAGTTGACGCTGGTCTGCAGCAGGTAGGCCTTGGCGTTCTGCACTGCCAGCTCCCGAGGCTCCGGCTCAGGCAGCTCCATAGTGAAGGGCGTGAAGCCCTGCTCGGAGGCGGAGACCTGGAAGGCCGGGTCATCACTCAGGTAGGGCCCATTCAGGGCATCCTGGCCGAACTGCAGGTCTTCTCTCTGGTACATGTTGAACTGGCCCAGAAAGTCGGGCCCGGTCCCCTGGTAGGCAGACTCCAGTTGCTGGAAGAGGTTGCCTTGGCCCTGCTGTAGTTGCTGCAGCATCAGGCTGGCGGTTCGGGCGGCCTGGATCGGGCCTTCTTCCAGATAAGGCTGGGGCTGTATGGGAAAGCCCATGTTCAAGGACGGGTACTCTACACCGCCCGCCTGGGCTTCCTCAGCCTGGAACATCCAGTTCTCCTGCTGGGTCAGGGAGGCCCCTGGTGACCGGCCCTGGAGGTTGCTCTGGCTCGCCAGGTACCCCTGACTGCTCTGCAGGATCCGGGCATCAAGTGGTATCTGCTCCGCCTCCTCCTCGGAGAAGGCGGGCTGGAGTTCCCGACTGCGCCGCTGGGAAACCTGGGAACTCCTCCGACTTGAATCAGGCGGCCGGGAAGGGGGCTCAGGGTCGGGCGGCGGGTCTCCCATAGTTCAAAAGGGATCGCAGGCTTCCCGGAGGAAGGCTTGCAGACAGGCAGGCCAGGCCAGTCGCCCGCCTGCCGGCACACGCCCGGTAGCCTCTGTGCCAGCCGCCCCGGTTTCCAAGCAGTGAGGGGGCGGGCCGTTACCAGGGGAAGGCGCGCGGGGACGCCGGGCCCAAGGAGCCGGTTTTCGCGCAGGCGCACCCCACGACGGAGGGGCTGACCGTCCTCCAGCCAGCAGCTGGGCGCGTTCACTAGCTACCGCGCAGTCCCACAGCTGACACGCAGGTAGAGACCAGAGACTGTATCCACGCCCCAGACCCGCGATCTTTTTAATTTTAAAGGCAAAGCCCCGCCGGCTAGGCCCCGCCCCGCCCTTCCCGAGCTCCCTGCCCCATTCCCCTTCCCCACCAAGCCCCGTCAGCTGTTCCCCTTGGTCTCGGGTTCCCCGGATTCCTCAGCGGCGGGGCTGGGGGTCTTCACGGTATCTTCTCCGGCAGGGGTGAGGGTCTGGGGGCTGCGCTCCTCCTTTGAAGTCAACCCGCTCGCTGCCTCCTGGTGACAGAAGGGGGAGCGAGTCAAGGACAGGGGGGTCCTACCTCCAAGCCTTCCTTCGGGCGGTACCCTCCCCTCCCCACCCCAACCTTGGGCACTTGGCATACACCCTTCACCCCAGGGCTCTAATTGGGTTCTTCCCTTGCCGCTTTGAGGTTGTCATCCCTACCTTAGGTAGGGGCCCCTCAAGACTAGAGTCCAGGAGTGCGGCCTCGGTCAGCCCCGAGTCGTCATCCATGCTGATGAAGATGGCGGGGGTTTCACACTCAGGCCCCTCCTCCCGGAAATCTATGGCTTCCTCGGGCTGGGGAGGGCCTGGCCGGGTGGAGGAAGAGGAGGACGAGGAGGACGACGAGGGGGCTCCCACTCCTCCCGGCTTCAGCTTCTGTTCCTCCTCCAGCTGCCGCTTTAAGGCTTTCTCCTGGGCCAGCCGAAGGCCGATGAGGTCCTGAGGGGGCCGGGGGGCTGGGGCTGGGGCTGGGGCCAGGGCCAGAGGCTCCAGGTCGTCCTGGGGGTGGGGAAGAGCACAGAGAAGCTCAGGGGAGGGGGGAGGCAGGTCACAGGCTGCTGTCAGAGGATGGTGGCAAAGAGCCGGAAGGCACCCTGAGGTAGACGACAGGGTGGGCACAAGGAGTAAGTAGGGGGCAAGTGTCCCTCCCCCCACCTCCCATCCGTTTCAGCAGGAGCCTCCACCTGACGGAGGTGGCCGGCGTGGGGAGACCAGGGTGGGCCCTGCTGGCTTGGGGAGTGGGAGGCTGTGGGCCCTCACCTCTTCCAGGGGCCCTGCGGGCACTTCCTTGGCCTCTGGCTCCTGCTTGCCACTGGCCTCCAGGATGGTCATGATGGAGTTGGGGATGTGTGCTTGCTAGGGGAAGAGCAGGTGGGGGGCTCTACGGAGTACTCGGACTCGAGACCCCAAGTGGACACCACAGATCCCCAGTCCCTGACCCTCTGTGGCATGGCAGGGCTCCCCTCTCCCCACCCCCACCCAGTCCTCCAGGGCTGAACCCAGGGGGCCACCCATCCCACACCCCGGGGTACCTGGTGGGGGGTGAAGGATCGGACGTGGGCCAGCAGGGGCTCCCGGAGCTCTGGGCACTTGTCAAAGACGGCACCCAGCTGCTGGGGCGGCAGCTGCAGGATGACCTGGAAGCTCTGGGGCTTGGTGCGTTGGCAGCACTTGATGAAGCCCTCCCACACCTTGGGGTACTTCCACACCTGGACGGGGCGGGGAGGGAGTGATCCTGAGGCGGCGCGCAGGCAGCCACCCCCAAAACCAGGAGAGAGACCTTACCTCGGTGGGGCCCTAATCCCTACCATGGAGCAGATCGCTCTGGGCTACATGCAGCCCTGACCTCCGGCCCTCCAGAGGACCCTGTGCCGTTCTCTCTCTGATCCCAAGCAGTCAAGGCATGAGGGCCACTCAGGAAAAGAGGAGAAGGAAATGGGAGTGGCCCTGTCACGAAAGCAGTCTCCGTTCACTCCCACACCAGCCCTGCTAGACAGACGATGCCCAGGGAGGCGCAGAACTGGGACTTGAACCCAGGGTTGTCTGAATCTGCGTTGCACCTCTAAGCCAGATGTTGCCAAGTGAACCTAGCCGGAGAGCTTACGAGTGGGGTTTGTTTCTTACTTGATCATGTTATTTCTAAAAACCCAGATTTCAAGCTTCTCTTGGAAACAGGGCCCATCTTTCAGCCCTAGCGTGCATCCTGGCTGGGGGCAGAGGTAGCGGCAAGGGGCACTATGCCTCTGCTCCTACCATCCGATGGCCATCCTGGAGTGGTTAGCGCCCCCTGTGGGGCTGTCTTGTCTTGGCCCAGGGCGGGGCCAAGGGCCTGCGGGTGCCTAGAGCGCACTCCCCTCCTGGCTCCCCGTGGGGGGCAGCAGGCAGGCCTCCAGTCTTCCGCGTGTCCTGCTGCGGTGCACCGCCTGTGGGGCCAGGGTGGTCACCAGGGTGCTCGGGGCGGGTTACCTGCTTCATGATGAGGCGGGACAGGATGTTCATGACGAACCCCCCCAGGCGGGGGTACATGGTCAGAGACTGGATGACGGTCCTCATGAGCAGCATGGGCAGGGGGCTCTGCTCCATCAGCTGCTGCATCACCACGGCCAGCACCTCCGATGTGTACACGTTCCGCTCCGCAAAGCACAGGTTGGTGGCTGCGAGGAGGCGGAGAGTGGGCCTGTCCTCTTTGCCCGCCTGCCCCCTGGGAGGTGGGAGCCCCACCACCCTCACAAAGCCCCATCATCTGCCCTTGTGAGTGGAGACCTAGCCTTCACTTCCTGAAGCTCCAGACGCAAGGGACTTCCTCGCCCAGCAGGTCCCTGAGGGGATACTGTGGCCTGGTCCTTGGAAAGCCTGAAGTCTCGGTTCAAGGTTAAAGACATGTCCAGCTCCCAGGAGCCCCATGCTGGGCAGAGCAGGCAGACCTTGGCCCATTTTCTTTGGGGACAACCCATGGAAAGGCTGAGGCAGGAAAGACAGGTTGCCAAAGCCTGGGGGCCCATTCTGGCCTGCCCTTCCCCCCACACCAGAGAGGGAAGGCAGCTTTGACTTCCATAAGCCCCCCTCATAGGAGAGCTGCCCTCCACCAGCAGGCTGGTCTAGGGGCTGCCCACTCCCCGTCCTGACCAGGGCCTAAGGGTGTGTGCTGGTGCTCAAGGGATACCAGGTGTGAGGCTATGTGGGGTACACAGTCCCCAGAATAAGTGAGGGAGGAGCAAGAGGAGGAAGCATGGGCATATGAAGAGCTCCCCAGTTCAACACCCAGTGCGGAGAAGGGCTCAAGGAGGGTGTGTACAGTATGGGCATCCATGAAGGCAGGCAGGCCTTGGGGTCCGTTCCGTCAGGAATGGGTTGTGGCACCCCCAAAATCAGCAGGATTGGCAGTGCTCTGATCCACTGTGCTGATGGGGAGACCCCAGGAACTGCCTCTGAACCCCTTCTTCCCCAAACACCACTTGCCATGTGAGTCTGTCAACCAGGAAGTCTTTATTGAGCCAGAAGAGAGGCCCCCAATCCTTGAGAGGCTAATGGAGAACAGGGGTAGGTGCCTATAAGGAATGAGGGGCTCCTATAAGGAACAGGGGGAGGATGGAGGCATTACAGGAGTACAGGCAGGAAGGAGACTGGATGGGTATCTGGCAGGTATCTGGGCCAGAGGACAGTGTAGAAGGGAAGGACAGTGCAGAAGCCAGAGTGAACCTACCAGAAACCAAGAAAGCTCCTCCTCCTCCCTTCCGGGTAGTGGCTGGCTCCTGCCTGCTCTGCCTGAAAGGGTCCACAACCAACCCCTGTCCTCCCCCTCTGCTCCGGTCTTCTCCCGGGCCTCCCACCCAACCCTCTAATCCACCCTCCATAGCAGCCTGAGGGGTTTTTAAGCAGCTTGCTCTGACCCCATACCTCCCAGAGGCCCTCCAGAGATCAAGTCCAGTCTCCCACTGCGGCCTATGAGCTGCCGTGTGGATGGGGCCCAGGCACGGTTTTCTTAATGCTTCCAGCCTGACCTCTCTTGACCAGGCCCTTCTCCTAAAGCACAAGATCTAACCAGCTTCACCTCTGCAGTTCCAGAACCAGGCCATGCCAGCACATCTCTTGGCCTCTGCAAATATTCTTGCTTTCTCTGGAATCATCATCTCCCCTGCTACCTCACCTCTACTCATCCTTCTGTGGTTTCCGTTCCAGTGTCCCCTTGGGGCTCCCGTCTCAGCTCTGCTCACTGTGGGTTGTTATTGTTTGGGGACAGACTGTGAGAGCCTGAGGGAGGACCAGGGCTGTCTCCATGCCAGCAGTGCCCAGCACAGGGCTGAGCAGAGGTGTCCCATGAGTTGTCTGAACTGCTGCACCAGACCACTGGGGGCAGGTCTGGTTACAGAAAAACCCACTAAAGAAAGAGGGTGGTTTACAAGGGGAGTGAATGCCATGAATGAATGCTTATCCTGGGTGGCTCAGTCGGTTAGGCGACCGACGAGCTCAGGTTCATGACCTCATGGTTCGGGAGTTCGAGCCCCACATTGGGGTCTCTGCTGTCAGCACAGGGTCTGCTTCGGAACCTCTGCCCCCATCCCTCTCTTCCCCTCCCTTTCTCGTGCTCTCTCTCTTAAAAACAAACATTTAAAAAGAGATAAATAAATTTAAAAAGGACAGGCCTTGACAGTATCTCCAGGGACCTGGCCACAGGTCACCTGAGCCACCTGCCACAAGGCTTTTTTTCTCCCGGGGACTAAATCTGGGTCTGTGAATGGGGTCAGTGGGATGGTGGGGGTCTGTGAATCCCCTCAAATTGTACACAAACTGTGTGAGCCTACCGTCCTTGGGGGTGGGCACACCGCTTCCCTGACATCATCAAAGGGCTACCGTGTGTAAAAAGGCCACTCCCAGGGGCACCCAGCTGGCTCGGTTGCAGGGGCATGTGACTCTTCACCTCGGGGTTCTGGGTTTGAGCACCACGCTGGGTGTAGAGATTACTTAAACAAATTTAAAAAAATAAAAAGGCCACTCTGGATGCTGAGCTTCGAGCCTTTTCACTTTACTGTTCTTTCAGCCTGTTCAGTACCGTTCAGGAAGCCTTAGTGCCTCCTTGGTTGTGGTGTGTGTTTTGATTCTCCGTAAGCTCCTCTCTTGATCTAAAAGATCCTGACAGAACTTGCTGAGGAAGGCTAGGAAATAGGGTAGTCTTCAAAGAAGCTACTTGAGGCCAGACGTGAAACTAAGTGGCCAGGGGAAGACCCCACTCCTTGCTCTTAAAGGAGAGAGTCAAAGACAGGTGTCATCTGAGTGGAGCGGGTGACAGTAGGGGCTTTCACCTTGGTGGGGAAGCAGGGCTTCTGGACCAGAGACCTCCCTCGGAGAGGAGCGGGAGAGGGTAGTGCTGAGGAGAGCTGACAGACAGAAGTCTTCCTAAGGGAGGTGGCCTGAGACCCAGGGCACCACGCGCGGGCGGAACTGGCAGAGCCAGAGTCGGGTTTATCGGACATCAGATCCCGCTGTGTTCTACTACACCACTTAGCTGTGTGTGGCCCTGAGCAAGTTACTCAATCTCTCCGGAACCTCCATTTCCTCATCTAGAACACGGAAGTCGGCATACTCACCAGGTAACGGGCGGTGTGCAGGGCTTGGCAGGCCCGCAGGGCACTGAAGACAGCCGGGCTCAGTGTTAAGTGCTCACTAAGTGGCGACGGCAGCCATTGTGAAGCTGCTGATTGTGGTGAGCCGAGCCGGCCAGCCTGTCCCCAAGCCCCTTGCCCTGGGGGCACATTCTCCTGCCTCGACCAGAGCCCAAGAGCCCAGACCAGACTGTGCACCTACTCCTTGTCCAACAACCGCCCTGGTGCGCTCCATCTGCTCGGCTGGCCACACCTCTGCCCCTGCTCGGCCGAGGGCTTGGCTTCCTTCATTCCTCGGGCTGGGCCTGGGGAGGGAGGGGCTCCCCACCTTTCTTGAGGGCTACTCTGTGCCAGCGCATAGTAGATGCGCCAGTTCCTCCAAGGAAGGGAGGGAGGGAGGAGAGGTGGCGGGAGGACAGGAAGGAGGGTGGGCATCCAGAGCTGAGATGGGGTTGCAGGTGGCACAATCTCCAACTTGGCAGATTCCAGCAGGGACATGTGGGTGACTGAGGCTCTTCCCCGGGTCCGCAGCAGCCAGGCCACTTGGGGGAGGGGGTATGGGGGGAGCGCCTCACCTTTGATGATGGACTTCATGTCACACTTCACCGAGTCAATGTTGTGCAATGCGATGAGAAGCTCTCCAGGGTTCAGCGGGGACAAGGCCGAGTTCCCTTCACCTGCAGCGGGTGTGAGAGGGAAGGCGAAGGAGACAGTGTGGAAGCCGAAGTGAATAGCTGGGCTCCCCAGATCAGGGGAGTGGTGAGTGAGGGTGAGGCACCCTCTGCTTCAATGGGACTGCGGGGACAGAGGGCTAGAGCAGGGGAAGAAGATGGACTAAATGCCACTCCTTCGGGGAAGCCCTCCTTCACAGCCCAAGGCCTTCATCTTGCTCTCTTCTTCCCCTCAATGGGTTCCTTTCCTCCTCAAGGAAACTTCTGGTACGGTCCAGCAGTTTCTCTCCCTCCTCCCTAGGCCGTGCACACAGGAGGGCAGGACCCCAGCACAGCACAGACGTGGGCGGGCATTCGCTGGACAGGCCAGGCCAGGCCGGGCAGTGGGCTTACTGACAGCGCTCCGAGGCAATGTGGGGACGCGCCAGGGCAGACGGCACTCTGCCAGTGCTGTGCTAAGGGTCCCAGACGCTCTTGCGTGTGGGTTTTAAATCTCCATGTTATGTGTGCAACAGACAGCCTCCACTCCCTCCCTAGCACCGGCCACTGGCATGAGGGGACAGGAGGTCATTTTTTGACACCAGGTAGCTTCTCTCCCTTGGGAGTTCTACTTCGTTTCTTTCTGACCACGTCCAAGACGTCACCTACCGTGCTGGGTGCCCAGCAGGCGGTTGAAGACCTCTTTCACCACAATGGGGTTGAGTTTGATGAGCTTTGGCAGGGCCTGGATCACTTCTTTCTGCAGGCGGAGGGCAGAGAGGCAGGTCAGATGGTACCCCCCCCATCCCAAATGCTCGCCCTGAGGAGGTGAGGCGATGCTCTGGCCTCACCACACCCCCTGACACTTCCCTCCTCTTGCTCCCTCTGCTCCCTTGGGGCTGAGCTTTGTCTCCAAGTCAATGGACCTGACGCAGCCCCAGCTCATCGTCCCCATCTGAGCCTTCCTCATGTCACATGCCCCGACAGCCCCTGCAAGGGGACAGTGTGGCCATCATCTCTTTACACATGAGAAGACTGAGGCCCGCTAGGGCTCCACAGCCTGTTGGGAAAAAGACCCAAGCAGGGGAAGCACATAACGGGCTGTCTCTGCAGTTTCATGCAGGCCTTGGGACAGTCGGGGGGCGGGGGGAGGCAGGGGGCCACTGCGATCCTCACTCAACAGGAGGAAACCGAAGCGCAGAGAAGGGGGCGGCCTGCTTAAGGTCACAGAGGATGAGGCAGAGTTGAGACTGACCCCCTAAGGTGAGGACCTCTGGGCTGGGCCGGCAAGTATCTGACGTGGTGGTGCCCGCCTCCCCGCCATCCCTGCCCTGCCGTGTCTTCATCTGTGAGGGCACCTGGACACCCGCTCCGTACCTTCTCCAATCCATTGAGTACAGGGATGAGGAAGCGGACATCTGGCAATCGCTTGTGGTAGAGATCCCGGACCCGCTTCACCAGCTCCGGGGAGGGCGGGACTGCAGGCAGAAGCAGCAGGAGCACGGCGGCGGGGGGAGGGGAGTGGGGGTGGTGAGGGTGAGCACCGAGGGGAAGGTGCAACGAAGGCGGCTGTGTGCGAGGGGAGGGGCGGCCAACTCCATTTCGGAGCAGGAATCTTTGGCCGTTGGTTTCTCAAACGCATTCGGCAATACACCCCACAGCCCTGACCGTCAGGTGCTGGGAAGGGGAAGCGGGGAGGAAACGGATGGAAGGTGGGGACCCCGGGGGCACCTTTGTCCGTGAGGCTGTGCAGACATCGTGTGACCAGCGTCTCTGCTCCCTTGGGACAGTTTTCTACTAGCAGGAGCAGCTCTGGTGAGTTCATGCCCATTCCTCGGATCTGGAGGGAGAGAGAGGGATGGCAGGCTGGGGAAGGGGCTGGGTGAGGGGGGGAGGGCGAGGGGGCCCAGGAAGAGAGCTCAGGGAGGCCCAGATGTCAGAGGCAGGGTGGCTGGCGGGGGGGGGGGGGGTCACAGGACTCTGGGGCAAGAATTGGGGACAGAAAGAGATCTTAAAAGTTCTCATCACCAGAGAAAAAACAAACCATATGAACTGAAAGATGTTAACCGAGCTGTGGTAATCATCATTTTGCAACACACACACACACACACACACACACACACACACATACACACACGAAACCATTGTTTTACACCTCACGCTAACACAATGCTACGCACGCCAATTTCACCTCAGTGAGATTGGGAAAAAGCAGCCTTGAAGAACTGGGGGAAATGTGGGGGTGGTAGGAGGGGGCAGGGTGGCGGCGGCATCTGGGCTGCTTCTACCCCCTTCTCACAGGCTACAGACTTGCCGAAGCCCCCAGGCCTTCGCCAGTGCCGGCCACCGATTTAGCAGGCCAGGCCCTTCCTCGCTGTCACCTCTGACCTAACCCGCCCTCTAATGCCCAACCTGCCCTCCACTTCCTTGGTGAAGACCTTTCAGGCTTCTAAAGGCATCGGTGACTGCCAGTGTCCCCTGGCTCAGATCGGGGCTCGTCTGCAGCCTGCCCCACTCCGGAAGCAACAAATGCAGGGACTGCAGGGCCCGGCTTCAAGGGCTCACGCCTTCCTCTGCCAAGAAACGTTCATAATCACCCGGGAAGCGGCGGTCTTTGCCCTCCAGCTCACCTTGAAAACAGAAGAACCTGCTTCCTCCTCGCAGGCCGCTATTACCCCCATGCTACAGGTGAGGGCGGCTGAATCTGGGCATCTGGGCGGCTATTTGGGAATTAGCATGACTGTACTCCCTCCTTTTATGTTAGAAATTTTCCATAATAAAAAAAAAATCAGGGACAGAGATACACAAAAAAGTGGTTTCAAATCCAGTTGCATATCGGAAGGGCAGACAGCCTGAACTGCTTCTCACGTGGGTGGTCTCGTGGCACGGAAGAGAGGAGCAGGAGGGCCTTGTGTAATGACAACTAAAGACTGCGGCAGGCAAGGCAGGGGAGGGCCAGCTCATAAACAGTGTAACAGTGACACGGATGTCTGCGTGCATGAGGTCACGGGACCCCTGCGCAGCAAGCTTGGGGGACGGAGTTATCCTCGATATTCTTCCTGAAGAGGTGTCAGTTTGCAGAGTGGGAAAGTGAGAGGCAGAATATGAATGCAGATCTGTCCAACTCCAGGCCGGTAACTGCGGGGCTACCCTGCTGTCCCTTCACTGGCAGCTGGGGCATGTGGGCCACCCCCACGCTACGGAGCCGCTCAGCCCGGGGTGGTGACCACTAGTGCCCAGCACACGCCAAGGTGGAGATACCAGGGGAAGGGCTGGACGTGGGGCGTCGGCCCTGCCCACGGGTGGGCAGAGCCTGGTGGGCTCAGGGGCCTCACCGGCTGCTCGATGACCCTCAGCACCGTCCGCTTGATGTCGGCGATGGCCTCAGTGTACACGGCTGCCAATTCGTGGATCAGCTTGTGGTTCTGAGGCAGGAGAGCCAGGTAGAGGTACAGACACTGCTTTACTGTCTCCTCGGTCCAGGGTGCAGCTACCTCTGATAGGGCAGGGGGTGGGGATCAGGGACCACTCTCCTCCCAACCACCCCTGCCCTCAGTGTCTGTCCCTTCTAGGGGTGGCGGGGGGTGGTGGTGGGCACAGATGGGAGGCAGGCCTGGGAAGCAAACTGTTCTAGGGCAGGAAGCCAATCATCAGGGAAATGGGATGGGGCTCCCCTCTGCACTGGAAGTCCCTTGTCCTCCTTGTCTCTGACCATCAATCCACTGAAGAGCCAGAGGGATCTTTCCAAAGTGAAGTCCCTCTCCTGCGCAGCACTCCCAGGACAAGTCCCTAACCCCTCACCTTGCTGTATTTGCCAGAGGCCGTATGGGGCAGCCCCCGCCCCTGGGCTCTGTGCTCTGGCCACATCCTACTTCTGACAGCCCCGCAGAGCCCCCACAAGTCACTTGGTACACATCACTCCTTTGCGTGCAACGCTGCTGTCCAACTCCTCTCTCTGTATCTCACCCTTTGGGCCTCAAACAACAGCGTCTCTCCTAGGAAGTCCTCAGGGCACCTGGGCTGTGCTGGGGCCCCTATTCTCTCAGAAGGCCCTGTGCTTCCTGTCACAACTTGAAACTTACAGTTTTTTTTTGTTTTGTTTTGTTTTTTTTAATTCTAAGTAGGGGCGCCTGGATAGCTCAGTTGGTTAAGCATCTGACTCTTGGTTTCAGCTCAGATCATGATCTTATGGCTCATGAGATCGAGCCCCACATCGGGCTCTGTGCTGATCGCGCAGAACCTACTTGGGATTCTCTCTCCCTCTCTCTGCCCTGCCCCACTCATTCTTGTGCGTGCTCTCTCTCTCTCTCTCTCAAAATAAATACATAAACTTAAAACAAAAATTTATTTTAAGTAAGCTCTACACCTGCCATGGGGCTTAAACTCACGACTCCTAGATCAAGAGTCTCACGCACCACTGACTGATCCACCCAGGCGCCCTTGAATCTTCCAGTTTCATGGTCCCAGGGCCTGGGCCTCCCGATCTGTAATTCCGGGGAAGCCGGGGCTTTGCTGAAGGAATAGACCTGTGATGGCCTGTCTGGCCCTTCCCAGAGTGCCATCACAGGCTAGCTCTCCTTGTCCTCTAGCTCTCAGCCCAGCTGCCCCCTGCTCCAGGATTCTCTCCCTGACCCTGGCTGGGGTTAGATGCCCCTCTTCCTGCAGCCCCCAGGCTTGCTCGTTCTGGTTCTTACTGCCTGGCTGTCTTCCCTAGTAGGCTGAACAGTGCTCAGTCCCCACCGGGGACTGTTCCCAGGGCCCAGCCTGGAGCCTGCAGTTCAGCAGGTGCTCAACACGCATTTGATGAAGCCTCAGCAAACCTGTATCCTTGTCGGCTCCAAACAGCACAGACGGCGGGTTGGGGTGGACCAGGAGCTGCAGGTAGTTGAGGGCAAATTTCTCCACATACTCCCGCAGCTGCTCCTTCTCGTACATGCGCTTGATGAACAGCAGGGCCTGGGAACGCACCTGAAGAGAGAGTGGGGGCAAGACAGTGGAAGGGGGAGACCACTGTACTGAGCCTGGCAGTACTGGTGGGAAAACAAGCCCAAGACTGAGAAAGGCCTAAACTCCCTGAGTTACCTGTGCCTCAGTCTGCTCACTGGCACAGGAGAGAGGTTTCCTGGCCCAGGTCAGGGCCCGGCATCGCCTCTCCATCTACCTGCCCGGCCCTCTCTCTTACCTCTCTCTCTTGCCTTGTTCGCTACATTCCAACCAGAATGAGCTTTCCTCAGTTCCTCAAAAGTGACAACAGTCTCCCTGGCTTTGAGACTTGGTACAAAAGGTTCCCACTCCCCAGAATGCCCGTCACTGGCTCTATCCCACTTTACTCAGACATCGCCTGCGGGGAGCCCTGAGGACAGGGACTGTTCTCGGGCACTGCTCTGTCCCCAGCAGTACTGAAGGGCCGAGCCAGAGTCTACATCGAGGGTCTGCTCAATGAATGGACACACGACACCAGGAAAGGAACTGGCGAAACACTAGATGGAGCAGGGACGAGTCAAGAGCCCTCTCAATCACACGCAGGCACACACCTTGTTTCGTCTGTTCAGTTAACACCCACCTGCTTGGATTTCAAGTCTTGGCTCACCAGCTCCCGCCTCCAGAAGCCTTAACTCCCGGCCCTGCCCGTCCCCCCATCAGGCAGTCCAGGCCCCACCCCAGGGCACCCACAGCTGCATGTGCTGCTCTAATGCCACTCCGCTCCATGAGCTATGTCCTCGCTGGGTGCTGACAGGCCACACGACTCCTCTCCTGTCAGCACCCCTCACCGGGCCCAAGCACGGCAGCAGGCCTTAAAAGGGGCTCCCCAACACGGGTGGCGCTAAGAGGGAGAGCGGGACCCTTCCTGGGAGGAGGAGTGTGTATACACATGTGTATATCCAAGCAGCTTCGTGTCACCATAAATGAAAACTAACCACCAGGAACACACTACCGCAGGAAGGGCGTTAGGCCCAGACGGGACTTTCGGGGGGAATGTGGAAGGGGCCGGGCCAGCTCCTCAGGACACAGGGAGGGCTGAGTGAAGCCCAGCTCAGGGTGGCGGGGATCACCTTGTCCTTCTCATGGGAGCTGAGGTCTAGCAGGACATGCAGGTACTGGAACTGGCGGGACGGGCGCTTGAAGATCAGGTCTCGAAGAGTGGACATGCCCAGGTAAGTGCGACTCTGGCAGGAGGGAGGGAGAGCGGAGCTCGGCCCAGCTTCAGCGTGCCTAGGGGATTTCTCCCTCGCCTCCCTCACATCTAATACTGGGCAAAAAAGGACCTGGTCCCTCACAGAATCCCCTTTCACCAGGTCTAGGCTGTGTGCCACCTCTTTCCAGGTCCCTGTCCCCACCCCCCAGGGCTCCTGCATGCATCTACCTAGCTGCTAGGGGCTGGGGGCCACCTGCCACCCGGCCTTACCTCGTCCTCGCAGTACTTGCGAATCACCTCCAGGGCACTCTCAGTGATCAGCGGTGCCTCTAGCACAACCTTAGTGAAGATCCTGCCAGAGAGGAAGGGAGAGGAGGGGCTGCAGAGACGCTTCCCAGCCCTGCTGGAGCCGAGCGGGCAGGGCTGCCCCTCACGTAACAGCCTGCTCCAGCCCCTGGCTACAGAGCTCTGGAGGCAGATGCAGCAGGACTCAAGCGCTGCCAGCTGGGTGACTCACCTCTCCGGAACTCCGTTTCTCCCTTCCGCCAAAGGAGGATTCCTAACGTCACTCATTTATCACAGTGATGGAAGGGAATGAGGGGGAGTGGGGATGGGTACTGACTTTCAGATTGGTGGCCCAAAGTGGCTGCTTTGAGGTGACCCTGATTTGACATTGTGACGGGGTGAGAAAGAGCCAGCCATGCAAAGAGTTGGGGGGAGAGCATTCCAGTTACAGAAGCAGGAACTGGTAAGCCCTGAACTTGGCATGTTCAAAGGTCAGAAACAGAAGGCCAGGGTAGCTACGGTTTGGGGGCAGTGAGGAGTAGGGGGGCAGAAAAGGAAGGTAAAGAGGTTGGCAGGAATTGGATTATGTAGGTCTCATAAGGCACAGAAAACAGGCTGCATTTTATCCCAAGAGCAACAGAGAATCATGGAGGGTTTTTAGTGGGTAAGTAACAAGCAAGCATTTACATTATAAAACGTCACCCAGGCTGCTGTGTGGAGAATGGACAGATAAGCAGGAGATCGAGGACAAGGAGGAAGCTACAGAAGCCACTCAGGCGAGAGACGGGGCTGGAGAGAGGACAACCTCCGAGACAACCCCACGAGGCAGACGCTGTTATTTATAAAGACAGGGGCTCAGAGGGTGAGTGAGGCCAACCACGTAGAGGGCAAGCAGCAGGGCCGGGAACAGGCCCAGGGAGCGCGCCCCGGAGCCCACACCGCGTCTGCCTCAAATGTGCCTCCAGAAAGCAGGGAGACTAGGCGGTCTCACGACCGGCACACAGACTTGGGTGGTGAAGAGGGAGGTGATCAGAAACCAGAAAAGGCAGGACACAGGAGAGCGCAGGGCTGTCTCCCTCACCCATCCTTCTGGTCTGGCTTCTCCTGCAGGCCGGAGAGCAGGCGGATAAGGCAGTCCTCGTACTTGTCCAGGGTGCCCGAGGCACCGGCTGCCAGGTAGGCATTGTACTCCTGGTAGAGCCAGGCGAAGGCCAAGTCCAGGCGGGCCCGCACATCCTCCAGGATGAAGGACAAGACCTCGGCCTTCAGGCCCGAGTCAAACTGTGTCACCAGACTGGCCAGGATCTTTATGCGCACCTGACAGGAGAGCGGGTGTCTGTGTTGGCGCGGGGGTGGGCGATCCCAGGCACCTTGTGATCGTGTCTCGTGACTCTTCCTGCTCAGGGACACCCGGTGCAGACCCAGGGTTAGTGAGGAAGGCCAGCTGGAGAACCTCCTACCCCACAGGTCTCATTTGTGTGGGAGGAAAAAAGAGGCAGGGGTGGGGTGGGGATCAATCATCACAGAGTAAAACCGAGTTTGTAAAAGTAGTAAGGACACGGAAAGAGATCCTGAAGGCTTCCCCTAATTTGTACACGGTCGCCTCTGAGGAGGGGAGATCGGAGGCAGGTGGGAGCCAAGGAAGACAGACATGGTACCTCTACGGCCTGGAAATCTTTTTTTTTTTTTTTTTTTTTTTTTTTTTTAACAGAGAGAGTACTCTTATATGCTTCTTGGTCATTTAAAATTAAATTTAAAGAAATGGGAAAAAAGTCGCTCGGCTGAGGTGACAATGCCAGCAAGTGGCAGAATCAGGATTTAGAGCAGGTGGGTCTGAATCTAAGTAAGATCAAGAACACTATTAACCACCAGGAAGAAAGAACACAGCGGCGCCCTCACTTGCAGGGCTCTCTCGTGCAGCCAGCCCTGTTTTGGGCAAGAGCCGTGCGTGTCCACGCTTTTCTTCCTCCTCACTGTTGCCGCCGCCTCCATCTTAAGGAGGGGGACAGAAGTGAGTCATGGAGGGCTGGCGGCCGGCACAGGTGGGACCTGGAGCCAGGGAGGTTTGGGCCTAAGGCCGGGTCTTTCCCGGGATCTAAGGCAGGCTGGTGGGGGGAGGGCGGGGAAGGCGGGGCTGGGGGGAACGGAGCACACCTGGGCTGCCCCACTGCAGGCCACGGCCTTCTCTGCTCGGAGGATCCGCTTCACGGCGCCCAGCTTCATAGCCTCAACCTGGGCGTCGGTCAGGGGCTTCAGCACATCACTCAGACGGAAGATTTTCTTGCGCCCGCCAGCGCCTGCCAGCCTACGTGGGGGAGTAGGGACGGACACGGTGACTCAAAACATCCTTTCTGGAGCACAGGCCCACCAGAGGCCAGATGGAGACCAGCGTCCCCCTCTCAACCCCCTCCCCCAACTCTCCTGCGACTCAGCCATGGTAGGGTGCAGGGAAGGTGAAAGAAGGGGGTGACGTTTTGTCTTTGTAAAGCGTGTAAAGGGAATGCTTCTAGGAGGAGGCAAGGTGGGAGTGCGGAGCTGAATGAGGTGAGGGGACAAGCCGCACAAATATCTGGAGGATGAGCTTTCCAGGTGGAGAGAGCATGAGGCGCCAAGGCCTTCCCGTGGGACCTGCTGCTTCCAGATGAGGACCTGCCTGGTCACTCGAGAGGCCGGGGTGACTGCAGGAAGGGGTGAGGGCAAGGGAGAGCTCGGAGCGCGGTCCAGGCACGGCCCAGGAAGCAAATCATGGCTGGGGATGCGCAGGGACTGGCTGATTTGGTGGTCTGTAAGGGGGATCACAACGAGGAGGAGGAGGACAGCAACCAGAAGCACCTACTACCTGCTGGAATCAGGCTAAATACTTTATATCACATTCCCTTCCGACCTTAAGAGTTATCTAATTTAATTATCAAACACTCACCGTGAACTCACTAATTTTCCCTTGTTCCTTACAGAGAGATACTATCATCCCAACTTTAGGCCTAAGTAAGGGGCATTTTCATGTAAAAGAAAACGACAGTTAAGGCCTGGTGGCTATGGCATTGACTATGGAATCGGACAGACCCTCGTCCAGCCCCACCAGTTTCTCTGTCTCTAACACACGCGCACACACACATGCGTGCAAGCACCAAGAACCAGGCCCCCAGCCCTGCACCTGCACGTGGCAGGGAACTCACCGGGGCTGTGTGACAGGGATGATAGGCTCCGGCCTCCGCTTGGCCTGGGGCGCCTCTTCCTCCAGAGCAGACATGGAGCTGAGGGAGCCCACCACTGAGATGGCCTGGCCCTGCGCCGACAGGCGTCGCTTAATCAGGACACTCTCTGGCTTCACCACCTTTTCCTCCTTGGGCTCCTCCTTGCACTGTTTGGTCTGCTCTACGCCTGAGAGGGAGGTAAGCAAACGGGCTCCAGGAACGTCACCCCCACCTGCTCCCGTCCAAGGACCTCCTGTGTGCTGGGCTCTATTTTAAGCCTTGCATACACAGAACCCGTTTCAATCTGCAGAACTCCATTCTGGAACAGGCACTCTTTCCATCCCCATTTGGCAATACAAGCAAGGCTCAAACTAGAAATGCCATTCACTGCTGGTGAGCGTTGCGAACGGCACAGCCGCTTTGGAGCACCGGTGAGCGGGTTCTAGTAGCTCCGGACATAGCCTCACCTATGAACCAACAATTCCACTCCTTGGTATGTATACTCCAGGAAAATGAGAGCGTGCAGGTGCCAAAACACTTACACACACACAAAGCTCCAACCACCCCCCCACAGCCCAAACAACCGACCAAAAACACCTGTACACAAACATCTGTACAGCTTCATTCAGAGTGGTCAGAAACCGGACACAAGCCATAGGCCCATCACCAGGGGCACAGACACATTGATGGCCTAGCCACGGAAGCAAATTCTACTGCACAGAACCAAATAAACTGCTGGGTCCCCCAACAACAGGGATGCAGCTCTCAGCAACTTGTGTCGGGCAGGAGCCACACTCTCTGTGATCCCATTTTATGTGAAATTCACGACAAGGAAAAATTAATCTATGGAGACAGGAATCAGAAAAGCGATGATCTCAGGAAGTGGGATGCCATGAGTGCTGACTGGTGGGCGCAAGAAGGAATGTTCTGGAGTGCTGGGAATGGTCTGTATCTTTCTCTCTGGATGGTGACTACACTGGTGTGTTCACTTTATAAAAATTCACAAAGATGTACAGTTCAGAGCTGTGTCTCTCTGTACATAATTGATAGCTCACTAGTACTATTAATGTAGGAAAGCACCTGAGTCTCAGAGAGGTTAAGTAACGTGACCAACATTACACAGCTATTAATTAAGTGGCTGAGGCAGTCTGGCTCAACTCAGACCTCACACCCAGGTTTGCTGGATTCAAAGCCCAGGGCCTGAAAATATCAAGCACTCAATGTTCTACTGGGCTTGTAACTATTTACACCTGACATCTCCTGTGAGTTTCACGCGTACCACCAGGAAGAGGTGCCGCTCCAGTAAGGAGAAGCCGGCAGCCCCAGTGCCAGCCCCGGTCCAGGTCAGCTCCACAGGACACTCACCTGGCCCCAGTCCCGCAGCCGTCATCTGTGTGGCCATGAGCCGAGCCAGGTGCTTGATCTGGGCTTCGGTGCCTGCTGATTCCACAGGGGTATAGATGGCTTGGAAGGAGGCGGGCATAGCCTCGGGCAGGTACACCATACTGATGAGGACCTGTAGGACGTCCAGGGAGAGGGGCCCTTCCTTACTCACTGACTCAACAAGCATCTGTTCCACGCCCAGGCCAAGGCTGGGCAAAGGACAGTGACTACGACAGTCCTGGGCCTGCTCTCAGGGGGCTCAGACTCCTGGGGAAGTCAGAGAGAGAAAACGAGCAATGATGCAGCGTGGTGCACGAGCGAGGGAAGTAGTGAGTGCCATGGGACACATCGGGAGGGCCAGAGGTGGCTTTGGCTCCCTGGGGCAGCGGCACCTAGGCTGAGACCTAAGAGGAGGGCAAGTTTCAGACTGACATAGAGGAACATCTCGCAGTGGGAGGGGGTGCATATTCCAGGTATAGGATTAGCAGAATCCTGCCCAGAGATGGGAAGTTCCGTGAAGAATGTTATATGAACCAGAAATTGGCTTTTAGAAAATCCATTGGGGCGCCTGGGTGGCTCAGTCCATCTAGCACCCGACTCTAGATTTCAGATCAGGTCATGATCTCACGGTACATGAGTTTGAGCCCCATACCGGGCTTTCTGCTGACAGCATAGAGCCTGCTTGGGATTCGCCGTCTCCCTTTCTCTCTGCCTGTCACCTTTGCACACACATGATCTCTCTCTCTCTCTCCCCCCCTCTCAAAAATAAGTAAACATTTGAAAAAATAGGTTAAAAAACCCCACATCCTAACGAGAACTTATCCATTTTGGTCAGGAGCTGGTAACAAAAGGTAATGTGAAACTCCCTACACGCTTAGAGGTTTAAATATGTACCCGAAATAATAAAATAATTAGAACAGAGAGATACTAGAATAACTACAAATCAAAATGTGTGGGATGTGGCTAAAATGTTACTTAGATGGAAAATCAGATCCTTAAATGTTTACGGGGGAAAATCTGGCTGAAAACTTTTAAGCCAAGCACGTAACTTAAAACTCTGGAGGGCGGGGGGGGGGGGTGGTGGAAGGAAAGCAGCAGGAAAGAAATAAAGACAACAGCAATAAAACAGAAAGGGTTACACAAGAGTATCAACAAACTTCTAGAGCCAGCTCTAGACCGAAAAGCAGCAAACTGATGGCAAGACTGAACGGCGACAACAAAGAGTAAGAAGACAGTATGAGGAACCAAAACGCTGCACGTTCCTGACAAACGGCAGGTATTACAAAAGTAAAAGGCTCTTGTGAAGAGCTTCAGCCAATAATTTCAAAAGGACAATTTCCCAGGATGTGAAGAGGACAGACGAGGTACACTGACTTAATGGAAGCATAATCAGACAGGGCCTAAGGCAAGCTGCCTTCAAATCTTATCTGGAAGGAAATGGGGAGCCACGGCGGGGGTTGGAGCAGGGGAGCCAGGGAAATGGCAGGCCCCATACTTCAGGAAGATGCCTCTGGCTGCCGCAGGGAGAGTGGAAGCCAGAGCCAGGGAGTAGGCAGGGGTGGGGATGGGGGAGGTGATGGAGAAAAGGGAGAAGGACTGGAGGAAAGGCAAAGAGCTTAACTCCCAGGTTCTCGGGCTGGGAACTGGGAGGCCGGTGTGCCAAGAACGCAGAGGGGGCCATGGCCTGGAGACGAACACAGGGAGACATTCTGCAAGTTTAGTTCTGATGTAACGGGTCTGCGGGGCCTGTGGAACATGTGCGGGGAGAACGATGCGTGAGGTAGACGCGTCTCCAGGCCGGGAGCTCGCCCAAGAGATCTGAATGCGACAGACAACTCCTTGCTACCCTGGTGACAAAAATTCCACTCCATGCCCCCAACAACTAACCTCCCTGGAGCTTCTAGGCAGAGAGCAGGGAAGGCTGAGGGGGGCTGCAGGGGAAGAGACGCTGTCCAGGAGCACCTGATGGAAAGGTCTCAGTGCTGCTACAGCCTGAGGACTGAGGGGAGACACGCACCCCTGCCGCCATCAACTCAAACCAGCAGTTCTTTCAGTGTAGAGCAGGATATCTTTGAGAATCTAAGGAAAACGCTGGCCATCCCGCCCCACCAACGCCAATCCCACGCCACTTAGCAAACAAGTCATGGAGTTTGCTCCCCAGTTAATACACCCTCTGTTCAAAGGAGAGGAGAGAGCGAGAGGGGATGGATTTGGACGGGGACTCAGACTACCCAAAGAGGGACTGCTGGGGGTGGTGACGAGGGACCTCCTAAAGGAGTAAAGAGAAAAGGTCCATCCAAGGTTGAGAGGGCCCATGGGATCACACCCTCCCAACACGGAGAACAGAGGTGTTCTGGGACTTACGCCAACTGTGGGGGGGGCAGCATGGAGTGGAAGGGTAGGGAAAGCCACCCTCCCCACCCTGTGGGAAATGGCCCCCATCCATCCTCACCAGATTGGCCACGTTGTCAGGTGTCAGTAAAGGCTGCAGGAACTCGGCTGTGATGTCCGTGTCTGACTGGCCTGTGATCTGGGCTGAGGCCTTTGAGGTTCCCGACGGGCCCGGCTCCAAGTCCTTGTCCTCGTCGTCTTCCCCCAGGTTGGGCTCTGGGAGAGGGAAGGCGAGGAGATTCTGATGCTAGAGCGAGCACCGGGCCCTCCTTCCTCTCACGGGGCCCCGGGGGGTCCCTGCCTCCAGGTGACCTCGGCAAACAGGAGCGGTGCAGTGAACGCAGACATTTGTGAAAGCACCACATGACCTGCGGAACGACCTGCCTCTCTCTAGGCCTCATTCTCCTCATCTGGGAAATGGGAATAAGCCACATCAGCCCGGCCAATCACACTGAACTCCCAGAAGATGAAAAAGTTAACTAATAATTTCACCAAGCTTGTTTAAAAACCTCTATCTTTGGAGATGCCTGGGTGGCTCAGCTGGCGGGGCCTCCGACTTTAGCTCAGGTCATGATCTCGAGGTGAGTTCGAGCCCCACGTCAGGCTCTGTGCTGACTGACAGCTCAGAGCCTGGAGCCTGCTTCGGATTCTGGGTCTCTGTGTCTCTCTGCCCCTCCCCAGCTCATGCTCTCTCTCTCTCTCTCTCAAAAATAAACACTAAAAAACAAAAAAAAAAAAAAACACCAAAAAGCCTCTATCTTTGAAATATTGCTCAACCTCACCAAGAATCAAGAAAATGTAAAAGCCACCTAATGAGATATCCTTTTTGCCTATATGACTGACAAAAAAATAAATACATAAAAAGCCTGGTAGTGACAGCTGTTAGGAGGAGTGTGGACTGTGGAAATGTAAACGGGTACGGCCTTTTGGAAGGGCGATTTGACTGAAGGCCAAAATTCACCATGTGTACACCTTTCTGACCCAGCAAACCTAGTTTCAGGTGTTGACCCTAAACACATAAGTCACAGCTAGAATGAAGGTGAAACGTACAGAGAATTCACTTCGCCACTGACCACACAATGACAAACGGCACAGAGCTTCCATCAGGAACGGGCTGGCCCCTCCAAGTACAGGGATTCCAGCTCAAGGACCAAAACTAGACTTTGAGGCTCAGAGAAAAAGCCTTACATACAAACATGTTCCTGGAAGCGGTGTTTATAAAGGCGGAAAAGCTGGAATGTTTAACAGGGAGATGATTTAAATAGATTATGACAAAAATAGGATGCCATGTTATAAAATTTTTTTTTTTTAAGTAGGTTCCACGCCCACTTGGGCTTGAACTCACACCCCCCTGGTCAAGCATGGCTGTGTTCTACTGACTGAGACTGCCAGGCACAGCTGTTAGGCAGCCTTTTAAAAAAGTTTGCAACGGCATGTTAACAAAAAGCTGATGGTCTGCATTAACGGAGGGCACGGGTATATACAATTCAGTTACAAAATGTCAAACAGATTAGGCACCTCACAAACCTGCAAATGGCTAACGAATGCCTAAGAAATGTAAAGGGACTCCAGCCTGACTCCAACACGTGCAAGAAAGCAAATCTAAACCCAGGATACTGTTTACGCCATGGCGGTTTCCAGAACATTGAGGGCTGTACGAGTGTAGTGACTGGCATTCGCACGCTGCTGGGATTGTGTACGAAGTGCACAACTGTTTTTGGAAAACAGTTTCGCAGTGGCTATGAAGAATTTCCGTGTACCCAGTAGCAATGGGTGCACCCAGTGCTCGGATCTTAGTTTCTGAAACTACTCCCTACTTAAAAGAATCCAGAGCTCCTTAGAGGAAAGGGTGATTCCAAAGCTGGGGTAAGTAAAGTCTAGAACATCTTGTTATGCCAGAAAGTAAAAAATGCTCAAAAAAACTCATGGGACACATTAAAGGGTCATCGGAGCCAGCTCAAAGGCTCCCACTGGCTAAATATGAGGCATTATGAGTAGCAACAGTAATGGGTTACAACCCAGAGAAGAATCCACAAGTCCAACTGATAACACAGTAGGGAGAAGAAAGCTCTTCCTTACGGAATGCCAGCTAATAAGTGCAGAAGGAAATCTTCTCCTAAGCATTCTAGCAATACCAGATGCAGGCAACGATCATCAACAGATGTTAAAGCCACTGGGTCAAAATTTGAAGGGGAACAGGTATTGTACACAATACAAGTACCTCCCTCAATTTAGTATTTACAAAGGGAAAAAGGGGTGCCTGGGTGGCTCAGTCGGTTAAGTATCTGACCCCTGGTTTCAGCTCAGGTCATGATCTTGCGGTTTGTGAGTTCAAGCTCTGCACTGGGCTCCACGCTGACAGTGTGAAGCCTGCTTGGAACCTAGGGCGCGCCTGGGAGGCTCAGTCAGTTGAACTTCCAACTTTGGCTCAGGTCACCATCTCATGGTTTGTAGGTCTGAGCCCTGTGTCGGCCTCTGTGCTGTCAGCTCAGAGCCTGGAGCCTGCTTCGGATACTGTGTCTCCCTCTCTCTTTGTCCCTTCCCTGCTCGCACTGCTTCTCTCTCAAAAATGAATAAACATAAAAAAAAAATTAAACGGGAAAAGTACACTTTATAGTAGAGAAACCTGGTCAAAACCATTTCAAACAAGTGATCAAAGTTGGCATCACCAGTAGTGGGACACACGGACATCATCGCCTCCTGAGCCCACACAGAGGTGGTCAGGGCATCATCACTTCTGCGGCGTTGCTGCCCGAAGTGCAGAACCCGGATCCAATCAGGAGGCAGAGCAGGCAAACCCAAACAGAGGGACATTTTACCAAACAGCTGTCCTGGACTCTTAACAATGTCAAGGTCATGAAGCGGAGGAAGGCTGAGGAACTGAGTAGGGAGACTCAAGGGTCACGACAACCGAACGCAATGAGTGATCCTCGCCTTCCCAGGGGTACGCGGGAGTTCTCAGTGCTATTCATGTGACCTGTCTGCAGGCGCAAAGCTACTTCAAAATAAGTTTAAAGAAACAGAACAATAAAATTGATGGGTAAAAAATAGCTTTACATGTACAAACCTTTTGTCTCACTAATCCCACTACTAGCGATCTGTCCTATAACTTAGACACACACACGACTCTCATACTACAGCAATCTTTACACTCAGAAAAAAAAGGATACAAATAAAATGTCCCATCGACAGGAGGACTAGTCAAAGCAATCTACATGCACTACAGACTGTCACCACCCTTAAAAATTTGCAACAGATTTCTATGTGCAGATACAGAAAGAGCTCTAAGATGATTACTTAACAAGGTACAGAACACTGCTTTGCATGCTTAGTTATGGGGGGGGGAAAATAGATCTCTACCTCATTCCTTATATCAAAATAAATTCCCTATATTTTAAAATAGTAATCAGGGGTGCCTGGGTGGCTCAGTTGGTTAAGCGTCCGACTCTTGATCTCAGCTCAGGTCTTGATCTCAGAGTTCAAGCCCCACATTGAGCTCCGCGCTGGGCTGTGAAGCCTACTTTAAAAAAATAAGTAAAACAATAATTTAAAAAACCCAGTTCTGGGGTGCCTGACTGGGCGCCTGGGTTAAGCGTCCGACTTTGGCTCAGGTCACGATCTCACAGTTTGTGGGTTCGAGCCCCGCGTCAGGCTCTGTACTGACAGCTCGGAGCCTGGAGCCTGCTTCCGATTCTGTGTTTCCGTCTCTCTCTCTGACCCTCCCCTGCTCATGCTGTCTCTCTCTGTCTCTCAAAAATAAATAAAAAACATTAAAAAAAATTTTTTTTTAAATCCAGTTCTTGGGGCAGCTGGCTGGCTCTAGTCAGTAAAGCATCCGATTCTTGATCCCAGGGTTGTGAGTTCAAGCCCCATGTTGGGCGTGGAGCCTACTTAAAAAAAAAAAAAAATCTAGTTCTTTCTTAAAGGTTCTAGAACTGAACATCAGTGATTTAAAAAGCAAAGGTTTAGAGTAAGGAAGGATGCCATGGTTGACACTATTGACAAAATAATACAACTAGTAAAAAATTACTTCAGAAAACAAATGCAATTATAAAGGAAACAAAGGAAAGGAGAACTCAGAGGTATTTCTGAAAACAAAACCTAAGTGTTAATACTTAGAGAGTGGTTACTTTTGGGAAGAGGAGAAAGAGGGAGACTTTTATTCACCTTCTGCATGATTTAAGTACTTCATAATTACTTTTGGTATATTATATACTTTAATAATTCTATTTTGACATCATTTGCTATGTCATATTTAAATTCTATAATACACAACATAATATTAACTAATATAAATAAAGCTGATAGTTTAATGTAAGTAACTGAATATTGTCAACGCCAGGCCTGGCTCGGCTCTTTGGCTCACCTAGCTTCATCTTCTTGAGCGTGGAATCCGAGTCGTCCCGGGGGCGCTTGCGGGCATCCTTGCCACTGGGCATATTGCGGGCAATCTCAGCCTGAGGTGTGCCGAGGTCCACCAGCAGGGTGGTAATCTGGGCCTGAAATTCCAAGGAGGCTGGATGCTTCAGCACACTCAACAGGTGCAACTTGAGGTTCTTGCGCACACTGCTCACCTGAGATTTGGCCAGCGTAGGGGGCAGGTTGGCTGTGAGGAGAGAAGCAGGGGCGTTGTCCTGTGGACGGAGCTTACGGGACCCTGCAAATCTCACCTTCCAAGCCCCCAGCTTGGGCAGCGGTTGCAGGAGCCCCCTAGAAAGGTTCCTTCGCTCTCAGATCTAATGTGCAGCCTTCCCCCTGCACAAGCTGATGCTTAAAACCCTCTCCTGATGGAGGTCTCCATCAGGATTTGTCAACCCTACAACGAAAAGAAAGCTCGCCCTCTCTTCTATTAAACGTAAAGTTTCATCTCCTTCCATCTCTGATCTGGAAGGCTATCATCACCAACTTCACCTCCATAATGTCCCAACTGAACTGCCGTCAACAGTGCCTCGTTGGTCCCTGCCACCAGAATGATATTCTAACGTCTAACAGTCACCTTTGTGAGCAAACCTTCCCTGTTCTAGAGAGAAAGAGGATGCCTGTAATTCTGCTTGCTCAGCATCCTTCCCTCCTTCATCAGCCAACGGTGCTCCCATTTTCCTTTGAGGGAATCACCCTGGCTCCATTCTCAGTCCAAGTGGACAAAAGACCCAGAGCCAGTAAGAACAATGGAACCCCTTGGGCGTTGTGATTGGTTCAGAGATAGGTTACCAAGGTCTTCTCAGCCAATCAGGAACAATGGACATCAGCCCTTGGACTTTTGATGGAATGGCTGGGAAGGAAACACTCTGTCCCCTGGGGTTGCCAAGTAGACAGAATGGAAGCCGGGAGCTACTGGGGGCCATCTTTGCTACCCCAAGGAAAGTGACACAGAACAAAGCCAACAAGGAGAAAATAAGAGCCAAGAAATGGCGACAGACCCATGACCTGTACATATCCACACCTCAACCCCGGACATTTCAGTTTTCATACATGCACAAAAGTAGAGAAAAGAGAGTAAAAATAACACTTGGCACATCTACCCTGCCTTCTTTATTTTTTAATTTTTTATTTTTTGGTGGGGACGGGAGATTCTGGAATAGTTTAAAGTATTTCACAGACATCATGTCATTTCACCCACACATATCTGAATATTAAAGCCAACTTTGAACTAGGTTTCTGTCACATGCAACCAAAAGATTCCTGTCTAAAGAATGCTTCCTGTGTCCAGGCCCTCAGGGACCCACTACCCAGCACACATTTTCTCAGGAAGGAGCAAGTTGGCCAGTGAGAGTGGGAGGGGAGTAGGCCAACCTACCGTGCAGGGTTTCGTAGGCCTGGATCACCTCTGACATGAACATGGGCCTCTGGCGGGCGATGTTGGCAAGGGAGCCCAGAGCTGTGGTCAGGTTGATGGAGGAGATGGCGGGATGTACCATGAACTTAAGCAACTGCTCCAAAGCTGCCTTGCCCTCTTCCCACAGCACATCTAAAGAGGGAGAGAAAGGAACCAGTTAGCAGAGGCCTTTCGCCCTGACCTCTGGAGAGAGCAGCCTTTGGGGCCAAAAGAGGAAAGACCCTCACATATGACGGCTTGGAATGGCTGGAAAAAAAACAGAAAAGTTAGTGGCTGATGAGTCCTAGGAGATGGACTATTAATAAGCATAAAAATTTAGGGGCACCTAACTGGCTCAGCTCGCAGAGTCCATGCTACTCTTAATCTCAGGGTAATGAGTTCAAGCCCCACGTTGGGTGTGTAGCCTACTTTTAAGAAAACTGCTAAAACCGGCTAGCATTTACTAAGTGCTCACACCCTCATGGGGCCTCACTACAAACCCATGAAAGGAGTACTACTATCACTTCCATTTTACAAAAAAGGAAATGAAGTTGTGACAAGTAACTTGCCGAAGTTCACATTAATAAGCATTGAAGCTGGGATCTGAACCTAGCATCTGGGCTCTTAACCAATGTCTTACTCCGTATCTGGAAAATAAAAACTAAGAAAGAACATGGGGGAGGAGGGAGGGGAGGAAGGTAGTCAGTGTAGTGACTGACAAATGGGACGAGCTGACGGGTGGCACTCACTGTACTGGATATAGGGGTGGTCACGAGGGATGCGGTCGAGGCTGATGTCATGCTCCTGGCGTCGGGGCACCTCTGAGTCAGCCATGCGGGGTGACAGGGTGACAATGAGGCCCTCCACAAACTTGATGGCGTGGGTGCGGATGCCGTCATTGTCAGAATCCAACAGCAGAATGATGTCACCAGCCATGGCGGACACCATGTCCCAACAGGCCTCCTGGAGCTCGCTGATGACTCGTGACTTCACCATCCACTGCGAGCAGGCCACGGAGGAATGGAGACAGAGAGATGGGGACAAGACATCGCCCACTCCATCACTACTCAGAGATCCACAAATGATGATGAATACATTCATTTGGAAAACATTAACCGAGCTACAACTCTGCCCCGGGCCCCGGGCTAGATGGTAGTGGGGACAAGACCCAGAGATGACCACGACAGGTCTGGTTCCACCCTCAGGAGGTTCATGCGTAACAACGCAGAGTGAAGAGGTTCAAAGGCACAACAATGCTGACCTCACAACATCAACATGGCAGCAGAGATCAAATGGATTCGTTTATTTCATTAATGCTAAAGAACACCACACCACAGTGTGTTCTTTTCCTTACAGAACTTACTACGATCCAAAATGAAAATTGCTGTGATTCTTCTGATATGAGTCGGTCTCTCTCACTAGGCCATAAGCACCACTGAGGCCCCTCTAAGTCACAGAAATACTCAGGGAATGCTTGAATGTTTGTTAAATGCATGGATGGATGGATGGATGGATGGGAGGATGGATTAGTGGGGATTCCATGATCGTTAGGACATTAGACCCCTTTGTGGTCTCGTCCCAAAGATCAAGAGCACATCTTGCCCATAAAGAATTTGACCTGTCCCTGGTTTAACAGAGCTATCCCTGTCTAACCAATGAGGCTATGAACGAGACCTGTCAGATCGGGATGCCCCCAGGTGGGAGGGAGCGCTTACCTGCAGGGCCACCTTGTAGAGCTGGGTCATGGTGAGGATGGCCTTCTTCACCACATTCACATTCTCATCCCTCAAGAGCATGTTGAGGTTCGCAATCAGTTTCAGCAGTAACTCAATGTCTCGTTTGCTGGGGGATGGAGAAAAAAGGGCAAGGGCAAGGGGGTTCTTTGGGTATGTGATGGGAGCCTGGGGTCCACGAGGAAAGGGAAATCAGGGTCAATGTCAGGACACCAGAGTGGAGGTGGGGCAAAGTCAGGGACTGCACCTGTCTCGTCTGTCAGCAAACAATGCGTGGCACCTTCAGACTAGCCACCCATGAACCCTCTCTCTAGGTTAGTGCTGCAAACCCCACTCTTCTACTCTGTTAGGGCTCCGCTGTTCACGTAAGGGGCGGCACCACCAGACAAGGGTGTGAATGTGGCCAAACTGATTATCTACTCACCTCACCGCTTGCTGTGAACACCGCAACAATACTTGTAAAGTACTTAGAACAGGATAGAAAGCATCCGTAAATACAGACTGGCATTACTTTCAAGCACTTTGCTTTCACTGTGTAATCACTGATCTTGTTTACTAATTTGTTTACCTCAATCTGGGGGCTCTGAAAGAAGGGGGACCCTTTCAAAGTCAGTCCTAGCAGAGCCTCATTTTCTGTCAAAGAATGAAATACATTATTTGTTCGATGAACTAAAAACCTCAGGAAGGCCAAACCTAGAGCTCAGATCGTGAATGCAATTTTCACAACATTCTACAATGTGAAGTTAAACATTAAGCTAATCAGTCAAAAAAACCCATGAAACTCAACTGCCAGCTACATCAAGGCAGAAACGGTATCTGCACTGCCTCGCTGTGGTACTCCTACAGCCTGACCCAAATGCCTGGCACATACCTGTTGAACATACGGTTTTTCTGCAAACTCAGGAAATTTACCACAAATTCTCCCATTAAAAGGTGGAGGTTACAAATCTGGGCAATGGCATTACAGATACGGGTTAAAATCCCAGCCCTGCCACATACTGGCCATGTGACCTTTAGAACCTCACTTCACCTGAGTCACAGTTTTGTCTTGAGATAAATGGGCCAAATAACTAATCCATGGTGTTGTTTTGGGATCAAAGTAGGTAACTAGGTAAAGCACGGAGTACGGTGCCTGACAAACAGAAAACAGTCACTAAGTAGGGGCTATTTTATTTCCTGAGTCACACAGTGCCAAGTAAATACTGAATGAACAAATGACTCAGCTTGAACAAATCACTTTATCGTTCGGAGCCTCCATTTCCCTTTCCTGAAAAGGAGGATAACAAAGCCAAGGCTGCTGTGAAGAGGACAGGTGAAAACAGAGGCGAGGCTTTAACACAGGGCATGGCAGAGTAAGTAAGTAATTTTTGTTCAACCAATATGTATTCAGTTCCTCCTATGTGCCAACACTGTTCCGGGCACTGGGATACAGCGGTCCACAGTACAGAGAAGGCCTGTCCTCACGGAGCAGACGTTTTTGAAAGAGAAGGGTCAAGGTATTTCCAACTAGTAAAAAGACTATAAGGAAAACAGCGCAGATGGGGTGTCAGACGTGTGGCAGTGGACTGGTGTGGCCAGGAAAGGCTTGCTGAGGAAGACCAGAGCGAAGTGAAGGCACAAGCCGGGTGGTTCCCCAGGTGGGGTGTTTGTGTGTGTGTGTGAGTGTGTGTGAGCATCCTTTGCAGGCAAAGCAAGCTGAGAGAACAGAGTTTTTTGAGGAACAACGGGGAGGCTGGAAGATGTGAGGGAAGATCAGAGAAGCCACCGGGAGCAGATGACATAAGTGTGAGAAGTCTGGGTTTCAATCTAAGTGAGACAGTGGGCCAGTGGAGGTCTGAGAACAGAGCAGTGCCAAGATCTGATTGGCAGTTTAACAAGATCACTCCGGCTGCTGTAAGGAAGCAGGGAACAGTTATGGTATTTCCTTTGGGAAGGATAAAGATGTTTGAACTAGATGGGTGAATGTACTATAAATGTCACTGAGCTGTTCATTTAAAAATAGTTAATTTGGGGGCACCTGGGTGGCTCAGTCGGTTAAATGTCTGACTTCAGCTCAGGTCATGATCTTGAGGTTCGTGAGTTCAAGCCCCGCATGGGGCTCTGTGCTGACAGCTCAGAGCCTGGAGCCTGCTTCAGATCCTGTGTCTCCCTCTCCCAATCACACTCTGTCTGTTTCTCTCAAAAATAAATAAACCTTAAAACAAAATAGTTAATCTTATGTTATGTGAATTTCAGTTCAATTAAACAGAAGAGAGAAAGTGGAAGCAGGGGAACCAGGAAGAAGGCCACTGAAGTCATCTAGGGAGAAGGTAATGGGGGCTTGGAGCAGCCTAATAGCCCAGGAAGTGGTTGAAAAATGGTCAGATGCTGTTTAAATTCTGAAGGTAGAGCCCATAGTCCTTACTGATGATGCAGATGCGAAGTGTGGGAGAAGCAGAGGAATCATGAATGACTCCCAAAATTTTGACCTCATTAAACATTTGCTGAGGAATCTGTGTACATGGGAGGGAAAATGGGTCTGAGAAGCAGAGGGCAGAGCCAGGCGGGGAGCGAAGAGGCGGTCCCCGCCAGGGGTGCTCCCCGGGGCTCCCTGCGCCACCCCATACCATGCCTCCTCGATGAAGCCGATGACAAATTTGCGCACTTCAATTGACTTGTCCGCTTGGAAAGCGATGATCTCCTGCCAACATCAGGAAGGTGGGTCAGGGTTGCGCCGGGATCCCTCCCCTTCCCCCTATACCCACACCTTTTCTCTGCCGTTGGTCACTCACGTCCAGGAAGTTGTCCAGTAGTGTGGGGTCTTTGTTGATGATCAGTTCCTGAACCTGGAAGGAGACGGATGAGGAGGAGGGCCAGACATATAAAACCAGGGGCCAGTCAGTACAGATAGGAGTGTGTAGGAGAACACAGCACGGAGGGAAGGCAGCAGATAAACTCAGTTCAAATCCTGGCTCTGCCACTCCCAACCATGGCCCAGGCAGGCTGGCTTCCCTCGAGTCTGTTTGCTCTTCTATAAAATGGAGATCTTGAATGCCAACTCACAGGGCTCCTGTGAGGCTTTAATAAGATCATACAGGGCACAGGGTCCTGGTGGGTAGCGAGCACATGATACACAAGAGAGCTAAAGAAAAGAGAGACATGGGGGCGCCTGGGTGGCTCAGTAGGTTAAGCGTCTGACGTCGGCTCGGGTCACGATCTCATGGTTCGTGAGTTCAAGCCCTGTCCTGATAGCTCAGAGCCTGGAGCCTGTTCAAATTCTGTGTCTCCCTCTTTCCCTGCCCCTCCCTTGCTTGTGCTCTGTCTGTCTGTCTGTCTCTCTCTCTCTCTCAAAAGTGAATAAACATTAAAAAAAAAGAAAAAAAGAAAAGAGGAAAGTGCTGGCCAAATTCCTTCCTGAGGCCCATCAATTCTCTCCACTCTCCCTCTGTTTCTATTCCCCATTCACGCTGCCACAATCACAACAGTGAGAACGCATCTCCTGATGCCCTTGTACTTGCCAGGCTCTTTGGAATAAGCCCTTCCCACAGACATTGTCATCTAGCCCTGTGCCAGCACAGGCCTGGCTGCCACTGCTGAGGGAGAGCCAGCTGCCCAAGGCCACACGCTGAGCAAGTAGCAGAACGAGGGTCTCATTTGGCCAACCCGACCCCCCAGCCCCTGAACTTCGCCTGCCTCCTGGTCCGACCCACATCCAGCCCCCACTCCCATCTAATTCTTCATGTCTTCTTTTGCCTTTGCATAACCGATGGTGCCCTCTGCTGGAGGCCCTTTCCCTCTCTCACTGAGCCTGCTTCTCTCATCCCCCAGGTCTCAGCTCTGATGTCCCCTCTTCCAGAAAACCCTCCCGGACTCCCCACCCCGAGGCCAAGGCAACAGTCTGGGCTCCTCCATCCCAGCCCTGCCCACTGTGTTCCCACTGTCTGGTGACCTGCAGGTCTTCCCCACTGGACAGAAACCTGGCAGCGAGTAAAAATACAAGGATGAAGAGCATCAGATTTGGTGTTGGAACCCAGCATTCAAGTCCTAGTTCAGCCAGCTCCCAGCATTGACCCGAGGCTCGTTATTTTAAGTTCTGAGCCTCTGCTACTTTCTGTCTAAACTGGGTACCAAAGTATGGCTCTCAGAGCTTTTGAGAACCAAGGGAGAACAGGCCTGTACAGCACGGGGCACCACAGCATGCACACCCTCAGTGCTTAACCGTGGACACCAGTGTTACACCAGTGTCTTCTTTTTCACATGTTCCCACCACCCCCGACCCCTGTGCTGCTCTGTCCAGCAGCACCCCTCCCCCCTCACCTGTTTGAGTACTGTGATCTTCGAATCATTGGTGATCAGTGCTGCCTGGTTCAGGAGGTCCACCACCTGCGTGGAGGGGAGAGGCAAGTGATGGCGCTAGCCTGGCCAGCCCAGCCCCGCTGGCACCCCCTGGGCCCTGCCACCTGGGGGTGGACTGCCCCAAGACAGGGGCTGTGTCTCCCCACTCCAAGCCCTTTTCTCCATGCTCACTCTCTCTGAGGTGGTCATGCCATCAATGCCCGGCCCCTCCTCTTGTGTGAAAAACTGGGATGCCACACTCCGGCGAGTGACACTATCCCCACTGTTGCCTGCCATGGTTGCTGTCTGGTATTTCCTGGAAAAGAGGAGAAGGAAACAAGCTCCAGGACCCTGTGGATGGGCTGGACCTTCACCCCACCCTCCACAAAGGGCTCAAGCCTCCTTTCCATTCTGTCTTCCGTCTTCTGAAGCCCCTCCCCGCTCCAGGGTCTGTCTCAGCCTGTATGTGTACGTGGCTGGGGGGGGGGGTTATAATCTGGGAGAAACTGATGCCTCCCAGGTCAGAGGCAGTACCACGAGGAGGACCAAGCCTCACCTCCAGTACTTTGCACATAGCAGGCTGACCACAAATATCTCCTGAATGAACAAAGCAGCCACCTTGCTGGTTTCAGGGCCCCATCCTGCCATCTGGGCTGTACTCTGGACTAGACGTGAGAGCAAGCCTTCTAAAACCTAGCTCTGAGGAACACCAGTCACAGAGTCCTACATGTCAAGTATTCACATCAGAAAAAGCCTAGTTAAATAAATTAAGTTTCAACCATTTTCTGGAATACTCTGGAAGTTTTGTTTTTGTTTTTTAACGCGGAGGGGAAGGGGTGCCTGGGTGGCTCAGTCAGTTAAGCATCTGACTTCAGCTCAGGTCACGATCTTGCGGTTCATGAGTTCAAGCCCTGCATCTTGGTCTCTGCTGTCAGCACAGAGCTGGCCTCGGATCCACTATCCACACCCCCCCCCGCCGTGTCCCTCCCCTGTTCATGCCCTCTCTCTCCCAAAAATAAACATTTTATATTTTAAAGGGGGGGGGGGAGGGGAGACTTTCGGGCATCTGTCCCAAAGTCACACGTGGCAAAACTATGAAATAAGGATCAATTACAGCATTATTCCCAACAGCAAAAGACTGTCAGCAACCCAAGTATTCTCCAACAGGGAGACTGGCTGAAAAACCATGATAAATTCACATAATAAAATATGAGGCAACTGTAAAAAGAAAGGAGGAATGAAAAAAGAAGAAAATCTCTCTGCATTGATAAACAGTGGATTCCAGCATATATTAAGTGAAAACAGGCAAAGTGGAAGACAAGGTTTACTGTATGCTCCCTCCTTTCTTTTTAACTTGTATTTTTGAGAGAGACAGAGCGTGAGTGGGGGAGGGGCAGAGAGCAAGGGAAACACAGAATCTGAAGGCGGCTCCAGGCTCTGAGCTGTCGGCACAGAGCCCGACACAGGGCTTGAACCCACCAAGTGTGAGATCATGACCTGAGCGGAAGTCAGACGTCCAACCACCTGAGCCACCCAGGCGCCCCTGCTCCCTTTTTATAAAAGGGAAACATACACAAACATATTTTTAAAAAGACTGAAAAGAGAAACCAAAAAGCAGAAGAGGGAGGAAACAGTGAAGTAAATCTGGTGGATCTCGACGTATCATCATAAAAAGATCTGTCTGGAACAGCCCATGGGACCGCAGAACAGAGCAATTCACTTCTGTCCAAGTTCACAGAAGAGGAAACGGGGTCTGTTCCCTCTTCTGTAAAACAGGGGTGGTAACAATGTTTACCTCCCAGGACTATTCTGAGGACTAGATAACTTAGTAAACGTAATTGACACGGGTAAGTATAGCTACCATTCCTCTGTATGCCTGAGAAGATCGGAAGGATGTTGCGTAGACTGTTAATAATCCTTTGAGGGCGAAAAAGAGGCGCTTTTTAAAAGGAATGTAATGCAACAGATGTCTGCTGAATGAATGAGTATCCAAAAGCCCCCTTCCTAGTCTCCCTGCCATCTGTCACACCCACATCCTGCTTAGAGTCAAAGCCATCATCCTCACGAAGGCCTACAAGACCTCGTATGAGTGGCTCCTTCCACTTCTGCCCTCGCTTTTGTCTAGAATCTCTCTGCTCCAGGTCTTCCCTCACTATCCTATTTTAAATGTCAATTCCTTCTCCCTCTCCAACTGTGTTACCCTAGTTTTTCTACGCAGTATTGATTACCACCAACATACAATATATTTATAAGCTCCGTGAAAGCCGGGATGTGTGTGTGATGTGTTCACTTTGTAGATCTTCAGCATGGAACAGTGCTCGGCACCTCGTACGTGCTCAGTAAGTATCCGAGGGAATGCCGAAGGCCTTCGGCAACCACTGGACTTACTGTCCGTGCCCTCTGGCTCTAGAATGCTTAAAAAATAATAGCTAATCTTTAATAACATATGCCAGGCACAATTCTAATACATATCTTCACTTATTTACACCCTCGCAACACCAACTCTTTGAGGCGGGTACTATTTTTATTTACTTATTTTCATGTTTAATTTTTTTAAAGTAGGCTCCGCGCCCAATGTGGGATGTGAACTCACCACCCTGCGACGCCCCCAGCCAGGAGCCCTGAGGCAGGCTCTATTTTTAATCTCCATTTCACAGATGAGGAAATTTGAAGGCAAGGGAGGTAAAGTCACTGGGCTGAAGGCTCGCAGCTTCTAAAACGCAGAGCCAGCAGCAGGACTGCAAATCTGTCCTCCTCACCCCTCCGTGCTGGACTGCCTCTCTGAAAGGAACTCCCGCTCCCCTCCAGGTCTGTTGGTGCAGGACAAGGGGCACAGTCACCTGACAACCAAGCATACTGCTGTCTCTCATCAGAACATAAATAAATGTTTTCATGACGAACCTTTCCGCTCTTTCCATGACAATAATCCGTTGAGATCTACCAATTTTTTTTTACCCTGCCTTCTTCCTCTTCTACTCTTTGGTTTACCCTTTGTTGTCGTTGACTATAAACGTATTTTCTTTACCTTTTTTTAATTTTTCTTTTTAATTTTTTTTAATGTTTTTATTGGAGAGATAGAGACAGTGCACGAGCAGGGGAGGGGCAGAGAGAGAGAGGGAGACACAGAATCCGAAGACAGGCTCCAGGCTCTGAGCTGTCAGCACAGAGCCCCATGTGGGGCTTGAACCCATCGACCATGAGATCATGACCTGAGCTGAAGTCGGACACTCATGGGACTGAGCCACCCAGGCGCCCCTCCCTTTTTTTTGTAAAAAGGGACCATATAATAAGCACTGTCTTCCATTTTGCTTGGTTTTACTTAATATGTTCCGGAGCCCACTCTCTAGTTCAGTGTACAGACATGTTCTTCATTCCCTTCCCCCCAAGCCCTCACCCCTTTTCACAGGTGCATAGCATTTTATTATGTGGATGTTACCAGCTTTTTCCTGCCGGTCTCCCCTATTAAAGAACATATGGGGCGTTTGCAGTCTTTTTGCTATTACCGACCATCATGGTTCCCCTTCCCTCCCGGTATAATCCCACTTGGGAGTACGACGCCCCCCCTCATTTACGCAGTAACCCCAGGAATATCTTTCATTCATTCAACCAACAGTAACCGGGAGTCTCCAGTGTGGCCAGCGCTGTGCTGGGAATTCGGCGATGACCGACACATACTCAGTCCCTGTCCCCGCGGAGCTCGCGGTCAAGGACCTAGTCAAAAAGCCCCACCAACAGAAGTCCAATGATAAATCGGACCACGTGTGACATGAAGGAAAGGAAGAGGGACCTATGAGAGCGTGTACCAGGCGGATTTCGGGGCGGAGGGCGGGAATGGAGGGCTTCGCGTAGGAAGTGACGTTGGTGCCGAGACCCGAAAGATGAATGGGAGTCAGCCAGGCAGAATGGGTGAAAGGAGGTTGCGGGCAGAGGGGACAGCATGTGCAAAAATCCAAAGGCGGGAAGGCGCACGGCGAGTCTGAGGACCCGGAAGGCCAGTGCAGCCGTGCGAAGTGCGGAACGCGCAGAGAGGCCGAGCCGAGGCCGGCGGGGCCGACGCGCCTCGGGGGCCACGTTGGAACTTTGCCCTGAGGGCACTGGGGAGCCACGGGAGGGTCCTGAGCTGGGGAAGAAACTGGGGTCCCCGAACGTCACTGCTCCCCTTTCCTCGCAGCGCCCCAACCCACCGGCCAGCGCCCCGGCCGCTTCAGGGTCCCTCCTCCCTTCGTTCCCGGGCCCCCACGCCGCCCCCCGCTCACCGCGGCGCAGGCCTCCGTCCCCCTCGCGCCCCCTCAGCAGCGCCTCTTCACAGACGCCGCCGTCGCCATCTTCCGTTCGCCGCCGGGACACTGCGCACGCGCCGCGCACACGGGGCCGCCGGGAAATGGAGTCCACACGGCGGCCCAAACCGGCCTCTACCTCCGGCTGCGCGAGCGGCCTTCCGCCCGCAGCCAGACCACGCTGGGGCGCCCTTCATTTCCGGCCTTTGAGCGCCGTGCCTTAAGGGAAATGTAGTCCCTTGGCAGAGGCACTGGACGGAAAGGAAGGTAGAGGCTTTTGGGAAATGGAGTTCTCGGTGGTTCTGAGTTCCTGGACGGCCGGTGTTAGAGCTAGTGGACAGTGCGGGCGACGAAGCTCCTAGGTCCTGGAGATGGTCTGTTGCCCCAGTGAAGTCTAAGCAGAGGCTCTGATCCGCTCCACCTTTGGTCCTGACCATTTACGCAGGCTGGAGCATTTCCAGCTGTCGGAAGCTTCAATCTTCCAGTTTGCCCAGTGGGAATGTGGGTTCGAGGGCCTCTTACGGTCCTTATAGTAGCGTACGGACCTCTGCAATCCACTGCGCTCTGAGCCCCCTTTCCTCCGCCGCGGTCATACTGGGCTCTGGCTCTTCGCCCTCTCCTGTCGAGATGATGAAACCCGCTGGGGTCGAAAAGCCCCCAGAGCTCTGCCCTTGCGGGCTTTGGCATCCTCAGCCTCTCCCACCTGTGGCTCCGTTAGTCTTCAGCCACACGTCCAGCTTTCGCGGCCGCGGGCTGCGGCTCCCGGCGCCTGAGGTCTATCTCCTCGCAATCCCGCAGGGGGCGCCCCAGTCCGAGCGCGCCGGCCCTTGGGGAGGCGGGAGGGGAGCCCGGGGCGGGCGAGGGCGGGGGTGGGGTGGGGGTGTCCCAGCTATAAAGCGTGGCCGCCTCCCGCGGCGCCCAGGACGGCTGGGACCCCGGGCGGTCGGGCAGGCGGGCACCGGTCGCAACTCGGGCCGTGCCGGCTGAGAGATCTGAAGCGCTCGGTTGCCCCCGGGCCGGAGCGGGGGCGGGAGGGGGCGCAGGCCCGGGGGATGCTGGGCTCGGTGAAGATGGAGGCCCATGACCTGGCCGAGTGGAGCTACTACCCGGAGGCGGGCGAGGTGTGTCCTCGGGGATGGCGGAGCGGGAAGTGGGGGGCAGGAATCAGGGTGCGAGCGTAAATGGGGGCAAGGATGGGGATTAAATGGGGGCCCCAACCACAGTTGAGGAGCGGAGGAACTGGAGACACCGAGACCAGGTGTAGGAGTCAGGGATGGGGGACAAGGCATGGGAGTGCGGTTTAGGCTGGTTGGAGCGAGGGCTTAAATGGGGGTCAGAAAATTTTAGGCAAGGGTCAGGTCATAATTTAAACGTGAAGACTGGGAGGTGGGGACCCCAAATCCAAAGGATAGAAATTTAAAAAACCAAAGATAGGAATCCGAGGTCCAGGATAGGGGACAGAGCTGGGGGATTAGGAAATGGGGTTCAATGTGGGGGGGAAAGACCGGAACTAAGAGTTGAGAGAAAGAGGTCACCATTAAGGAAAGTCTGCGGCGGGGAGCTCAAGGTTAGAATATAGTTAAAGATGGGTTCTCTGGGGTGGAAATCAGAATGGGGGTTGGGAGATAAACATGGGGGTGGCGATCTAAGAATCAGAAATAGGGATTGGTGCTCAAAGTTAAGAGATGGAGGTACTCAGAGATGAAACATGGTTTGGGGAGTCTGTAATAACAGGTGGGTGAGAGTTGGGGCTCAGAAGGGGGCCCAGATGGGGTCAGAGTTGGGAGCCTGAGAGCAGATGTGAGCAACAGCATTGGCTGGAGAGGGGTCAATCTCCACCCCCCATCCCTATTCCTGACCCTTACCCCTCCCCACTGAACTTCAGTGTGGTTTAATTGTTTTTTTAGAGACCCTCAGCAGGGATACTAATTGGAGGCTGGAGGGTTTCAGATTTCACACACACACTCCCCTTTCCAGTTATCTCCAGTAATTGCTAATGTCCTCACTGTCCCACCTCGGACAAGACTGCCCTTAGAGTAGGGGGCGGGCTGTATCTTAATTCCCTGCACCTCATCAGACCGAAAGTCCTTCCCCAAGTCTAACTCCCGTTCCTGTTGCTGCAAGGGCTCCTCCAGAGCCCAGCTCGTTCTTTCTATAGTCAAGATTGTGAAGTGGGGGGTAGGGGTCCTGGTAGGAGGGTTATGGGGGTCCGGACACTTGGGTTCCTAACCTGGAAGGAGACTTTGGGCTTCAGGTCGGAGTGGGGCTGGAATGGCTGAGATCTCCAAAGATTCTGAGATCTGGGGGTTACAGGGGCCCCACCGTGCCTGAGTTCTGGGTCTGGGGTTTGAAACGTAGGGTGGGACTCCTGGTTCCCCAGGCCTGCAGGGCTTGGCAGGGTGCCCGGGAGGGGCCAGTCCTGGGGCTGTGGAGGTGTGAGGTGCACGTGGGGTGGGGCGGGCCGACCAGGAAAGGGATTGGGGGTGCTGAGAGATGGAGGTGGGACCTACTGGAGGACTGGAGGTGTCAGTTGTACAGCGGGGAAGGCACAGACCAGGTTGGACATGGAGGCTCCCAGGTAGTGGAGGATCCCAGCTGAACCCCTAGAGAGTTCAGAGCCTGGGGACATGATTTAAGAGATTTGGGGGGCACATCTAGAAGAAGTAAGTTGTGCAGGTCTAAGGATGGAGGAGTCGCTATTTGGGGCACAGTCTGAAGTTTAAGAATTTGTATGGAAACTGTCAGAAATCAAGGGATGGTCTAGAGAGGATTAACATTTGGGGGCATATTTTGGAAGAGTTAACATGTTGGGGGCTGGAAATGGAAATACGATCCGATGGTATCCCCAGCCTTCCAAGCGACCAACGACCAGCGACCAGCAGAGCTACCTCCTCCCCCTTGGGTTGGAACAATAGGAAGAGAAACATCTGCACTCAGTCAGCGTCTAAGAACTAAGAGGGTCCCCACACTGCTTCTGGCTCACAGCACCCTCCTGCTGGGGTGATTGACACCCTGGGGCAGGCTCCCCATCTGGAAGGAAATTGGATAGTTAGCACCCTGGGGGGTCCCCCCCTGACCTCCGGTTCTACAGATCACCTGGTCCAAGTGCTCCCCCTGTTAGAGATGGGAACTCTGAAGCCTCTCTGAGTGTTGGGGGCTGCTTGAGGGTCTGGACTGGGGCTGGGACTGAAAACTAGGCTTCTGGTTTCATACTGCCTTCCTCTGCCCGCTGTCGCACCCTCCCCCAGAGACAATAAGGAAATGAAAGGAGAGAAATTCCAGCCTCCTGGGATGGGGGTGCAGGTCCCCTGAAGGCTTCCCCCCAATCCCAGCCCCGCCCTGGCAGGGGAGATCCGGCTCATACCCGGACACTGGGGGTTCATCCCAGCCCTGGGGCGTGGGAAAGCCTAGGGTGGATTAGGGCAGCTGGAGTGCTTGAGGTCAGATGTGAAGGAGGACTTCCGGGTGGGTGGGGACCAGAAAAGGAGGGCCCTGGGGTCCTGGTCAGTCTTCCTCTGTGATACAAAGGAGTCCGAAGGAGTTGGAGAATTGGAGTGGGGGTTGCAGAGGGATTTAGGGAACTCTCTGTGGATGCCCCTGAGTCCCTTGCCTCCCCTCAGCTCTGAAGGACCTGCTTCCCTTATTCTGGGGAGAGGGCAGAAACAGCTAAGGGGGTGGGGGGGGGAACCAGTGCAGGGAAGAGGGGTAGCTGTGACTCCCTGTCTCATTGTGAGGCTTCTGGGGAGATGGTGATGCTGAATGGAGAGAACAGAGATACAAAGATGGGCTGGAGGGAAAGAGACATGGCAGGGGAGTGGGATAGTGAGAGACAGGGAGAGAGAGTGCCAGGGAGGACACAGAGAGATCTAGGGTAGGGGAGAGAGAGATGGGGTTGGGAAGGGTCATGAGGAGGGAAAGGCAGGGGGGTTGGGGAGAGATGAGAAAGAGAGACTGGAGAAGGAGGTGAAAACAGAGGGGCGAGAAAGAGATGGGGAGGGACAGGGCTAGAGGAGAGGAAGCTTGGAAAGAGATCGGGGAGTAGAGACAGCAAGGAGGGGAGGGAGATGGGGAGGCAGAGAGGGGAGGAGGAGAGAGGTACTGAGGGAAAGAGATGGACAGACACACATGGAGCCAGCTGGGAGATTCAGAGACAGGAGGCAAAAGAGTTTCCTGAAAGTGCATGAGAGAGAGAAAGAGAGAGAGTGTTTCTCTACCTGTGCTCAGACTAGGGTTGGTTCCCACCTGTCTCTGACTCTCTGAGTGACCCTGGCAATTCCTTTTCCTCTCAGGACCTTGGGACCTGCAGACCCTTACGTGACAGGGGACAAGGCAGGACCCACTGACTCACAGCCAAGGTGGCTCCTGACAGAAATAGGAAATAGAGCAGCAGGAAACCCCAGCATGGGGAGGGAGCAGGGCAGACCGGGCAGTGAGGGAGAGAGGATGGTAGACAGTGGATGAAAGGGGTAAATACACACCGTAAGGGAGAAATCGCCGCCCACCAGCTTTATATTTTCCTTGTTTATCTTGTTCACTTCCTGCTAGACTGTCAGGCCTGTGAAGGCAGGCATCTCCATCTGTCTTGGTCACTGCTTTTTATAGCGTGATCCTGGGTGGTGGTCTGGAGCCAGACCGCCTAAATTCAGAATCCCAGTTCTGCCCCTTCCTTACTGTGTGACCCTGCACAACCTCTCTGGGCCTCGGCTTGCTCAGCTATACAATGGGTTTCATAGTAGCACCTCCCCCGCAGTAGGATTGTTGAAAAGGAGACCTTTCCCGTGAAGTGTTTGGAGCAGTGCCTGGCGTAAAGTAGGTGGCCAATAAGTATTTTTTCAATGGATGAAAGAATAGAGGATTATCTAGAGACACATAGCAATGTCCACTGTATTTCATTGAGTGAAGATGCGTGCTTTTCCCCGTTTGAACATTTCTGAAATGGGTTTTACGGTCAATAGGGTCAAGGGATTGACAGTGTTTTCTCCCCCTTCTTATTGCTACTTAAAATAACACTGTAGCTTACAAATAGCGATGTCTCAGATTTGATGATATACAGTAAATACATAATGTATATTAGGTGGGGGGGGCACCTGGGTGGCTCAGTCGGTTGAGCGTTCGATTCTTGATTTTGGCTCAGGTCATGATCTCACGGTTTGTGAGTTCAAGCCCTGTGTTCGGCTCTGCACTGACAGCACTGAGCCTGGTTGGGATTTTCCCTTTCTCCCTCTCTCTCTGCCCCTTCCCTGCTCGTGCTCTCTCTGTCTCTCTCAAAATAAGTAAATAAAAATTATATATATGTACACATATATTTACATACCTATGTGTATATACACATATATACACACACACACACATATATATTAATTGAAACCTATCATTTTAGATACTGAAACATTTTTGACCTATAACCATTGTAATTCTATAACCCAAAAGATTGATAGAGAGTACCCCATGTAGATGAGATGGTTAGATAAATCAGCGTTTTTCAATTTTTTTCAGTTTCGGGACCTCTTTACATGGTTAAAAGTTATTGAGGACCCCAAACAGTTTTCATTCCTGTGGATTATGTCCATCAGTAGTTACTGCATTAAAAAAAATTACTGCATTTGAAATTAAAACTGAGAAAATTTTAAGGTGTGGATCAGTTAAAAATTTTTAGGGGCAGGGCACCTGGGTGGCTCAGTCCGTTAAGCGTCTGACTTCGGCTCGGGTCAGGATCTCACGGTTCGTGGGTTCGAGCCCTGCGTCGGGCTCTGTGCTGACAGCTCAGATTCTGTGTCTCCCTCTCTCTCTGCTCCTCCCCTGCTTGTGCTCTCTCTCTCTCCATTTCAAAAATAAACATTAAAAGTTTTTAAATAAATAAAATAATTTTTTTAGTATAAATACTGTGTTTTTATTAAAATAACTATATTTTGGGGGCGCCTGGGTGGTCTAGTCGGTCGAACTTCTGACTGTTGATATTGGCTCAGGTCATGATCCCAGGATCATGGGATCAAGTCCCGCGTTGGGCTCCACGCTCATTGTGGAGCCTGTTTAAGATTCTCTCTCCCCTTGCCTTTGCCTCTATCTCTCTCTCTCTCAAAATGAATGAGTGAATGAAAGACTATATTTCGGGGTACCCGGCTGGCTCAGTTGGCAAAGCATGCAACTCTTAATCTTAGGATTGTAAATTCAAGCCCTACATTGGGCATGGAGCCTACTTAAGAAAAAAAGAATAGAATAGAAAGTAAAATAAAACAAAGTACCTATATTTCAAAACATTTAGTGAGAAGAGCGGCACTGTTATGTTTTTGGCAAATCTCTTCAGGGTCTGGTTCAATAGGAGATGGCTGGATTCTTGTGGCTGCTTCTACATTTGGTCCGTTGCAATGTCACATGCCTCATGGCCTCTGGAAAACTCCACTGTACACTCATGAGAGAAAGTGAAAAGGGCTAATAAGATCTCAGCATTTTATGAAAACCGTTTTGACCTCACGGACACCCTAACAGGGTCTTGGAGACTCCCCAGGGCGTCCTGGACCACACTTTGAGAACCACTTAAAACTTGAGCTTCAGTATACGGGAGCATGCGGGATGGAGGATGAGGTCAGGCATGGGGTGCATGAGGATGGAGAAGAGAAAGAGACTTCAAGAGAGAGGTAAGGATGGGAGGAGTTTTGTAGAAGAAGCAAGACAGACAGACAGATGGACACCCGGGGCGGGGGGGCAGTGATCCTTTGCTGACCAGCAGAGTAGAAACTCACTGACCTCTCCCCATCTCCTTCTCTCCCTGCAGGTGTACTCACCGGTGACCCCAGTGCCCACCATGGCTCCCCTCAACTCCTACATGACCCTGAACCCTCTGAGCTCTCCCTACCCCCCCGGGGGGCTCCCTGCCTCTCCACTGCCCTCAGGACCCCTGGCACCACCAGCCCCCGCAGCACCCCTGGGGCCCACCTTCCCAGGCCTCGGTGCCAGTACTGGTGGTGCTGGCAGCTCAGGGTATGGGGGCCCGGGCCCGGGCCTGGTGCATGGGAAGGAGATACCAAAAGGCTACCGGCGGCCACTGGCCCATGCCAAGCCGCCATATTCCTACATCTCACTCATCACCATGGCCATCCAGCAGGCACCGGGCAAGATGCTGACCTTGAGCGAGATCTACCAGTGGATCATGGACCTCTTCCCTTACTACCGGGAGAACCAGCAGCGCTGGCAGAACTCCATCCGCCACTCCCTGTCTTTCAACGACTGCTTTGTCAAGGTGGCGCGCTCCCCAGACAAGCCAGGCAAGGGCTCCTACTGGGCCCTGCACCCCAGCTCAGGTAACATGTTTGAGAACGGCTGCTACCTGCGCCGCCAGAAGCGCTTCAAGCTGGAGGAGAAGGTGAAGAAAGGGGCTGGTGGGACGTCCACCTCGAGGAACAGTGCAGGCTCTGCCGCCTCGGCCACCACCCCTGCTGCCACGGTCACCTCTCCCCCCCAGCCCCAGCCTCCACCGCCTGAGCCTGAGGCCCAGGGTGGGGAAGACGTGGGGGCTCTGGACTGTGGCTCGCCCCCTTCCTCCACCCCCTATTTCACTGGCCTGGAGCTCCCAGGGGAGCTGAAGCTGGATGCTCCCTACAATTTCAACCATCCTTTCTCCATCAACAACCTGATGTCAGAACAGACACCAGCACCTCCTAAACTGGACGTGGGGTTTGGGGGCTACGGGGCAGAGGGTGGAGAGCCTGGGGTCTACTACCAGGGGTTCTATCCCCGCTCTCTGCTTAATGCATCCTAGCAGGGGCCTGGGAGCGTGGTAGGTGGGGTATGGCTGTGCCGCACACCATCGGGCGCTTTGGGCCTGATCCACCTGGTGACACTTTGCTTGTCCCGTTGGTTAACATCTTGGCTGGTCTATTACTGTGGTGACTGCTGTCTCTGTGGGCATCGTGTCTATCCTTTGGGTACTGTGAAAACTGCCATTGACATCGTGGTGGGCCCACTGGGTACTACAAAGACTGCCATATTGATTGATGTTATAAGTGGAGCCATTGGGTGCTCTGATGGCCGCCATCTTGGAGGACATCTTAATTAGCCCTTTGGACATGGTGATGGACATCCTCTTGACTGACCCTTTGGATGTGATGGTGATATCATTTCAATTACATCTTCTCTGGCCCGTGGGGTGGTGTGACCATTTCTTTTTTGGTGAGCTTCTTGGCATAGTAGATGCCAAGTTGGCCAACATCCTGCATAACCTCTTTATTTGACCCACTGGATGCTATGATGGCCACCATCTTGGTTGGACATAACCAGTGAACCATTGTGCATCTGACAGCTATCACAGCCCCTTTGGTGTGAGTTGAGCGAGGAATGGAGGTGAGAATCCATTGTTTTTTTCTGGAGCCCACTCCCCGCTGTGGTCCAGGAGAATCCAGAAAGGACTGGCTAAGGTTTGGGAAATTTCTACTGAAATCTGGTTCTTGCCTGGGAAGTGGGATACTGGCTGTGTTTGACCATTAAAGGCACTGTTTCTGCCTCTCACTGAATGTCTCTTTTCCTTGGACGATGGGCCCTGTGGGGCTTGAACACCTGAATTGTCATTTCCCCGTCCCCTCTCTTCCTGACCCCAAGAGCTGGCGGCCTCTGGAGGAGGGGCCGGGGGAGGCATCGACCTGACCTTTGGCTCTTTGCTGTCCCTGACCCCAAGGACAGTTTGCTCACAGATAGCAGCCCCCGCAGCAGTGGGGCCAGGGCAGCAGGGGGAGGTGGCTCAGCAGTGACCAAGGCCACCTCCCCACCCCCACTCCCCAGACACACACCTCTAGCTCTGAGGCCCAAGGAGTCCAGGGGGCTGCTCAATTTTTGGTTAAGCTGGGGAGGAAGGGGAAGGACAAACAAGGTGTTAATTAAAGGGCATGGTGTGTGTGTTAGGGCTTATCTGTGTGTAGGGGGGCCGGGGGGGGCCTCTGTTGGTCCTAGGGTATCACTGTGCCCGTTGAGGTCCCTGTGGTCTGCCTGTTGTTACCTCTGATTGTTACCTATAGTTTGTATCCCTCAATTGTGTGGGTTTGCACGTCTTTTCTTACCCCGGGTGTTAACTGTGGGTGTCCAGTTTTGTTTTTTTTTTAATGTTTATTTATTTATTTTGAGAGAGAGAGAGACAGCACCTGCGCACGCGTGGGAGCGGGGGGGCGGGGGCCACTGGGAGGGAGGGGCAGAGAGAGAGAGAGCGAGAGAGAGAGAAAATCCCAAGCAGGCTCCACACTGTCAGCGCAGAGCCCAATGCAGGGCTCGAACCCACAAATCGTGAGATGATGACCTGAGCCGAAATGAAGAGTGGGACGCTTAACCAACTGAGCCCCCGCCCAGCGGCACCTGGGATTTCTTATTGTTTTGTGTGTGTGGCTCTCTCTGTACACCTACCCCTGGGTCCTTCTGGGTCCCACACTATCAGGTGCGGGTCTGTGTATGTCAGTTTGTCCGTATGCCTGCAGCCCTGAGGAGCCTGCATATGGCTCTATCCGTGTCGCAGGCCTGCCCATCACTGTCGTGTGGAAGGTCTGCTGCCGCTGCCACAGGCAGGTGTGTGGGGAAGAAGCTCGGTCCGCCTTCGGGAGCTGTGGGCATCTGGGGTTGGTGTCTGGGTGTCTCTGTTCCTCCAAGTCTCTTCCCTAGGCTCTGAGTCTGGTGTCAGTCGCTCAGATGTCCTGAGCACAAGGATCTCATTTCACAGAGGAGAAGCCGAAGCTCAGAAGGAAAGGTCCCTGGGCCACCGTCATTCAGCCGGGCTAGAGCAGGTGGGCAGGCCTGGTCTCGTTTTGTCCTTTCCTTACGTTGGGTTTGCCTTTCTTGGTTCTTGCTTGTCATTCATTCATTTGTTCATTAGTCATTTGTTCAGAGACCAAAGGCTGTTTACGTGCGTGTGACATCTCCCCGAGTTTCTCTGTGTCTATCTTTCTGTCTCTTTTTTTTTTTTTTCATTTTTTTAAATGTTTATTTATTTTTGAGAGGGGGTGGGGAGGGGCAGATAGAGAAGGAGACAGAGAATCCGAAGCAGGCTCCGGGCTCTGAGCTGTCAGCACAGAGCCCGACTCAGGACTCGAACCCACGAACCGCATGATCATGACCTGAGCCGAAGTCAGACGCTCAACTGACTGAGCCACCGAGGCGCCCCCATCTTTCTCTCTCTTAGTGTCGTCTCTCTGTGGCACTCTGTCCCTAGCCCTCTCTCTGGACCTTTGTCTCTTGGCTTTTTTGAAAAATTTTGCTCATCCTCTGTGTGCCTACGTCTTACACGGTCTGCCTTGTGCTTTCTCTCCCATTCTCTCTGTTGCTTTGACTCTGTCCCTCTCTCTGGGCTCTGGGTCTCTCCTTCCTTCTCTTGGGGACTGTGATTCCTTTCTGGGATCTGCCTTCCCCTTCCCTCCTTTGGATCTCTGGCCTCGCTCCTCCTTCTCCAGTCTCCAGCTCCCTGAGTTTCTGCCCCTACCTGCCACCTCGCAGGCCAGGCCCTCTATTTCTGTCGCTGTGCCCGCCCTGCCCGCCCAGCCCAGCGGCTGCTGCTGCTGCGTGTCACCCCCCCGCCCCCTGCCGTGCTGGCTCCGTCAGCCGTCCCACCGGTCTCGCTGTCCTGGGCAGGCCCGGGAATTCCTCTTGGTTCCTGGAAAAAACAACTGGGGCCGAGAGAAAGGCCCTCAGTCTCCCCGGGCGCCTGCCCCCCTCCCTCGGGCCTGGGGGTCTCTCCCGGAGTCGGCCGGCCCGAGGCAGGAAGCCCTGTGGTTTCTGGCTTCTCCCAGGCGGCCTCCGGATCTGGCCCCCGCCCCCCGGCCAACAGCCCAAATATTATTCCGCAGGAGGAGTCGGTGGTGGCGGGAGGAGGCCCAGGCTGAAAGAGGCTTTCAGGGCGGCTAGGCCTGGGGCTTCCTGTCCCCAGGCTTGGGCCTCAGGCCGCCCCAGTAGGGACCTCAGGTGGCCGGAGGGGCGGGTGTTGTTGTAGGGTCCTGGGGGGGAGGGTGGGGCCATCCGTCAGGGTGTCTGGTGGCCACCGGCTCGGCTGGCGTGGGCAGGTGTGACCCCCACCCCAGGGACAGCCGGCTGACGTCCAGCGTGGAAAAGTACCACGGTCAGACGTGGGACGCATGGACAGACATGAGGATGGCAGGGATCGCCGTGGGACACAGAGTCGCCTGGGCTGGGACAGGTGAAACTGGACCGAGCCTATAGGTCTGAGGTGACATGGTCCAGGGGAGGGGCCCACAGCTAGGGGCAAAAGAGGGCCGGGGCAGGGTCCCAGCTGTCGGCAGAGGTCCAAGTGCATCCGGAGGCAGGCGATGATAGTGATGGAGAGTAAGCCTAACAATAGGGGCTTATCATTTGTCCCGTGTCGCGTGAGCTCCTTGCAAAATGGATTGACCTCATCCTTCCCACCACCCCACCCCCATTTTATTCTTGGTGAAACGGAGGCCCGAAGAGGTGAAGCCACTTGCCCAAGGTCACACAAGAGCACAAGAGGGTGACAGCAAGGTGGGGACTTGAGGTCCTGCGCCCTCCCTCAGAGTCACCCCCATTCCCTACCACAACCTGCACCGAGAGGAGGGAAGCAAGCCCAGAAGCCAGCAGTCTGGGTGGGTTACAAGCGTGCGCGTGTGTGTGTAAAAATGTCACTGGATGTCATATATCTGTCTTGGTGTGAACATGTCAGGGTCACTATGTGACAGGCTTACATGTTACTCATGATGTGTCTCTCTGGTCAGCATGTCACTGTGTGTCGTATGTGCCTGTCTGTCACTGTGTCCTCTCTGTCACTGCTTGTGTTTTGTCACTGTCTCTCCGCGCCTAACAGTAGGTTTGCCCCTCCTCACGCCGTGATGTCGGTTACCGTGGGTGTCTGTCACTGTGTCTGTTAACAGAGTGTCTCTGTCACTGGGTCCTATGGGTCTGTTTATGTCTCTGTCACTCTGGGGCTGCCTATATCTGTCCCTGTTTGTCACCATGACTGTTCCCCGATGTGTCACCATCTACCCAGGTGTCACCGCGTTACTCACCAGCCAGGCCACAGGTGGGCGTGTCGGGCCCACTGGTGCCAGGGCTGGGACCCAGCCCATCCCACCCTCGCCTGCCGTGGGCCAGGCTGGGCGCCTGTCTGCAGTGCCCTGCCACGGGAAAACTCCAAGATCCGGAACCCAAGGGCCGCCTCCCTCACCTCTGCTCCCTGTCCCTCAGCCTGCCCTGGACCCGGCCACACCCGAGCCCCACAGGCGCTGCCCCCAACCTGGAGATGTGCCCTGACCCTCCCCTCACCCATGGTCACCAGCCTCCCCAAGCCCCCAGCCTTGGCCCAGCCCTGTCTGTCTTTCTGTCTGTCTGCTTCTCTCCCAATCTCTCTGTCTTTCTCTCTGGGTGTCTGCTGGCCTCTCTCCGTTCCTTTCTGTCCTTACTGCCTCTCACCCGTGTTTCTCTGTGGCTCTGCCTTTCTCTGGAATGACCTCTGTCTTCATTCTGTCACCGTTTCCTCTACCTCCAACTTTTTCTGTTCTTTCTCGGTCAAGTTCGATTTCTCCCTTTTCCTGTACTGTCTCCGTTTGAGTCCTTCTCTCCCTGCCCCTTGCGTTTCTGACTCTGGGTCTCTCTCTGCCAGCCTTTCTGTTGCTCTTTCGTACTTTAGAGGTTTTCCTCTCTCCTTCTGTCACCGTGTCCCTCTCAGCCCATGTCTCTCAGTCTTCGCCACTCTCTGTGTGGCTCTGAGCCCCCAGCCCCCACAAGAGCGGCTTCTGCCATTCTGGGGCCCTTGGGGAAGTGTGTGGCCCCCAGCCTCCCGCCCCCAGCCCGCTGGTATATATATAAAGGTATATGTACATATTATTTATATCTGTACCCGGGGGCAGGAGGGGCAGACACTGGGGCCTTTGTGTAGCCACTGCCCGCTGCCTGCCCGCCCGCCACTCCTCTCCCTTCGTCCCTGCTACCCGCCCGCCTCCACTCCCCCCCCCCCCGCACAGAAAGGTTCCTGTGGGGCCTGCCAGCTTCCTCTGCCTGAGGTGTGAGTGGGCACGCCACGGGCGAGGCGGGCAGGGGGGCCTGGGGACTTTTCCAGCTGCAGGAAAGCTTTCCGGGTGGGGAAGAAATGGGACTTCTCAGCCGGCTGCTGTCTGTGTCTGTTGTCCCTGGGTGTCCCCGGGGTCCTTAACCTGGCTTCTCCCTGGGAGTCTGTCCATCCATCTAATGTCATTCTGAGTTTTTCTCTGTTGGTTTGGGGCGTATTCACTTGTGCACACGCTGCTGCTGGGCATATGTTCTAGGCCCTCTGTTGAGCCCTAGACACAGATAAATGAGATGCCGTCCGTCCCTGCTGATTCTTTGCCATTTCTATCTCATTGCTGCCATCTCTCCACTCCGTGCCCCAAACCCTCCACCCCTTCCCATTAAAATAGAATCCAAAGTCCTTCCTGTGGCCGATACTGTGACCTCATTCTTTCTCTTTTTTTGTTAAGATTTTATTTTTCAGTGATCTCTACACCTGACGTGGGGATCGAACTTACAACCCCGAGACCAAGAATCACAGGCTCTACCAACTGAGCCAGCCAGGCGCCCCACCTTGACCTCATTCTTCTACCTCCCCCCTTTGCCATAGCGGCCCCGGGGTCACCTGGCTGCTTCTGGAACAAACCAAGCAGACTCCCGCCTCAGGACCTTTGCATGTGCTATTCCCCCAGATTTCCCCTGGCTTGCTCCCTCGCTTCCTTCAGTTTAGTGTCATCTCCTCAGTGAGCCCTTCTCTACCTAGTACATACCACCATCACCTTCTGTCGCCTTCCCCTGGTTTCCTTTTTCTTCTTAGGACTCACCGCTCCATGGCTGTCACATTTTATGGGTCTGTCTGTACCTCCTACGTGAACGTCAGCTCCATGAGAGTAGGGGCTGCATTCTGTTCCCTGCTGGTCCCTATCTAAACTAGCCCTGCGGTGGGCAATGCTGGGTGCGTAGTGGTGACTGAGACAGCTTTGGCCCTGGCCGCATGGGGCTGACAGTCCATTTGCCAATGATGATCCAGAATGTGCAGGGCTGGGATAGGGGAGTGCAGGGTCTGTGAGAGCCCAGAAATGGCACTTGACACAGCCTGGGGATCAAGGAGGGCTTCCTGGAGGAGGAGTCAGCTGAGCAGAGACCTGGGGGATGAGTAGAGGTGAGCCAGGACTTGTCGTGGGGACCAACTGATCAAGACAGACCCAGCCTTGCTCTTCTGCAGATTTCCGTTCTCTGCTTCTGTCTCTCATAGAATGTCACTTGATCTTAGCCAAAAGGCCGAGAAGCGATCTGTCTCGTAGAACTTGAGTTTCTCTTTCCTTTTTTTTTTTTTTTTGATGTTTATTTATTTTTGAGAGAGAGAGAGAGACAGAGAGACAGAGCATGAGCGAGGAAGGGCAGAGAGAGAGGGAGACACAGAATCCGAAGCAGGCTCCAGGCTCTGAGCTGCCAGCACAGAGCCCGACGCGGGGCTTGAACCCATGAACCGCGAGATCATGGCCTGAGCCTAAGTCGGACGCTCAACCGACTGAGCCACCCAGGTGCCCCCATCATAGAACTTGCGTTTCAAGATGTCTAAACTCTCTAGTTCAAACCTGTACCTTTCCTTGATTTCACAGTCTGTCCTTTCTCCTGCTCTCGACTCTGCTCTCTCCCTCCTTCTAGGTCTCTATTCTTGGTATCTCATCGGTGTATCTCAGCTTCTCTGAACCTATCTGGGAATTTCTCTCATTAGCTCTCTTCTGAATGTCTCTCTCTGTTTTTACCTCATCTCCTCTATCTCAAGAGGGTCTCTTGAGCCCTTTTGTCCCTCTCTGGGTCTGTCTTCTTCCAGGGAGCTGGTTTTTCTATACCTTTCCACCTCTGTTGTCTCCCATCTTTCCCTGGGTCTGTTTCTCCTTTCTGGAAGTCTCTTCACCTACTCACTGATCCCCCTCTCCCCCAATTAACCCAGAATCCCTCCACTCGGGCCCCACCCTGGCACTGGGGGAAGGGGGACTGATCCAGCCCCCCACACCCACACAGGTCAGGCCGTCTGCTCTGTTAATGGTTAACTCAACCTCTATCTAGAATACACACCAGCCAGGCTGGGGGTGACTCCCCTGACCACCCCCCTACCAGCTGTTCTTAAAGGACCAGGTGTCCTCCACAGCTCTTTAGCCCTCACTGGGGGCCCTGGTGTCTGGAGGACTCCTGCCCTGGGGATGGGGGAGGGGGAACTACCCAGTGCTTGGGTCTGCAGAGCTGGGGCAGGGGAGGCCACAAGATTGCCAGGGATGGGTGCCCAGGCCTGGAGCTCCATCCAGCGTCTCCCTTGCCCCAGGCTTATCGCCTGGTGTATTTAATCAGGGGTGGTTTTCCCAGCCCTGCCCAGGGCCCAGGCTGGCAGTACCAGGGGTGACAGAACACCTGAGACCTGGTGGCTGGGGGAGGGGACGGGACCCCTCAGCCCAAGAACTGGCGGTTTAAGAGTTGAGCGTCCTCCAGATGTGGAAGACAAAGTCCCAGGGTCCTTAATATTGGGGGATTTGGGCCATGAGGCTCTGCAAGATATGTGTGTGGGACACACGGGTAACCAAAGAAGATGGGTCCAGACGTTAAGGGCTCCCAGATTTGGGTGCTGGAACACCTGTGTTCCTGAGATCTGGGTTTCAGGGCGGTAGGGCAGTGCTGTGCAGTGAAAGGACATACTGTAATTCCCCCCATCTTTCTGAGCATCCACTGGCCTTAGCACCCCGCATTCCCCCTTCCCGCACTCTCCACTTCAGGGTCCCAGAGAGAGACCGCGGGAGTCGAGGCTGGGTTCTTGGGGGCAGCCCCCTCCTCTTAACCCTTGCTTTGCCGCAGCCTCCTCAGGCCCCGCCCCTTGACGCCAGAGAGCAGGAAGTCCTGGTTAATGATCAGCCCATCGGGACAGGTGCGGGACAAGGCCGTGCACATCAGAGGCGGCCGCGGGGGGTAGTGCCTTTTACCCTGCCAGTCACGGTGTCCTAGGATGGCCACCGTTGAGACCGGTCTCCCAAGATGGGCGCGAGCAACGCAGTTCAGGGCACCACCAGAGGAGGGACGCAGTCACCTTGTTCCCAGGGATCCTGTTAGTGTACCCCATGGAGGTAATTTTCCTCTTTCCTAGGGCAGTCCCTCTAAGCAATATAACCTAATTCTCTGCCTCCTGAGCAAGAAAGAATTCACGGTCCATCCCTTCTAGGAAGCCTCCTGATGCCTCTTCTTTCCCCTCCCCTCGCGGGCGCTGAGTCCCCCACATCTTGGGTAGATACAGGGGCTGGACCAGAAGGGAAACCTAATACCCGAGCTTGGCTCTGGTTCCCATGCAAGGAGCCTCCCATGCTCTAAGCCTCAGTTCTGTCATCTGGAAAACGGGCTGATGGCTAGAATGCTTGACTGACCAGCGGCCAGCATTTCTGAAAAGCGCCAAAGTGCCCGCCTGAGTGAAGGGCGCCACCTGGAGGCTACCACTCAACGTCCTTTCCCTGCGAGATCAGTTCGGTACCAAAGGGGGCGCAGCATTTCACACAACTAAGGGACCAAGAAGGGGGGAAAAAAAAAAAAAAAAACCATCTTTCGGTTTATTGAAGGAGGAAAAGGGGGCGGGAGGGGGGGGGCAATAAAATGCTTTTGCTTTGTTTATAAAGAGCGAGATTTCAGGAGGCCCCTTCTCAAGGAGGAGGGGAGCACCTCTCCCCCAGCTATAAGCAGCAGCAAAGCCAAGCCAAGGAGGGGAGAGGGAAACCGGAGGGGCCAAGGGACCCCAAACATCCCCTTGGGCAGAAGCCACAAGCTTTCTCCCCCCACCCTCAATGCATCTACCCCAGGGGACCCATCCGGGATGAGGAAGGAGGTATGTACACAGGTGGGGATAGCACTGGGTTGGGTGGGGGAGGGAATAATTTATCCGCAGCAGCGGTGGGTAGCAAGGGGGTAGGAGGCAGTAGACTGGTGGCAGTGGTGGCCTAGGGGTCCCGTTCTTTCTTAACCTTGATGTCTCCAGCAAGGATAGTGGCGATCTCGCCCTGCATGAAGGCCCAGGGGACAGAGGAGCCCACCAGGGGACACTTGTCCCCACTGGGGCAGTACACCTCCCCAGCAGGGCCCTGTGCCTTGATGAACTCCCTTGAGCAGGGAAAGCAGAACTTGTGTCCGGGCACTGAGGGGCACTGGACGAAGTGGGTGTCTTCCAGCCGCTCCCGGCATAGGGTACAGCACAGGGGTACCCCAGGGGTCGCCCCCGTGCCGCTACCACCCCCGCTGACGGCTTCTGCCCCAGCTGTGGGGCTGACTTCCGTCTCACCGTTGCGGGCCACTAGACGATGCTGGGTCGGAGGCTGGGCTGTGGAGGAAGCTGCGGGGCTGGCACCCCCAGCGCGCACCGGGCCCCCACCCCCGCCAGGGTCCTTGGGGGAGTGGCCCAGCGCCTCAGCCACATTCTTCAGGGCGGCGATGGGTGAGGGCACACCAGCGGCGTCAGCGGAGAACGGGCCACCGGGTGCTACCCAGTGCCGCTGCTGCTGCTCCTCGGTGGTCATCTTCCCAGCCGCCTCACCCTCGGGCTCAGGGGATGCCTTGCGACGGCGTGGCGTGGGCGCCAGGTTCCGGGACGGGGCTCGCGGGGGTGGGCCACACAGAGCTGCGGGGATTGCCTCGGGGTACTGCTGGGGCAGGGCCTCGGCGGGAGCTGGCTCTCGGAAGGTGCGGACCCCGTCGGTCAGCAGCTCCCCCAGCTGGCGCCACTCCCCGGAGCCGTGCCTCCGTTCATATTCGAGGTACTTGAAGCCTGAGGAGGCTAGAGCCTTGCCCGGCTCCCGAAGGGCATCATGAAACATCTGGCGAGCCACAGCCAGGACTCCGGCGTACACGTTGCCAGAGCCACAGGGGTATTCGGTAAAAAGCTTCAGCTCAAACTCGTAGCCTGGCGGGCGGGCAGTGGCATCAAAAGCGAACACCCGCCCCACCAGCCCGTGATCCTTCTTGAAGCGGACGTTGAAGGGGGCACAGGCCGACAGCGCCAGCAGCTGTTCCCGCACAGCTTTGGGGCGCCCGTGCCACTCCTCCGCCCGGCCACGCATGGCCTCGTTCAGTTCCGCCAGACAGTCTGCATTCCTCTGCTGCTTCTCCTTCTCGAAATCGGAGCCGAAAGCTGGACGGGCAGGACTCAAGCCGGGTGCCAGCGTCAGGCCTCGGGTTCCCAGGCCAGTCACCGCAGCTGCCAGCAGCCCGGGGGGCATCAAGCTGGGCATAGAGCCAAGCAGGGCCCTTCGTGCCCCCTCTGCCACGGCGTCCTCGCGGCCCAGCCCATTAGCCAAGCGGGACCCCAGGGTGTACTCCAGGGCGGGCGAGGGCAGGGCGAGGCGGCCCGACGAGGTGGCCCTGTCATAGCGGTCCTGGCCTGAGATGCCGCCGCCTGTTCCCGACGGCTGGGGCTGGGCCTGCGGAGGCGGTAACTGAGGCCCCTGTACAGCGGCCGCAGCCAGGTCCTTAGTGGTCGGGTGCTTGAGGGCGGGGGGCCCGGGGGAGCGGCCCTCGGGGAGCACGTGGCTGCGCTTGAGTTGGCGGGCAGCGTCGATGAGCAGCTCGATGCGATCCGCACCCTCGAAGTTCACGCAGCCGCGGCACACAGCCTCGCTGAAGTCCCACACCATGGCCCACGGCATCTTGGGCAGGTCGCACAGGTAGCACCACTGGCGCCGGGACGCCTGCACCGACGCCATGTCCCCCGCGCGCGCGCGCCGCCGCGCCCCGGCTTTCCGCCCGCCGCCGGCGTTCGATCCGCGTTGCCGACGTTCGATTCGTGTGCCCGGGACCGCGCGAGCCACAGTCAGGCCTCCTGCTCGGCCTCCCCGCCGATCCAGGCCCGGCCCCCCTTCCCCGCCCCCTGGGCCCTAAGCTTTTTTCCTCACTCCCGCCTCCTTGAAAAGCTTGTTAGAGGCACGTCGGCGACCCCGCCCGGTCCGGGCTCCGGGCCGAGGCGCACAGCTCGGGCCCCGCGATGGCCCGCGGGCGCCGCCGCCTCGGGCTCCCGCCGCCGCCGCCGCCGCCGCCGCCGTTGCAACGGCCGCCGCCGCCTCCACCTCCTTCTGCCCCAGAGGCCGCTTCGCAGGGAAAGTTACATAACGCGCCGGCAAAGCCTTCTGGGAAACGTAGTCCCGCCGGGGCTGATTCTTAAAGGGGACAGCTGGCGGCAGAGTGAGTGGGCTCGCCGCCTCTCCGACGCGCAAACCCTACCACTCATCACCGCGGGGCAGGGACGTTCGGCGCGCTTCGCGGAGCTCCGGCACAGGGTTTTGGGGGCGGAAATGAGATATGAATGGCCAGAGCCGCCACGGGTTCAGAAATGGTAGGAAGTGGACAGGGTTTCGGGCGTATAATGTCTATTCCGACTTGCTGTGCAGCTTTAGGCAAAAGTCTTGCTCTTTCTGAGGCTCAATTCCCCGCCCATCATAGGTGGGCCAATGACTGGTTAGGAAGGCAGCATCTCCTGGGGCGGGGCGGAGGGGCTCTGATTGGATGGTTTCAGGGTAGGGGGGGACGGGAAGCTGGCAACTGGGGGAGGGAGAGTTCTGCTTGGCAGTTCGTTTTCCTCAGCTCTTGTATATCATGCTCGGAATGGGGCTGGCAACAGCCGGAGAAAGGGGAAGAACGAAGGCCTCTGGGTCAGGCCTCTGCCTCAGTTGCCTCATTCATTAAAGAGTGTGGTCGAGCGCCCTCGAACTCTCTTCCAGTTCTGCCGAGGGCTCGCTCTGGTCTTCAAAGGGTTACACTGTATCTCTCCCCGCCAGCCCCATCAACCACTCACTACGTTTCCCAAAATGCTCTGCAGCAAGGACAAACTGACGCACTTCCGCTATCTGGGAGGTTGAGGGAGGCCTTCCCGATACTCGCTGCCTTCCACCCCCCCGGCTCAATTTCTAGGGGATTTACCTTTTTTTCGGAGCACTGGGTTGAGGGAATCCTCACCCTCTACTGCTCCCTAATTTGGGTGCAGGGACGGAGGCCAGAGATGGCGAGCAAGAGTTGTGGGGGGGTAGTTTCTGGGGAGACCACCTTTCTCCAGCCTTGAGTGCTCATTACCTGATCGGCCCAACCAAGGCTTTGGGGACTCCCTCCCCGCCCAGGTTTTTCTTCTCAGCATGGGGAACAGAGCGAGTCAGGCTGGAAGAGTAGGGAGGTGAGGAGAGGCAAGTTTTTAGGTTCTAACCCCGTCACCCTCTTCCTGTCTCTAAGCCTGGGTCCCTGATAAGCGCTCGAAAGTATTTAAATGAGTTGTCAGAGTTACATTCATTACTGGTTTTCAAACTAACCGGACTGTCAGCTTCCTCTCCCACAGCCCGCTGCAATCATAGCCGCTCTGATTTTGTCATCCAAACATCAGCCTCAGCTTTGCAATTTCACTTCGTAGTATTTTCTTTATATTGACTCCCATGGAAAAAAAGACCATCTACTTTTGCCTCCTGCTGAGCAATACAGGCATACCTCGGAAACATTGCAGGCTCCCTCCAGACAACCACGATACAACAAATCTTAGCAATAAAACAAATGGCGTAATAGAGCAAGTCAAACGAACTTTTTGGTTTTTCCAGCGCATCTAAAAGCTAAGTTCACACTATGCTGTGGTTTGTTAAGTGTGCAACAGCATTATGTCCAAAGAAACAAGGTATATAGCTTAATTTAAAAATACTGTTAACTGCTGGAGCGCCTGGGTGGCTCAGTTGGTTAAGTGTCCCACTTTGGCCCAGGTCACGATCTCACAATTAGTGAGTTTGAGCCTGGCGTTCAGGCTCTACACGGACTTTCTCTCTCCCTCTCTCTCTGCCCCTCCCCTGCGCACACTCTATCTCTCTCAAAAATAAACATTAAGAAAAAACTTCTAAAAAATACTTTATTGCCAAAAAAATGGTAACCATCATCTGAGCTTTCAGACTTTCAGTCCCTAATCACACAGCACTGTAACAAATGTAGTAATAATGAGAAAGTTTGAAATATTCAAAGAATCACCAAAATGTGAAACAGATACAAGAAGTGAGCAACTGTTGGGAAAGTGGTACTGAGAACACTTGCTTGTGGCAGGGTTGACACAAACCTTCCACTTGTAAAAATAAATAAATAAATAAATAAATAACAGTATCTGGGGTGCCTGGCTGGCTCAGTCGGTTAAGCGTCCCACTTGATTCTGGCTCATGGTTTGGTTCGTGAGTTTGAGCCCGCATCAGGCTCTTCGGTGACAGAGTGGAGCCTGCTTGGGATTCTCTATCTGCCCCTCTCTGCTCGTGTTCTCACTTTCTCTCTCTTTCAAAATAAATAAACTTGAAAAAAATACAGTATCTGCAAAGCTCAATAAAACAAGGTATGTCTGTATTATGGGCACAGCTGTAGGTTTTTTATGTCCTAGCTTCATTTTGGGGAGGGGGACTAGCTACATTTTAATCAAGTAAGTTAACACTAAGGCTGGAACCATTAAAGAGCCATTCAGGTATCCCCTAAAATTGCCTTTAAGCCATTCTTCAGTAAACACTAGTTGGGGGAGGGGGGAGCAAGAGTTCCAGCCAGAATTCGGCTCTATCAGGTGGGCTGAAACAGATTGTCCCCTGGCAAGTTTAGGGCCAGTCCCTAAACTTCTCTGGAAAAAAACAGAGACCCCGGAGAAGTTGCTTTTCATGGGGCAGCTCCAAGTTAAAATGAAAATACCATATAAATGTCTAGCATGGTGCCTGGCCCAGAAAAGGAACACCATAAATGGAAATTGTTTTTAAGCTGCTCATTAATTCAAAGATGCAACCCTCTTCTGTGTTGGGCAAGGCTGAGGACACAGCCGTGACTGAGACACGTTCAGGCCTTGCCCTGACAAGGCTCATCCTGGTGATGGAGGCAGACATTCAATTTAAATTTACTCAAATTATTATTTAACTGTATTCTCCTCCTCCCCCCCCCCCACCAAACTGCTGGGGGAAAGGGGGTGCCAGGAAAGACTTATCTGAGGCAGTGATACGTGAGCTGAGACCCGAAGGACAAAAATTGAATGTAGTTGTAGACGCCTACATTTTTATGCCCATTTTACCGATGAGGAAAAGGGAGGCCTACAGGCTGGCCAGGGCAGCACCAGGGGCGGAGCCAGGTGTGACTGAATCAGGGCCGTGGTTACTGGCTACTTTGCTACTGTGCTTTGTAGCAAGTTTGGGAGTAAAAAAGAAAACCAGCTCTTGCCTCCAAGAAACCGGGGTGGGGGTGGGGCGGCTTTAAACAGATAAAGGTGTATATTCATTTAGGGAACAGAGGACACTAGAAGATAATCTGAGCAGACCCATCCTAGCATGGGAGAGGAAATCCAGAAAGTTCTCCTGGAGGAGATGACACTTAAGCTGGTATCGGAAGGATGATTAAGTAGGACTAAGATCTGAACACAGGAGGGCCGCCTGGGTGGCTTAGTCGGTTAAGCATCCGACTTCAGCTGAGGTCATGATCTCACAGGTTCGTGGGTTCGATCCCTGTGTCGGGCTCTGTGCTGACAGCTCAGAGCCTGGAGCCTGCTTCGGATTCTGTCTCCCTCTCTCTGCGCCTCCCCAGCTCACACCGTCTCTCTCTGTCTCTCTAATATAAATAAACGTTTAAAAAGTAAAAACACAGGATTTGATGGCTTTAAGGAAAGAAAGAAAATTTTAAAGGTGGAAAATCACTAGCGTCCCAACTTCAAAGGGATGCCACCCTCCATGGAGGCAGGGGAGAGTAGAGGAGGGGAGGGGAGGGGAGGGGAGGGGGAACAGGTGTAGGTGCTGAAACCCCAGGCCTGTCTCCAAACCCAAAGGAATCATATTAAAAATAAGTTTATTCATATCTTGTCACCACTCCGGAGAAATGAGGGGGTTGAGCTCTGGAGGTCAGAGACAGCAATGGGAGGCAGAGGGCCCAACCTGTACCTCCCCAGTGATAACTCCGCCCCCCCCCCCCCCGCGCCCCCAGGGCACAGACTGCTATACCCTTTGTCATCCATATTCTGATTTGTCTTGTGACTCCCACCCCCTCCAAAGTCTGGACTGGGGAGGTGAGGAGGCCCCTACGGGTCAATTCTCTTCAAGTCAAGGCCAGGAGTTGTTAGGGAAGGGGGGCGTCTGCGCAGACCCGAGAGGTTCTCTCCGCAACCCATAAACGGCAATAATAAATAACATAAAATCGATGGCTTAGAAGTTAGGGTTCAGGGAAGCAGCCAGGCAGACAGCGCTGTACTGGAGAAGGGGGTGGGGGACCCAGCGACAAGTCCCCCTGAGAATCAGGCACTAACTAGTATAGGGAGTGGGGTGCTCGCGCCCCCGCAGCAGGGAGCCAGGGTGCAGCCGAGATGGGGAAGGTGCGGCGCCCTCCTCCACTGGGCTAAGCTGGGGGGAGGAGGTACAGGCAGAAGGAGCTGGAACAGCAGACTTCAGGGAGATTTCCAACGCCCCCGCCTCTTCCGTGTAGGGAAACCTTTCCTCCTCTTGTGTGGGGGTGAGTCGTGGGGAGGAAGGGGAGCTGGGGGAGGCCGGGGGCCCCCCTCCTCGCTCCTAGGGGCGATGATCACCCCCCTGGCTGCCACCACCGCTCCGTCCACCACAGCGGCTACCACGGACACTGGCTCTGGGGTGATCTCCGCTTTCGGGGTAGGCGGGGGCGGGAGGGGCCTGGCGGGCGGGGGCGGGGGCGGGGGGAGAGGCGGGGGCAGCCTGTCGACCGCGGTTCCCGGCAGGAGGGGCAGGAGGGCGCTGAGGGCCTCGCTCAGTTTGGCCAGTCCCTGCTGAAGGGTGCCAGCCAGCTCCCGGATGGCGTTGGCCGTCTCCTGCTGCGCCCGCAGGAAGTCCAGGGAGGGGTCCGGGGGGGCCGAGGGCGTGGGTGGTGGCAGTGGAGGAGGTGGTGGGCTGGGGGACGAGGGCGCCACGTGGACCTGCTGCGGCGGCGGTGGGGGGGCGGGGGGCGGTGGAGACAAGGCCAGGCGCGGCAGCTGCACCGTCTGCAGGGCCGGAGGGGGTGGGGACTCACGCTCCTTGGGTGGCGGGCAGCCCCCTTCCTGGGGGCTGCAGGAGGGCCGGGCCCACTGCTCGGGGCTGCTGGAGCCCCCCTTGCTGTGGGCTGGTGTATCTGTGGAGAGAGAGATGTAGGTAAGGTGACGGTGAACCGCTGCCCCCCATGGGTGTCTCGATTTCCCCTTTCCACCTCCCACCCACCCTGGTCCCCGGAGCCATCTTTTCAAAACCCAAGTCGGATCGTGCCTTGGAGGAGAACACAGGGGAGAGAGACAATACATCGAGTGACCGCCTGGTGGCTGATGCCAGCCTTAGTGGAAACAGGGTCCTGGAGGTCCCCTGCTGGAGCCAGGAAGAACATTCTAGAAGCCTCCTCAAACTATCTGGACACTCCCCACCCACCACACGGCCTCAGGAGGCAATGCGGGGCTTCATGGGCCCCCTCTCTCCACTCGGGTGGTGGATTTCTACCTCGGCCCAAGCCTGCTGGGCTTCGCCACATGTCTCTCCTGTCACCTGAACCTTCATTCACGCTCTTGAACTTGAACAGAGTCTGCATAGGAGGCTCCCAGATTTCGGGCCCAGCCTGAAACCTCTCCTCCAATTGTGTACTGGGCACACACCCCCTTGAGGGTCTAGTACTACCTCACACTCTCCTTGCTGCGCTCCTGGCCCTCCCGGACCCCGCTCCCCACCCCCCTCTCCCAGTCACCACCATCACCACTGATGACACCACTGATGACAGCCACTGGGGGGCCAAAACTTTCACTCTTTTTCTTACCCAAGACGCTGTCCGTGTACAGCTGTCACTGGTTCTGCCTTCAAACTATTTCAACATCCAGCCTCTTTTGTCCACCTCCACAGCCCTCCCCCCCAGCCCCCAGTCCAACCACCAGCATCTCCCGCTTGGGACTATGGCAGTCGCTTCCTCAACTGGGTCCCCGGCCTCCTCCAAAGTCTTAGAGGTCCAACCAACACACGTGTCAGTTACACTGCCCACAGAGGACATCATATCCCAGGATCCGTGCAAATGAAATGTCCCAACAGGTAAATCTACCGGAGACAGTAGATTAGTGGAGGCCTGGGGCTGGGTGGAGCTGGGGGGACGGGGCGGGGGAGGGGGGTGATGGCTAAGAGATGCGGGGTTTTCTTTCCAGGTGATGGAAATATTCTAAAATTGATAGTAGCGCTGGTTGCGCACCTTGAGGATGCTAAAAGCATCGTACGCTTTAAAAGGGTGGCGGTATGTATGGGAACTGTGTCTCAGTAAAGGTGTTTAACAAATACAAGTCAGATGTTGGCTTTCTCTGCTCCAAGGCTTCTTGGGGCTCTCCTCTCTCAGAGTCAAAGCAGAGTCCCTAAGGCTCCCAAGGCTCTGCACAATTTGCCCCAGTGCCTCCCTGACCTCATCTCCACCCCTTCTCTTCTCTATCACATTTCACTAGGCTCCAAGCCACACTGGCCTTCTAGTTGGTCCACAAACACAATAGGCCTGCTCCTGCCTCAGGGCCTTTGCACTTGCTATTCCCTGGCCTGGAAAGATCTTTCCCCAGACACATGCCTGGCTGCCTCGCTCAGCTCCTCTGCTCAAATGCGGCCTCCTTGGGAAGACCTTCCTTGACCTTCTGTCGACAGCAGTTGCCCGTCTCTGTCCTTTTCTCTCTCCTAACCCTACCTGGTTCCTTTTATTAGCACTTATGTCCACCTGGCATGGGGTCGCTCTGTGTTTTCTTGTCTGTCTCCTCCTCCTGATGTCAGCTCCATCAGGCAGGCCTTTGTTTTGTTCAACTGCTGTTTACCCAGCGCCTAGAACAATGTCCAGCACAAAATGTTTTTCTTTAGTGAAAAAAAGAACTGTGGCTTTTAAGGAGTCAGCACTGACTGGGGCCCCAGGCCCCGGGTCCTTGCCGCAACCCTCCCACAGCTCCCCAGTACCCACAGGGGACAGACAGTCCAGCTCCTGAGGCTACAGAGCCTCAGCTCTTACCCCTTTGGGTCCCTCTTCCCTGTCTCGGGGCCAGTGAACATGTAGTTCCCCCTATCAAGAGTATCCCCTTGCATAGCCTCTTGGCCAGTGCAGACAGTCCTTCCTCAGGGAAGCCTGCCTCCTGCTTCCAGGCCAGATCTGATCTCCCTGCTCTCCTGCTGCAGAAGCAGCCAATCCCCTCCAGCCTTCAAGGCTGGGGGTCCAGCCTCCGGGGACCAGGCAGGCGGAGGAGGTGGGGGAGGCACGGAGAGAGTAGATAACGAGAGCTAACACTTGTTGGACACTTTCCTGGCTGGGCCCTGGGCGAAGTGGCTCTGCTTTCCTCCTACATTATTTCAGTGAGTCCTCTCAGCCATTCTCCGGGGGGTACGTGTTGCCATGATCACCCCATTTTACAGATGAGGCGGCCGGAGGCCCAGACGGATGTCACAGTGCTGGCGAATGGGAGAAGAGGGACTTGAACCCAGGCAGGTTCCAGGGCCCATGCTTTCAACCACTCCTTGGACAGGGCTGCGGGCCCAAGGGTGGGGACTCTCCCTCATGAGGGGTGTGGGAATTGTTGCCAGTCCGCAAAACTGTTCTTCTGGCCTATTGAGTAGAACAGAAGGTGGCCCAGGTTTTGTGCCCACAGGGGTCATGGAAGGGCCACTGCCAGACTTAAAATCATTTATTTGCAACCTTTGGGCCTCAATTTCCCCACCTGTAAATAGGTGTGTGTGTGTGCGCGTGTGCGGGCACATGCACGTGCAAAGGACCAAGTGACGCCAAAACAGTACCTCTCCCTGAGGGCCATCACAGGGATTAACTGAATCACCCCAGGCACACTAAATCCTCAATGCTGTTACTGTTATTGTTTGTTTCCAAATATTAGGTCAGAGATAAAGTATCCTTAGCTTTCCTCTGGTGTAAGAAAGGCCCCTCAGGCTGCCCCAGGCCCCGTTCCAGTCTTTCAATCAAAGCCTGGTCCTCTTTTATGAATTTGCACAGTGGGTAATCTCTGGGTGAGGTTCTAATCAAGGATGTGTTAAGCACATCCCTGCCTCTGGGCCTTTGCACGTCCTGCTTCTTCTAGCTCAAGTGCTGTTCTCCCAGAGATCCACTTGCCTCACTTTCTCTTCCGATCTCTGCTCCAATTCCACCTTCTCAGAGAAGCCCTCCTTGCCTACGCTATCTGCAGCAGCCTCCTTCCATCACTTAACTATCCTCTTTCATTTATTAATTTTTGAGGCAGAGAACGGGGGCCGGGGAAGGGGCAGAGAACGCGGGAGACAGACACTTGCAAGTAGGCTTTGCCCTGTCAGCCGGGAGGCCGACCTGGAGTCCGAACCCATGAGCCGTGAGATCGTGACCTGAGCAGAAATCGAGAGTCGGATGCTCAGCCGACTGAGCCACTCCGGTGCCCCAACTCACTATCCTCTTAACACGGCTGTATTTTTCTTCTTCGTTCTTATCGCCTCCTGGTACGTGACCTGTTTGGGGGTCATTTGTTTGTGTCCTTCTCCGATAACTGGAATGCCAGCTCCGTAAGGAAAGGGCAGGTGTCTTTTTCTCCACAGTATTCCCGGCATCTGCCACGGTGCCTCCCTTAGAATAGACGCTTCAGTAAATATTTGTTGAATTAATGAAGGAATAAAATAGTTGTGGGACTCTATGGGATGAAAAAATGTTTGCCATCTCTGCGCTGGTTCAATGCGGCCGTTTCGCAGAAACAATGAGGTTTGAGATTCGTGTCAAGAACAAGGATCCCAAGTGATCCTGGGTCTCTCCAGCTTAAGACACTTTCATGCCTCCCAAATGCCCTGAGGAGAAAGTCCAAAGTTCTGACCTTCGCATGCAAGCCGCGTGTGATCTAATTCTGGCATCCCCATTAACTCTCAGTCAATATTAATAATTGTTGTTATTGCCAGACAATCGAGCCCGGCGGTTAAGGGCATGCGCTGGGAGTTGGACGCAACCTGTATTTGAGTCCCGATTCTACTACTTACTTGCTGTGTGACCTTGGGTGGATGAATGAACCTCTCTGAACCACATGATCCTGAACTTGTTTGATCGAATCCCCGTCCGTCCCTTTGTCAGATCCCTTCAGTGACGCCTTATGGCATTCTGGATAAAATTCTTCACCTCAGCCTAAAAGGCACTGCATGGTCTGGCCTTTGCTGACCTCTCTGACCTCATTTCAGATCATTTCTTCAATCTTTCTACTTTCCCCTCCCCTTGGAAACGTCTCAGTTCCTAAACTGGCTAAGCTTTCTTGTCTCAAAGCCACTCTACATGCGGTTTCTTCTACCGGGGACACTTCCTCAGCTCTTCATTCTCACTCTGCTTTTCTGATGTCTCCTCCTCCAGGAAGCCTTCCTCCACCTCCAGCCTGGGTTAGGTACCCCCTCTGGACTCCCACAGCTCAGGCCCAGGAGGGCAGGGCTGGAGAGGTCTCCCTCACCGCAGTGTCCCCAACACTGCCCAGTACAGGGGAGGTGCTAGAAAAATAGCTGTAGAAGAAGTAAGAAGCCCAAGTCAAGGCCACGTGGGATGTCTTTGCACTCTGCTCTCCACACTTCCTCTACTCGTGGCATGACCTTGGGAAAGTTACCGAACCTCTCCAAGGCTTTGATCTATAAAACCGTAAAATAGTTCATACCTCACAGCATTGGTAATTATATCAAGAGCGAACAAGGAGGGTTCAGGGGGCGCTGCGCTCAGCAATTTACACATTTTAACTCATTCCATCCTCATGGCATGCTTTTGAGGCGGGGGCTATTTTTGCTTTTACCCCCATTTTACAGATGTGGAAACTGACCGGCAGCAACTTACCCAAAATGACACAGCTAGGTGGCAAAGTTATGACTGGAGCCCAGGGGGCCTCCAGGGTCACTACCCTCCTGCATTACGTTTAATGAACTCCTCTGTGTGCTGAAAATCCCAGGTGTGGACTCTGGAGCCAGACCTTCCAGGTCTGGGTTCCCTTCATGACTCTGACAGTCACGGGCCGCGGGGCTTTGGGCGAGCCACGTCAAGAGCTGGGGGACAGGGCCCAGCAAACAGCTGACTTCGTGACTGCTCTGGCTAAGGTGACGGCGAGGGGACTCACCTGCCCGTCGGTCTTCCCTGCGGTCCTCCGACAAGACGTAGCGTTGGGCGCCCGCATTTGGGGCTGACGGCTGTGAGGAAGCGGCAACCGAGGGCTGCTCGGCGCCTGCACCAGCTCCCGGCGCCGCCACTCCCGGTCCCAGGATGGCGAAAATGGTCTCCTCCTCCGCGGAGAAGGCGTCCTCGGCGGCAGGCCCGGCGCCCTGCGTGGAGTGCGGCACGCGGGCCAGCTTCTCCTTGGTGCGGCGCTTGAAGTCATTCCAGCGCTTCTGCACCTCTTGGCCGGTGCGCTTCCAGCTGGTGATGCCGTTGATCTTGGCGGCGATGCCGTCCCACACACGCCGCCGCTCGGCTACGCTCACCCGACGGCTCTGCGCGCCGTAGAGCTGTGGGTAGTGGGCGCGCACCTCACGGATCAGGATCTGGTTCTCCTCGAACGAGAAGCGCGGCTTGCGCAGCCGGGTGGTCTCTTCCGCTTCGCCCGCCGCCGCCGAGGCCATGGCGCCCCCCGACGCCGCCGTCCGGCCGCTTGGCGCATGGGGGGGCGCCGGCGCTGCGGGCACAGGGCGCACGGCGCTGGCGGGGGCTCGGCGTCCGCGCGCCGCCAGCCCCACCCCGGCCGCCCCGACACCGCCTCCAGCGTCCCCGGGGCCAGGGGTTGGGGCGGAGAGTGGCCGGGGGCGACGGGCCACGGGGGACATTCAGAGCGCCTAATAATAGCTGACACCCGGCGAGCGCTCCTCTGGTGCCTCGCGCGGCGCAAAGTGCCACCCCGAGGAGTTGATGGAAATTGGGGGAGGGTCTGGAGGGGTGGAGAGAAATGAGGAAAAGCGAAAGAAGAGGGGGTGTCTGCAGGAGTTAAGAGGAGAATGGGGGCATAGGAGAAAGCGAAATAGAGGGAGAATGGGGGTGTCTCGGGGTCGAAGAAGCATGGGGGTAAGGAGATGCTGAAGGAGACATGCAGCAAGAAGGGGGGATCTGGAGCAGAGGAGCGCTCTGGGGGTTCCGGGGCAATAGGACGTCTGTAAGAACGGTACGAGATGGGGTCTTCAGAAGGGATGCCCAGGTAGAATGGGGAGTCGGGGGCTCCTGGGACAGTGGAGAAGCTGGGGCTCTAAAATTCTAAGCATTAGGGTCTGCGGGGATTGTGGGGGCTCTGGGGATTGCCAGGAATTAAGAAGATCTCTGGGGGTAAAGGGGTCCGGGAGTACGAGGGGGCAACGGAGGCGATGGGGGACTCCATGAAGAGCGAGGGTCGTGGAGGGTGGGGACCGAGTCGGGCCGCGGGTCACTCACCGGCGCCGCCGCAGCCCCCGCCTGCCCGTCGGTCAAGGCTCGGGCTTCTGCGGCCTCTTCCCTCCCCCCTCCTCTCTGGTCCCCCTCTGGGCCCCGCCCCCGTCCGCCCCAAGAGCCATGGCGCAGGCGCACCTAGCGCCAGTCAGCCCCCAACGCCCTTACCGCTGGAGTTTCACGCCCCTCCCACGGCGCAAGCGCAGAATTGCCTTCCACCGACCTCCTCGCGAGGGGGCTTAGCTGCGCAGGCGCAACATTAGCGCTGCGTTCGTTCCTGGCTGCCTGCTGCCACAGGAGCGTCCGCGCGAAACTCTGTCCACGCATGCGTGTCCCTGGCTCCTAGTAGCTTTGGTACCCGGGGCTCCGTCCCTGCGCAGGCGTAGCAGTCCTTGGAGGAAGTTGGGAGAAATGATGGAGAGAGCGCCGAGGACAAGCGGCGTCTTCGCTTTTCGGACAGTCTTCCAGCCTAACTCAGCCCTCTTACTGTGCTTGGGTCTCCTTCTCTAGGAGAAAGGGAAGGGAGACGGCGCTAAAGGGATGCGCTTCGTTTCCTTGACAACGGTGTGGGCGGAGTGGGGGCGGAAGAAAACCGGATTGCCGCCCACTCGTACCTGCCCCAGCGCGGGGCTGCCCTGAATCTGCCAACCAACTCTTACCCACGGGGGCGGGGCACCCTGGGGATATTCCACCTCAGGCGGTGCAGTAACCATGGCAACCCGTCAACCTACCAACCGTGCCTGGGGGCCCCCAGTCCACACAGTGACGTCATGGCGCGGGGAGGGAGAATTTAGAGGGAGAGTTTGGCGTGTAGGGAGGGTGATCCTGGCGCAGGTATGGCTTTAAGCAAATGCGCGGAGGCAGGAATAAATCTTGACCACGGGTTGGATGAACTGGAAGAAAGGATGATGGAGTTCAGTCGGGCTGAGAAATTTGCTTTGCATCTTTGCAGGATTCTTCAAGGTCATTCAACAAACAGTGCTTCATTCATCTAGTCAGCAAATAGTTATTGAGCACCTACGTGGTTCTAAGCGCAGTGAATACAAAAGGCAAAAAAAAAACTATACCTTGGGGGCATCTGGGTGGCTCAGTCGGTTAAGCAGGTCAGAATCTCAGGCCTCATGTCGCGATCTCATGGTTCGTGGGTTGGAGCCCCTCGTATGGGTCTGTGCTGACAGCTCAGAGCCCTGGAGCCTGCTTCGGATTCTGTGTCTCCCTCGCTCTCTGCCCCTCCCCCACATTCACTCTGTGTGTGTGTGTGTGTGTGTCTCAAAAATAAATAAACATAAAAAAATTAAAAAGAAAGGCATCCTTCTCTGCTATTGCAGAGAAGGTAGCCGGGAAGGGGGAAGACTATCGGCTAGACTCAGAAATCTGGGGCAGGGACAGGAGGGAGATAGGAAGAGGGGTGGAGGAGACTAGGCAGGGGACGGTGGGAAGGGTAGAAATGAATTGGAAGACATTTGAGAGGCAGTGTACAGGGCGTGTGACTGTCAGTCTGGGGAGGGGAAGGGAGCCCTCTCGGTGACAGCCAGTCAGTCCTCTGCTCCAGGTTCCTGTTGGAAGTGTAGACTCAGGACATGGTAGTTGTAAGGTGCTCCGTGAGTGTTATGGGCTGAATTTTGTCCCCCTAGAAAGATAAGTTGACGTCCTAACCCCTCCCAGACTTCAGAAGGTGACCTTCTTTGGAAATAGGATCAATAGAGATGTAATTAGTTAAGATGAGGCCATGCTTGAGTAGGAAGGACCCTTAATCTAACATGACGGTCTCCTTATAAGAAGAGGAAAGAGACGCACAGAGGGAAGACAGAGGCAGAGATTGGAGTGATCCTACCACCAGCCAAGGAAGACCTGGAGCTTCCAGAAGCTGCAAGAGGCAAGGAAGGAAGCAAGGAGGCCGGAGGTAGAGGCGAGGAAGGATCCTCCCCAACTCTTCAGAGGGACTCTGGCACTGCCAACAGCTTGATTTCGGGTTTCCAGCTTCCAGACCTGGGAGAATACCCCTTTGTGTTGTTTTAAGTCACTGGTTTGTGGTACCTGGTTATGGGCACCACTGGAAAACCTTATTGCCCTGGGCACCAAGGGGGGGGCATCCAAGATGCTGGTGACCACAGAAGACTGGGTTGGGGGGATGTGGATCGAAATCAGGTCCGGAGCTCATGAGAAGGCTGGAGACAAAGAACCATGGGCAGAGGTGAGGCGTATGGAGGTCTGTAGGTGTGGGTGCAGGAGGTCAGAGAGCTGGGGCCCGGGGATGCCAGTTGATCAGGGAAGACTTTTCTTTTCTTTTTTCTTTTCTTTTCTTTTCTTTTTTTCTTTTCTTTTCTTTTCTTCTTTCTTTCTTTCTATTTCTTTCTTTTTCTTTCTTTCCTTCTTTCTCTCTCTCCTTTCTTTCCTTTCTTTTTTTCTTTTTTCTTTCCTTTCTTTTTTCTTCCTTCCTTCCTTCCCTTCCTTCCTTCTTTCCTTCTTTTAAACGTTTATTTATTTTTGAGAGAGAGAGAGCACGCACACACGTGAACACGAGTGGGGGAGGGGCAGAGAGAAGAAGACAGAAGATCCAAAGGAGGCTCTGAGCTGTGAGCGTGGAGTTCAATTCAGGGCTCGAACTCACAAACTTCGAGATTATGACCTGAGCCAAAACCAGTAGTCAACTGCTCAACTGACTGAAGCACCCAGGAGCCCCAGGGGGGCCTTTCTAAGGTATGTTTTTCCAAACTGTGGATCCTGAAAAATATTTAATGGGTTTCCACAAGCATGAAAGAAACCAAATATCAGAATGTGCTGTATGGGGTAAGGTAAGTATTGCTTTGAGGAACTCTGGTTTGTTAGATGTTTTCAGACGTTCTTGAGACACATCTCGGGATAGTGGAAATTGCTCAACTCTGGGGCCAGCCTGTCAGGGTTTACACTCTCCCACTTACTGGTTGTGTAAACTTGGATAAGGTTATTAACCTCTCCGGGCCTTATTTTTCCTCTCTGTAAAGTGGGGATTAACCCCCAGAATCTATCTCCTTAAACTATGATGAGTATTAGCTAAATCAATATGTATAAAGTATCTAAGGAGCTTCTGGTATGTAATAATTGTCCTGTTAATATTACTAAGATGATTATTTTGTGAGACTTCTGTTTCAGGTGTGTGTGTGTGTGTGTGTGTGTGTGTGTGTGTAATCAAGATGTGAAATGAAGGGTGCCTGGATGGCTCAGTCAGTTGAGCATCTGACTTTGGCTCAGGTCATGATCTCCTGGTTCAAAGGTTCAAGCCCCGCGTCAGGCTCTGTGCTGACAGCTCGGAGCCTGGAGCCTGCTTCAGATTCTGTGTCTCCCTCTCTCTCTGCCCCTCCCCTGTGCACGTGCGCTCTCTCTCTCTCTCAAAAAATAAATAAAATTTTTTAAAAAAGATGTGAAATGAATTTTGGGGCACCTGGGTGGCTAAGGTTGAGTGTCTGACTCTTGATTTTGGCTAAGGTCATGATCTCATAGTTCATAAATTCGAGCCCCACATAGAGCTCTGCACTGACAGTGCGGAGCCTGCTTGGGATTCTCTCACTCTTTCCTTCTCTCTCTGCCCATCCCCCTCTTGCTCTCTCTCTCTCTCTCTCTCTCTCAATAAATAAATAAATAAATAAACAAAAAATAAATAGACATTAGAAAAAAGATGTCAAATGAACTTTGGGGCACCTGGGTGGCTCAGTTGGTTGAGCGTCTGACTCCTGATCTCCACTCAGCCCATTATTTCACGGTTTGTAGTTTCAAGCCCCATGTCAGGCTCTGCACCATGGGTGCAGAGCCTGTTTGGGATTCTCTCCTCCCCACCCCCCCCGGCTCGTCCCCCTGAAAATAAGTAAAAAAACATTTTTAAAGGCTTAAAAAAAAAAGACGTGAAATGAACTTCTCATTGTGGTTTGTAGTAAAAAGTGAAAGGAACTGAATTTAAGAGAGGAAGTTTCTGCGCTCTAAACCTTTCAACTAATTGGATCAGGCCCACCCCGATTATCCAGGATAATCTTCCTTACTTAAAGTGAACTAAATATAGACTTTAATCGCATCTACAAAATGCCTTCATGGCAACACCAGGATTAGTGTTTCAATAACTGGGGACTGTAGCCTCATCAAGTGGACACATCAAACTGACCGTCATAACCACGGACAGCATCAATAAATAAATGGTAAACCATGTTAGGTGGTGGTCAGTGTTGAGGAAAAAAGAGCAGTGGAACACGGTAAGAAAGATCAGGAGTGGGGCCCCTGGATGGCTTAGTTGGTTAGGTGTCTGACTCTTGGTTTTGGCTCAGGTCGTGATCTCACAGTTTGTGAGTTTGAGCCCTGCCTCAGGCTCCACACTGAGCATTGAACTTGCTTGGGATTCTCTCCGAATGAATGAATGAATGAATAAATGAATAAATAAATAAACAAACTTAAAAAAAATAAAGATCAGGAGGGAGAGGATGGGATCACAGAGGAGGTGATGTATGAGCCAAGAACTGAAGGAGGCAAGGAACAAAACGGGCTATCTGGGCAAGGGCAATCCAAGTAGGGAGAAGGGTAAGTGCAAAAGCCCTGAGGCATGAATATTCCTAGAGCATTCAAGGAACAGTGAAGACTTTAAAAAAAGGGGGGGGGGGCGCCTGGGTGGCTCTGTTGGATGACCATCTGACTTCAGCTCAGGTCACGATCTCACAGTTCATGAGTTCAAGCCCTGCATCCAGTTTCGCACTGAACCCTACATGGGGCTCCATGATGACACTACAGAGCCTACTTGGTGTTCTCTTTCTGTTTCCCTCCTTCTCTGTCCCTCCCCGCTCTTTCAAAATAAATAAACAAACAACAACAACATGGGGCCTGGAGAAGAGGTCAGAGAGAGAGAGACGCCAGGACTTTGGCTTCTACTTAGAAGGGACCACAGGAGGGCTCTGAGCTGAGGAGGAAGAGGAGCATGAGTTGACTCTTAATGTCTTAATGGGATCACTTTTGTTGGGGCTTGAAGTGTACTCTAGGAGGTCAAGAGCGGAAGCAGGGACACTAGCGAGGAGGTGACTGCATTAGTGGTGGGGATCAGGGAACGGTGGGCGGGAGGGGGGGATGATGGTCAGATCCTGAGGGTAGAGCTGACAGGATGTCTGTTTTGGACATGACGGGACATCCGAGTGGGTATTTCGTGGGCAGTGGCACCTGATGAGCATGGAGTCTGGGACGCAGGTTTGCATTTGTCAGAATGGCTGACAGAGGGGCGCCCAGGTAGCTCAATTGGCCAAGTGTCCACCTCTTGATTTTGGCTCAGGCCATGATCTCACAGATCGTGAGTTTGAGCCCCGCATCAGGCTCTGCGCTGACAGAGCAGATTCTGCTTGGGAGTCTCTTTTTCCCTCGCTTTCTGCTCCTCCCCCCACCCCCCGAAAAATAAATAAATAAATAAACTTAAAAGGTAAAAAGATTTTCGTTAGTGGAGCTACCTTTTTCTCTCCTTTGTATGAAATTCTCCAGATTGGCCCCGATTCTGGTCAACTTTAACCTATAGTCACATCTCATGGGGACCCCTGGACCTCCACCGGGGCACACATTCAATTTCCGAGACCCACAGAATGGTAGGCCCCCATGCACACCACGGGAATCTAAGGTTCAGGGATTCAGCTTGAGGGTCGTACACTTCAGGGCACACCAGGAACTCTGTGGGGTTCTAGGTCCTTCTTCAGTGGATCTGATTTTCCTTCCCTGGCTCTAAGTGGGTGTAGAACTACCCCTCCTAAGCCTAACGTGGTGCTGGAGCCAACCAGGCACCTCATCTCTTTCCTCTTCTTCTTTTTTTAATTTTTAAACGTTTATTTATTTATTTATTTATTTATTTTTTGAGAGACAGAGAGAGATCATGAGCAGGGGAGGGGCAGAGAGAGAAGGAGACACAGAATCCGAAGCAGGCTCCAGGCTCCGAGCTGTCAGCACAGAGCCCGACGCGGGGGCTTGAACTCACGAACTGAGAGATCATGACCTGAGTTGAAGTCGGATGCTTAACCGACTGAGCCACCCAGGCACCCGCTCCCTTGTCTTTACTGTCCTTGCCTTCTGTCAGCAGCCCTGCCACTTCATTATCTGTTGAAGAAATGACTTAACTCATTAAAAAACCCAAACCCGGAAACCTGAGAGGCCACTCATTGCCTGTCTCCAGCCTTCTCCTCTAAGCCCCATCCCAGGGGTCCAGAAGCTTCCAGGACACTTCACCTTGTGAGGCGCTTGGGGATGTCCCCAAGAACCTCCCATCCTTCACACGGCAGACCCACCTCAGCATCCCTCCCCCTCACTTCTCTGGGTCTGAAGTGCACCCCTGCACCCGTTGCAATGCCCCTGAGTGCTGCATTTGCCACCACGTGTTGCTTTCCAGACCTGCTGCCCACACTTTGTCAGACAAGGTCCCTTTATTGAACAATGAAGCTCTCCTCCGTCACCCCCATTGGCTTCCTGCCCCATGTCGAGCTCCCTCTTCCTCCAGGGCTTAGCCAGCTGCACGGGCACCCCACAGCTCTGGGCTTGGGGCGTCCTCTTTTTATCTACTGTTTGGCTTCACTCGGGGGTCTCTGCTGTGGGCAGAAATGTGTTTTTGGAAAAAGATCTGTGAGCGGAGGTCCTTAGCTGGGACCTTCGATTCTCTATGTCACTGGTGTGGTGTACTAAGGGGTCATTTTGGAGTCCGAGAACACATAGTAGAGGCCCAGTTCTCACCAGGGTCTGCAAGATTCTGGACTCTCTGCCCACCCCATGTGCCTCCCTGATCTTAACTCTTTATTACTCAGCTAGCCTTCTGCCACTGCAGGGCCTTTGAATTTGCTGTTCCCTATGCCCCAAATGCCCTTCCCCCAGATACTCTCTACTTTCCTTGTTTCCTTTTTTTTTTTTTTTTTAATATTTATTTTTGAGAGAGAGCACACATTGCAAGGAGGGGAGGGGAAGAGAGAGGGGGAAAAGGGATCCGAAGAGGGCAATGTTTTGTGCATATGTGGGGCAGGGACCATACTTTTTGTCACCTCTCCAAAGGGGATCTGGGAGCCCAAAGTTGAAGGACGGCCATTAAAGTTGGTCCTGGAAGACCTGTGGTCTAGAGGGGCGGGAAGGGGACCCCGGGACAGAGCCCCAGGAAGGACAAGGAAAGGGAGTCCGGGGTTAAGGTAGAGGCTGGGACCTTGAGACCAGTCCATAGGTGACCTGTGTCAGAGGGCATGAGGGAAGGCACGTGGTGAGAGGAACCCAGGACCCCTCCCTGCTCTGCCTCCCGTTTCCCAAGTACGCATTGGGGGCAAACGTGGTTTCCCTCCCCCAGCCTCCAGGGAGAAGACAGAAACAGAGCGATTTCAAAGACAACCAGAAATGCTCTTTATTCACCAGAGCTCAACGCCCCCCCCCCGCCCCCCGCAGGCCCCAGCCATGAGCCCAAAACCACCAACTTAAAATCTGACCGGGGCTCTTTCTTTTCTTCACCCCTAACATAAAATCTAGGCACCTGCCTTTCCCATCTGGGCACTAAAACCCCTTTCTGGTCCGGGAGCTTGTTGACTTACGTGTTGGAGGATGAAAAAAAAAAGGAGAAAAAAAAAAAAAAAGACTTTCACAAACTAGTAGGATTTGAAGGGTGGGTGGGAATAGAGAGACACCCTCCGGCTGGGGGGAAAAAACACCCATTGGTGATTTGCGGTTAGGGGCGGGGGGCGGGGGGCTGTGAATCAGAATGAACAAGAAGGTGTGTGCGTGGGGCGGGGTGAAAGGTGTCAGTGCACCGCAAGCCTCTCCACTCCCAGATAACCCTTCGAAGACAAGATGCCCCCATCGCCGTGTGTCCCCCCTCCTCAGCTCCTGATGACAGCGGGCAGGGGGGGGGGGCCTGCTGGGCCAGGGAAGGAGCAGTCCAGGGAGGTCCCTGAGGAACCGTGGGTTTACAGGTGGCTGAAGAAGGTGCACAAGGCTGGTCTCGAGTCAGAATCCCATCTGGAAAGTTCTCGGGCTGGAGTGTCCAAGCCAGTCCTGTTCACGCTCTCCAGATTCTGACGGCTGGCCTGGGAGAGCACATGGGGTCCCTTAGGTCCAAGGATGCGAGAATTGCACAAAAAATGGAACCAGAGGACTGAGAAGCCAAGGGGGCAGGGCGAGCGTCAGCAGCAGCCCCAGGAGGAGTCAAGATCCATGAACTGTAGCCCTGAAGGGGCCACAAGGCCGTGCGGTCCCAGGGGCAGCGGTCCTGCCGCACCAAGAATCTGCTGACACCCCCAGGACAGAACCCCAGTGGCTGAGAGGTCCCAGGGGCAGAGACGGCCTGGCCCCTTGACAACTTCTGTCGTTTCAGGATCCAGCCGAGATGTCGGGATGTCGTTCTGGGATGTCATTCTGGGGGCCAGAAGTTCCGAAGGGCTGGGTGAGTCGGGGGGAGGGTCCAGGGACTCGGGAACCAGGAGGGGGCGGGGGGTGGGTATCTCACAGTCTTCAGCGCTTGACCTTACGGCCGGCCGAATTTCGCCCGCTGCGGCGGTAGAGAGACTGCTGGCCACCGTTGAGTGGGCAGTACTTGAGCGTGTGTGCCTGGCCGCCGGTGGCCCCGCACAGGGGACACACGTAATGCCGCAGGATGGGGCACACCACCACGCCGTCTGGGGTCTTCAGCTGGTGTGAGGAGTAGACATGGCGGGATTCCCCATTGTGCTTGCAGAAATTGCACAGGGCGCCCAGGCCTCCGCTGGCCCCGGGCCCTCCCGGACCCTGAGCCCGCTCCAGCTGGGGCCCGGGTCGCGGCTCCCCAGTCCCCGGGGCCTCTGGCCTTTGCCCCCGACTCTGGATCAGCGCCAACACCACCTGGCTCAGGTTGAAATAGTCTTTCCACATGTCGAAGGGCGGCAGCTGCATAGCTCCCAGGCAGAGGTGGCGCGTGGCTAGACAGAGGCCAGGGCGGCGGGACCAGCGGGGCCGGGGCAGCAGGTGGTTTTCTGGAGCAGAGAAAAACTGCACCCCCTTTTATACTCCCCCAAAGACCCTTCTAAGCAAAGGTGGAGCTTAGGATTTAAAGGGCCCACTCCCTCCCCACGACTGCTGTCTGACTGTAATCCCCCACCAAGATCGGGAAGGAGGCCCTTTCCCTCGTCTCTGGTCCTGGCTCTGCCTCCAGAGTGCCCCGAGACTTCCGGAAAGGGCCTTCCTTTCCCCTTGGCCTCAGTTTCCCGAGCCATTCAATAAAGCTCCATGTCCACAAATGCCCTTCGCACCCCTGTCCTCCCTTACTCCCGGGCCGGGGGGCTCCATTTACTCCAGAACCATTGCTGATAATACTAACAGCCCCTTCCCTCAAGCCACACGCTGTGCTGCACAGTTACCTGCGGGATCTGATCTCATACTCACTGCGTCTATGTTGGAAGCACAGTTCGGGAGCCCTGTGTGGTAGATTAGATACCTAAAGCTCAGAGAGGGAAACTCACCAGCCCAGGGTCACAGAGCATGGAAGGGACAGAGCCGGGGCTCCTACCCAGGTCTTTGGGACTCCAAAGCAAGACACCTCCTAGCTCTTTTGGGTTAAAAGCTAATTTTTCATCGCGTGTGGGAGCCGTATATTCAACAGATGTTTTTTGAGTGCACGCTATGATGTTCAGTGTGTTTTTTTTTAACACTTTTTTTTTTAAACATTTATTTATTTTTGAGAGACAGAGAGACAGAGCCTGAGCAGGGGAGGGGCAGAGAGAAGGGAGACACAGGATCCGAAGCAGGGTTCAGGCTCCGAGCTGTCAGCTCAGAGCCTGACGCGGGGCTCGAATTCATAAACCACAAGATCATGAGCCGAAGTCAGACGCTTAACCGACTGAGCCACCCAGGCGCCCCTTCAGTGTTCTATAAATGAGATCTATAAACATGATTTGAGCCTCGTAACCACTCCAGGAGGTGGGCATGATCACGTGCATTTTATAGAGGATCCGAGGCTCAGAGAGGTTAAGGGATGCACTCAAGGTCACGCAGTAGGGAAATGGCATAGCTGAAATTCACACCCCATCTGACTCTGGAAATACTGGGAACTGATCTTAGAAGCACCAGGCAGCCTTACTCAGAAGGCCCCGTCGTGGTCCTGTGCATCGTCACAAATCCTCCCTGAACCCCGGGGGCTGAGAAAAGCCTTTGCCTCCTGCCCACGTCACCTCCAGGAATTCTTCCTCCACTAACCATCTCCATTTGTCGCCTCGACCACTCAGTGCAGAGTCACTGAGGCTCCTTGTATTGGATGCTGGGAACTCAGCAGTGACTCCGGCGACCTAGTGCGCATTTTACCAGCTACCTACCAGTCAGTCCACTGGGGGAACAGCCAGCAAATGAGAAAATAATAGACCAAAAATACCGGATTACCTACAGCGAGGGTGATCCAAGGGAGGCGGGGCTGAGGGACGTGACCTAGAAGCTGAGACCACAAAAAAGAATCTTCCAGAAAGAGGAACGCAAGATACGGAAGCCTAAAATTTGGGGACCGCAAGAGGGGTAGGGTGAACAGAACCAAGTGAGGATCCCAAGATAAGCCAGCCCGGTGTGAAGGGGCGGGTAGAAGCCATCGGAGTATGGATTGTTTTTAGGGGATGTTTTGGAAGTGGTTGGGGGCCCTTTGGGTTTGTCACAGTGATTGGAAGTGTGACTGGAGGGGCGCCTGGGTAGCTCAGTCGGTTAAGCCTCCGACTTCGGCTCAGGTCATGATCTCGAAGTTCGTGAGTTTGAGCCCTGCGTCAGGCTCTGTGCTGACAGCTCCGAGCCTGGAGCCTGCTTCGGATTCTGTGCCTCCTTCTCTCTTTGCCCCTCCCCTGCTCGCACTCTGCCTCTCTCTCAAAAATAAACATTTAAAAAAAAAAAAAAGAAGTGTGACTGGAATTAGTGAGCAGGGAATGCCAGATAGCTCAACAATCCACGTGACCAAGATCTGTACTGGGCCCCCTATAACTGTCCAGTGTGTCGCTGGACACCCATATATACAGGAAAAAGCCATTTATGGTGATCGAAGTCTAGAACCTAGCTGTGTTTTGCGCATAAACACTAGCACTTTTCTTGGATTTCAGATACACTGTTTCAGATACACTGACTTTTCTTGGAAACGCAATTACTGTGTATATCATTTCCCAGAGTTGTTCACTATTTCTAGAAACCCCACCACCCCAGACTATGCTGATGGTGGCAACTATCCAAACAACACAGTTTGTTCCTGTCTCATTCATGGATGTCTCCACAGAGATGCAAGTGTCTGCCTGATGAGATGTGTTTTATTTATTTTTTATTTATTTTTGACAGATGACTTTTTTTTAATGTTTTATTTTTGAGACACAGAGAGAGACAGAGTGCAAGTAGGAGGGGGCAGAGAGAGAGAAAGAGAGAGACAGAGAGAGAGAGAGAGAGAGGGAGGGAGGGAGACACAGAATCCGAAGACAGGCTCCAGGCTCCCAGCTGTCAGCACAGAGCCCGACGCAGGGCTCGAAGTCATGACCCGCGAGATCATGACCTGAGCCGAAGTCAGATGCTTAACTGACTGAGCCAGCCAGGCGCCCCTGAGGAGATGTGTTTTAGACTGGCCTTGCCTATGCATTCATACATAAAAACAGATTATTATCTTATTATAAGTGGCTTTTATTTCACCTTCGTAGTTCAGTTAGGACACGATATTAATTTTTGAAAATACACCGTCTGTGTTGGTGGGTTATGTTACCTGCGAGTACAATTTCGGAATACTGAAGAAGCATTTCAAAATGTTAGAGAAGGTGGGCGTTGCATGTCACAGAGTAAGAGCCGGTGATACAGGCCAAGGTCAGATGATTGGTCTTAGCCTTCAGAGCAATAGGGAGCCACTGAAGAGTATAAGCAGGGGAAGGACATGTGAGGAACGTGTTATAGGACGCTCCTCTGTTTGCTGATGATTGAATGGGGCTGTCCCTGTCGGCTCACGTTGTCTCGATTTAGTCAGGGAGCAAAGTCTGTTAAAAGTCTCCCTGATGGAAGACACGGTTAGGCCTTTAGATAGAGCTTAATAAATGCTTACTGAGCAAAAAGTCTTTTTGCTGTTGACGAGCTCATGGTCGGAAGGCAACAAATGGAAGAATTCGGGAACGTCACGGGAAAGGTTTTCTTGAGATCTGATTCCCCAGCTTTTCTGTAATTCCCTCTTGATGTTATGATTTGGATAATGACCTGTTCGGTGTCTGTCCTCACCGTGAGCCCGGAGACCGTCTTGGTCAGTGATGTGTCCCCAGCGTTGCGCCATGCAGGGCTGGGCATGGAGCAGAGCAGGGGGTATTAACAAGATGAGGGAATGGATGGAGGTGACCTGACCCTCCGGACCACGTTCTATGTCCTTGCTCTAACTGCCCGCACACCAATAATACGGTTTTCACATGGGTGACTCCTGTCTCTTAAGGGCTTACAATGGCAGTCATCGTTCAGCTCTAAGGTCTCCTCCTCCAGGAAGCCCTCTCGAACCCCAGGCTGAACCCCTGGGACAAGGTGACCACATCCCCAACCGTGCCCATTCTGAGTTATCACTGATTGGGGATGGGTCTGAGTCTCCCTCTGGACTGTGGGCCCCTGACGGTAGGGCTGAGGCTGTCCCCACCAGGCCCCTTATGCATTTCAAGTCACTTAAACCTCATCACTTTTTTTTTAAGATTTTATTTTATTTTTATTTTACTTTTTAATTTTGTTTAACATTTATTTATTTTTGAGAGAGAGAGAGAGAGAGAGAGAGAGAGAGAGAGAGAGAGCACAAGCGGGGGAGGAGCAGAGAGAGAGGGAGACACAGAATCCGAAGCAGGCTCCAGGCTCCGAGCTGTCAGCACAGAGCCCGACGTGGGGCTCGAACTCATGAACCGTGAGATCATGACCTGAACCGAAGTCAGACACTTAACCAACTGAGCCACCCAGGTGCCCCCTCAAGATTCAGCTCTTAAAGCTGTGGTTCCTGGCTAAGTCCCTGGATTCACCTGCACACCAAGCACTTTCTGGAAACCTTTAAATAAAAGTACACCCCTGGTTATATAGAGAGCTGGGAAGTTTTCTGCTGGTTCACCTCCAGGAGAAGTGAGTCAGACCTCTCTGTTGTAGAATGTTGGGGTCCTTGGGTCAGGCGGTGGGGTGACTGGGGCACAAAACACCCCAGGTTAGTGGGTAAATGCCCAGTAATCAGCCCTGGGTTCCAGCTGGCTCTACCACCTGCTTGCCGAATGAGCTTATGACTTAACCTCTCCTAGCCTCAGTTTCCCAGATGTCAAGAGGGAATGAGGTCAGCAACTGCCTCAGAGCACCCACGGCAGTTGTGATTGTAAATAACACAGGGCCTGGTTCATTGGATGTATTTATTTATTTAAAAACATTTTTTGAATGTTTATTTTTGAGAGAGACAGACAGAATGCCAGTGGGGGAGGGGCAGAGAGAGAGGGAGACACGGAATCCGAAGCCGGCTCCAGGCTCCGAGCTGTCAGCACAGAGCCCCACGTGGCGCTCGAACCCACGAACCAGGAGATCATGACCTGAGCCTAAGTCGGAGGCTTAACCCACTGAGCCACCCAGGCGCCCCTGGATATGTTTATTAAATGTTAGCTAGAGGGGTGCCTGGGTGGCTAAGTCAGGTTGGTATCTGACTCTTGATTCGTGAGATCGAGCCCCACATCAGGCTCCCTGCATGGCTCTGCGGCCTGCCTTGTCGTGTCTGGCTCCGCGGAGGGCTTCTCGCTTCAGATTCTCTCTCTCCCTCTCTCCGACGCGCGCATGCGCGCTCACACTGTCTCTCGCTCTCTAAAAAAAAAAAAAGCTAGAATAAGTAAGACACAGAGAAGGGAATATGAAGGACACTTGTTCACTAAGCGTCTCCTTTGGGTCAGCATGATGCTCTACCTGTGTTCTTGAATCCTCCCCACACCCTATAAAGTAGCCCCATTTTACAGGTAAGCAATGGGAGGCTCACAGGGGCCGAGGGGCTTGTCCAAGGTTATATGGACAGTATGGGATAGGTTGGAGCTGAACTCAGGACATCCAGCCACTCCCGTGAAAGTCCGCAAAAGTGGTTAGCAGAGGAGCGGAAAAGGGACTTCCAGGGTGCAGGGACAGAACGCAGTGGAAAACTGGGAAGGATGGGGGTAGCTGGGCCACACAGATTTTCACAGGGAGAACACAAGAGACCTGCGGGCCTTTGATGGACCTTCTTGAGGCGGAAGAGCCCAGAATCTGCCACGTGGAAGAACAAGGCTCCTGGACAGAGGGACCAGGAAGAAGGTAAGGGTCTCTGCTAAGTGCTTTCCACAAAGCCACAGCTGGGAGCTTCCGCTCCAGCAGGTAGGAGTCCCCCCCATGCGTGGCTGGACGGGGACGTGGGGACACAGTGCCAGTCACTACAGCTGTGGTATCCACAGCATGCGTGAGGTTGACTATGGAGACGTGGGGGTTTAGAGGTTCCATGAACTCCCCTTAATAATCGCACCTACTGTTTGGAGACTCTCGGATTCTGTAGCTTGCAAGGTTTTTTTTTTTTATTCCCACCCCCCCCCCACACACCCCAACTCCCCGGGGTCGTTTTTCCTAGGACTCTGTTGTTAGCACGGTGGCTACCCTTCCTCCCGCCTCCCAGTGGCGTTTTACTGGATCGTAATTGAAGGACATCGCTTTTGAGACAAGCCTTCCATGGAGTGGTCGGGGGTTGTGTATTGAGGGAGAGTCAGACGTGATACTGATGAGAAATTCATCAGCGTGGTGTTTACCCCGCTCGGGCCTCGGCTCCCACCATGGCCACACCGCTCTCGGTGGACCAGCCTCCACGGCTGCCCTGTTTACTCGTTAGTTTCCCTCTCAGCCTGGTGAGAAAACAGCTTCTGGGAAGTTCAGAGAAGGACCGGGCGGGGCAAGCGTCAGTCAGGAGGAGGGGGGACTCCGAGAAAGTGGGGGAGACACACATGGAGAGGCAGTAGGGACTCCCAGAGGGACCCAGGGCGTACTTGTGCAGAGACCAACCGGGGAGCTTAAAGAGAGACTCTAGGAGAGGAAGATGGAGACAGGAGACAGAAAATAATAATATGATACGGGGCGGGGGGGGGGGGGGACGCCTGGGTGGCTCAGTCGGTTAAGCGTCGGGACTTCTCTCAGGTCATGATCTTGAGGTTGTGAGTTTGAGCCCCGGGCCGGGCTCTGTGCTGACAGCTCGGAGCCTGGAGCCTGCTTCCGATTCCGTGTCTTCCCCTTTCTCTGCCCCTCCCCCGCTCATGCTCTGTCTCTCCAAAATAAACGCTAAAAAAAAGGTTTTTTTAAAATATATATAAAGAAAGAAGAATGTATGATCAGTAGCCTGGTGATTGGGAGTGGGGTCACTGCAGCCAGAATGCCTGGGTAAAATCTGGGCAATGCCACGTTCTGGCTGTGTGGTTTTGAGAAAATAATGTCACCTCTCTGGGTTTCTGTTGCCTCCCTAGATCCTTGCAGACCCCCTACTATTTACTGGGGAGTGCTATGCAGAGGCGTGTAGACAATGGAGGCCCAGAGAAATGGGAGAATATTTGCTCATTCATTCAACAAATATTTACTGAGAACTTGATGTGTGTCTGGCACAGTTCTGGTTGCTAAAGATACAGCGATGCGCAAAACATCCAGAAATCCCCCGCCTTCACGGAGCTGGAATTTTCTACAGGTAACAAATAAGGTAGACAAATGATCGTATATTGGGTAAGTCTATGTGCTATGGAGAGAAGAAATAAAAGGGGAGGGATAGAGATCGAGGGTGGTCAGGGAAGATCTTTTGGAGGAGATAACGTTTGAGAAGAGACTTAAAGGGGGTGAGAGAGGGAGTCTTAGAGATATGTGGGGAAAGAGTGTCTCGGAGCAGCCAGTGCAAAGGCCCTGAGGTCAGAGCATGACTGAGGGATTCAAGGGACATCATGGTTTGGGTGGATGGGGAGGGAGGGTGGGAGGAGGTGAGAGATCATGCAGGACCTTGTGGCCACTGTGAGAAATTCGCCTTGTGCTCTGAGTGACGTTAAGAGCCAGGGAGGGTGGAGTTCTGAGCAGAGGAGGGACATGATTAGACTCAAGATCTAATGGGTCCCTGTGGCTGCTGGGTGGGGGGAAAACACTGTGGGAGTTGAGGGTAGAAGCCCGGAGCCCAGTTCAGTCCATGGGAGAGGTGATGGTGGCGTGGCCAGTTGTGGGCAGAGAAGTGGAGGGAAGTGGTTGGATGTTGAATATTATGTCCCTACAGAATAAGCTTTCTAAAATGTAAATCAGGGGCATCTGGGTGGCGCGGTTAGGTTAAGGGTTTGACTCTGGATCTCAGCTCAGGTCTTGATCTCAGGGTCGTGAGTTCAAGCCCTGCCCTGGGCTGCGCTAGGCGTGGAGCCTCCTTAAAAAAAAAAAAAAAAAAAAAGCAAATCAAATTGTGTCGCTCCTGCTTAAAACCTCTCATTCTCTGTGAACCTCACAATAAAGTCCCAAAACTTAGCCATGGCCCGCAGGCCCCTAAATGCTGTATCCACACACCCCCTGGCACCCACCGCCTCCACTGTGATCTCTCTGTCCTCATCTCTTCCTCCCGCCAGTCGCTCACTCTTCTCTAGCCATCCAAGCCTCAGATGTGCCACAGGGCCTTTGCACTTGCTGTTCCCCCTTCCCTAAACCCCTCTTCTTTCCCTGTTTTTTGTAAGGCCGGCCCCTTAGCTCAATGCCAATCTTGGCCCAAGCTCAAATCAGTCTTCTGTGGCCACGCTCCTGACAGAGCTCACCCTCTCACCCCCCTAGGTCCTCTGTCATTTCCTTCCTTACCCTGCAATTGCCCTGTTTAGACAGCAGCTCCTATACTAGACCATGAGCCTCCCAGGGCAGTGTCTGGCTAACATTCTGTACTCTATCCCCAGGCTCGGCACATCATGGACAGAATAGACGTGTGAGTGACTGTAACGGGTCCTCACCGTTCCCCACGGCCCACGCCTTTGTTGGATCAGTGCGGCTCCCTCCTCTGGAGTCACAGGATTGAATCTCAGCTCTCACACTTGCCGTGACTGCTGTCACAAGGTCTTCAACCTGGCTGTGTGTCAAACAGGAAAAAACAGAGACACCCGCCTCTTAAGGACGTCGTGAGGATTTAAGGAGGGAGTACATGCTAATCAGAGTCAGTCGGTGCTTAGAACAGTGTCTGACACCCAGTAGCTGCTCAACAAATATTAGCAATTACTTTGATCTTTGCATTTTTTGTGTGTGTCTTAAGGAATAAGGAGGAATGACAGCAAATATAAGGAATTCAGAAATTCGAGGAAGCTTCGGCTCTGGGACCATGTGTGTGTTTGAGTAAAATCCTGGGCCACAGTACAATTATTTAGCCCATTTTCCAGGGGAAGAAACTGAGGCTCAGACAGAGACGGTCAATGTCCCCAGGGTAGCAAAGTTGGGAGACAGTCCAAGTCTGTGTGACTGCATTATCACTGCTCTGGGACGGTCCCTCCAAAGTCCTTCATAGAACCCCCCCCCCGCAAACACATATATACGATTCTGCTCCTCCAAGGGCAGGCTGGGAAGTATAGGGCCTGGCAATTCCCACTCAGGCATCAGAGAGCACAGAGTTGGGAAATGTTTGCTGAATGAATGTATGAATGCCAAGCTAAGGAATGTGAACCATGTGTTAAGAAGGGGAGCCAAGGACATTAATAAACTATAAATATATATATATATATATATATGGAAACCAACTTGACAATAAACTATAAAAACAAAAAAACAAACAAAAGAAGGGGAGCCAAGGAAGGTCGGTAAGCAGGAGAAGGTGGTGGTCATACATGAGCTTTAGAAACCACTCAAGGCTTCCGCTCCATTCTGGGCCTTGCATAGACTATTCCCTCTGCCCGAAATATTCCTACCCACTGACTTCTATGCCTCCTTCAAATCTCAGCTTGGATGTTCCCTCTTCCAGGAAGGCCTCCCAGACCACCACGCTGGGTCGGGTGTCCCCTCTGGGCTCCCGTAGCCCCCCTGCGCTCACTCCTTCCCAGTCCTGCCTGCCTTAGGTTACCACTGTCTGGGGACGGATCTGTCTCCCCCACGGGACCGGAAGCCACATGAGAACAAGGCCAGGAATGTATCGAAAACATCTGTGTTCCCGGCACTGCCCCACACGAGCATGGGCGTTCAGAGAAATTTGGGGAAGATTAAATGAATGAGAACAAAACTAGAGCAGAATCGGGGAGGGTTGGAATGGGGACCTGCCCCAGTGGAGGGTTCTTTTTCCTGTACCTCACTGACCCTCTTACTCCGAGAAACAGTTATTCAGTTTCTTTCCAGCCTCCTCTTGAACCACTTCCTCTCTCACTACAACCACCCAGAGCTTCTAGGCAGAGCAAAAATTCAGTGGACCAAGATGGAAATGGGGTAAACTGAGGGAAAGGTGTATGGGAACCCTGGTAGTGATTGCAACACAGCTTTTCAGCATTCTAGCATTTTAGTAGACCTTTAGAGTTTAAAGTACCCCAAATCCAATATTTGTGTTAGAGTCACAGCTACTATTCCAGTATTTTTTTTAAAAGACCCAGTTCTAAGAATAGCGTATGGAAAGCGGATGTGACGTGGTAGACATCACCTTACCCAGATGATCCAGGTTAACATGTCCCGTGATGTCACATGGATATCATGTCCCTAATACGATGGATAAGTGTGGCATCGTCCTTTTGTGATCGTCCCCCCCCCCCCCAGATCTAGAACTGCAGTCACGATGAGAAAACATCAGACAAGCCCAAATTGGGGGACCAGTCTACAAAACACCTGCCTGGTACTCTTCAAAAGTGTCGAGGTCGTGAAAAATAAGCAAAGACTTAGGAAGTGTCACAGACTGAGGAGTCGAGGGAGGGATGAAGACGAAGGGTGATGTGGTATCTTGGTTTGGACTGTGCAAGAGGAAGAGGACGTTAGTGTCAAAACTGATGAAATCTGAGTAAAGTTGATCGTGTCATCCTCATATTGTGCCAACATTAATTTCTGAGATTTAATAAACAGCGTGGTTGTATAACGTGTTAAAATTAGGAGAAGTTGGTTGAGTATATATGGGAGTTCTTTGCTTTACCTTTTCTTTTTTTTTTATGTTTTATTTATTTTTGAGAGAGAGAGAGAGAGACAGCGTGAGTGGGGGAGGGGCAGAGAGAGAGGGAGACACAGAATCGGAAGCAGGCTCCAGGCTCCCAAGCTGTCAGCACAGAGCCCGACGCGGGGCTCGAACTCACACACCAGGAGATCACGACCTGAGCTGAAGTCAGATGCTCAACAACTGAACCACCCAGGCGCCCCGCACCTGTTGACTTTTAAATTTCATTGCCCACCTTTTTCATTTCTGATCGTTTGCTTATCTTTCATAACACAATCTCACTTTTTATAGTTTCCTAATTATCAGCAGATACTCTCAAGTGTGCATGCCCTTCCTCCAACACGGTAAGCATAACTTTTAACATCAGTGTCTACTCATTCCAGAACCCGAAGTCTGAGTTCACCTGTTCTGTTCTCTCGGCTCTTGTTGATGTTGTAGTATTTCCTTGTGACCTGATGATTTCTGACTGATGCTCACTAATGTTTACATTTGATTGTGGGATTTCCCCTACCCCCCACGTGGATGTGCCACCACCGGAGGCTGTGTTTGCTTTGGCCGGGCTCTGGGGTAACACTTCCAATCAGAGCCACCTTAGACCCAGTTCCTGCCTTGATGTTCCTTGACTCACTCAGTTCTCTGTCCCCGGGGTGTCAATCTGCTCCTGAGTCATTTTTTTTAAGGTTTATTTATTTAAGTAATCTCCATGCCACATGTAAGAGTCAAGCTCATGACCCTGAGACCAAGGGTCGCGTGCTCTTCCATCTGAGCCACAGGCATCCCTGTCCCTGAGTCATTCTGAGGTCGCAGCTTTTAAGGGATTTAAAAAAATATATTTCTTTTGAGGGGCACCTGTGCGGCTCAGTCAATTGAGCGTCTGACTTCAGCTCAGGTCATGATCTCTTGGTTCGTGGGTTCGAGCCCCATGTGGGGCTCTGCGCTAACAGTATGGAGCCTACTTGGATTCTCTCTTTCTCTCTCTGCCCTTCCCCTGCTTGTGCTCTCTCTCTCTCTCTCTCAAGATAAATAAACTTAAAAAATTTTTAATGTTTCTTTATTTTGAGGGGGTGGAGGGGCAGAGAGAGAGGGAGACAGAGAACCCCAAGTAGGCTCTGCGCTGTCAGCACAGAGCCCGATGTGGGGCTTGATCCCAGGAACCCTGAGATCATGACCTGAGCTGAAAGCAAGAGTCTGACACTTAACTGACGGAGCCACCCAGGCGCCCCTGTAAGGGACTTTTGAAGATTTCAGTCTCCTCTTCTGCCGTCTCAAGGCTGTTGCTCCTGGAGTCCGGGCAGGGGCAGGTAGATCTGGCTTGCTCTAACTCGGAAAAGCTCTTTGGGGTCCCAGTGTAATGTGGGGAGCGTCTTCCATCCTACTTCCTGTCTTGGCCAGGCAATGGGCCTTTGACCTGGGGGGGCCACAATATGAAACCCAACTGTGTACTCCCAGAAAACAGTCTTAGGATAACAACACCTTCTGTAAATTCTTCCTGCATCTCTGTTTCAACAGTAAACTCTGTAAGTTTATATCCCGTCTGTGTTTTCATCTCTTTAATGCTGTTTTGAAAATTAAACTTTTCACGTAGAGATAAACTGTGGAGTCCCCTTCAGTCGTAAGAAGTAATAGAGATCCTGCGTGCTCTTAACCCAGTTTGCCTGATAATATCTTACAAAACAATAATATATAATACCACAACCTCGATGTAGATGTTGAAACTATCTGCTGATCTCCAGATTTTGCGTTTAGTTGACTTCATCTGTGTGTATGTATGTGTGAGTGTTTAGTTCTGTGCAGTTTTATAATGTGTAGGTTAGCGGATCGCCAACCATAATCAAGATACACAACATTTCCGTCACCCCAAGGATCACTTGGTTGCTTTTTTCTAAACACACTCACCTCCCTCCTGGCTCCTACCCTCTCCTTAACCCCTGGCAACATATTCTCTTCTCCATTTCTATGATTTCTTGTCATTTCAAGAATGTTACAGAAATAGAATAATACCGGTAAGTACGCTTTGGGGATTGGCTTTTTTTTTCCACACAGCATTCTTCTCTGGAAATCCATCCAAGTTGTTGTATGTGCCAATGTTTCATTCCGTTTTGTTGCTCAGTTGTGGTCCAGGGCACGGGTGTACCCCAGGGCATTTAAAGCCATTCACCTACTGAACGACATCTGAAGTGATTTTGATTTTTGACTATTTGTAGGAAGCTGCCATGACCATTCACGTACTAGTTGTACGTATGAACACATGTTTTCATTTCTCTGGGAAAGTGCCCATAATGTAATTGCTGGGTCATGTGGCAATTGCCTGATTGGTGTTATAACAAACTGTTAAAAGTGTTTTCTCCTCAGGGCTTCCGAGATTAAACAATATACACAGCCAGCATTTCCCTTGTGTTAAGTGGAAGGGTTGATGCAAATCACTCAGCCTCCCATTAGCCGAAGCAGAAGAAAACTAAAGTTTCCAACATATTGTCTTTAAGATGATGGCCAGACCACAACTTCTCCAGGTTACAATCTTTCCTAAAGATCATTACTGGTTTCATTCCCATGTCCTAGTTCCCTAAGGTGAGCATCTTTTCTTATGTTGATGACTCATTTGTGGCTCCTTTGCCATTTCCAGGAACCACCCTCCTCACCAGGGAAAGCATTTCAGAAGGAGGAGGAGCACTTGGAGAGTAACCGGGAAGAGATCTGGGGGGTCTGTAGGGGAGGCAGGGGAGAGGTTCCCCGGAGCCAAGAGCCTGGCTATCACCATCCTCCCTCCCAATTACACATGGACTCTGACTCACTGGTTTGTCCCTCGGCTCCCCTGCTGTGGTCAGCTTCCATTTGCCCCTGTCAGATCCACTTCTACCCTTCTTTTGCCACCTCTGATCGGGATGAATCAATGGGATGCCGATTCCCCGTCCCCTTGGGTTGAGCCAATGTCTGCCTCCCCAGCCCCTCCAAGACAAGGGAGGAGTTGAAGAGAGACACAGGTTAAGGCATCAGCTCCTGTCCAAGCCCCTCAAAGAGCCTTCCCTATGTCTGGGTCCTGGTCACATCCCCTTTCCTCACAGTTCCCAGAGTGCGGTGGTCACTGCTCCCCACGGTTACCTGCCCCAGGGTAATGCATCCTCCTTTGGGGTTTGGCTATACCCTTGTAAATAGCCTCTTCATTCAGCTCAAACGACTCCAATGGAACGTGCCCTCTATTTCCTTTGGGGACAATAGCCTGGCCTTCCTTGGGGGGTCCTGAGTTTCCTTTGGGGGGTGATGAGAGCTCCCTGAACTTGTGCTGGGCTCTTCATAAATCTAGTGGCCCTGCCTCCCCCCTCCCCCCACTGCCTCATCTCAGAGAAACCTTCCCCTTCCAGAATCCAGCACCCCGCTTCTTTTTTTTTTTTTAAGTTTATTTATTTTTGAGAGAGAGAGAGAGAGAGAGAGCGCGAGCCATAAGAACATGGGGTGGGGGAAGGGATGGGGGGGGCACAGAGAATTCCAAGCAGGCTCCAGGCCCAAGCTGAGTGTGGAGCCTGACTCGGGGTTTGATCTCACTACCATGAGATCATGACCTGAGCGGAAACCAAAAGTCTGTCGTTTAACTGACTGAGCCACCCAGGCGCCACCCCAGCACCTCACTTCTTTGAGCAAAATATACACAAACACAAAACATACAAAACCCTATGGCTCAAGGACCACCACCCTTCTGAGGTGCTCTGTGGACACTCCATGATAAGGACCCCTAGTGCATTTTATGTCAATTCTTTTTTTTAATTTAATTTTTATTCTTATCAAAACACTTTGATTTTTTTTTTTTTAAGAGAGAGAGACAGAGCACGAGCAAGGGAGGCTCAGAGAGAGAGGGAGACACAGAGTCCGAAGCAGACTCCAGGCTCCGAGCTGTCAGCACAGAGCCCGACCAGGGGCTGGAACCCACAGACTGCGAGATCATGACCTGAGCTGAAGTCGGAGTTTAACCGCTTAACTGACTGAGCCCCCCAGGTGCCCCTCCACTTTGAAGTCTTGTAACCCTTTCTTTTGGTATTTTACTTCCGGGATTCTGGATACCATGTTTAAATCTCTACTTCTTATTTTTCTATTTCAACATTATCCATTGACTTCACGTCCCCTCTCCTTCCTCACTGTAGAATCGCTTCCCCATTTATTATTAGATCAATATTCATGCCTATATTATTATGACTAAGAAAATCCTGTCCCCAGCTGAGCCTTAGAGTACGCTATGATTACATTTCTTTTCTCTGATAAGTTTTTGTTTTCAGGAGATTGAATAATTTACTCTTATGGATTCTTCACCATAAGAGTAAAAACACCTGGGCGACCTGGGTGACTTGGTTGAGCTTCTGACTTGGGCTCAGGGGATGATCTTGCGGTTTGTGGGTTCGAGCCCCGTATCGGGCTCTGTGCTGATAGCTCAGAGCCTGGAGCCTGCTTCGGATTCTGTGTCTCCCTCTCTCTCTGCCCCTCCCTTGCTCGCACTCTGTCTCTCTCAAAAATAAACATTAAAAAAATTTTTTAAAAAAGAGTAAAAACTCCTTTCATACGTTCAAACACACTGGGTGACATAGGAGATTTATCAAGTGATATTAGGAATTATTCTAAAAAAAAATTTAGGTGTGGGGCGCCTGGGTGGCTCAGTCGGTTAAGCGTCTGGCTTCAGCCCAGGTCATGATCTTAAGGTTCGTGAGTTTGAGCCCTGCGTCGGGCTCTGTGCTGACAGTTCAGAGCCTGGAGCCTGCTTGGGATTCTGTGCCTCCCTCTTTCTCTGCCCCTCCCCTGCTTGCGCTCTGTCTCTCTCTCTCTCAAGAGTAAACAAACATTAAAACAATTTTAAAAATTAGGTGTGATAATTGTATTTTAGTGATGTTTTTAAAAGCCCTTATTTAAGTTTTTTTTTTTAATTTATTTAAGTAATCTCTACACCCAGGGGCTCCTGACTTCAGCTCAGGTCATGATCTCGCTGTTTGTGAGTTTGAGCCCCACATCGAGCTCTGTGCTGACAGCTCAGAGCCTGGATCCTGCTTTGATTCTGTGTCTCCCTCTCTCTCTGCTTCTCTCTCTCTCTCTCTCTCTCTCTCTCAAAATTAAACATTAAAAACATTTTTTTAAAAGTAATCTATACCCAACATGGGGCTCAAACTCATGACCTCAAGATCAAGAGTTGCATGGTCTTCTGAGTGAGCCAGCCAGGCACCCCTAAAAAGCCCTTATTTTTAAAGATACCTCCTGGAATATATGGATGAAATGACAGGATGGCTGGAATGTGTTTGAATTAACAGGGGAGGTTGACATGAAGCATGGCTGGGACTTGCTCCCCAGAGTCCCCTGACCTTCTGTACTCAGGGGGACTGTGTTGCATCCTAATTCCTGGGCTTCTGTCCTTGGCACTATTTTTCCAAGGTTGGGAGTGGAGTAGGGTGATGGTGGTCTGAGGGTCATCAGGAGAGCTTGGGGAGCTTGTTAAACACGCAGCCTCTGGGTCCCCCAGCAGAGAATCAGATGTTTCGGAGGACGAGTCTCTAAGTAGCTGCACTTCAGATTTTATTTATTTTTTTAAAGTAGGCTCCACTCCCAACATGGGGACCGAACTCACGATCCTGAAATCAAGAGTCACATACAAGCTCTACCGAGCTAACCAGGTACCCCCGCCTCAAGTAGTTGCATTTTAAACCAGCACTCTGCGTGATTCTGATGCACACTGGCATTTGAGAACTCTCCTGAAGAACTTTTTATCATGGAAAATTTCAAACGCACAGTGTTAGGGACTGAACTGTGGTCCCCTTCCCGCCCCATTCATATGGTGAAGCCCTAACCTTCAGGGGATGGTATTTGGAGCTGGGGTCTTTGGGGGAGGTAATTACGGTTAAAGGAGAACATAAGAGTGGGGCCCTAACCTGTTGAAAGTGGTGTCCTTAGAGAGGAAGAAACACCGGAGCGCACTCTCCCTCTCTTTCTCCCTCCCCACCTGTCTGTAATGACGCTGTGAGAAGGAGAGAAGGTGGCTACCTGCAAGCCAGAAAGAGGGCTCTCACCAGAAACCAAACTGTATGGAGCCCTGTTCTTGGACTTCCAGAACTAGGAGAAAAGATATTTATATGATTCCATCTACCCAGTCTAGGGCATTTTGTTATATCAGCCGGAGCAGATTAATACATACATAAAGGTAGAGAAGAAGGGTTAGTGAAACCTCACCTATCTGTCCCACTGTTATTGACACATGGCTATTCGTGTTCCATCTCTTGTTGCTGCAACTGCTAGATTATTCGAAACACATCCCAGCCATAAGATCTTTTCAACCACATATACTAGAGTATGTAGCTCTATATAAGATTATTTTTAAGGTATAGCAACACAGAATCGTATCTAAATATTAATCATGATTTCTTAATACTATCAAATATTGAAATTGCAAGTGTTCGACATTCACATGTTCAAATTTGAAATTCAAATATATATATATACTTTTCAAGTTTATTTATTTACTGTTTTTGAGAGAGAGAGGAAAAAAATGTAAGTGGGGGAGGGGCAGAGAGGGAACCCCAAGCAGGCTCTGCGCTGTCAGTGCAGAGCCGGATGAGGGGCTTGAACCCATGAACGGTGAGATCACAAATGGCGAGATCGTGACCTGAGTGAGCCACCCAGGCGTGGAGCTGTATCCTTTGGCTGAGGTGGTGTTCAGATCTCACCACTGTATAGGTACCTTCCCCCCTTTGTAATTACCAAGTAATGTCTGTAATGACACTTTGAGACTCTGTGAAGATCCTGTTGAAGATACATTTTAACATTTTAAAAAGTGTTAGAGAGCAGGAGACGGGAATGTTTCTTGTTCTCAGGGAGTAAACATTTTATTTGGGGGGGGGGTGGGGGGGGAGGAAGACAATCGACCAGCAAATAAACAGTTAAGGAGGTTCAGAGTGTGAGCCCCCCTGTGAAGGCAGCGACTTTGTCTTGTTTACTGCTGTGTGTGTTGCCTAGAAGAACACCTGGCACATACTTTATAAAGTCGTGTTGAAATCAATGAATGAAGAGTGTTAAGTGCTATGAACACTCTAAAATAGGATATTTGTTAGAGACTCTGGGGAGGGGTGAGGTGACTTGTGTGGCTATTTTAGGTAGGAAAGTTGAGTTAGAAAAAAGAGGAACGTAAATGTAAAAAGTCCCTGAGGCCAGACAGAATTTGATGTGTTTGATGAGCAGAGAGGGCCAGGAATGGGGGGCCGTGGGGGGGGTGGCAAAGAGAGCCAGCAAGGGTGAATCTGAGTCCCCTCAAGTTCAGGCTAATGGGTTGGCCAGTGGAGTGGGACCCCGCAGACCATGATGGGCAGTGTGGATTTTACATGGGAAGCCTGGTGTCAGGGCAAGGTGATGTGATTGGGGGGGGGGTCCCTTGCTATAGAGAAAGACATCTCTTTGTGCCTTTCTGTGGACTTCTTTTGCGGTTTGGGGGAGCCGCTGGGGAATCTAATAAAAGCGGTATGTAAACACATGCAATTTTGTGTGCAATTTCCGGAGTTCCCTGGATGCTCAGGTTCAGGCTATCTGGTTTGTCACGCCCCTTGCACAGAGAAATGGAGACTCACATCTACTAACTAGCACCTACGGAGCCCTTAGTCTGTGTCAGGCTGTGTTCTAACTGCTTTATAAATGGGTAACACAGTCTTTGCAACAATCCAAAACGGAAGGTCCTGACGATCTCTCATTGTATAGATGGGACAAAGAGAACCAGAGAGGGCTGCCTTTTCCATGATCCCACAGGTAGTCAATGACAAGGGAAGGGTGACAAACCTGGAGTATCTCTTCTTAGCTATTAGGGCAGGACTCCCTCCAAGTCAACTCAATCTTATGTGTCAAAGACACTCTGAAATCCATGCTAGGCCTTTCCAAGGGTCTCAGGCTCAGTGACTAGAAACTTTGGTTATTTGACCCCAGCTGTGCCAAGAAAGCTGAACAAAGCAAGGACTGTCATTGTTGTGTCAGGCGAGGACCCCACGCTTGGGAGGCAGGGAGGCTGGGTTGTGGACTCCCACAGCGGGCAAGGTGGGCAGGGGCAGAGGATCCAGTCAGGATGTGCGTTGTGTGCGTTTGTTGCTTGTTACCTTGTGTCTGCTCCTGGGGTCCGTGGGAGTATTTGCGTCTTAGGAAATGAGAGCATAGGCTCGGGAAGGAGGTTGCGTGGCTTCCACCCCTGCTCACGGCTCACTAGCTGGCCGATTTCGGGCAAATTACTTGGCGTCTCTGCGTCTCCTTTTCCTTGTCTGTAAAATGGAGATAATCACGGTTTCTACCTCATAAGGCTTTGTGAGGGAGGATTCAAGGAGATGGAGCATCTCAGGTGTCACCCAGCCTGTGGTTAGGGGGTCCTCAAGGGCAGCCTAGTCGACCCTGTGTGTCATTCCGCGGTGTGTGCTGGGTGACATTCCATCAACTTCACCGTGCCTCCTCTGGGTGCTCTGTTTGCCAACCCTGAGCGCTTGGAGGAGCTACGTCGATACTTTCCGGGTCTTCTGTTCCCAGGGCTCCTAGTTACAAGGGTAACCCCGGCATCCACTCTCAGGCACCCGCGCAAGCCCGGGTTCCGGAACCACGCCCTCTCCCCAGCCCTCCAATCCCAGGGCTAAACAGCGACAGCGCCCTTCCCTCTCCCGGAAGCCTGCTGTCCTTAGCCACGCCCAACAGCATGTGGTCCCGCCTCAGCCCTCCAATCCCGGGCGTAACGTCGTTAAGCCACGCCCAGCTGTCAATCCCACGTCTGGGTGTGCCCAAATCCGCCCACCGCACACCACGCCTCCCTCTCTTCCCGCTCTAGCCACGCCTTCTCCCCCACCGGCTCCGGCACCGCCCCCTTCTAGCCCCTGGCCGCGTCCGGCAGCCTCAGTGCCTTAGGCCTTGAGCAGTCACTAGATTGTGGAGGGGTGTGGGTCCTGGAGACTTTATTTGCCCGCAGAAAGGTCTTGCCATGGGAGGTTGGCGAAGTACATCTTGCCCTAGGGACACATGAATCTCTGGGCCTTGCGGGGTAGGCAGAAGCCGACCCAGAGACCTCTGCCCACCCCCTCTTTGTCCGCAAGTGATCTGTATTTCAAAAACATCTCCAGGGATCAATCTTCCGGTGGGGAGAAAAGAGCCAAAGGCACCTGGGGTGATGTGGGGATACCCCTCACCAAAGGCCGCTTGTTTTCTACCTTCATCCTCAAAGTTCCACCCAATCTCTGGAATCTATAGCAAGAGAGGAAAGCGTTATGGTTGTTTTTGTTTTGTTTTTAAAAAGGGGTGGTCAGAATTGGGCAGGCTCCTTCTTGCCTCTAAGATACAAAACTTAAAAAAAAAAGAAAAGAAAGGAAAGGAAAGGAAAGAAAGGGAAAGGACACTTCGCTTACTAAAATCAACAAAAGAACTACATATTGGTATCACTTGGAAGGACCCAGAGTAGGGGGTCATGTGTCACTGAGTAAAGAGAGGGGGGAAAGGCAGATCCAGGGAAGGTGAGGAGGGGGCTTCTGGGTTCTGCCCCCAGCCACCCTCCCTGGATTTCTCTCTTTTCGGTTCTCTTTTTCTCTTTCTCTGGGTCTCTACTCACCCCCTCATGATCTTGGTCCTGCTCTCTCTGGGTTTCTATTCCCCATCTCTCTAGCTCTACCTCTCTTGTGTGTCTCTGTCCCTCACCTAAGTCTCTTGTCCCTCTCTCCGACTTCTCCCCTCCTCTCTGTGGTCTCTGTCCATTTCTCTCTGACACTGAGTTTCTCTGCCTTCTCTATCTCTGCCATCTATCTGGATTTTTGGCCATGCCCCTTCTCAGCCCTTCAACACCAGGGCTGAAGACTGTCCATGCACATGCATATGTCTCCCCATCAATTCCAGGGCTGTTAGTTCACTCTTCTCTTCCCAGAGTCCTCTTTTGTATCACTGGGAAGGGGCAAGTGACTAGTGTTCTCAGAAGATTAGCACAGGTGACAGAAAGAAGTTAGGAAGCCTTCTCCATCTTCCCCCCTCCGTGGGCAACATGCATTGGTGATGGTGGAGCCCATAAATAGACATCTGCTTTAAGCCTACAATGTACTGTTGTGCGAGCAGGAGCTACCTGGCTGTTGTCCTAAGCCACTGAGATGTCAGGGTTTATTTGTTACAGCGGCTAAAGTTACCTTACCTACTACCATGCCCAACCTACCTTCTCATACAGAAAGCAGACAAGACCTCAACACTAAAATTCCTGAATCTTCAACTCCCATCCATCTCCAATGGTAGGACGATGTTCTCTCATATCAGGACCCAACCCACATCCTGCCAAAAGCTGAATCAACATGTAAGGGTAATCTTAGCCCAATCTTTAGTCTCAACTCTGCCTTTGAGCTAACCTGTCTCTGACCTCAGGTAAATCCCTAGCTCTGTTTCTGTTATAAACCTAACTTTGACTTTGTCCTTAAACCCAGCACTGTCTTGGCCTAATTCTCTCTCTAATGACCTTTGCCCTGATACTGCCCTTAAGTGTGAGTCTTATGATTATGACCCACTTACATCACAAGTCTGAACCTTAATCCTGGTCCTAAGCAGAGATTCACCCTCACCTTGATCCCTGCATCAGTCCCAATCTGACCCTAGATCCAAATCCAGCCCTGATTTTAGCTATAATTCTAGCCTTGATTTTGATTCTAGCTGTCTTAACTCTATACTCAATCTTTACCCAGGTCCTGTGTACTTAGCCCTAACCCCAACCATGGCCATAACCCAAACACTAGGGTTAGTCGTCATCTTTACCCAAATCTTTTTTTTTTTTTGAACTAGAGACAGAGAGAGACAGAGAGAGACAAGGGAGAGGGAGAGAGAATCCTAAGCAGGCTCCATGCCCAGCATAAATCCCGACTCAGGGCTCCATCCCACGACCCCAGGATCGTGACTTAAGCTGAAATCAAGAGTCGGTCAAATCAACCGACTGAGCCACCCAGGTGCCCCACCCTTTACCTGAATCTTAACCCTGCCTTCAACCCTAAACCAAACTTCACCAATACTGATTGCTACTGATCCTTAATCTTAGCCTTAGCTTGATTCTTAATTTCTAACCTTAATTGGAACCTAACTCCAGTGCCAAGAGTTTCATGAAATGTGGAGTCATCCCCGGCTCTTGTTTCTCTTTCACTCCCCACATCCAGTCTGCCAATGCTGACAGTGCTACCTTCATGTTCTATCAGTGTCTGACTACTCCTCTCTGCCTCCACAGTCACCATCTGGTTCAGCCATCATCATCTTCTTCTTGGACTACTGCAGTCACCCTCTCCCTAGACTCCTTGTTTACTCTACTCTTCTAGCCACGCCCTCCCCCCAAAGGGATCTTGTTAAAACCCGAGTTGGCTCACATCTGCCTGCTCAGAACCCTCCCATGGCTTCCATTTCACTGGGAGTAAAAGTCAAAGCTCTACACTGGCCCCCAAGATCCCAAATAATATGGCCCCCTGCCTCTCTTTTCTGACCTTATTTCCTCCCACCTTTTCCTTTCTCACTCTGTTCCAGCCACCCTGGCCTCCTTGCTGTTTCACACATATTCCAGGGACATCCCACCCCAGGCCCTTTGCACTTGCTATTTCTCTGCCTGGAATGCTCTTTCCCCAGATATCCACATGCTCACCCCCCCACCTCTCCTTCAGGTCTTCATTCACGTGTCACATTTCCAGTAAAGTCTTACCATTCACCTTATTGAAAATTGCAATGCCTCTTTCTCCCAGAATTCTCAGTTTCCCTTCTCTGCCTCGTTTTTCTTTATGGTGTGCATCATCACCTAGTGTACTGTGTGATTTACTTATTTATCATGCTTATTGACCACCTCCCCCCATATATTATAAGGTCCCCAAGATAGGGAGAATTGTTGTCTCTTTTTGTTATCAGAGTCTAGAACAGTGCCTGGCACATAGAACACATTTAATGAATATCTTTTGAATGACCATGTGCCTCCTCCATGCAGCTCCATTTCCCAGGGGTTCTAGGATGACTGGGTAAGAGAAAGAATAGCGAAGAGGGGAGCAGGTGGCGGTGGCCACACCTGGCAGGAGAGCTGGTGGAGTGTTCAATTACATCTGGCCAACAGAGGGTCTAGCTCTGTCCCTAAACCCCTGTGGCCACTTCAGCCCGGGCCAGGAACTCACCAAATTTTTGGTTCACTGCAGGGAGCGCAGCTGAGTAACGTCAAAGCCTGGGTTCTCTTCCTAGCTTGTTCGTGGAGCCAGGGACACCCATATATTCCCCTCCTTAGAACTCTGAGCTTCCAGTCCAGCTGAGAGTGGGGTGAGGCCCAAGAGGAAGACTCTGTTCAGCACTGGAGCTGGAACTGGGGATAGGGGTGAGGAGGAGGCAGGAACGCTGTGGGGCTTGGCACAGCCAGTGGCGACGAAAGAGGACAGAGCAGGCCATTGAGATGGAAGGACTGAAATACAACTGGACAGTGAAGAAGAGGAAAAAAGAGAAAAACAGAGACGAACAGAAAGACCGAAGGTGAGAAACACATGCACATAGAAGAAGCGGTGGACAGAGAAAGAGGGCGTGCGATAATGGGGAGAAAACGGCCCCCCCAACATCTCTTCCACACAGCGGCTGTTCCAGGATCCCACAGCACTTTCCTGTGACCGCAGACTGGCAAGCCAAAAACTACGCTTCCCAGAATGCCTTGTGGTTGGCGGTTCCGGAAGGAGGTTTAGGTTCCCCCAATCAGACGCCTTCGCGGGAAGCTTGAATTTCTAACTAAAGTCTGCGGGGAGGGGGGCAGCCGCGAGGCCCCCCGCCCTGCCTCCGTAGCTCCCGGGGCTGGTGCGATTGCGGAGCCAGCTGCTGGCTTCCCGATCTTGCGGGAGGACCAGCAGTTCCTGGGCGGATATTTCTGGGGGGGGGGATTTGGGGGTGCCTTGAAGGCTCAGCCTAGAGTGTTTCTTCAGAAAGGCTCTGTGTCCCTTAATAAGTTTACACTGGCTGGGGTGGATTCTGTTCGCTGCCACTGAGCAATAATGGGTACACAGGGAGGAGATGCAGAGGCGGGCAGAAACACAAAGTGATTCAGAGAGGTACGCAGAGATCCCCACCCCCCACCCCCCCGCCCCGCGGAAGCGAGCAGAGAGACAGAGCCCTGCAGGGATACAGGAGACGAAATTAAAAAAAAAAAAAAAAAAAAAGAGGTGGGAAGGGGAGAAAAAGAGCGATGGAAAGATGGAAGAAGGCAGCTGTGGTGAGACAGACACCCAGAGAAATACTGAAGGTAAACTGAGGCAGAGGCAAGGGCAGGGGGGCAGAAATCATGTGGCCGAGCTCTCTCCAGAATGCTCCAGTGGGCGTTTTGGTGGAGCGGACCCTTTAGAGACTTAAGTCACAGCTGGGGACAGGAGGATGGAGAGGACCCTGGGGAGGTCCGTACTTGCCAGACTCACCATGGCCTGGCCTGCTGTTGGAGTTTTGCCGGTAGAATGTCTCTTCCCTCCCCCACCCCCATGCTTATTCCCAGCCCCCAAGCTTCCACAGACCTGACTGAGGAAAACGTTGTGTCCCTGAATGCACTCCCCACCTGCGTGCCACTTGCCCCCAAAGACCAGCCCACTTAACTTGGGGGAGAGTGACCTGGCGGGTCGATCACCTTGATGTCTGAGGCCGATTCCTGAGAGTAGAGCAAGACTGAGGGGGGAAGAGGAGTGGAGGGAACAGAGAGATGGTCTGCAGGAGAGGGAGACGGAGTGGAAAAGAGAGGGGTCTGAGGGGCAGAGAGCTGGGGAGACGGACCCAGAGAGCGGGGGACCCGGGGAGAGACGAGGGCACTGAGCCAGGCGCACCAGATTGAGGATTCCGGAAGTGGACCCAGACGACCTGGCTCCTCTGACTGGTTGCCCTGGCTTCACTGATGCCCCTCAGATCTCTGGGTTCTCTTCCTTTCAGGGTTGCCGGATCAAATCCAGGACGCCCAGCGATCTTTGTATTTTAGATAAGCAACAACTAATATTTAGTGTAAGTATGGCTCCGACGCTGCGTGGGACGTATTTATCCTTAAAAAAAGTTCTTCTTTTTTTAAAATCTGAAATTCAAATCTCACCGGACAGACTGTACTTTTATTTGCTACATCTGGCAACCCTATCGCCATCTCTGTCTTGTTTCCGCCTCTTTTCCGTTTCCTGTTTGTGCTTGTCTTTCCCTGCCAGTCCACCTCCTCTGCCTTCTCTGTTCTCTCCAAATGACCTTGCTCTGATAGGCTCTTTCAGACCCCCATCCCCGGACCCCTCCTTCCTCCCATCCCAGCCCTCCCTCTAGGGGCCATCTCCCTCCTCCAGGCAACTTTTCTCATTGCGGCCCCCCTGCACCCCTAAAATTCCCCCACCCACCCCCAGAGGAGAAGGTTTGGAGGCTTTGAGGGAGTCAGGAGTCCCCCATTACTCACCTGCATCCTGACCTCATCTCCTCTCCTTTCCACCTCCTGGGTCAGAGAGGCCAGAGAGATTCCCAAAGTCACACAGCAGAATAGAGACCAAACTCCACCCTCTCCCCCCAAATTCCTTCTAGGTTCCCAGCGTCCTGGTGGAAAATTCCTCGACTTTTCCGGAAAATGGCCTGGCTCGGCAATATTTCTGAATGCCAGGCAATACTTGTGGGCCACAGGCCAGGACCAGACGTGCCTGTGGGGCCAGGAATGGTAGACTTTTTGAGCATCAACTATGTGCAGAGAGGTGAGGATATGGCTTTCGGGTTGGCAACATGAGAACAGTGACTCGTCATAGCTGTTGCCATGTCCCTAGGCCTGAGAACATAGTAGGTGCTCAATAAATGTCTGTGGAACAAATGAATGAATGGATGGATGAGTGAATGAATGAAAAAAAAAAAACACACGCCAAGCAGCTGAGGACTCTTCTCCATATCTGCTACTTGCTTTCTCACTTTGTCCTTGCCTCAGTTTCCTTCCTCCCATCCCCCTCTCTTGGTTTCTGTTCTTCCCTAAAAATCATTTTATTGTTATTTTTCAGTTGGAGGGGTCTCTACAAGTGACTACCATGTGCTGAGTATCTCTTCCGTGTCAGGTACTGATGGGGTGATGCGCTCGTGGAATCCTTCTGGAATATTCCAGAAGGTAAGTACACGTTTGTAGGGTATTTTCCATAGGCGGAGACTGAGACCCAGTGAGAGGAAGTGAGGTGCCCTGGTCACACTGGAACCAGCCCGTCTGGACTCACCCGGACCCTGTCCCTCACCTTGAATGCCATTCTTCCTCGTGCTTGGTACGTCACCACCTGCCCAGCCATCTCCGGCACCTCCAGATTGTAAGGCTATTGGTATTAAACATTTACCACAGGGGTTGCAAACTCAGATGTGCCCAGGGGCCAAGCAGGTGACACAAAAGCATAGCGCAGGGCGGCGAGGGGCTGAGACTGACCGCTCTGGGTGATGGGCAGTGACTGGCCCACTCCAGCCAATTGTGGCCGGGTGGCTTTCGCCAGAAATGCCACATCTGATGTCTCAAGAGGGTCCTGCAGCCCACACTTGTCGCCCGAGGTTTAAATGCTGGCACCAAATTCACAAAAACGCTGTTCATGTCAAACAAGATCATGTGTGCACCGGATAGGCCTGCTGGTAGATGGTTTGCAACCTCAGAATCGGTCCCGCATGCCCGGTTCTGTGCTAAAGAAGAATTTCCAGATTCCAGGAGGATCTACGCTCCACGAAGGCAGAGCTGTTTGGGCCTGTTTTGTTAACTGCTTTATCTCCGGCACCCAGAGTGGTGCCTTATAGATTGTACGTGCTCAATGGTTTTTTTTTTTTTTTTAAGTGGATGGTGTATTGAATCCTAGTATCAACCATAGAAAGAACATTAAAAACGTCTCCGTTTCACACATAGGAGGATGGAGGCTCTGAGGGGCAAGGACCCAGGGTTACATAGCAGCACTGGGATCTGAATCCAGATCTTACCTGACTCCAAAACCGGAACCCCAGGCTGTCCTGACTTTGCTTGGGGTTGTGCGTTTGCAATGCTGTGCGTGTGGCCGTGGGTCCAGGACCGTGTTTTGTGCAACCGTGGCGCCAAGTATATGTGGTGGAGGTAGTGGCGTCGACCCTCCTGGTTGGACACTGAGGCCCCCCCCCCAAAACCTAAACCTGGATGCTGGCTCCCCTCAGACACGTTTGCTCTGGGTGTTCCCCCAGTCCAGAGAGAAGAATCCACCCCTTCCCTCTTTCCCCCTCCTGGGCCCATCCTCAAGGGTCCCCCCACCCCCTCCCCTAGATACCCAGAGCCCTGGAGGGAAAGGGGGAAAGAATTGAGGATGAGGGTGGAGGTGTGGGGAGGAGGGAGAGGGGAGGGGATGGGTTAAGAAGGAGTGTGTGATGTCAAGCAAAAAAGACAACATTAGACACAGATGCTGAGATGGCGTTTATCGCGGCAAAAAAAGGTGAAGTCGCCGAGGGAGGGGGGGAGGAGTGTGGTGGGGGCCGGGGTGGGGGCCATGGAAGCTAATACATGGTGCACTAGGTCACACGACGGACACTGGGGGTGGGGGGTGGGGTGGGCGTGGCCCAGGCATGGCAATGTGGGGAGGGGGAGGGAAGAGGGCAGTGGGCCCCAGCCAGGAGCTTCTGGAGGTGGTGTGTGTTGGGGGGGAGGGAGGTGGGCGGCGTCTCTGGTCGCAGAGGATGGAAGGAATCAGTTAGAGGGGGTTGAATGGAGGCACTGGAGGCATGGCCACATGGCGGATGGTCTGGGCCCAAGAAATGGAATGCGGGAGTGTGGGACAGCAGGCAGCGGGCCAGCTCTGGGCTTGGGCCTTTGATGTAAGGATGGGGGGAGGGGATACCCAGGGGACCTTACAGGTCCTCCAATCCCCCCATTTTCCAAGGGCGAGAACAAGCGTGGGAGAAGCTAGCTTAAGGTCCCCAACAAGGATTTAGCGCTCCGTTCTCCATAGACAGTCATACCCTCTCCCCCACTCTCCTACCCTGTCTGTCCCAAACAGAGAAAGGGGAAAAGAGAGATGCTAACTCCACCATTATCTCACTGAGGCTCCTCGGGGAACCTGGAGGACCAGCCCATTTCATAGATGGGGACAACCGAGACATGCCTTCAGACTACACCTTGCCACGCCTCTCCCACCTCCCCGCGGAGAGGATTGGTGTACCGCGTTCCTTTGGGAGTAATACTGATATCTTAAAATCCTAGGCACTGGGAGCAAGTGAGAGGACACACCTTGGGATTCTCCCAAATGTAACCGGAATGTGGGCCATGCCTCCAGTGGCCTGAGATGCCAACACAAAGAAAAAAAAATGACTCCCCACGTCCCCTGGCTCAAACCCAGTACAAAAGTGACTATTTACAATGAAGGGGTGGGGAGTGGGGGGGGGCACAGAAAAGACCGGGGCCGGAGTGAGTGCTCCGCGTGCAGGAGGCCACGCCCCTGGCCCCGCCTTTTAAAGGAGACAAAGCCAAACAGCAGAGATATTTATAAAGGGTCACTCTCCCCAGGGCGGGGGAACCCTAGGGTGAGGGATGGGGTAGGGCATGGGATGGGGTGCGGGTGGGGAGGCATGGGCGGTGGGAGGAGATGGAGGAAAGGTAGCTGCTGCCCCTCGCCTCCCCCCTCCCCCTCGCCGGACACACAGTTTTCCGTGGGATGAACACAGAAAGGGTTAATCAAAAAGAGTTCGATGAGCGAGTCTGACGGTCGAGTGGGGCGGGCTGGAGCAATGAGGCCGCAGGTCCCGGTGGCCGGTGGTGATGGAGTCACTTAGAATATGAGAGGTTGGTGGTTTTGGGGGGGGGTGGGTAGGGAGGAGGGAAGGTGTGCGGGAGGGGGGATTAGGCGGTCCCCCCCACTTATCTCTGAGAGACAAGAATGTCCTGGACTGGCTGAGAAGGGGTTAAAAACCAGCAACCCCCACCCCCCACCGCCCCCGCAGAGACGTTCCCCATCTCCCTCCCTGCCACCCAGCAATCCCCCACGCGACTGGCAGAGGTACTGAGACGGACCTGACACGCACCAGCCGCGGCGCCACCGAGAGAAGCCCTTCCACCGCGGCGTCCAGACAGCTGACTGCAGTGTAGAGGGATCGGCTAGCAGGGCTGGGTGTCGCGACTCCACGAGAGCCGTAAACTTGGGTCCCCGGCCCTCGGTGCCCCAACGTGGGCATCGCGATCCCGTTCTCCCCATCGTGACATCCGGTTCAGGCTTTCGCGACAGCCGGCCGCGGGGTTTCAAAGTCGGCGCGGGGCAGGGGCGTGGCGAACAGCGAAGGCCTGCCTGGCTGTCGCGAGAGGTGTGCACCCAATGAGCAGCCTGGACGCCCAACTAGCCACCCTCGTCGCCGCTCTTAGTTAATACTTTTTCCGCCGCTCAGCGCTCAGCGTATCACGACCTCAAATCCCGGTCTTGCAACAGCAATAATCAATGCGAGGGGAATCCCCTCACTTTCCACACTGTAGGCCACCAATCAGAAAGGAAATCAGGAGGGTGTGGGATGGAGGAACAGGCTAGAGAAACAGAAAGAGGGGATAGTGAGGGATTGGGGGGTTAAGAAGGGGAGGGAAAAAAACCACTCAGAGAAAAGTGGTACCATTTTCTTCCAAGTATAGGTCCCCAACCGTCTCTAGGTCTGACTCTTACCAAACTCCGCTTGGGATACCCATCATTCCCACCTACAAGTCCAGGGCAGGCTAGAAAGATTGCACACGATCTTCACCTTCTAATCCCCCAATAATTATTGCAGTGAAGCGTCCTTGCCCATGGCGGAGATGGTTGGGACAGGGCAGAAGAAGGTGGCTGGGGCAGGTTGGCTCAGAGCCCCCCGGGACGGGGGTTGGAGGTGAATTTGGCACATTGAACCCCTTCTTCTCACTAAGTGCTTTGAGGTCCTTCTCTGGAATCCAGTTGGCACGTCCCTCGGGCCAACAGAAGAGGGGCTGAGCTTGTCTCCCCCTCCCCCAATTTCTACAGATTTGCCCGAAGGAGGCAAAGTGGGGTTCTCCCCGGCTGGTGGAATTTGGGGGATCCGAAAGGTTAGGGATTAGCTGAAGGGGAGTGTTTTTTTTTTCTTTTTTTTTTTTTCTTACAAAGATTCTAAGAAAAACTCAGGGTGGGAGGGATGAGGAAGGGGGACCCAATTTAGCTAAGTGTCCACAGACTTTTTCAATGCCTCTTAGGGGCCTCCTCAAAGAGAGATGGCTCCATTCCTCCCCTCTATCTGAGGTTCCCTCCCCCCAGAGCGGCTCAGTTCTAAGGAAGTTTGGCACTTTTTTTTTTTAATCGCTGGGGAAATGGGGGAGGGGAGAGATTTGGGAGGGTTGAGAAGAGGGCAGAAGACAGATTTAGACAAAGATAGAGACAGGACAGGTAATGATGGGAGCCACAAGGAGAAAAAAAAGTAGAAAGCCATAGGGAGCCCGAGAAAGAGAGAGAGAAATTCTGGGGGAAGATGTTGGGAGCTGGAGGGCGAATGGGAAGGAATAGGGAGACAATTCAATGCAGCAAACACTTATTAAGCACCTACTGGGTGCTGAAGAGCGGGGTGCAAGGAGGCCACTCAGAGTCTCTGAGATCTGATTGGCTGACAGGGAAGAGGAGAAAAAAAAGAGGTGGTGGGTTTTTCAATGATTCCCCATCCCTGACCCCACATCTGTGTCCCCTCTGGACACACTGCAGCACAAAAGATTGAGGTCAGAATGCAGAAGAGACTTTTAAGGGATGGGGAAGACGGTGGAGGGAGTTTCCTAGGGTAAAAATGGGGAAAAGTGTGTGGCTCTCCACTCACCAACTTGGTGAGTGAACTAGCTCACTGAGCTAGCAAACTACCTTTCAGATAGCCCTGGCTGGTGGGGTAGCGGGGTCCCCGAGAAATGCGAATAGGGAGGGGGTTGTCACACAGATACCCCAGGGGAACGTTTTCCGTTCTCCAGGAGGCCCAGCCTCCAGAGACGCATCTGTGTGACAGGCGTACTGGGTCCCACTGATTGGGACCCGGACCCCCTTGAAAGGGGCTATAGAAAGCATTTGACAAACCAGGGCAGTGGAGGATGCAAATGATATGCAAATTAGCACTTTCAAATCCCGCCTCCCCACTCCCAGACCGTGTTTTACCTCTCTCTGGCTCCTTCCCCTCCTTATGGGGGCCTGGGGGGATGTAGGGGGATATTCCAGCTAGATACTGCAATACCCGCTGTGGGTGGGGATACTGTGAAATACTGTAGGGTCTTTTGAGAGGTGGAGGGGAGCAATGGCCCACAGGGCCACCTCCACTTCCAACCCCAAGAGTTCCCCCCCTCCCCGCCCCGAAGAAGATATGTACAAAGTTACATCAAGAATTGTTTTGGCACTAGAATCTCCATCTGAGTTCAGTCTGGAGATTAGGGGTGGGGGCAGCAGCGATGGGAGGTGGGGGATGGGGAAATAGGGCCTGCCCCCCACCCTGGAGATGAAGAGGGCATGGCAAAAAGTCACCCTAGTGCCCAAGCTACAGCCTCCCATCAGGTGGAAGGGCCGGGGTGGGAAATTCAGTGCAAGGTACCTTGAAGGCTATTGCTTTCTAGGGATTTTCACATTTTGATTTGGGGGTGGCTCTCTAGCGAGGGGCAGGGGTCTCCCAGGCTTTAGGGGTGGGAATTGTCTCTGGCTTTTCTTCTCTCCTTGTGTGGGAGAGAGATGAGGAGGCCTGATTCCCCCAAAGCCATGGGGCAGAGAAGGGTCTGGAAGACCTAGGAAGAGGACAAATGGGGGAGAGGGCGGGTATGGGGTGCCCCTGCCCCCAGAGATGCTGATGATGGAACCAGGGCACTGGGGGCCCTGCTTTGGGCTGGAGGAAGCAGAGGTGGTCTCCAAGGGGGAGGGGGAGATGGACAAGGGTAGAGGTGGGTCTCAGCTAGTCTAAGTCCATAGCGTTGTCAGGCCCTGAAATCTCAGCCTGCCAACAAGGCCTTAGAGCTGACCACAGCCGCAGTGCTCAGGGAAGCCACTCCCAAACCGTCTCTCAGGGCTGCCTGGCTTGGCAGACTCCATCAGAACATTCTAGCTCCTCAGGGCCCGTGGTGAGAGAGCACCAAGACATTCGGATCCCTCCGATACTACTAAAGTACACCAGCTTGCTGGAAACCACAAGCCAATCTAAACTATTAGACCACACGAAGCATTCCAGCTCAAGGGTCCCTACCGTGGCTCACTGAACTCTACACTGGGGTCATGATGGCCTGACAGAGCCACCACACATTTGGCTCACCAGACTCAATGGAACAAAGCCACGCAGACACAGGCATGCACACAGAAGGTGGGGGTGAGGATGGGGGTCTTGAACAGTAGTTTTCACTAGCTCCATCTCCCACCCCTCCCTGCCAGGTGAGTTCACAGACTTGGTGTATTTGGATAGAGGTGACCCTGACAATATCGGGTCTTTTTCCTTGGAGTCCTCCAGATATGATCCAAGTCCCACCCCTCATTCGCCTCCTAGGAAGACCCCCAGGCCAAGACCCACCAAAGAGGGGTGCGGGCGGAGCAGGAGTGTCAGTGACTGGCCATGGCCCAATACAGGAAGTGCATGCTCCATCCCAGTGACATCACAGGAAATACCCTGGAGATCCCACAGGAAGTACCTGCCCCCATGATATCCCTGAAGTAGCCTTCAACGAAGGCTCATCGAGACATCATGGGAAGTACCTGTCTCTCCTATCATCACAGGAAGTGACCTCTGGGAAACTACTTCCCGTGACATCATAAGGAGTGCCAGAAGCACCCCAGAAAGTACTTGACTCAGTGACATCCCACCAGAGACCTTCATTCCCATTCCTCTAGGTAAACCCATAGAAGATGCCACCGGAAGTTGTTCCAGCCTCTCCTAAGAGTCTTGCCCACAGGACTGGACCAATCCCAGAGCCGGCCTCATTCCCAGCAGCACTGCACACCGCTCCCCACTCCCGCCCTTCACCCAGCATAACACCCTGACAACAGAACAGCGAACAGTCCCACCTAGAGGGGCAATTCCAAGAGGGGTAGAGCCGCTGAGAAAAGTCTGGGAACTCTGGGGTCCCTGCTCCAAATACCCCATTTCAGCTCAGCCTCCTCGGCTACCTCTACTCCCAACCCTTCCCTCAGATCTGGAACTGAAAGCAGGAGAGGTGGGGTGTTGTTTTGGGGGAGGCCCCTCATTCTAGGTGGCCCAGAGGCTCCCTCCCCTCCTCCCATATGGAAACAAAAACTTCTAAAGGTGGGGGCGGAAATCCTTACCAAAAACCAAAAACCAAAAACCAAAACAAAACAAAAAAACCAAACAAAAGAAATAAAAAGAAGAAGAAAAAGAAAAGGAAAATAAAAAGGAAAAAAAAAAAAGGAGGGAGGGAAAGAAAGAGAAAATAACGCTTTGTTTTCTATTAAAATCAACAAAATGCAATATATACAGATATCACACAGACCTGGGCCCTGGGAGAGGAGGGTCAGGCCCAGTCAACCATAGGGAGGAGGGAAGAAGGGGTCAGTTCGGGCGGGGAGGGAGCTTCTGGGCCCCATCCCCAGCCAGCACTCAATCCTGCCTATGACTACCAGAAGAGGGGGGTGCAGTCAGGCCTACCCCAGCCCCATCCCACGAGGAGCAGGACTCCACCGCGCTGAGGTCAGGAGTTGGGGGTGGGGTGGGGGAGGGGGAGGAGAAGGAAGAGGAGGAGAAGGGACAGGAAGGAGGGTGGGAGCAGACACCACAGGCCTCATCCCACTTTCTGGGGGTTTGAGGCCCTCACTCCCTGCTCGTAGGTGACCCGCTGGCTGATGAGGTATTGAGCGGCTTGCGTGGCCGCGGGGCTGCCCGTGATGGTGACCCGCCGGTTCCGCGTGCCTGGCAGGAACTCTCCCTTCTTGGAGATCTGGATGCGGGCGCCCGTCAGCTCCTGGTACTCCACCAACGTCTTGCCCCCTTTGCCCAGGATGGCCCCCACCAGGTTCTCAGGCACCGCAATCTCCACCAGCTCCTTGGCACTCTCGGCCGCCAACTTCTCGGCCGTCAGGAAGCCCCCGGCGGCCCCCGCCGCAGCTGCGGCGGCCACCAGCGGGCCCCCGCCGCCGCCCGCCCCGCCGCCCGCCCCGGCCCCGAGGTAGCCGTTGGCGGCTGCGGCCAAGGCGAAGGACCCCAGGGCTCCGGGGGGCGGGGGTGGGGGCGGGGCGGCCCCTCCGGCCGGCCCGGCGCCCGCCTCCCCGGCGTAGGACGCCAGCAGGTTGGCGGCGGCGGCGGCGGCGGGGTTGGCACCGGCGGCCACGGCGGCCAGGACCCCGGAGGCTGCCGCCGAGTTGAGGCCCAGGCCGAGGGAGTTGGTGTTGTAGCCGTAACTGGCCAGCGTGTTAAGCGCCGTGCTGATGGCCAGCAGGTCGGTGCCTGAGAAGGCGGGCAGGGCGGCGGGGAAGGCGCCCACGCCCGCCAGCCCCGCGGGGCCCAGCAGGCCGGAGGCGGCGGCGGCCGAGGCGGCGGCGGCGGCGGGCAGCACGTCGGCGGGGCTGGCGTACGGTGAGCCGGTGGGGTTGGAGTTGGCCACGGGGCCAGCCACGTTGGCGTAGCTGATGTTGAGGCAGCTGCTGCTCTGGGGGTCTTCCTGTACCTTCTGCACGATGGCGCTCACGGCCTTGTGCACCTGCTCCGGTTCGCCGCTGACGGTCACCACGCGCTCCTGAAGGTTGATGCCCTCCGGCTTCTGGGACAGCTGCACCCAGGCACCCGACTGTTCCATCACGGCTTTCACCGTCGCGCCCCCCTTGCCGATGATCAGGCCCGCGGTGCTGTTGGGGACGATCAGCTTGGCCTGCGTGTGGAGCGAGAGGGAGGGTCTTTAGGATGGTGGGTGGAGGCTGAACAGGACATCAGTCTAGGGCTTGCCGCCTTAAGTCATTCTCGCCCCTGCTCTCAAGTGCCCCAAACCAGGCCTGGTGTGCCCCTTGATGGGCACCCCAAGGGTTCTATGGGTTGTTAAAAATAGTGAAACACTTCCATATTGGTTGGTTAGAATTAAAAAAAAAAAAAAGAGCTAGTACTCCAAGTCCCCTCAGTAGGTGCTCGGCCACCCTGTTCCATGCCCCTGGGACCCCTGGGACCTCCCTTCCATCCAGCACCTTAAAGGCTTAATGGCTGACCCAGTGGGTGCCCTCCAGGACACTGTTCCCAGCTCGCATTGGTGCCCACGCCTTCTAGATCATTGAGCACTCTGATTCCCAGCCCCAGAAAAGGGCTCATTAAGTCTCGCTTTACAGATGAGCCGCTTGAGGCCTAAGAGATGAAGGGACTTGCCCTAAGGTGACCCAGATAGCAAAGGAGCTGAAATCCAGCCTCACAGACTCCTGCTCCATGGTATTTCCAGCTCTACGGCAAGGTCGCCTCCCTTTGCCTCTTTTTGTTATGAGCCAAATTGTTGCCCCCACCATTCCCGTGATCCCCAGTACCTCGGAATAGGGCTGCATTTGGAGAGAGGGTCTTTATTTTATTTTTGATGTTTGTTTATTTTTGAGAGAGAGAGAGAGTGTGTGAGCGGAGGTGGGGCAGAGAGAGAGGGAGACCCAGAATTCCAAGCAGGCTCCAGGCTCTGAGCCCTGGCGCGGGGCTTGAACTCACCAGCTGTGAGATCATGACCTGAGCCAAAGTCGGATGCTCAACCCACTGACCCAGCCAGGCGCCCCTGGAGAGAGGGTCTTTAAGTTAGAGGCAACTAAGGTTAAGTGAGGTTACTGGGGCGGGTCCTGATTCCTTATATGAAGAGGGGATTAGGACACAGGCACGCACAGAGGGAAGACTGTATGAGATCGCAGAGAGAGGACGACCGTCTGCAGGCCAAGGAGAGAGGCCTCCGAAGAAACCAACACTGCCCCAGATCGCAGACTTCCAGTCTCCGGAACTGGGAGCGAATGAATTCCTGTTGCCTAAGCCACCGGTCTGTGGCGCTTTGTCAGGGCAGCCCTGCAATCTAATACGGTTGTCCTATCTGTAAAATGAAGATAACAAGACCTTACATCGGCGAAGGCAGGGAGAAAATCGGTCGCTTAAATAACAGCGGTCCCCTGCTAGGGTGCAGAGTGGCCGGACCTTTGGCGCTGCAAATCCGATCAGTCTGAATTCCGGTGGGGGAATTTCAACACCCAAAGTCTCCTTTCACATATCCGACAGCATTTCCACACCGAAATCCCTCTTCCTCAATCTTCCCCTGTGTCCTGTCAGACCTATGGGTGCCACCCCCGGAAGCTGTCACTCCTGTGTCTCTTCTCCGCCGCTGAGCCAGACCCAGGGAGTGTTTGGGACATTTGTGGGAGCGGTTTTGGTTGTCATGATGACTGGAAGCAGATACAGGCATTCAGTGGGCAGGGCCTTGGGTATTTGCACCCCATAATGGGAGAGTCAGTTCTTCACAAGGACCAACCATCCAAGTCCCCTATAGCTTTTGTTTTTATTTTTAAATTTTTTAAATGTTTACTTATTTTTGAGACAGAGAGACAGAGCGTGAGTAAGGGAGGGGCAGAGAGAGAGGAAGACACAGTATCTGAAGCAGGCTCCAGGCTCTGAGTTGTCAGCACAGAGCCCGACGCGGGGCTCGAACTCACCAACGGTGAGATCGTGACCTGAGCCAAAGTCGGACACTTAATCGACTGAGCCACCCAGGTACTCCCTGTATAGTTTTTAAAGGCCTCCCTGGACATTCATGTGGGTAAAAAAATCTGTTTATAATCTCAGAGCCCAAACCTGAACCCCATGATCCATAGAAGTACCTAGTTTTGTTCTGAACTTCACCAAGAGTCGTTCATCATTAAAAAAACAAACAAATGTGACAACAGTAGTAACGCCACATGTATTATTTACGTCTTCGATGCTATACCCTGGATCTCTGTGTCTGTCACTGTCCGTCTCGGTCAGGCTCTGTGAGGTGTGAGCAGCGGACTATTTCATTACTGGGCTCCTGGCTGAACATTTACATATTAAAATGCATCTCATTTTATAGCAAATCACCTTCCTGTCATTTCTCATGTAAAAAAGTCTTACGGGATAAAGAAAATGTACATCCGTACAATGGAATATTCTTTGGCAATCAACTTAAATGAACCAAGTGCTGATCCAGGCTACAACATGGATAAACCTAGAAATCACGCTGTTTGAAATGAAGCCAGACACAAAAGGCCACATATTGTATGATTCCATTTATATGGATGTTCAGAGCAGGGAAATCTATAGAGACAGAAAGTAGATTAGTGGTGGCTTAGGCCTGGAGGTGGGGGTGGCGCTGAGCTGTGGGGATTGAGGAGTGATAGCTATGGGGATCAAGATTTCTTTTTGAGGACATGAAATGTTCTAGGATTGATTGTGGGCATGGATGCACAATTCTGAACATAATAAAAACTTCAAACTGCACACTTTAAATGGGTGAATTGTATGTATGCGAATTAATAGCTCGATAAAACTTAAAAATCTTACAGATTTAGATATGTAATATACTAATATTATATTCATTTTTCATGTACTGCAATGAGTGTGTATATGTGTGTATATATAATTTCAGAGTTAAGTGGGATGGGAAAAAAATATTTGTAGGGGAAAGAGGGTGTGGGGTTTGACAAAGCTGAGAACCACCGTTCTGTTTGCTGTGTTCTGTGTGATCTGACTTCAACTCTTCCCTCCCTCCCTGACTCCTTTGCAGCTACTAGACTCCCTGCTGTTCCTCCAACTTGCAAGCTTGGTCCAGACTCAGGGCCTTCGCACCTGCTGTTCCCTCACTTAGAATGCTCCTTCCCCGAAGAGAAGACTCACCTCTCTCATCATTCAGGTCTTGGCACAAATACACCTCCTTGGAGAGACCTTACCACCCCAACTATCAAAGCTTGTTTATTTGCTTGTTTTATGTCCCTATACAGACACCTCCAGATTTGTATCCAACCGCTAACCTCACATCGCTAGTATGATGTAGAATGGATACCTCAGACTTAGAGTGCAAAGTGGAACTCCTCATCTTCTCAAATGTGTTTCTACCATGGTCTTCCTCCTTTCAGTATACGGAAACTGCACTCTTTCACTTCTCAGGCTCAAGACTTAGGAGTCCTCTCTTTCCCTCCCTCTCAACACCCAATCAGCAATTCTGTTGCCTCTGCCTCCCAAATATATAGTAGATGGGGTGCCTGGCTGGCTCAGTCTGTAGAGCATTTGAGTCTTGATCTCAGGGTTGCAATTTTGAGCCCCTCAATGGGTGTACAGATTACTTTAAAAAATAAAATCTTAAGAAAAAATATATTAATTGATAGTCTAATATATAATAGACTATTCTAGATTAAAAGAGACTAATGAGGTATAACAACCTAATGCAATGCATGAATATTCTTGGATAGAAAAATACTTTTTAGGGGTGCCTGGGTGTGGCTCAGTCGGTTAAGCATCCGACTTCGGCTCTGGTCATGATCTCTTGGTTCATGGGTTCGAGCCCCACATCGGGTCCTGTGCTGACACCTCAGAGCCTGGAGCCTGCTTCGGATTCTGTGTCTCCCTCTGTGCCCCTCCCCTGCTGGCTCTCTCTTTCAAAAAGAAACATTAAAAAAGATTAAAAAACATTTTATAGATATGAAAGATATTTGGGGACAATGTGAATATGAACTTTTTATTAACGAAAAGTATGGAATTGGTGTTAGTTTTTGTAGTTTTGTGATAATAGTAACATAACAATATAGGACACACCCTTAGCCTTGGAAGGTGCATGCTGAAGTATGTAGGGGTGAAGAGTCATAAGGTTTATACTTATTCTCAAGTGGGTCAGCAAAAACAAAGAAACAACCCAACAAACAGACAAATAAAACCAACCAGTGTGTGTGTGTGTGTGTGTGTGTGTGTGTGTGAAGAGATAAGCGAATGTTAACAATTGGTGAATGTAAGTGCAGTGCATAGGGAGTTTGTTGCATTACTCTTAAACATTTTCAAAATAAAAAGTTAGGAGAAGAAAAAAGTCCCGGTGCTCTTTTCTCTTTTCTGCTTTATTTTTCTTCATCGCAGTTTTCACTCTCTATCCTTTACTTATTTTATTCACTTGCTGGTTTTGGTGTCCCCAAGAAAGAATGTTAAGATCCACAAGGGTAGAGATTTTTGTCTGAATTGTTGACTACTGGGTTCTTGGGGCCTCGGGGGGGGGTGCCTGGTATGTATTCAGCAAGAGCGTGTGGATGGATGGATGGATGGATGGAAGAAGAAACAATGATGTACCCACAGGACCAAGCAGGAATGGGACTGGATGGAGGTGGCCAGGTGTATCTCACCTGGTGGTGTGTGTGTGTGTGTGTGTGTGTGCGCGTGCATGCGTGTGCACGGCAGGGAGGTAGAAAACTCAGCCTGATCTGAGTTTTCTAGATTAATGGAAATTCTGATTTGTAGAATGGGAAGCACCCTAGTTTTTATATACTGGTGATCTCTTCCAAAGTTCTACGAGTCACTGTGTAGTAGCCAGACCACCAGCGTGCAGTTTGTACACACACATCCCTGAAAAGCTGCCCTAGACTCTGGAGACACCTGCTCAGGTTCAGAATCCTGGCTCCACCGCTAATGCTGGGCAAGGGACATACCCTCTATGAGACTCCGTTTCCTCATCCGTAAAATGGGGCTATTCATTCCTGCTCCATAGAATTATCGTGAGGGCTAACTGAGATCATTCATGAGATGATGAGCTTGAGTAAGGGGCTACTGCCCCTTGGTTATATTTCTGCTTGGCTCTTATGGGCATATCATCATCCATTTAGTCAAACCAGCAGCATTTGCTGAGCACCGACTATGTGCCAAGCGTAGGGTGTCATGTGAGCATGCAGTTAATATGTGCTCATAGTAGGTACTCAGGAAATAGTTGTTACCCCCATGGGCAGACCTGGATTTAAATCTCACATCTGTGGTACAGTCACTTTGCAAAATGGTCTAAGAGTTCTTCAAAAAGTTAAGCATATCATCTGACCCAATCCCATTCATATGTATATACCCCAGAACGGAAAACTATGCCCACACGTGTTCATAGCAGCATTATTCATAACAGCCGAAACGTAGAAACAGCCCAAAGGGCTACCAACTGATAGACAGACAAACAAAATGTGGTCTATCCATAGAGTGAAATATTATTTGGCCATAAAAAACAAGGAGGTTTTGGTCTATGTTACAATACGGATTAATCTTGAAAACATGAGGCTAAGGGAAAGAAGCCAGACACAAAAGGCCACATATTATATCATTCAATTTATATAAAACATCCAGAATAGGCAAATCCATAGACACCAAAAGTAGGTTAGTGGTTGGAAGTGACAGGGTCGGGGTGGGGGTGGGGGTTGCTGGGGAATGGATGTCACTGCCAAGGGGTATGAGGCTTCTTTTTGGGGCGGTGAAGACGTTTTGGAATTACATTAGGTGATCGACGCACAACTTTGTGAATATACTAAACAACCGATAAATTGTATACGTTAAGATGGTGAACTTTACAGTATGCGAATTATATCTCAACACAGCCATTATTTTTAAAAAAGTCATCAGAAAAATGTCAGACAAGTCAAGCAGATAGAACAGAATGCACAAAATCAGACCTATAAGTAAAGAGGTATTTAGTATGATACAGGACTTCAGAGGGCAAAAGGATGAAGTAACTGGTCACCAAGAAATGGTAAAAGCAAATGCCTTCACCTCTGTGCCTCAGTTTCCTTATCTCCATATGACTATTGGGAATATCCAATGATTGGAGTGCCTGGCACATGGGGAGCCCTCAGAAAATGGTAGCTGTCTTCATGATAGGCTCAGGCTCCCTTACAGAGATCGCAGGTGTGGGTCCATAGAATCCTGGAGTGCCAGGATGTTAGAATGGTAGAGTTTTAGAATAATGTATGTCTACAATCTTGAAATCACAGAGCCATAGAACTGTAGGAGTTTTAGGGCCAGAAAGACCTGAGAGACCATCTATCCCCATGATTTGCAAGTCTGTGGAAATTTTCAAATAGTAATAATAATAATAATAATAATGGCAGAAGCTAACAGTGCTTCCATATGCCAGACACTTCTGTAAACCCTTTCGTATAGTAACTTAGTTAATCTCTACAACCACCCTACAAGAAGAGGTTAGGTACTATTATTATTGCATTTTGTGGATTGTAAAACAGAGGCAAGAGGGGTTAAATAACTTGCTCAAGGTCACACAGATAGTAAGTAATAGAGCCAGGATCTGATCCCAGTCCAGAATCTGTGTTCAGAGTCCCAAGCCTTCACCCTGGAAATTCTGATGCAGTGGCTCTAGGCTGGGACCCAGGAATCTGAATTCTATGCTACCTAGAGGATAGGTATCAGCCAGGGCTGAGAACCACTGGTCTAGTCCAGAGGTGGCAAACTGGTGGTCCTCAGCCCACAGCCACATAGTTGGTTTGTTTTGTTTTTAAGTAGGCTCCTTGCCCAGTGTGGAGCCCAACGAGGGGCTTGAACTCCCGACCCAGAGATCAAGAATTGAGCAGAGATGAAGAGTCAGACGCTTAACCGACTGAGCCACCCAGGTGCCCCATACATAGTGTTTTTAAGACCAAGCCAACCTTTAAAAATCAGTTGATTTCAAATATTTCTGGCCGCTTTTGAAAAATGTGGAAGATGTGGCCACACTTTGTCTACATTCCCAAAGGGCAAGAATTAAGTGGAGCTGAGTAGCAGCTGGCCCGTTTAGGGCATTATATCTCTCTGATGAGGCCAGAGTCCTCAATTCTTTATGTTCCCTTGCTGAATCTTGGAGGCATTTCAGTTTATAATCCCTGATTTGTCCCAGCTTCCACACTGTAAAGAAAGGAAACTGAGGCTTACAGAAGGGAAAGGGACCCAGAGTAACACAGCACGTCCAATGTAGAAAGAGAATAGACCCGTCTCCTGACTTAAATAACATAACAGCAGCTAACATTTTTTTGAGAACTTTCTGTCTATTAGGCATACATGCTATGTGCTTTTTAAACACCAGTGAACACTAATCACTGCCCTTCAGTAGGCACCCTAATGAATCTCATTTTTCAGATAAGAAAAATTGAGGCATGGAGACATCAAGCCACTTGTTCAAGGTCACACAGGTAAGAAGTACATTATCAGAGTAAGATTCAACTCAACATCTGACTCCAGAGCCTGAGCCTTCAGCCTCATCTCTTTCATTCTTTGAAGCCCCCCAGTAATAAGTGAGGAGAAGGAAAATCCTAGTTCTATAACCTTTCAATTCCACTATGTCAGAATGCCTGTGGATTAGGGGGTGGGGTGGAAGGATCAGGCGCAGATGGTGCTGACCCCATTTCTCTGCAACATGTGCAAACTCTTCGTGAACTTTGAGCCCTTTGAGGCCGCCACCAAGGCAGAGGGAAGGGGCAATATCCTCGCGACCCTGTAAACTGTGTGTAAACTGTGGCCTGCTGGTGGGAAGGGAATCGGGAGAGACCTGGCAGGGCCGCTTCAGCACCAAGGACAGCAGCCGCGCTCCAAGCCCCAAGCCCGAAGTCTTTTTTGGGAACGATCCGCTAGGCAGCATTCTTCCAGGGTTTTCCGCCCACCGTTTTCCCAGGAGCTTTGGGGGAACTCAGGTCCGTGGTTTCTCCCATCTCAGGGCAACAAGAATTCCCAAGAATTCCAGACTCCTTTACCGAGGGTCTGTCTCTTGTCTTTGCTTCTAGGCAGACGTTAAGGAACCCTCGCAAGTGGCCTGTCTTCCTGCCAGGGACTCTCTCCCCTTTGCCTCGTCTGCGCAAGTATATGGGAGCGGGGGAAAGGGAGAGAAAACCGAGGGTGCGCGCAGTTCCCTTCCCCTCCGCCTCCTGCCCATTCTGGGCCACGCTGCCGGGGCCCCTGCCGTAAGCCCACCTGTCCGGTGAGCGCCGTGGTCATGGCAACCAGAGAGGCCGGGATAGTGATTGGTCCGCTCCCTGCCACGCCCCTACGCCACCGCTTCCCCGTAACTGAGGCAACCAAGAGGCACCGCCCTCCTCCTCTCACCCCTCCTAGAGAGAGCTGTGTAGGAGAGGGACCTGCCTTCTCTCTCGCTAGCGAAATACCATTTCTCCAAAATGGTGGCTACTCTCATGCAATAACTAATGGAGAGAGGGCGTATGAAGTCATTTCTAAACTCTTCTGGATGTGGATGGGCTGTCACTGAAGCCACTTCCGGTGAGAACAGGAAGTGGGAGGCAGGTTGCTCTGGGAGACAATGGGACGAGGTGAAAGGAAGGAAAGGGTCTAGAGAATTCCAGGAAGGAGGGATAAATTGAGGGGTGGGAGAGTCTGGGCCAAATTCTCCCAAACTTTCACTCTTTCTCTCTCTGTGAATCAAGCCCACTCCAAGAGGTTTGGCGTCCCTAGGCTGATTCCTTAATAATACAACTACTACCATGTATTTGATTGACAAACTTCTTATCGGCGTTATCCCATTGAACTCCCACAGTAATCCAGTGATATGGGAGAAGGGTCTTCTCCCGAACCTCACCGGCTTTACAGAAACCCAGTCTTTGCCCCTGCTGACCTGCTTGGCTCTGTCGGGGTTCATCGTGGTTTGGGGTTGAAGGATGTTGACCACCTCAGGCTTGGTCATTGCTTGTGGGATTTCTCGGACCTTCTCAGCAATAAAGCTGTGCACAGCATTCAAGGCCTCTGCTGTGCCCTGTACCAGGCATACTCGCTCTGTGGTTCCTGTTGAGCAAGGGAGACAGAAGGCACACTCATCAGACAGGAATAGGAAAATTCCTGGGAGACAGGTCCCACTTAATGGAAAAAGAAAACCTAGGTCCAGAAAGTGGACCTGACTGGGCCCAGGTCCCATGATAAGCAAGCCTGGGGAAGCTGGCATCCAGGGTTCCCAGGCCATGATGGGTAGCTGGAAAAGTGAGTGGAATGCCTTTTTATAATCTGCACTTCATGTCCCTCCCCCAAAACAAGCCCAGGCTGATGGAAGGATGATGCTTAAGTGCTTTGCGATGCCCACAGCAGCCCTGGGCAGGGGAGACAGGGCTCAGCTGCCTCTTCCCAGTCCTTGCCGGCTCCCGGTTGCTCTGGCAACCATTCACTCCCTCCCTCCAACCGTTCCCCCCCCCCCCCAGAAGCTGAGAGCTCAGGCCTGCAACGGTTGCTACAGTAACTGGAACCCCCTTATCGGTCTGGCTGGCCGGGTCCTCAGCCCACCCCCAGGGGGACGAGGGACGAAGCCCCGTTGCCGTGGCAACCCCTGAAAGCCTGCAGCGAAGGCCTCTGGGCTTTTGGAGAGGATGGGGAAGGGCTGGGGGATGGGGGAGGCAGAGGAGAGGCCTGAGTGTCTGCCTGGACCCACCAGATGGAGGGCTGAAGCGTGGGGGAGGGCAAGGGTGTGGACAGGGGAGAGCAGAGGCAACTCATGGAAGGGCAGGGACTCAGGGATGGAGAAAGGAGGGTGGGGTGGATGCCTTTGCTGGACATCGTCTAGATATTGGCTGTGGTTCTAATCTAGGCATGCTTATTGTGTGTGTGTGTGTGTGTGTGTGTGTGTGAGTGTATCAGAGGTGGGGAGGCAGCGGGGAGAAGAGAAGCCAACTCTGGGTGGTGTTGGGATATATGTGTGTGGGACAGAGACTCTGGGTGATACTCTAACCAGTGTGAATATGTTAGGCTGTTTGGGTGAGTGGTGTGTGTGTGTGTGTGTGTGTGTGTGTGTGTATGTATGTATGCACGCATATATGCATGTGTACACCTCAGCAGGACTGGCTAAATTATCCTTATCTGTGTATGTGTGTAAGAGAAAGAGTGGGAGAGACAGCATGACATAGTGAATCCAGGAACGATATGTGTACTCTTGTGCATGGGAAAGACTTTGGATGTCACTGTGAAGTTCAAGGGTATGTATACTATTTGTGAGACTGAGCTGCTGGTACATGAGGGTCTGAGAGACAGAAACAAAGAATCTCATGAAGCAGCACTGAGGCTGTGTGACGAGTGTGTATCACTTTGAGACTGGGTATCAGTGGGAGTGTTGGCCAGAACGAGACAACCTTTAGGTGTTCAAAAGGCTAGTGGCGCCTGGGTGGCTCAGTCAGTTAAGCCGACTGCGGCTCAGGTCATGATCTCACGGTTCATGAGTTCGAGCCCCGCGTGGGGCTCTGTGCTGACAGCTGGGAGCTTGGAGCCTGCTTCGGATTCTGTGTCTCCCTCTCTCTCTGCCCCTCCCCAACTTGTGCTCTGTCTGTCTCTGTCTCAAAAATAAATAAACATTGGGGGGCCTGGGTGGCTCAGTCCACTGAGCGTCCAGCTTCGGCTCAGGTCATTATCTCGCGGTTCGTGGGTTCAAGCCCCGCGTCGGGCTCTGTGCTGGCAGCTCAGAGCCTGGAGCCTGTCTTTGGATTCTGTGTCTCCCTCTCTCTCTGACCCTCCCCTGCTCACCCTGTCTCTTTCTCTCTCTCAAAAAAAAAATAAAATAAACAAACATTAAAAAAAAAGACTATTTGTATGACTGGGGTGTGGTACGTGTGTGTATGTGTATAAGCCTTTGTACAAGAGACAGACAGACAAGACTATGACTGGTATGTATGTGAGAGAGAGAAAGAGGGACAGTGACAGGCAGACTCAGGTGTCAGTATGTGAGACCGGAGAGGACCAATGTGTCTGAGTGTGTGTCTTGGTGTACACACTACAATTGGACAAAGATGACTCTACTGTGACTGGCCTGTGTGACAGTTGTGAGTGCCCAGGGGAGCCGGGCGTGTTTGGGTGTCTGTCTCTCTCCCCGGGTGGGACTCTGCCGGCAGGACCAGTTAGTCCCCTGGGTTTGTAAAAGGTGTGCCCAAGCTTCGTGTGCCCGACTGTGTGGGACATCTGGGGGTGAGGGTCTGGTGTCCTGTGGGTGTTCTGGGCAGCATGATGGTGCTACCACTCTGACCCCTCGCTTGCCATGTCTCAGCCTGGAATGCATCCGGCAGTCTCTCTCCACGCATCTGGGTGTCACTGTCTTGGGTCACTTGTGTAGTTGACATCCCCCATCTCTTTTGGGCCGCCGTTCCTCACTCTTATTCTCCCCAGCCCCAGAACAATGGATTGGTCTGAGCCAAGGGTGAGTCAGCGTGCAGGCTGCCTCCATCTGGGTGTAAATAGGAAAGGGTGTGGGTCAGGGTGGGAACTGGGGGGGAGGCGGGGTGGCCCTAGGGACAGCCTGGCTAACGTAGCTCCTCTCTCCATTTCTGCGTGGCTCCGTTCCAGCTCAGGAGTCTGTGACTTCCCACCCCTGGTCGTTCTTAACTGGGTCCACAAGGACTTTGTGGGGGGAGGGGCTTGGCTAACCCCTGACAGAGTGTCCAGTAATGACAGCTGGTGCTTACAAATACCAAGTATTAGGCACCGATCTGAGCACTTTGTATATATTTGTGCACTTGAAGTATGAGGTAGGCAATACTATTACTCTTGATTTACTGCGAAGGACGCTGAGGCGCAGAGAAGGTTTGGGATTTGTCCAAGTTCACCCAGCCAATAGTGGAAGGTCAGGGTTTTGAACGCAGGTGTCTGGCTTCAGAGTCTGGGCTTTTAACCACTGAGCCACCCCGTGTTAAATATGGGGTGTGGAGAGACAGAGAGAGAGAGAGAGAGTGTCTGTGTGTATGTTGGGGGAAAGGCATAAAATGATTGCATTTTTGCAAAGAATGTGTATGGATTTACTAAGTCGTCACTTAAGATTTTTGCATTTTAAGGCAAATATGTTAAAAATCAATAATTTTTTTTTAAAAAAGTGTGTGTCTCTGTGCTTTTCTTCTGGGGACAGAGCTTTGGGCAAATGCTCAAAATCAGAAGGTGTCTAGGGTGTCTGAGTGGGGGTACAGAAGTCTGTGTGGCTTTGGGCAGGCATCTGTTTTCTGGGTCGCAGTTCCTCCGTCTATGATCTGGAAGGATGAGTCTGGGGCTTGGAGTTTCCTGTACCAAGGAGGGGACACCCTTTGTGCTCTGCCCCTCCTTTAGGGTTAAAGGTCAGGTGGGTTTTTTTTTCATGTAGTAGACACAAGCGCAGTGTGTGTGTGTGTGTGTGTGTGTGCGCGTGCGTGTGTCCGTCTGTCTGTGTGATCATGTGTGAACCCATAAGGCCTAAAGGGCCCTTTAGATGTTACCAATTGTCCTTTGTCATCTATTCCTGATGCTTCAGTCACAATGAACCAACTACCCCTCCAGCCTTTGAACATGCTAGTTCATCTTCCTGGAGTACTCTTCCCTGCTTTTATCTAGCTCACTCTTACTTATTGTCCTGGGCCCCTCCTCCAGGAAGCCCTCCCTGACCTTTCTAGGCTGGGTCAGGTGACCTGGCTGGGCTGCCACCACCCTCTGGGCTTTCCCGTCTTAGCCCTGACCATGCTGGGTCATTGCTGGGGTTCAGTCTGTCTTCCCCACTGGGCCATGAGATCTGTAAGGGAAAAGGCGGAACATCTCAGTCACTGCCAAGTCCTCATCTCTGTCCACACAGTAGGTGTCCAGAGAATGTGGGTTGAATAAATTAATGAAAGGGGGTTAGCCAGGAGCAGAGGGGTCTCAAGCAGTAGCATCTTCATTTCTTGTGTTCCTGTGGCTCATGGGAAGCCGTAGGGGCAGGACTAGGATGTAGAGGGCCGTGTCGTGCATCTCTGAGTCAAGAGCCGACACATGTCATATGATCTATGATCTAGAAATTCCCTGTCAGCAATGGGTGTGTGTGTGTGTGTGTGTGTGTGTGTGTGTGAATGTGTGTGCTGGCCGCATGTCCTGGGGCTGGGGAGAGATGCTGGCTCACGTTGCTTGTTTGAATGATATTTGGCCCAAGAGAGCCAATGGTTGTCCCATCCTCTGGGGACCTCAGCTGCCTGGCCTGTGGGGTGTGCCACTGAGTTGGGAGGAGATGATGTGTCTCATGTCACAGAATGTGACCCAGGAGTAAGGAACCAAGTGTCCTCAGATAAATGCCCCAAGTAAAGGTTCTTATCCATATCTTGTGGGCCTAAGGGGCTGTGGGGAAAACTGGGCCAGGGTGGAAGAGCAAAGCGGCATGTATGTGTGTGTGCGCGCCTGGTTCCCTGGACTGTTCTCTAAACCTCTTGCCAAAGCTGCTTAGTGAGATGGGAGGCAGGCAGGGTGGAGGGAGGAGAGAGAGAGAGAGAGAAAAACTATGAATGTGTCCTGACCCTGGGCTGCAGCTCTGGTGTTTGACCTAAAAAATCCAAGGGGATTAAGGATGAACTAGAGCTAGCTCTGGACCAAAGATGCAATTCTGGGGGCCTTCCCTGGATTCCTAGATGTCGAAGCTCAGGCATTGGTCTTGGGAGGGAGAGATGGAAGGGTGACATACACAGGGGGATTAGAGCGAGTTGGGGGGGGGCTTGAAAATTTTATGATTGTGGGAGAGAGAGAGCTGGAAGACAGGCAGCAAAGGAGCTGGGTTTGGAGAAAGGAAAGGAAAACCACAAAGGGGGCTGAGACTGAGAAGGAAACACAAAAGGAGAGATGGGTGAGCAAAGGCAAGGAGAAATGAGGGGCAATCCAGCAGAGTGACCCCGTTGAGGGGTGTTACTAAATACTGGTTGAGTGGATGAGTGACTGGAGGGAGTTAAGGAGCAAGAGGAAGAAAAACATGAGACGAGGAGAGGTGGAGGGCAAGGAAAAGCTAGGGAGAGGGGTGGGAAGACAGGAAGTGGGGGGGGGGAGAGGAGGGAGGGAGAGAAGAGGAAAAGCAGAGACAGATCAATGGGAACAAGACGTGGGGGATCCAAAGAGAATCAGCGAGATGGAAGCAAAAAAGGAGCAGGAGGAGCCCGAGAGAGGGCGGATGGGAATGGAGACTCAGGGGAACGAGCGATGGGAAAGTCAGAAACAGAATGAGAAAGACATAGGAACAACGACACAGAGAAAACCAGAGAGCCTCAGACTGGGCAAGATGGGGTGACAGAGAAATCCAAAGGGAAAGAGTGGGGGCAAAGAAGCAACGGGGGGTGTGCAACACGGTTGACTGGCCCCCCCAAGCCCCGGGGGACACCCCGACACCTGCCTCCCTGCCCACCCCCCTCCAGCAACTCCAACTGACCCAAAGGGGCAGGTGTGTGGGAAGGGGCACATCTGCCAGCACATCATGCAAATGAGCTCATGAATATGCAGCAGGCCCATTGTCTTGCCCTGCCCCCACCCCCATCTGCTCAGGCCTGGCCCCTGGGGCTGAGGGCAGCTCTGTCCCCTTAGGAGGGGGAGGCGCCCCCCTCCATCACTCTTACTGCCCCAAGAGCAGCCCTTCCCCCTCATCCTGGGCCCAGGTGGGAGGACAGGAGGCCTAGGGCAGAGTCCTGGGCCAGGGCTCACCCGGATAGAAGTCTTTGGACTTAGAGAGCTTGATGGTCGCTCCGGTCTCCTTCTGCAGCTGCACGATGGTCTGCCCGCCCTTGCCGATGATGGAGCCTGCGGCGTAGCTGGGGATCAGCACCTTCAGGAAGTATTCGCCTTCCTCTGCAGGGGCACACGGGGCAGGGGGGAGGTAAGGGAGTCAGGGAAGGGGTCTTCACCTTCGGCACGGTGTGGGCATAAGGAAACCACTGGCATCACAGAAACACACAGGAGCCGTGACCATGAGAAGAGCAGTAGGGAAAATAACACAAATAATGTTCATTCATTCATTCACTCACTCATTCATTCATTCCACAAAGAGTTCCCGAGCACCCGCTACCCCACGCTTGGCACTGTTTTAGCCAAACAGCCGTGAGGGAAACAGACTCCCTAATTTCGCAGGCTAAGGGGGGCAAATAAGACCGAAAGAGTTTTGGTGATTCAGCCAAGAGCTCACACAGCTACAATCTTCTGGGGGGAGGGGGGGACAGACAGTATGTTTTATGTTGGATGGTGCTGAGCACCGAGAAAACACAAAGGGGCAGGAAAAGGGGACAGGGATTGTAGGGAGGGCTGCAGTGTCAGACCCGGTGGCCGGGAAAGCCCTCCCCAAGAATGTGGCGTTCTCTGTTTAACAAACCCTTCTACAGAACCTAGTCCCCACTAGACTCTGTTCCAACTACTGTACAAATACCAGTTCGTTGAATTTCCACGCCGACGCCATGAAAGAAGTACTTTGTAAAAGCCCATTTTACGGACGAGGAAACAAAGGTGATATAATTGCCCCAGATCACATGGCTAGTAGGTCGCAGTGCTGAGATTTGAACCCAGCCTGGCTTTAGAGTCTAGGCTCTGGACCGTTGTGATACATTGGCTCCAGGCTGTGGAGGTGGGAAGGGAACCATGTGGCTCTGTGGGAGAGCAGGTGCAAAGGCCCTGGGGTGGGATTGTGCCTGAGTCATCCGAGGGAAAGTGAGGCAGCCGGGGTGTGGCGTAGCCGGGGTTGAGGAAGAGATGGGGAGAGTGGAAGGAGGGAGGGAGAGGGAAGGCTGGGGGGGGTGTCATGGTAGTGGTGGGCTGTTGAAGTTTGTGGACCACAGTGAGGTCTTTGGTTTTTACTCCAAGTGAGATGGGAACCATGGGAAGGCTCTGAGCAGAGGAGGTAATGGTGATCTGACTGCTGGAACCATCGAGGGGCAGGGGGGCGGGGGGGAGGAGGCCTGGACTCCAGATATGTTCTCAACACTTAATATAGACCCTGTACTGTGCTGAGCGCTTTGCAAGCTTGACCTCACCCATTCCCTACAGCTCCCAACGAGGTGGGTGTAATGAGCTCCATTCTTACGTAGGAGGAAACTGAGGCACAGAGACAGTGAAGGCACCGGCCCAAGGTCAGCTGCTCCCGGGCACCAAGACAGCCACCGGCTCGAGAGCCCAAGGCCACTCTGCTTCATTCTTGGCCCTCACTTGCTTAGCACCTTCTGATGCTGCCAGCTGAAGACCAACGCACGGGGACAGTCTCCAACACCTACAGGCCGTGAGGTGGTGACCGTGGCCACTTGCGGGACGGGGGCCATTCTTTCGTACGGACCAGTTTTCTTGGTCATGTGTAAGGCACTTTGTTAGTGCACTCAAGGCACGTGCCTAACCTCACCTACCTTCTAACCAAACTGTTGCCCCTACGTTCTCATAGGGTAGAAATTCTGGAGACTTCTCAGCGTAAGATCCTCTGTGATTTGGCCCTGCACTTCTCACTTCTTTCCAGAATCATGTCCTCATCTTCCACTAGCTGCATCAGACCATCAGACAATAACTTTGTCTTTGTTCCTTAAATGCCCCCCCCCCCACCTCAGGGCCTTTGCACATTCGCTTTGCTTGGAACTCCCCGTCCATAGTGAATTCCTCTCGTCCTTCAGGTCCTCACTCAAATGTTGCTTCTTCTTCGAAGCTTAGAACCCTGAGGAGGAGATGGAGCCCCTCTCCCTGTTTTACACACAGAAGTCCATGGTGGGTCATGTCACTGGAGCTCGCCCTTGTGACCCAGGGACTCACATGGTGCCCAGCGTATAGTAGGCACGCAGTAAACACTGGAGAAAGGAAGGGAGGAGCCAGGCTATTCTGCTTCCAAAGCTTAATGTCTTAAACCATCCCCCAGTGGTTTTTTAAATTTTTTCTTTTAACCAAAGGAAACCTATTTTCAATGTCTCACATGAAACTCCAACACGCAGAGCAGATAAAAGAGAAACTGTTCTGGTAAAAGTGGGGGCAGGGTGGGGGCGCTGGGAGCCCTGCCCATCTCTGCTTGAGCCCTTAAGACAGAAGGTTCTGAACTCCCCGATGCGTTAAGATGGGGCTTTGGGGGTGAGGGGCTGGATGCGGCTTCACAGGCATGGGGAGGGCGTCCAGAACGAAGGGGCTGCCCTGAGCCCAGGGCAATGCTCTTCAACTTGCTTCGTCAGACCATTAAACCTATTAGGTAATTAGCCCCCCAGAGTGCCTTCCCTTCAATCATCCTGACCCCCCCTGAATCCACTTTCTTCTCTGGGCTCACAGAGGTGGCCCCTCGCCTGACCCCGCCCCTAAACCTGTCACAGAGATGGGGGACCACTCCTCCATCTCCCGGAAGGGGGAGGGCGTTCTCACAAGGACTCCATCCTCTTTTTCCTTCTTTGACTTAATGCCTATCTTCTCTCCAGCCAGGGGCCTGGTCCCGAACTTCCCTCTTGAAGATGGAAGGTATTCATCTCTTCTGAAGAAAACTGCTTACACCCCCACCCCATTTTCTCTTCCCCGTCTCACACTTCCCCAGGAATCGCCCTACGAAGCAGCAGAAACACCCCTAGACGGAGTGTGAAATTTCGTCACTGACAGGTTGCGTGGCCTTGGGCCAGCCTCCTCGCCTCTCTGGGCCTCAGTTTTCTCATCGATAAAATGGGGACACTTAGGATGGTCTCGGGCATGTGGAGCACTTGAGAGATGTGAACTATCATTACCTCCATCACGATCATTAGTAGTACTGATGTTAGGGACACAAGTTCTCACAGCATCTGGCCCAAATGGGGAGATGAGCCCCTAAAGTCTGAAGTTTTTGTTGGGCAATGGGGATGGGGGGAGACCCCACTTCCTTTATCACCTCTCCCCTAGGGGCTGCCCCAGGCCTTTTTCTGCTTCTTGGAGGAGGAATGAGCTCTCCCTGACGGAAGGAGCCCCCACTGCCCTTCTCCGGCCCAGCATCTCTCTGACTCCCTCCCTCTACTTCCTTCTCTCCTCCTCCTCCCCTCCCGTCCTTCCTGAGCACCCACTCTGTGCCAGGCTTTGTTTTAGGTGCTGGTGACACAGGGCGGAACAAGACGAAAGGTCCATCTCCCTCAAGTCCACTCACTTTTAACATTTAAATGCATCTCTTCCAAGAGGACATTTGAAAATCAGAGTTGGAAGGCTGGTTACGGTTTCCCCCCACGAAGCATATCCTAGAAACATACAATGGTTAAAAAAAAAGTGTGTCTGCCTTAAACCATCTTAGGGGTTCTCTGGGCAGGGGTTGGGGGTTGGGGTGCCTGTATCAGACTGACCTCAGGCCAATCTCCTGTGGAGAGTGACCAGCTGGACCTCCCAGCTGCGGAACTCAGGGCAGGAGTCCCCAGTGTGGCCAACAGACGCTCTGCTCCTCAATCTCCGGCATGTCCTTCCCATTTGGGAGCATCCCTCCCTCCCATGTGATCCCCGCGCTCCCCCAGGAAAAAGCCAGGCCTCCATTTCCCAGCCTGCCTTGCAGCCAGGGGAGACACGGATGGTCAGCCGAACCCAGAGCCCCTAGACCTCACACGCTCCCACCCAGTCTGAACAACCAAGGCTCCACCTGCGGAAAAGTTCTCCCTTCTACCCAAGTGGAGTCTGAATGCCAGAACTCTGCACCCACCTCCCTCCGCCCCCCTCTTGGCACTGCCCTTGGGATTCAGGAAGCTCCCTTTACCCACGACGGGGACCGAAGAACTAGAGATGCCAACTTCTGCTCTCCTGACGGTTTCCTCCCACTACAGAGTCAAGCACTCGCCCCTTGGGAAGGGACTGTCTTCCTCCTTCTAGTCTCCCCGTAACTTTGGTTCAGACATGCTTCTGGAGTTTTCCAGAAAGCAAACAATACCCCTCTCTCCTTAAATAATGTTTAGCTGCCCAAGAGATTCGAGCACGTTTTAGTGTCAGAGAGTTGACCCTGAGAGGTGGCTTTAAGCGGGGTGGGGGGGGGTCATTAATGACAAAGGTGGAGCTGAAGAGGCGTTTTGTATGTTGTAGAGGCGTTTTCAGTGACAGCATGTCTGGGGGAGGGACTGAAGTCGGGGTGTCGCACTTGGGGTACCTGCTCTGGTGTGGGGGTTGGGGACGGAAGTGTGGGTGTGTTCCACGGAGCTCCGAGGCGGCTGGGGTGTGATGTTGGTACTGTCGTGGGAGCACGTGGGGGTGTTGTTGGTGACAGGCAAGCCACGGCGGGGTGCGGCGCGGCAGGGGCGCCCCTGAGGAGGGCCGGGACGTCAGGTGTGTGAAGTCTCTCTGTGACCGACGGGGCTGCCCGCGTGTGTGAGAAATGCAGTACAACCGGAGCGTGGAGCGTGCTTCCCAGGGACGAGAGGCCGAAGGGGCGATGCCGCCTCTGAGTTGTGGCACCAGCTCTGAGTGACAGCAAGGTGGATGGGTACAATTTCCTGGACGGTGCGGTAGCCCTATGCTGATAACAGTAGTAACGCCGCGCTTACCATCTGTCAGGCCTTGTGCGGAGTGCTTCGCGGATACAATCCCACTTAACGCACACAGACAGCCCCAGGAGGGGCGTCGGACCTGAGCTCGTGGCTCCCATTTTCCAGATGCGGAGACTGAGGCTCAGCGTGGTGGAATAACTCGCCTCAGGCTCCCACACCAAGCACATGGCAGTGAGGGGATGAACTCCCCCGGAAGGTCTCACTCTAGGGCTCTTGACCCTTGGTGTCATTGTCTTTATGTTAAACAGCGAGGAGATGCTGGGAGCAAGACGTGGCTGCCTTAAGCTAGGTCGGGGTGTGACTGGGGTGTGTGCGCACGTGTGTATGTGGGGGGGGGGAGTTGCTGTTTCTGTTTGTATGGGGGTGACAGAGATGGGAATACAGTCAGGAGTCTGCTATTCTAGTGACACTTTAAGAGTCCCATCTGTACCTGGGGGGGATGGCAGTTGACACCCTTTGTTATTATCCCAGCAGACTGCAGCCACTTGCTTCTCTGATGGGTTCCTCCTGGAGTTTCCGTTCAACCTCTTCACCCAAGTCCTCCTGTCCTTGGCGCCTGTCCCCGTCCCGGTGGCCTCTGTCAGTCACAGTGTGCAGACACCAGTGGTAACAGCCACTACCTCCCCTGCCAGCCCCCAAGAATGGGCAGGCGGGCGCTGCGGGCAAGAACTCCCATCGGCCCCCTCGGCCATGACTTGCCGTGACACCCCAGACAACTCCCTCACCCCTCTGAGCCTCGGCTTCCTCACCTGAAAACGGGGTTCACTATCGTGTCTACGCACAGAATGGAGCCAGTCTCCCGGCTTCAGCTCTGCCTCTTATTAGCTGACTGACCTTGGGCAAGTTACTTAACCTCTCTGTGCCTCAGTCTGTCATCTGTAAGAAGGGTAACGTAACAGAATTATAAGGATTAACGATCGGGTCCGTGCCAAGCATTTTCTATGCTTCCTGGCGCACTGCAGACCATAGATGTTGGCCATTATTATAATGTATTATTAATTATTACATCACAGACGGTTGGGAGAATTACATGAAATACCGCGTCTGAAGCAGTGAGCAATAACATTGGTGGCGGTTATTACTATTATCGTCGCGGGCATCGGTATTTCCCCACTTGCCAGGTTGGTGACTCTGCGGCTCAGAAGAGGGGTGAGGTTGACCCCGCATCCCTCAGTCACGACAGCATTATGGGAAGGAGCCCTCAATTTTGAGATGAAAGTCCTGGATCCTCGCCCAACGCCACCCCCTGAGTGTTTCTGTCAACGGAAGACTGTCCCTCTGCATCTCCGGGCCTCAGTTTCCCCACGGGTCAACGGGAGGGGAGGTGGAAGAGTCTGGAGGAGAGGGTCCCCAAGGGCTCATCCTAGTTTCCCCGCTGCTGAGGAGGCGGGAGGCACAGCGGGTAAGCGCAGGAGCTCTGGGGCCCAGCGCCGCCAGATAGATGGCAGCTCCACCAACTTCCGAGCTGTGTGACTCTGTGACTCGGGGCAAGTGGCTTCATTTCGCTGAGCCTGTTTTCCTCGTGTGAAAAAGCAGCTCCAATCGTCTCCCCCAGAGGGCCGTATTCGGAAATTAACCCATATCTCAGAGTCGGGCTGGCGGTAGGTGCCAAGGACTTGGGCCTGACCGTCCTTGGTAGCGTCGCTATTGTTAGGCTGCGCGGCTCTGAGCCATCAGATCTGGAGCACCTCAGTCCCTTCAAAAGAAGGATGAGACCCCTTTCTCCCCCCGCCCCTCCCGAACAGGGGCAGGGGGCTGCCAGGTCGGGCTCTCCCCAGGACCGGGAATGGCCCACGGCAGGAAGGACGGAGGGAAGGAAGTTGGCTGGGACACATTCATGTGTGTGCTGGGGGTGGGGGTGGGGGGGCAGGAAGAAGGACAGGAAACTCCCTCTCACCCCTCCCCCAACTTCCCTTTCCTTCGATTTCTGCTGGACACCCCCTCCCAGGCAGCCAGGGGGTCCCCGATTCCTGTCCCACCTCGACAGGAGTGGGAGGGGGGCTGGAGCGGGAGGACAGAGAATCGAGGGGAGACGGTTGGGAGGCCCTCACCCCACCCACTACAGTGCAGGGCGGAGGGGGAGAGTGCACTCTGCCCCAGGCCATCTCTCTCCCATCCGGAGGAAAAGGCCAGAGGAAGCAGATTTTGGCCAAGGTGACCGAGGGGAGGGGCTTGTCTGCTCTGGGGTCTCCCTTCATCCAGGGAGCTAATAGGCTGGGCTCTGAGGACTCTGAGAATCCCCACCTCCTTCCTGAGTCCCTGGCCAGAGTGACACACACCTAGAGTTATCAGCTTGTCTTGTATCCTTTGGTACACCTGCCTCCTCAGGTCACACACATAGCGAGGGGCCCTCCTGTCTGTCTTCCACGCACACACCTTCTGTGTTGTCAAACACTCAGACCTCACACACACGCACGCACACACACAATCCCTTGTCTCTCTCACACACAACCACTCTCACATTCCTAGTGTCACACACTCAACCATCTCACACAAACACTCGCCCCTTGTGACAGCTACACACACACACACACACGCACGCACGCACACACACACCTTCCCTTTCCATAGCCCTTGGGTGTCATACACACAGGTTCCCTGTTCCCTGTCCCACAGGCACCCATCCTTCCCTCCCTTGTTACACACCCTCGTGCGGTTCACCCACAGAGCCCCAGCCTCTCCCGTCATACGCCCACCTTCCCTTGTCGCACACGCCCCCTCTGATGTCACCATTGCACACCTCCATGTGTCACACCCAGCCACAGCCTCTTTGGAGTCACACCCACACCCTTTTCTTGTCACATACCCTCGCCAGCTTCTCCTGGTCCCACCCCACCCCAGACACGCCTGTGTCACACACACGGAACTGCCTTCCTTCAGCCACACAGCCTCTCATGGCTCACACCCGAAGCTGGCCTGTTCAGCTTCCCCCACACACCCCCTTGCATGTCACACACACCCTCTCACTCATGTGTCACACAGCCACGGCCCCCTCTAGGGTGACATGCACACACTGTCCCTTGCCACACATTCCCCTTTGAGAGTCTCAAACACAGAGCCCAGCCCCATCTCATCCTGCCTCTCACACCCCTACACACACCTTCTTTCATGTCATATCCATGATCCCTAATGTCACACATCCCGGCCTTCCAGGGCCCACAGGCGCCCATACACACAAACACACACACCTGTCCCAGCCACACATTCTCCCACCTGGCTTTACACACCCACCCATTCCTCCATTTCACCCAACACACCCACCCAGCTTGTCCCCACGCACAATCCCGCCCATGGCCCACTCATGCCTTCCTCTGGGACAACCCTTGCTCAGGACATCCCCAGGGAGGGAGGCTGGGAAGCTCCGGGTCCATAGGCCTCCTCTACTCCTTCCCCTCCCCCCTGCCAGGACACGCCAGCCCGGGAACACCCCTGCCCTGAAAGGGTCACATCACACACCCCTCAAGGACACAGAGGCACCCGCCGGGAGAGACCCACGCCCCCATCCTTTGCGCCCCCCAAGGACACTTACCACCCCCTCCCCCCCACCCCTTTTCATCGCAGACAAAGCTCTCAGCCCGGGGCAGCGGCGAGAGGGGGAGGGGGTCCGGCCCCCTCCCCAACGCCCCTCTCAGCTCCCGGGTCTAGGGAGGGGCGCCCTTCCCCTCCCCAGAGCCCTTGCACCTGCCACGGAGGGGGGAGGAGGATGGAGAAAGGCGAGGCCCCCTGCCCGCTCCGCCACACCGAGCCGCAACCCTTTCTCACCTCCCGTGTTGCTGCGCTTGGTGCAGACCACCTCGGGGGGCGTTTCGAGGGGCCTCTTGCGGGAATCCGGGGCCTCGGGCTCCATGGGGGGGGCCTGGGGCGGCGGCTGCTGCTGCTGCGGC
>CM053563.1:8732539-8821363 GCA_028646485.1 Cryptoprocta ferox | reverse complement strand
AAGGGGATGTGGGAGGGGGAGGGGGCGGCGGCGGAGGGATGGGGGAGGGGGAACCCCGGAGAGGGAAGAAGGGAGGGAGCTGGTTCTGGGGGGGCTGACAGAGCCTGGAGAGCGGATGTGAGCAGGACGCGAGAGCAAGGGGGGGTCCCCGATAGAGCCCAGAGAGAACTGAGGGGTGGGGTCTCTCTCAAGATCACCGAGGCCGGCCGCGCCACTGGGGGGTCGGGACCCCCTTCTTTGCTCCCCCGGCTGGAGGGCCGAGCCCCCCAGACCCTGCTCGGGGCGGGGGGCCGGAGGAGCGGGACCGGAGGTAGGAGGCGGAGGCAGCCGCTAGTGGGGACCCGGGGGGCGGCGGGTGCGGGCGGCAGCGGCGGCAGGGCTGGCGGTGGCTGCTGGCCCGAGCATCTTCTTCCCGGAGGCTCCCACAGCGGCCTGGCCCCTCCCACCCGCTCAAAGCCACGCCCATGCCGGTCAGGGCCGCGCCCTTCGGCGCCCCCATTGGTCTGTCCTTGAAGCCTGGGCCACGCCCCCTGGGCGTGACCACGCCCCTTTCCGCAGCTGGGAGAGGGACCAGGCTCCCCCAGGCTACAATGAGGACCCTGGGTTCATCCACACTTTCCCCACCACTCACTGGTATTGTACGTTTATTGAGCACTTACCGTGTGCTAGTAAGCGCTACACAAACCTTATCACATTGAATCCCCAGTCAAGTATTCCAGTTATCCCCATTTTACAGATGAGGAAACTGACCAAGAGACGTGATGTCACTTGGTCGAGATAAGAAATCTCACATCACATGTGTCCCACCTCTGACAGCTGGGAAGTTCCCCTTCAAATCTTTCATCCATCCCTTGAAGAATCAACATAGGATTACTGCAAGGGCTCAGGAGATTGAGTTCCATGAATACCTGTGTTAAGCATGTAGCGCTTAGTTCAATTAGTAGGCGCTCAATCAGCAGCACCTACGAACCACCTACTACGTGTCAGGCACTGTCCCAAACACTGGGACACAACAGGAAACAAGACAGTCTTGGCCCGTGTGAGTATTACTCTTCATGTCCTTAAGAAAACCTGATTTTCAGACAACGAAGTGGAGACCCAGGAACGTGGCTTGTGGCTCAGTCCAGGGACGCACAGGTAGACAGATGGAGGGGACACTGGGATTTGAATGCAGGACAAGCTTAATTTCAGAATCTGAAGGCATTAGGAGTAGGGGACCCTTCCTTGGAGTGGATCATTGTTAATATTCAGTGTCCTCTGATACGATTTCAGTTTTCTGAATTTTCTTCTCCCTGAATTCCTGGTCTCCATGGATTCTTCCTAGGTCGGCCAGAGGCAAGATTAGGCTCAGAGGGGGCCTGGGTAGGGGGTAATTATGGCGGGGGGGCCCTCCCTCTGCTCCATCCACTCCTGCCCCTCCCTTGCCATGCTCTCAGGTCCCCAGGACGGGGAGGGTAGCAGATGGCCTGGGGAGGATGAAGTGGCCTCCCATCTGTCCCCTCCCCCCCATTGTCCCCGGAGCCAAGGGGGATTCGAGGGGGTTGTGGTCCCTGCAGTCTGGATCCTCCCCCTCCATCTTCCTGGAGGGAGCTGAGGAGCTGGTTGCTATGGAGACAAGGAAGAGGCAAAAGAGATGCAGGGAGACACTGGGGTCAGGCCAAGATCCAGGCCTTAGACCCTTTGATTCACACATACTCACACCACACAGGTACATATCCCAACATCCATGGAGTTTGGCATGAAGTGTGACCCACAGTCACACAGGCTCTCCTGCAGACACACAGGTGTATACTCCACAGTGTCACACAGGCACACTCTGATGTATGAAGACTCATGGGGATAGGTACACACACACACACACACACACACACTCAGCCATAATGCATAATGTACATCCAGTCATGTGGACCATATACATCACAGGGTTTCATGCAAAAATAGACACACATCTGATATCCGAGTACGTCCCAGGTGCACAAATTCAAAGCCAAAATAACTCCACACTTGGCCACACACACCCTGAGAAGTTACAAGTACATGATCAAAGCGATAAGACAAACAGCCTATGTTACATAAGGCATACATGTTAGTGGCATGTGATATATAGACTGACAAACAGACCTAATCCCGTCTTCCACGCAAATTGGATAATCACACACATTTAGATACATGGCTCACATAGTCTAATGCACAAAGTGCACAGGACCTCACAGGTCACTCAGTGACATGCGCAGCACACACGGAATCCCGGGGTGTTGGTCAACCCCCACCCCCAAGTCATGCCTGCAACCCCAGCTCCACACACCACCCCCCCCCCACCAAGGCCTCCCATTTGGACACACACGACAGCACGGTTGGTCACGCACTCACACTCACACACAAACATAAACCTCCTCCTAGATATTTTTAAACCCAGGCTAGTTCTGCTGCTATAGCAACCGCCCCAAACCCATTACCATAGCAACCTAACGTCAGCTTTCCAAGCACCAAATCCTGGGGGATTGCAGGGCCCCAATCTGAGGCCAGAGGAGGGGGCCGCTGCACCCTCTGCCATCACCAGTGCCATCCCAGTATCTCCACGCCAGGACCTTCAAGGGAGCAGCCAACAGGGTGGGTAGGGGCTGGAGCTAAGCATACAAGTTCTCCAGACCAAGCTGAGGCAAGGGTCCCCCCTCAACTCACTTTTTCCTTCTGCTCCATCAGGGCATTCTGGAGGGGCTCCTGGGGCAAAGGTCAGCCTGCCCCTGGACACACACAAGCCTGGGTTTGAGTCTCAGTTCTGACATTTACACGCTGTGGGACTTGGGCATGTCCTTAACCTTCTCCGAGTCCCACGTTCCGTAATTTGGAAAATGTTGTTCCTACTGTTGCTGTTGAACCAATACCCCGAGGGCTCTTGTGACTCAATGGCTAACGGCCCAGCCGGACCTGCATCCAAATTCCTACTCTCCCATTTTCTAGCTGTATGAACTCAGGCAAGGGCCTCCCCTTCTCTGCAACCATGTTGGGGGGCAAATAGTATTCCAATTACACAGGGCTGTTGGGAAGATTCCCAACAGAGGGGTGTGGCGGCTGATCTAAGCACTTTGCACGTATTCCAACTTATTTAAGGCTTAAGCATGGCCTTATGGGTAGGCACTATGATTATCCCAATTTCGCAGAAAAGGAAACTGAGGCTCGGAGAGGCCGCCTGAAATCACACAGTTTTGAAGCATGAGATTTGAATGCAGACAAAGACATGGCCTCAGCCATTTCTCTGTCCTGCCTCTAAAGAAGTTTGGAGAGGGGCGCCTGGGTGCCTCAGTCGTTTGAGCGTCCAACTTCGGCTCAGGTCATGATCTCACAGTTCGTGGGTTCGAGCCCTGCGTCGGGCTCTGTGCTAACGGCTGGCTCAGAGTCCGGAGGCTGTTTTCGAATTCTGTGTCTCCCTCTCTCTCTGACCCTCCCCTGCTCACGCTGTCTCTCTCTCTCTCTCTCAAAAATAAATAAAACATTAAAAAAATAAAAATAAAGAATTTTGGAGAAGCGTGATAGGATAGCGGATTCCTGGCAATGCTTGCTAGCCTCGGTTTTCTAGCCTGCAAAATGGGAGTTCAAATGGTACCGCCAGCTGAGGTGTGTTGGAAGATCTGTGAGGCACCTTGAACCTGGGGCACTGAGGCTGGGCTGGCGAACCCGAGTGCTCCACGGACATGAGGAGCAGATTGGGAGGGATCCAGCTAGCCAGCAAGCAGGTAGTCCGAGGAGGGAGGTTGGCTCTTCTTCCCAGCTCTCAGGCACGGGCTTTCTTCAGTCTGAGCCTCAGTCTCATCATCTGTCAACTGGGAACCACAACAGTGCTCGGGCTGTGGCCAGGAGTCCAAGAAGGAAAGCAGGTAAAAACCACTTGGCATGGGTCCCAGCCAGCAAAAAGAGAAATGTCTGAGCTGATATGAATATTATCCATCCAGTCTGTACATGGGATTTAGGAGTCAAGACTGTGTAGTGCAGGACTTGGCACACTTCTTTGACCCACGGTAAGAAATACATTTATGTACATACATTCGTCCAATGCGTAGAGCAAAGAAGCAAAAGTTTCACGAAATCACACTTCCCCTTTACCTTAGTCTATATTATGTCTACACTATGTGCACACACTCTGATCTATTCTTTTCTGTTGAAAAATGTTGGTTGCTTTCGCAGTCCACTAACGGGTCGTGACCAGCAGTATGAAAAACCCCAGCACGGCAGTTACGAGGTGTGATCCTGGAATCGTTGGGGGATTTTACCCAGGGGAGTGACATGGGCATCAAAGAGGCAATGGAGGAGAAGGGGCCAACCCGGGGGCTGGCATGGAGCCAGAACAGACTCCAAGGAGGAGGGGCTCTTTGCCCGGACCCCAGTAGGGACAGGAGAGACGGAGAGTTGGGGTCGGAAGCCAACACATGAAGAATTAACACAGTGTATTGAACACAATGAATGGTGGTTGTGACCTTACATACATAACCGTACGTGACCGATGTATAGTTAGCATCAACCTTGAAGACGGATCCTGATTTATCCATTTGACAAAGATATTTATGGAGCATGTGGTGTGTGTTGGGCACCGTTCTAGGCACTGGAGATACAGCAGTGAACAAAACAGACACAAATCCCATGAGCTCACATTCTAGAGAGATAGACAATAAACAAGCCAATGAAGTAAAACATATATTACGTTCGATGATAAGTGCTGTGCAGAAAAATACATCAGGAAAGGCAGACGGGAGATCAGCGTTCAAGAGAGTGAGAGTAGGGGTTTGGATTTAAATATAGCGGGCAGGGAAAGCCTCACCGAGGAGGTGGCATTTGAGCAGAGACCTGAAGGAAGAGGAGGTGAGGGAGTCAGCCATATGGGTCTCTGGGGAAAGAGAAGTCCAGGCAGCGGGAAGAACAGGTGCAAAGGCCCTGAGGCAGGAGTGCACCTGGCATGTTGGAGGAAGAAAGAGGAGCCCAGGGAAGCTAGAGCGGAGTGGGGGAGGGGAGGGCAGGAGGAATGAGGCCAGTCAGGCAGGAAGCAGACCGTGTGGGGCCTCGAGGGCCACGGTCAAGACTTAGCTTTGACTCTGAGTGCGCTGACAACCACGGGAGGGTTTTGAGCAGAGGAAGGACATGAGTTGACTTAGGTTTTACCACAGATCCTTCTCTTGGCCTGTAAAAAACGTGGTGTCGCGGGCAGGGGGAGGGGGGACGGTGGCGGGTAGGAGTAAGGAGCCCAGTGAGGAGGGGACTGCGACCATCGAGGTGAGAGGACCGGTGGCTCGCTGGGCCAGGGTGATAGGGGCTTCTACGTGGCTTTTGGCAAATCACTTCACCTCTTGGGAGCCTCAGCTTCTGAATTTACGAATGGGGCTGATAATAAAGCCCCCACCCCCTCAGGTCTCCTGTCTGGTCTCCGAGGGAGCCTGGACAGCCCTTGGCACAGAAGGTGTGCCCAACAAATACTGCCCGCCATTGTCACCCATATTGTCCCCCTCGTTCCCAGGCCAGAGAAATTCTGCGTCCTGTCCAGTGGGGCTTCGGGAAGGAGGATTAAAAAGAAGAGGTTTGACCTTGAATAATGATTGTGTATTTATCTGATCCTGAGAATATTCGAGTCGGAGAATCTTGGACCAAAAAACACTTGCCCTGAGGGGGCCTCTGGGGGTCTATTTATTCCTACCAGGCTCTTTGTAGGATGGAGAAATGGGAGGTCCAGAGGACAGCTTTATCCTGCCCAGGAGCCCACAGTGAGTTGGGGGCCGAGCCAGGGCTAGAATCCATCCCCGTGGCCTGTGTCCCAGGCCTGTGTTCCCAGTCCTGGCTGCCTCCTTGGTGATTATGGCAACTGACCCAGACCCCTCCCCCACCCCAGCCTCAACATCTTCCTATGATTTTGACCGCCTCCGGGATACATTCCAAACTCTCCCTGCGGCTCAGGCCAAAAACCTTGCATTCGCCCTTGACACCCTCTCTTTCCCTCACACCTACATCCAATCCAGCAGCAAACCTCGTTTGCCGCACCCTTAGATTCTAAATCTGACCCCACCTTGCCTGCCACTGTCTGTCAAGACCGCACAGGTGCAGGCCCCCGAGGGCTCCCCGAGCCTCTTCCTGGGCTCCCCGATTTCACTCTTGCCCCCTTTCCACGGTAGCCGGAGCCTTTAAAAAAAAATTTTTTTTTTAATTTTAATGTTTATTTTATTTTTGAGAGAGAGAATAAGAGACACAAAGCATGAGTGGGGGAGGGGTAGAGAAAGGGGGAGACACAGAATCCCAAGCAGGCTCCAGGCTCTGAGCTGTCAGCACAGAGCCCCACGTGGGACTTGAACCCATAGACCGTGAGATCATGACCTGAGCTGAAGGCAGACACCTAACTGACACAGCCACCCAGGTGCCCCAGAGCCAGCCTTTTAAAAGGCAAGTCAGACTGTAGACTGTGTGGTAACCAAGAGAAGGACAAATGGGATTTCCATCGAGAAGCAACCTAGATTTCTTGCCTTAGGTTTGTAGAGGAAGAAGGGGGTTTCTATGTTCTCTCTCCCAAGGGTGTGGCTTTATGATGTTAGGGAGACAAGGGTGCCTGGTTGGCGCAGTCCGTAGAGTTTGTGACTCTTGATCTTCGGTTCGTCAGTTCAAGCCCCACGTTGGGCATTGAAGAAAAAAAAAAAAAGACAGGAAACAAAGGCGCGGGGAGGTCGAGTCACTTGGGGTTGGGCTGGAATTTGAACCCTGACAGCCTGGCTGCAGGGCTACCCTCTTATCAACTTTCACCTTGCTGTTTGTCTTTCTCACTTGCCCCTCTTCTCTCGACCAAGTTTCTCCAAGGTACATACACCCCACCCACCCAATTCTCCCCTCCCCAGGAATCTCGATGCTTCGCTACCTCGGAACCACAGATGCACAGACTTGAGCTGATTCTATGCCATTATCTTTGGTTGAATTTAATTTTAGTAATTTCCCCCTTTCATCCGCCTCTCCCTGCCCCCATCCCATAGGGATCCACTCTAGCGTGCTTAATTTTTGGCCTCCAATTCCTCTTCTGTACTTCTTCTCTCTTTTTTTAAAATGTTTATTTATTTATTTATTTATTTTTGAGAGAGAGAGAGACAGAGCACGAGTAGGGGAGGGGCAGAGAGAGAGGGAGACACAGAATCCGAAGCAGGCTCCAGGCTCTGAGCTGTCAGCGCAGAGCCCGATGCGGGGCTCGAACTCACCAACCGCGAGATCATGACCCGAGCCGAAGCCGGACGCTCAACTGACTGAGCCCCCCAGGCGCCCCAATACATATGAATCTAAATAAAAGAACAGAAGAGGGATGCCTGGGTGGCTCAGTCGGTTAAGCATCTGACTTCGGCTCAGGTCATGATCTCGCGGCTCGCGGGTTCGAGCCCCACATCGGGCTCTGTGCTGACAGCTAGCTCAGAACCTGGAGCTTGTCTTTGGATTCTGTGTCTCCCACTCTCTCTGACCCTCCTGTGCTCACGCTGTCTCTCTCTCTCAAAAATAAATAAAACATCAAAAAAAATTTTTAAAAAAGATTCATGTGTATCCTTACACTTAGTTTCTTTGTATGTGTTTTAAATTTGCAAAAATGTCAGTGAGCCACAAACCTCATTATCTTTCTTTCCTTGTGCTTTCTGAGAGCTCTCTGTGTAGCTACGTTTATTTCTAGCTCATGAAGAGTGAGCCGTAAGAGCATTCTGGAGAGGCTGCCTGAGTTTAAATCCCTGGCCAGGGCTGCTCGCTAGCTGAATGCCCTCAGGCAAGCTTCTTAACCTCTCTGGTCTACAGCTTCTCCAGGTAGAATGGGGGTGGTTACAAAATGGCAGCTTTCTCATAGGACCATTGCCGGGTGGCATCCAAAAGCATCTAGCACCAGGCATTTACTAAGCACCGCACTGACGTCTCTCTTTTATATTGCTGCGGGGACATCTCACTAGTTATTCCACATTCCACTTCTCAAGCCCCAGTGACAGACTTGAAGCTCCCTCCAATCCTTTGAGTCTACACCACACGAGATCCGCATCCTCCCTCGGACCTCATGTACGGGCCTGTCGGAGAGTGGAGAGGTTAGGTTGTCAGGCATCCTCGTATTTAATTTCTCAAAGTATTCCAGACCGCTCTCCAGAAAGGATGCACCTATTTATACTCCTACCATCAATGCCAGCTGACCCATTCTGTCATATACTTCTCCGGAACTTGGTGTTCTCAGACCACCTAATTTTGGCTAATCTAGTGGCTGTGAAAATATTGCTTTACGTACTTATGTAGATCAGTGTAGCTTCTCTGGGCTTCTTCAGTCTTCATTTCCACCCGGAATTACTACAAACACGTACAGCCGTATGCATGTGTGTGTAAGGCTCTGAATACTAACTATTTTATTTTTTTTAATGTTTATTTATTTTTGAGAGGGGAGAGAGAGACAGAGCACGAGCAGGGGAGGGGCAGAGAGAGAAGGAGACACAGCATCCGAAGCAGGCTCCAGGCTCCCAGCTGTCAGCACACAGCCCGATGCGGGGCTCGAACCCACGAACCGTGAGATCATGACCTGAGCTGAAGTGGGATGCTTCACTGACTGAGCCGCCTAGGCGCCCCTTGAATACTAACACTTCAATACTTGAGGTTCTGTCACTTTAAGTAAAAAAGGATCATCGTAGTACCTCTCTTCTCGATTGTTAAGAGGACTCCATGTGGTAATGGCCATGGTTCTTCTGTGTCTCGTTCCATGGCAGGCACTGTGTTGGCGCGTTACATGCAATAACCAAGTCACTCCTCACAAAAAAACGCTATGAGGCGTATCCGCTGTTATCATCCCCATTTTACAGATGAGAAAACCGAGACACGGAGAAGTAGACTTGAAGAAGCAGAGCCGGGATTCAAACCCAGGCAGGCGGGCTCATGAAGCACCTCACTGCCTCTCAGTAAGGCATACAGCAGGAGCACCCACGGCTTAATGACTGCTCTACATTAAGCAACTCTAACAACCAGACAGGACAATGCAGGGGGGCTTAGGGTATGTTTGCTGATGGCCTTAGCAAATCTGATCATGGATTTATCTGTGTATCTATCATAAGCATAATAATTAGAGAACCTCACGTTAAAAAAAATCATGTTAAGGGGCACCTGGGTGGCTCAGTTGGTTGAGCGTTCCACTCTTGACTTTGGCTCAGGTCATGATCCCAGGGTCATGGGATAGACCCCCGAGTTAGGCTCCATGATGATCGTGGAGCCTGTTTAAGATTCTCCCTCTCTCTCTCTCTCTCTCTCTCTCTCTTTTGCTCTTGCTCTCCCACTCATGCTCTCTCTCCCTCTCTCAAAATCAATCAACCAATCAATATCATGTTAAGGTGTGAGAAACCTGGAAGGGACCTGTCTGGGGGCCTCTGTTTCCCCATTGGTAAATGGATAGGGTTGGACAAGACCTTGGTCCCTAACCGTTTCAGAGCCCCTCCATTTTCCAAAGCAAAGCACTTCTAGCCATTACAGGGGCCCACCTTTCCGGGACTCACTGGGCACCAACTTTGATGTGAATGAGGTCGGTGGACGATTCTCACCCACCTCTCCGTCCACTCTGCCTGCGCCGGCTGAAGGGGGCTGGACAAAAACACACACCACAGTGATCACTCGCCTGGGGACTGCCTGGAAGCCTTCCCCATGTCCATGCACTCTCCCACACCCCTGGAAGACTACACACCTTCTCCTCCTTCTTGAACCTTCTTGAACCCCTGCCCCCCGCCTCATTCTCACCTTTGACTGGGCTCCAATCTCAGGGAGAGAAGAGGAGCCATGGGAAGACTCCCAGGGCATCTACTTCCTACCTGCACCCGAGACCCTGTTCTCTGCCTTCCCTCCTGTGAACTATGGAAACACTCCTAGTGTGCACTAGATCCCACCCTCTCCTGTCTACTCAGGGACATAAATCAAGCGATTCTCCCCTGTCTGTCCTGCACTATCAATTCTCCTATCTCTTCTGGATCGTTCTTGTTGGCATAAAACACGTTTGAATACAAATATGGTTTCTAGCTACAGCTCCAATGTTCTCTGCTCTTTACAGAGACAGAGAGATCTGTACTAATGTCTCCTATTTGATTCCTTTCCTCAGTCCTTCTTGAATCACCCCAACCAGGGTTTGGCTTCACCACTTGGCCGAATCAACTTTGGAGTTGATTACTGGTGACCTCCGTGTGGCTCAATCCAATAGTCCAGTGACCTGCCCTCATGTCACTTGAGCCCTCTCACTGATAGTCACCCCCTCTTTCTGGGTTTATCTTCTTCCCTTCGCTCTCAAGACTCTCCACACTCATGATTTCCTTTCTATCTCAGTGGCTGCTCCTTCTCTGTCATTTCTTCCTCATCTCTGGGGTCCTTGAACATTGGGGCTCAGTGCTTGTTTTCTCTTTTTTCACCCACTCCTTTCGTGATGGCCTCCCAAATTTATGTATCTCTCTAGGCTGGACCTCACCCCAGAATTCAGATTCATATATTCATTTATCCTCTCAATGAACTTCCACTTGGAGGTCTGTTAGGTACCCCGTAGTGCCCAAAACCAAACTCCTGAGCCCTACTTCCCCCTGCACCTCACCTGCTTGGTACTCATCTAATCTCAATAAATGGAAACTTCATCTTGGCAGCTTCTCAGGTCAAAAAACCTTGCAATCGTTTTGACTCGTTTCTTCATCTCCCTCCCAACGCCCAACCCGTCAGTGAATTCTGTCAGCTCTACCTTCAGAACTTGTGCAGATTCTAACTACGTCTCACCACCTCCACTGCTACCACCTTCCTAAAAGCCGCCACTGTCGCTCATTTGAATTATTATTTTTAAAAATCTTTCAGTTAAAAGATTAACCATTTTACAGGGCACAAGCCAGACCCCTCGGGTACATTCACAGTGTTGTGAAAGCATCATCTCTATTATTTCCAAAACATTTTCATTGTCCCCAAAGGAGACCTCACGCCCATTAAACAGTGACTCCCCATTCCCACCCCTACCCACCCCCCCCAATCCCTGGCTTTCTGTCAGCTTTCTGTCTCTATGGATTTGCCTACCCTGGACATTTTGTATGAATGGACTCATGCAATATGTGACCTTTGTGTCTGGCTTCGTTCACTCAGCATATTTTCAAGGTTCATCCACATTGTAGCATGGACCCGTACTCCATGCCTTTTCATGGCTGAATAATATTCCATTGCATGGATATACCACACCTTGCTTATCCACTCATGTATGGATTGAGATCTGGGTGGTTGCCATCCTTTGGCTATTATGAATGATACTGCTATGCAGATTTATGTACAGATTATTTGTTTGAACACCAGTTTTTAATGATCTTGGGTAAATACCTAGGAGTGGAATTCCTGGGTTTTATGGCAACTCTATGTTTAACTTTTTGAGGAACTTCCAAACTGTTTTCCACAGATTGCACCATTTTATTTCATTTAAATTATTTTAACGGCCTATTCTTTTTTTAAAATTTAAGTTTATTTTTATTTATTTTTAATTTTTTTCTTAATGTTTATTTTTGAGAGGGAGAGAGACAGAGGGTGATCAGGGGAGGAGCAGAGAGAGAGAGAGAGACAGACAGACAGAATCTGAAGCAGGCTCTGAGCTGTCAGCACAGACGCCGATGTGAGGCTTGAACTCACAAACCATGAGATCATGACCTGAGCTGAAGTCAGATGTTTAACCGACTGAGCCACCCAGGTGCCCCTATTTTTCTTTATCTTGGGAGAGAGATAGAGAGCAAGCAGGGGAGGGGCAGAGAGAGAGAGGGAGACAGAATCCCAAGCAAGCTCCACACTGTCAGTGCAGAGCCTGATGTGGGGCTCGAACTCACGAACTGTGAGATCATGCCCTGAGCCAAAATCAAGAGTTGGACACTTAACCAGCTGAACCACTCAGGCGCCCCTTAACAGCCTAGTCTTAACACAGCCATCAGCACGACCACTTAAGATGTGAATAAAATTGTGTCCCTGCTGCCCTCCACCTTCAAGGGTCCCATCTCACTCAGGGAAAAATCCAAAGACCTCACAATGGTGTACAATCCCCTACATGATTTAGCTTCTGGTTCCCTCCCAGGTACCTTCTTCTGCCACACTCCTACCCACTCAGTATTGACCTCCTCCCCCTGCCTTTTTTTTTTAAAGGTAATCTCTACACCCAACGTGGGGCTCAAACTCATGACCCCGAGATGGAGTGCCACATACTCTACCAACTAAGCCAGTTAGGCTCCCCCTTCTCACTGCATCAGGCAGGCTCCCACCTCTGGGCTTTTGCACTCATTGCTTGCTTTTTCTGGAATGCTCTACCCCTGTACTTGCAAGACTGCTCCTTCACTTTCTTCAGGTCCCTCTTCTAAGTCACCTTCTCTAAGACACCTTCTCTGACCATCCTGTCTTCTTTACTCTGCTTTATTTTCTCCATAGCACTTATTATAATCTGATATACATACATATATTTATCTACTTTTTAAATTAATTAATTAATTTATATGTAATTGTTTGTCTTCGTTTCACTAGGCATGGGCTTTTTCTCTTTGTTCACTGATGTACTTACCCCCCAGCACCCAGAAAAGTGCCTGGAGCATAGCAGGTGCTCAGTAGATGCTTGATGGATGAAGGAACGAATGAATGAATTGAACTCCATTTACAGATGAAGGAAACAAAGCTCCAGGAAGAGGCATGACTTATGGAAGATTCCACAGGTAATTGTTGAGAGGATGCTTTGGGGTTCCTTCCCCCACCCACCCCCACCCCGCCACCAGTATGCCTTGGATTCTAATCCTGGCCTCTCTGACTGCAAAGCCCAAGTTCTTAACTGGACTGTGTTGTGAACTTTATACTGGGCCTCACAACCCTAAATGTTAGTCTTTTTTTTTTTTTTAATATTTATTTATTTGAGAGAGAGAGAGAGAGAGAGCACATGCAAGTGGGGGAGGGGCAGAGAGAGAAGGAGACAGGATCCGAAGCAGGCTCTGCGATGTCAAACACAATGCCTGATGCGGGGGCTCAAACCCATGAACTGTGAGATCACGACCTGAGCCGAAGTCAGATGCTTGACTGAGCCACCCAGTCGCCCCAAGTGTTTTAGCAATACTCAACTTGCAAGTGGGAAAACTCATACCTAGAGAGAGGAAAGGGGGCCCCATGACCAGCTGGTGGCAATGACACGACTGGCCCTTAAGCTTTAGGGCAGGATTTTTGGCATTAGCCTCTGGTACACAGTGGACACTCAATAAATGCATGATGACTGGTGTTCAGGATGGGTTTACGGCCAAGCTCATGCCAGCTTCAGGGCCCGGAGTTTGCGAAGATCCTTCTAAGACCCCAGCAATGTGTTCGTAACATTTGCAAAACGAGGATGTTTAAAATGCAATTGGTGAAGACTACTGTCTTTTTTCTGTTCTACTTCCTCTTTACTTCTCTTTACTGTGGGTGGAGCTGGAGTAGCTTTAGGTACTTACTGGATCTGGCAGAGAGGGAGGTGAATCGAGGATACGTTTAGGTTGCATTTCTTGAGATATGCTGATGTGGTTCACACCCATTCTCAGATACCCTTCAATTGCCTAACTAGTTCTCTTGGTGTAGGAATGGCTTCCAGGAATGCTCCTATTGTCCCAGGTGCTAACTCACTAGGTACAATGCCCACAGTCTACCTCCGCGTGAGCTTATGCTCTAGTGGCCTACTCCACAAGCACGTGTATAATGGAGGTGAGTTGATTAAAAGAACAGAGCCAGAAGCTAGTCCATGAACACATTTTCCAAAACATGGCTAACCTGAGTTAAACACCGAGAAAGTTTTCACAAATTTCCAAAATATTTAGATGACATCACCAATATGGACTTGTGAAGTTGAAACTTTTTCTAAACTATAACGACTAAGAAAAAGTTCCATCAAGCATAGGAGAGGAAAAGATAATTTACTGTTCTCTTCTCTCTGTAGATCAGGATATATATATATATATTTTTTTTTAGATCAGGATATTATGAAATAAGTACATGCAGCCAAAAAAGTAGGCGACAAACCAGAGGTGTGTCAGGCAGTGAATTAATAAAAACATTACGTTATCTTTTGGGATTGTGCAATGTTTGTGGTATTTGTCAGCTCTTTTGAATATGTAACTTGTTATTATTTCATATTCTAAACTTTCATGTTCGTACCCAATTTTGTGTTAGTAAGTTTGTGTTTCTTTTCTTAAGAATGCTCCCCTCCCCTACATCCCCACCAAATTCTATAAGCTCTATGAGCCCTGTTGATGACTCACTGGCTCAAAATAGGAACACGTTCTCAAGCTGTGCGATCCCCAGGCAGCGGCTGTTCCTCTCTGGAGACTGTTTCCTTAATAGCAAAATGGGGATCATAGTAGCCCCCACACCGCGGGGTTACGTTTAAATAAGTCAAGGCCTCGGCTTGGAACTGCTTAATGCAGTCTTGGAACACACTGAGCAACGACATATCTCAACCCGCCTTGACGCTAAGAACTTCGCCGCCGCTTCCGGACCCGCGGCGGCCAAGACCTGCCTGCGCGCATGCGCTCCCCGCTCTCTTCTTGGCCGCCCCTCCGCGTGGGAGCGTCCTACTCCGCGGCAGGGGGTGATGGGCGGAGTCAAGGAGCTACTTCCAGGATTTCCTCCCCCTCCGAGGAACAACCCTCTTTGTATGACTGGCAGTAGTAATTAGCCAGTAAGAATTGGAGAGAAGACCGACGACCCGGCCCATTTAGGAACCTCTCATCCGAGTTGGCCAATTGCAAGCCTTGGTGGGCGGGTTCTCCTCTGAGGCGGGAGCTGGAGTGACGGGCGTCTGTCTTGACCAATGAGAACTTGGCTGGGTGTGAACCAGGACCAATCAGAAGCGAGAAGGCCGGATCTTGGGGCGGGGCTGGAGCTTCGGCAGTTGAACCGCTCGCGAGGAGGGGTGTCTGTGGAGAAGGTGAGAGGCGGCCGGAGTGGCGGGTGCGCGGGCCGTGGTGGCGATCCTGGGGGGAGGGGGATGCTCTGGGGGAGGGTGGGCTGTGGCGGACAGTGTACGAATCGAGAGGGGGTGACCTTTAATACGGATAGGCCCTTTGATGAGTGTGAGGCAGAGGGCAGTATATGAGTCGGGGGGAGATGTTATGTATTTCTCAGGAGGGTCTTTAATGGGGAACGTGTGTAAAGCAGGAGACAGCAGGTGGTAAAATATAGAAGGGCCCTTGTAATATAGCCTTGCGCTTTAATGGGAGATTTTAAGGCAAGGGGTTATTAACAGCGCAGTGTGGTGGAACGGAGGTCCTTGCGATGAGTTACAAGTTTTGATTCGGGTGGAGGGCAGGTGAGGAACTATATTGCGGGAGGAAATGAGGGAGGACTCCGGGGATGAAGGTGTGAAGGCGTGTGATTGATACACGTAGCGTTTGTTCAGGGCTTACTATGTGCCAGGTTTTGAACGAATTAACTCTTAAAGCTCCTAACAACCCTATCGGTGGTTAAGAGTGTGGGGTCTGGAGTCGGGTGGCCTGAGTTTAAATGCTGACTCTGCCACTGGCCCTGCCACCGACCGTCAGGGTGTCTTTGGGCGAATTGTTTAATCATCTGTGCCCCAGTTTTATCGTCGTTAGAATGACCTCGTCTCTTACCTGTCTGTATCTCTCACCTAGTGGCCTCACCCAGCCTCTTGGCTTCACATGCTCTTTATATAATGATGTCTCCAAATGCCTATCTGCGGTCTGGATCTCTCCACTGAACTCCAGACTCATTTGTCTAATGGCCACCTCTTCTCTACTTGGAGGTCCAGCTGACATCCCTGCTTTAAAAACTTGTCCCAAACCAAACTTGTAGTTTTCCCCCTTTCAACCTTCAAACCAGCTGATGTCAGTTCCATCCTTTCAGGTACTTTCAGGATTGTCCTTGACTCTCCCCTTTTCTAGTGTCCACATGCCATCTGTCAATCAGCAAATCTCATGGGCCCATCTTGAAAACACTTCCAGAATCCACTCGTATCTCACCACCTCCTTTGCTTGCTACTGCTTTGACCCAAGCCATCACCTGCTCTTACCTGGTCTGTTGCAGTGGCCTCCTTGCTGGGCTTCTTGCCTCTGCCCTTGACCCCCTCCTCCACTTGGGGGTTCCTGTTAAAACAGAAGTCAGATCATGGTGTTCCCTGGTCCAGACACCCCCACAGCTCCCACTTCATGCAGTAGAAGTCCTTGCCAAGCCTGCAGTGCCCCACCAGATCCAGCACCTCCTCCACTTTGCTGTCTACTCCTGCCATTCTCCCCTGTTCACATTGCTTCAGCCACCCTGGCCTCCTCATTGTTCCTTAGACGTAGCAGATACATTCCGACCGGGGGAATGTCCTTGCTCTCCCCAGCGTCAGGATCACGTTCCCTCCGGATGTCTGCATGGCTTCTCCCTCACTTCAGGTCTCTGTTCAAATGTCAAATCCACAGACAGACCACCCAAGCTAAAATAGCTCCTATCACTCCCTGGCCCCTCATCACCTGGGTTTGTTTTCCTTCGTAACAGTGACTCCTGCCCAACATATACTAGTGTTTGTTTATATCCACTGGCTTCTTAGACTCCCACCCTCCACTAGGGTCTTTGCTCCATAAGGATATAGAACTTAGCGCCTAGAAGTGCCCACAGATGCTTAAAAAGTGTTACTTCTACCCTAGCGTCGTCTCCACCATTTCTGGGGGGGGGGGTTCCCTGTGGTACTGGAAGGGTCCTGGTTGGGGTGGTGGGGTCAAGATGGGGTAACAAACTGGGAAGACTGTGGTGTCCAGGGGTGGAAGATCTCAGATCTCAGTGCTACGGGAGCCTGTAGGAAAGGCAGTTTCCTGGGCCCACCCCCAGAAGTTCTGCTTCTGTAGATTTGGGACCGTGCCCTGGATCCTGCATTGTCATCAGACACCTTTGTTCGTACAGAAGGTCTGCGGTCGTCCCTTGGAGAAACCAGTTCAGAGCTTGGACTGGAGCTGTCTCATCATTAAGCCTCCCTTCTGTGGCTGGCCCGCTGCTGGGCAGTGCTGTGCTGGGGACCCTGGTGGTTGAGACAGCTCCTCACCTAGCCTGGGAGTCACGGAGGGCTTCCCGCAGGAGTGGACATTGGACCTGCGACCTGGCAACAAGGAGTGAGCTGAGAGGAGAAAACCGTTAGTTGTATCTCCAGTGCCTACAACCCCGTTTTCCATGGCATCTCGCATACATTCACAAGTAGCCCCTGATCTGTGTCAGGCCCATGGTGCTGAAGATACAAGAATGATCAAAGTCTTGGGCTTCTAGTCTGTCGACTAATCATCAGCTAGTTGCGCAGATGGTAAACAGCTGACCGAATGCCAGGCACTGTTTGAAACTCCTTCCATATATTACTTTTTTAAAAAAATGTTTACTTTTGAGACAGAGAGAGATAGAGCATGAGCAGGGGAGGGGCAGAGAGAGAGGGAGACACAGAATCCGAAGCAGGCTCCAGGCTCTGAGCTAGCTGTCAGCACAGAGCCCGATGCGGGGCTCAAACCCACCAACTGTGAGATCATGACCTGAGCCGAAGTCGACGTTTAACTGACTGAGCCACCCAGGCGCCCCGTTCCGTGTATTACTTTAATCCCCACAGTCATCGAGATGGGAGCTCTTATTATCCCCACTTTACTGCTGAGCAAAGGCCCAGAAAGGCTACATGCCTTGCCCTGGGTCACACTGTGGACAGGTGGTGGTGTGGGAGCTGAAGCCAGGCGTCCCTGTGCTTAAGATATGAGGTCACCCGGAAGGATTGGTGCTGGGAGGGAAAGGAGCAGGGAGTTCTGGGAGGAAACAGAAGGTGGTCGGGGAAGGGTAGCCGGGTAATGTGTGGGTAGGGACTAGCGTGCCAGTCCTGCAGGGTTCTAGGCAAGCCTCAGTTTCATCCTCCGTAAAATGGGGGATGGTTACCGCACCTGCCAGACAGCAGAATTAAGGATGACTCACTGGTTGATAGGTGTGCACAGTCCTTATCTAAGGCAAAAAACCTTTGAGGGATAGTGGGGGATGGGATTTGGATACCCCAGAGGGTGGTGGGCTGCAGTGTGCCCTATGGAGGTGTGGATCCTGGGGAGTCCTAAAAGGCTTTTATGTTTATACATTCCAGGGGGACCTTGTGGAAGGCTCCGGTCTATATTCTGGGGGAGTGGAGGGTGAAGGGAGGGGACTTCTAGCCAGCTAAAATTCACCCACATGGTGGCGAGGTGAGCTTAGAATGGGGGCGGGGTGGGGTCACCCAGGCCAGGCCAGTGTGCGTATGTGAGGTGGGGGGGGGGTACACTCCATAGGAGAGGCCAGCTAGGTCATGGCCAGGCTGGAATATGTGGTGGTGAGGGCAGGAGGGCGCCGCAGAGAGTGAAAATACCCACCCGGGGTCGGGGCTGCCGGAGCTGGTGATTTACCAGGATTTGGCTTGGGGGAGCCCAGCGTGGAGGATTCTCGGCTCCCCGTGTAGGGCTAGGGCTGTGAAATCTGAAATATCCGGGGAGCGCTGTTGGGAGGAGGAGGAGCCAGGGACCGTGACGTAACACTGAAAACGGAGAGGGGAGGCATCTTAGTGAAAGATGAGAGGGAGAGGGCTGGGGTCCGAAAGTTGAGTGGGCTTGTGCGTGTGTGCGCATGTGCGTGTGTGCTGAAGCCATGATGTCAAGAGGCCCGAGAAATGGGGTCAGATGTGTGGGCCAGAGTCGGGTGCTGGGGTGTCCACGCGCGGAGCGCGCAAGGTTGAAGTGCTGACGTCACGGGTTGGCGAGGGCGGGGCCTCGAATGCAGGGTCGGGAAGCTGAGGCGGAGAAGAGGAGCTAGGAGAGTCTTGGGACTGGAATGAAACCAGCAACCAGGATGGGCCACTGGTCCCAGAGCAAGGATGGAGGATGCAGGTAGAAGGACAAGGTGGGGGGTAGGGAGGAGGGAGGGGCTGGGGGCTTGGGGAATCCCAGAGGTGGGGGGAGGCGTGGGCAGGGTGTTCAGGGAAGGCTCTGCAGGCAAGAGAGGTGGAAAATGTGGGGAGGGGAGAGGGGGTTTACATAGAATTTGGGAGGGCTCAGAATCCAGGAGAAATATGGGGGAAATGTAAGACAGGCTGAAAAGGGGGTAGACCCCCATTGTCGAGTAGAACCTTGGGCAAATATGCAGGCAGAATCCAGGCGGAATAACAGGAGGGAGCAAAATTCAGATAAAATATGGGGAGGGGGGACCCCAGGAGAACATGGGGGCTGATGAACGGGGAAGGGGAATGTGGCCCACCCTGCCCCCAATCTGGGAGAGCCGCATGACAGTAGGGACTTGGGGAAGGGAATGGAGAGGGCTGGTTTAGGCAACGTGGTAGGCGGGGTGAGGCTGGAATATGGAGGGAGGGAGGTTCTGCAGCGGGGAGGGGAAAGGGAGTCCGGGACCTCCAGGCCCAGAATCCTCAGATGGGGAGTTGGGGTCTGGAAAGAAATGAGGAGGTGGCAGGGATGTCGGTTTATTCCATCAGCAATTGTGGAGCGCTCACAACAGGCCGAGAAGAGGGGAGGAGAAGAGGGGAGCGGGCGAAGTTTGTGGAGGTGCGGGAGGCAGGTGTGTGTCAGGGGGCAATGGAATTCGGGGAGAATATCCAGGGGCTTAATATCTGCGGACTGAGCCGGCGGCTGATGACATCACGGCAGTTGGATGAGGAAAGGCTCTGTGATTTAGGGAAGGGCTGCTATTCTCGGGAGGAGAATGGGGAGCTTATGTGAGGGAGTGGGGGAGGAGAGCAGGGCTGGGTTGGTAGTAGAGGTGGGGTGGGACGGGCCCCTTTACTCCTCTGTCTCCTCCCTGGAGTTTGGTACGGCGAGTGGGGTGATGACTGGGGCGGTGAAGCTGCAAGGCTCCCGCGATGTTCGGCGGGCACCTCTGACGCCTTGGTAACCGGAACGGCACGACCACTGATTGGTTCGTGGAGTCGGAGGGGCGGGGTCGGAGGGCGGGGTCCAGGGCACCCGGCGGGGCAGGGCCAGCGCTGTGGCCCCTGTGCTGAGGACCAGGGGATGCGGGAATATGTTGAAATGTGCAGCTGTTTGTTTGCCCATAGATCAGGGATTATTAACCCCACCTCTGAACCTCCCGAGGATGTGAAAGTGCCCAATTGTGAGAGTGTGGATTTTCAGGGGGAAGAGGTCTCATCAGCCAATTCCAAACTCGAGAGACCCCCCCCCCCCTGCCTTCCCTAAATAAATTTATGAACTTGAGTCTAGAGACAGAGGTGTCTGCCAGGATGTCTGGGGCTTTGGCGGTTGTCCTTGGGCCTTTGAGAAAGGGGATCTGTGGATGGGCCTCAGGGTGGTATTCTGGGAGTCCTTGAAATTACTTGCAAAGGGTTATTCATTTATCTACGGGGAGTCCAGAGAACTCATTAGGCTATCAAAGGCACAAAGTCTCTTAAAAAGGTTAAAGACCACTGTCCTAGGGTTTCAGGGCTCATCATTTTCTGGCCTCATAATGTTATATTTTCCAATATCAGCCTTCAGGAAGATTTGTTGGGGGAAAGCGTGAGGAGCCAAGGTGGTGGGGGAGAGAAGGAGACCAGGCATTGGAGGGGTCCCCATGATCTGGGTTGGGGGCCGTCCTGGGTAGCTCTGTCCCTGGGGCAGCTGTGGGTTTCTGCCAAGACTCAGTTTCCCCATCTGTACGCTGGGGAGAAAATGGACTTGCCTTGTTTCTGTACTGCCTTTCAAGGCACAACAACAAAGTACTACTACTGCTAAATGCCTGCGTGTATCGCATGCTTGCTGTGTGTCATGCATTGCTCCATTCGTCCAAGGATTTTAACGTGATTAACTCACTTAATCCTTACACCAATCCAAGGAGATGAGCCCTGTTATCCTCCTATGGGCTTACCGAGGCCTCTGCATGAACATCATCTGGACCATTGTATCTTTCATCCCATCACACACCCCTCTCTCCGTCCCTCCTGCTTACCTTGCTGTTCTTTTTTTTTTTTTTAATTTTTTGGTATGTCTTTATTTTGAGAGACAGAGACAGAGAGCGAGCAGGGGAGGGGCAGAGAGAGAGAGAGAGAGAGAGAGACAGAATCCAAAGCAGGCTCCAGGCTCTGAGCTGTCAGCACAGAGCCCGATGTGGGGCTCGAGCCCACGGACTGTGAGATCATGACCTGAGCCGAAATTGGACGCTCGGCGCCCCTTATCTTGCTGTTCTCAGAAGAAACCGCGAACATCCCACTTGGAACCCTCCCCTGGCTGTTCCCTTTGCCTGGACACTCTTCTCTCAGCTATAGACCGATCTCCGTACCCCACTCCAGCCCTTTGACGGAGAGCCCTTCCCTGGCTCCCTTAGCTAAAAGAGCAACCCCTACCCATCTCCTTTTTTCCCACTCCTTGACTTATTTTTTTTGACCTTTTTTAAAACGTTTATTTGATTTTTGAGAGAGAGAGCATGAGCAGGGGAGGAACAGAGAGAGAAGGAAACACAGAGTCTGAAGCAGGCTCCAGGCTCCCAGCTGTCAGCCCAGAGCCCCACATGGGGCTCAAACCGTGAGATCATGGCCTGAGCTGAAGTTGGACGCTTAACCAACTGAGCCACCCAGGCGCCTCCCACCTTTTTTTTTTTTTTTTGACTGTTGCCACCCTCTTGAGGGTAGGGGCATAATCTGGTTTCTCATCACATCCCCAACACCCAGGATAGCATGTGCTGTAAAGATAAGGAATCTGGGCCCAGAAGAGATTGAGTAACTTGCCCATGTCCGTGCACAGAGCTGAAGCTAGATATGAACTCAAGCAACCTGGGGCTCTCATTCTGAACTAACCCCTAAAATCCAGGCTGAAGGCAGAGATCTGACCCTGGCTTCCACCACATAGAACTAATGGCGAGTAGTAGCCCTATTGGCTAAGAGAAGGTACTTATGCGTATAACAGACTGATTAACAAAATCAATTATCAACTTTCTGTACATAATATATGGCACTAACTATTCTTTCTGACTTGGGCCACTTTCCCTAGACAGCCCTATGGCTCGCTGCCTGACTTCCTTCAGTTCTCTGCCCTTAGACCTCAGGCCTCTCCTGACCTCCTATTTTTTCTTTAGTTTTTTAAAAAGCTTTTGTTTTTAAGTAAACTCTACACCCAACAAAGGGCTCGAACTCACAACCCCGAGATCACCCATTGATTGCATGCTCTCCCAACCCCCTATTTAAAATCTGCCGTGGGGCGCCTGCGTGGCTCAATCCGTTAATCCCGACTCTTGGTTTTGGCTCAGGTCATGATCTAGTGGTTTCAGAGTTTGAGCCCCGCATTGGTCTCTGTGCTGGCAGCACAGAGCCTGCTTGGGATCCTCTCTCCTTCTCTCTTTGCCCCTCCCCCACTTGCGCTGTCTCTCTTGTAAAAAATAAATAGACTTTAAAAAATAAAGTGAAATAAAATCTACCCTGCCTGGAGGTGCCTGGGTGGCTCAGTTGGTTGAGCGTCCGACTCTTGATTTTGGCTCAGGTCATGATCCAAGGGTTGTGGGATTGAGCCCTGCTTCAGGCTCTGTGCTGAGCGTGGAGCCTGCTTAAGATTCTCTCTCCTCTCTCTTTCTCTCTCTCCACCCGCCCATCTCTTTTCCCTGCTTGCACTCTCTCTCCCTCTCTCTCAAAAATAATAAAATAAAATTTTTAAATCTGCCCTGCCTGACCTCAGTACTCTGTCTCCCTTTGTAGCTTGATTTTTCTCCACAACTGTTTGAATGAATGATTGATTAATATATAATGGGCATAAGGATTCATAAATTAATATAAATATATGAACCATGATTCACTTGTTGGAAATCGTATATTAGCTAGCACGCGTTGGGCATGGACACAGTTCTAAGTGTTTTTATCATCGTGACAATTTAATCGTCATGACAACTCTCTGAGGTAGATTCCATCATCAAACCCATTTTCCAGTTGAGGCAATTGAGGCACAGAGAGGCAGTCTCTTTCCTAAGGTGTCAAAGCTGGTACATGGTGAAGCCATGGCCTTCCAGCCTTGGAGCCCGGCCTCTCAGCCGCTCTGGGTCTCTGTCTCATCCCCTCTCTCCAGCGACACCGGCCATGGACCAGCCAGCTGGCCTGCAGGTGGACTACGTCTTCCGGGGTGTGGAGCACGCCGTGCGGGTGGTGGTGTCTGGGCAGGTGCTAGAGCTGGAGGTGGAGGACCGGATGACGGCTGACCAGTGGCGGGGCGAGTTCGATGCCAGCTGTGAGTGTGGCTGCCTGGGGTGGTTTCACCCGTCCTTCCCTGGGATCACCTTCTCCCCGAAGATGAGGCCAACCAGCCGCCCATCTGCCTCTTCTACCCGACCAAAGGCTCTCGAAAGGTGGGGAGGGGGTTGACGGCCCATCCCTCACGTCAGAGGCACTGGAGCTGGGGAAAGTTGAAAAGCTTGGATGCATTGCTCTTGTGCTGGGCGAGTGGTCAGACTGCAGGAAGGACTTTTCTCTCCACCCAGTCATCGAAGATCTGACTCACAAGACAGGGAACTTCAAACAGTTCAACATCTTCTGTAACATGCTGGAGTCGGCTCTCACGCAGGTAGGGGCAGGTTGGGAGCTAGGGGAGGTTTCTGATTTTGGGATCCCTGGGAAGGTAGATGCCCATTTGATGTATGCAAGGCCCTCTACCTTCTCTTTTTTTTAAAGGGACAGGGCTATCTTTTTCTTCTTTCCCAAATGTAAGTAGTTTATTCTGATTCTAGTGATAGTTATTCTAATATAGAAAATTCCCATCATGGAGAAATGTAAAGAAGAAAGTAAGAATCTCTCTACTCCCAATACTCATTCCTGTTCATATTTTGTTGAAAAATCACTCCAGCCATTTCACCACTTCTCTGCTTACTTGTGAAAGTGTGTGTGTGTGTGTGTGTGTGTGTGTGTATTTGCAGATGTATAATTTTATGTCGTTGATATATTTCCCACAGTATTTTATAACCTGCTCTAAAAATTTTTTTTTAATGTTTATTTTTGAGAGAGAGAGAGAGAGACAGAGGTGAGTGAGAGAGGGGCAGAGAGAGAGGAAGATGCGCCTGGGTGGCTCAGTCGGTTAGGCGGCCGACTTCAGCTCAGGTCATGATCTCATGGTTCATGGGTTCAAGCCTTGCGTCGGGCTCTGTGCGGACAGCTCAGAGCATGGAGCCTGCTTATGATTCTGTGGCTCTCTCTCTCTGATCCTCCCCTGCTCACACTCTGTGTGTTTCTCTCTCAAAAATAAATAAACGTTAAAAAAAAAAAGAATCTGAAACAGGCTCCAGACTCCGAGCTGTCCCCACAGAGCCCCATGTGGGACTCAAACCCGTGAATTGTGAGATCATGGCCTGAGCCGAAGTCAGATGCTTAACTGACTGAGCCACCCAGGTGCCCCTCTGTAACCTGCTTTTAAAAGATTAAACAATATGGGGCGCCTGGGTGGCTCAGTTGGTTAAGCGTCCGACTCTTGGTTTGGGCTCAGGTCATGACCTTGTAGTTTTGTGAGTTCCAGCCCAGCATCTGGCTCTGTGCTGACAGTGGGAAGCCTGCTTGAGATTCTCTCTCTCCTTCTCTGCCCCTCCCCAACTTGCACTGTCTGTCTCAAAATAAATAAACTTAAAAAGTTAAAAAATTTTAAAATAAAAGATTAAACAATATTTCATAAAAATTTAGCCCCATCAGTGAGTGTAGCTACTCATTCACTTAATTTACTGAGCATGTACAGTGTGCCAGGCAGTGGGGTAAACACTGGGATACAGCACTGAACAAAAGAGACAAAATTCCTGTCCTTTATGAAGCTGACATTCTAGTGGGAGAAACAGAAAATTTAAAAAAATGTATAATGTCAAGTAGTTAAAAGTATTATTAAAAGGGGGAAAAAAGCAGGTCAGAAATTAGAGTGGCAAGGATTCTACTTAGACATTTTTAAAAAATTTTTTTAGTGTTTATTTATTTTTGAGAGAGAGACCTAGCACGAGCAGGGGACGGGCAGAGAGAGAGGGAGACACAGAATCCGACGCAGGGCCCAGGCTCTGAGCTGTCAGCACAGAGGCTGTCGTGGGGCTTGAATTCACGAACTGCAAAATCACGACCTAAGCTGGTCAGCCACTTAACCAACTGAGCCACCCAGGCGCCCTGAAACTGACAGTCTCTTATAATCCCCCTTCTCTCCCCTACTCCAGACTGTTACCACTTTGTGTGTATGTGTAGGCAGTATAGCACAATGGTCAAGAGCATGAACTCTGAAGTCAGACTCATCACTGCTGCTTACTAGCTGGGAGCCCTGGGCCAGTCACTTCCTTTCATGCCTTAGTTTTCCTGTCTGTAATGTGGGGATAAAGTAGTCCCTATTTCACAGTGTTGTGAAGATTAAATAAATTCTATGTAAAAACCTTAGAATGGTGTCTGGCTCATAATAAGTGTTTTATAGATACTGTCTATTTTTATTATTGTCATCAACTTGTGAGTTTGTCATCCTTGTTAGTGGTTGCTTAGTATTCCATTATACTCATTCAGCATGATTTATTTAACCCAGTGGTTCTCAGGTTTTTTGGTATCGTGACCCCTTTATGGTTTTAAAAATTATCGAGGACATCAAAGAGCTTTCGTTTATTCAGGTTTTATCTATCAATATTTGTTTGCCATATTATAAATTAAGTTGTTTTATAAATTAAGACAGAATAATTTAAAGATATTTATGAGTTCACTTAAAATAGCCATAATAAACCTGTTATATGTTAAAATAAATAACATTTTAATGAAAAAATACATTTTCTAAAACAAATTAGTAGGAAATACAGGATCAACCATCCTGTATTTCTTTACCCATTTTATAAAATGTATTTTTTCATTAAAATGTTATTTATTTTAACATATAACAGGTTTATTATGGCTATTTTACATAATAAAATGCAGCTTACATTTTTGCAAATCTCTTTAATGTCTGGCTTAAGAGAAAACTGCTAGATTCTTTTTTTTAGTTTTTTAGTAATTTTTATTTATTTTGAGAGAGAGAGAGAGAGAGCGCGCACACACAAGCAGGGGAAGGGCAGAGTGAGAGAGGGAGACAAAATCCCAAGCAGGCTCCACATTGTCTGTGCAGAGCCCAATAAAGGGCTCAAACTCCCAGACTATGAGATCATAACCTGAGTGGAACAGTCAGATGCTTATCCAGTAGAGCCACCCAGGCACCCTGAAAACTTCTAGATTCTTATATGTGCTTCTGCATTCTATCTCTTGCGATATATATATATTTTTAATGTTTATTTTTGAGAAAGTGCAAATGGGGGAGGGGCAGATAGAGAGGGAAACAGGATCTGAAGTGCAAGTTCTGGGCTGATAGCAGAGAGCCCCATGCAGGGCTCGAACTCACCAGCCATGAGAGCATGACCTGAGCCAAAGTCAGATGCTTAACCAACTGAGCTGCCCAGGCGCCCCTATTATGATATGTTTTGGTTAAAGTATATACAGAAAAATCTCCCTCACATAGATATGCAGTTGGAAAAGGGAGTCCTTTAATTGCTTTTATCAGATAAGTGTGTACTTCCTTCTTTGCTAACATATTAAAATAGGACAGGTGGTAATTTCTCAAAGGTTTGTCGCAGTGTGGAGTCTGAGAGTATATCAATGAACTTTTTGTATTCTGTTACATTAAACTCCCTTGATGTACCTTTGCTTGGATCTTTATCCATTTTATAATATCATGCATCGGTCATTTGGAAAATATGGTTCGCTGCATTATGTAGATCTTTTGAATTTTAACACATATCATTATACAGTATCAGGAAGTCACATTTGTTAATATCCTCACCAATCTCCCCAAGGAAAGTCTTTGAACATCAAGAAGCTATCAAGCACACAGTGGCTGTTACAAGTTTTCCAGAATTCCAATTTTTGCTTTGAAGTTTGAATTTTCTCATTGGCAACAAATACCGCTAGCTGTTTTTCTTGAAGTGACAGGCTTACTTTGTTCATTTTTTGAGAAAATGCCTGCCAAACATCCAAGTCTGAATAACTGTAGTTTTGTCTGTCAGTCATTCTTTCAAGTAAAAATAGTGTGCCATGAAAAAGTGGCTAATTTAGCCCCAAACTCGATTACACAAGTGTTCTTCCTGAGACGACTGTCTGTCATACTTTGGTATGCGGCACAATGTGTATTTCCCATTTTGTCACAGAGTAGTAAAAAGCTGTGTACTCAAGGATGCAGATGTGCTAAAAGTAGTAAGTTTTACTGCTTCATCAAGACCATTCCTAGGTTCTGGGCACCTGGGTGGCTCAGTCCATTAAGTGCTCGACTCTTGATCTCAGCTCAGGTCCCGATCACAGTCAGGGTCATGAGTTCAAGTCCCGTGTTGGGCGTGAAGCCTACTTAAAAAAAAAAAAAAGAGCATTCCTATTTTTGATTTCCGGTGTTATGTTTGCTTGTTTCTTCCTTCTTCTGGGCCCCCCACTGAGAGTGCAGGGCAACAGAAAATACAGTGACTCCTAGTACATTTGATGTCGCTGGCTTGATTTGTGCTAATGGGCACCCACCCATTTGCACCATCAGTGTAAATGCCAACACAGCAAAGAAGGGCGCATGACAGCTTAGTATCATTAGGAAAATTGTCTTGACCTCATTGACTCTCTAAAAGGGTCTCGGGGACCCCTAGGGGTCTTTGGACAACACTTGGACAGCACTAAGCTGTCCCCCATGGTTGAGCATTTAGGTTCTTCCCACTTTACCCCTCTGATGTTCTTGTGCCAGCCCCTGGGGCAGGGCCATCTTGGTCATCTGTCTCAGGGCAGGAAAGGCCCCACTAGCCCAACGAATGGATGGGGTGTGGCCTGGCTATGTGGGTTGTGTGCTCTGGGCATGGCCATGTTGGGTCCTGTGGCATTTCCTCTTCCAACAGAGCAGTGAGTCGGTCACCCTTGACCTGCTGACCTACACAGATCTGGAGTCCCTGCGGAATCGCAAGATGGGGGGCCGCCCAGGCCCCTTGGCCTCGAGATCCGCCCAGCTCAACTCCAAGCGCTATTTGATCCTCATCTACTCTGTGGAGTTTGACAGGTGGGGATAAGGGACTTGGCTCCAGGCTCAGGCTGGTGGGCGGTGGGTGTAGTTAGAACTCAGAAACCCCTGAGGGCAAGGTGGGGGTGTTGCCTTTGGAATCTTCAGTGTTAGGATTTGTATCATTTAGTATTGTGTTTGGCTGTAAGTAGCAGAATGACTATTACCAGTGCTTTAATCAAACAATAGTTTATCACACAACAAAATGTCTAGGTAAGTGGCTACTACCCAGCAGCTTCCTTAGGAACTCAGGTTCCTTCTGTTTTGTTTCCTTTTGTCGTCCTTAAAGTGTTGGCTTTTGGACCTCATCCTTATCACCTCATGGTCACAAAATGGCTGCTGGCCCTCCAGGCATTACTTCTGTATCAAAACAAGAGGAAGAGAACTGGGCTGTACTTGCTAATTGCATCTACTGTGGTTTTTTTTTTTTTAAGGGGGGGGGAAGTGTTCCTAAAAGATGCCCAACAGATTTCCTATAATATTTGGCCAGAAATGGTCTTGTGGCCTTTCCCTAATATTTGGCCACAAGTGGTCACGTGCAGGGGGTGCTGGGAAAATCAGTATCTGGCTCTTTAGCCTGTACAGTGGGAGGCAGCAAAGGAGGAGGGAGCTAGGAATGGCTGTTGGGCAGCCAGGGGATAGTGTCTGCCCCATTTGATAATAGCTCCTGGGTTTTCTAGCGGGAAGTTGTCAGTCCTATGAGCATAGCATCTGGTGGGGCAGTTAATCAAGGTGCCCTACCTTTCCTCTGCTAAGAGGTGACGCAGATCAGGCCATTTAGAATCTACCCCTATGGAATCGGAATTAGGACTGCCTGGTGGTAACATGATACTGGTGTTCACTGCACCAGCAGCGTATGCTGAGGAGGTTAATTCGGACTGCACCTGGCCGGTCAATGCCAGTGGTTCCAAAATTGCTCTATAAGGGAGTCTTAGGGATGGCCAGCTGGTGCAAGGGGTCTGGGCCCAGGAAGGGGGCTGGAAGCTACATTTAGAACCTAAGCCTCTAGGAACATGAGGTTTTTGGAATTGTGTATTTTCCTACTCGAAGGCTCTCAGGGTCTGTTAGTTGCCTTTGGGTGGATTCTTGGCCTCTGAGATGCCATGGTTCTAATCCTTCCCAGGATTCACTACCCGCTGCCCCTCCCGTACCAGGGCAAGCCGGACCCTGTGGTCCTGCAGGGTATCATCCGCTCACTGAAGGAGGAGCTGGGCCGCCTTCGAGGGCTGGACGGCCAGGATGCTCGGGACACCCGGGAGACTGAGATCTGGCACCTGAGGGAGCAGTGAGTCCGGGAGGCGAAGGCGGTTGGGGCTGGGGGCGGGGGGGGGCAGGGAGGAGGCATCCCATCAGTCCCTGCAGGGCCCTATGCCCCACACTATGGGGAGGGTGGTGGTCCCTCGTTCACCATACGTTTATTCCGAGCCCCTCTTCTGTGCCCGCCTTGTGCTGGGTGGTGCTGGGGACACAGCAACGATTGAGCCAGTCCTGGCCCTGCCCTCCTGGGACTCCAGGTCCAGTGGGGGAGATAGCTCTGTCTGCAGACAGTGAAGATACACAGTGGATGGAGTTTGGGAAGCCCAGAGGGGAGACTGGAGCCTGCTGGGTAAGGGAGGGGTGTTCTAGGCACCGGGAACCTCGAGTGCAAAGACAGGGTGGGAGGTGGGGCTATATTCAGCGTCTCTTTTGTGCTGAGCCCCCTCCCTGCCCTCGTGTCGTGGCCAGCCCAGGGGGCAGATGGATGCTGATCACATAACCACCTGGGAATAGCATTGCTAGCGGAGATGGGGTTAGGCAGAAAAGGGAGTCTGCGCTCTAGGAGCCTGTGATAGGAACCTGCCGGGGGTCTTGGGGTGGGTCAGCTGAAGCAGGTGGGGAAGAGTGTTCTAGGCAGAGGGAATAGCATGTGCAAAGGCTTTCCGTTTGGTTGGATGTGGTGACTGGCAGAGTAAAGTGAAGACAGCAAAGGCTTTTTGGCATATTTACCGAGTGCCTCCTGAGTGCTGTGTGCTGTGGGGTGCTGGATCCGAGACACCAACCCCGCTGGAGGAGCCCCCATCCATTGGGAAGGGCAAAGAAAATTTTTGTAAGAACAATGATAATTATAACAGTAGCTAACATTTACTGAGCATTTAACTGTGTGCCAAGGAATCTGCTCAGTTCTTTATGACTTGATTTTTTAATTTTTAATTACTTTTAATTTATTTTAAATGTTTATTTATTTTGAGAGGGAGAGAGAGAAGGGAAAAAAGAATCCCAAACTGGCTCCACATTATCAGTGCTGAGCCCAACTCAGGGCTCGATCCCATGAACCGTGAAGCATGACCTGAGCCGAAATCCAAGAGTTGGACGCTCAACAAACTGAGCCACCCAGGCGCCCCTTCATGACTTAATTTTTTTAATCCTTGCAAGGTAGGCATTCCTCTTGCCCCCATTTTGCAGAGGAGACGACTGAGGCCCAGAGAAGTTAGAGAACTTGCCCCAGGTCACACAGTGGATAATATGGCCAGGCTAGACTTTGAATCCAGGCAGCCAGCACCAAGCCCCTTTGTTCCACTAGGCCAGGGCTGAGTGTTCAGGGCTGACAGGGAGCGGGGCCCATGGGGCTGGAGAGCCCTGTGGGTCTTCCTGGAAGAGCTTGGCTGTACATTGCTGTAAGCAAGATAAGCGTTTTCCTCACTTCATCCTCAGGATCTACCCTCTGGCCTCTCTGGTGTGTGTGGATGTATGCATTTCCCAAACTGGCCACAGCATGGCGCCCTCCTCTGCCTTTCAGAGCCAACCAGAACTAGAGAGGATGGCTTGAGATCCTACAGCTGGTTGGTGGCTTCTTCCTCTTCCCAACTTCCTCTTCCTAACTATAGTTAGGGAGTTTGAGAAGACTCCAAGATTCGCCCACCCATGCACCCATCCACCCATGCATTCATCCACCCATCCATTCATACAGTATTTATCCAGTTCATACTGTGTGCCAGGCATGCTGCCCGGCCCAATTTAATGTTTCTTGAGCCCTTACTCGGTCCCAGATATGGTCTAAGCACTCTTTGTAGAGTCTTACAACTTTCTATGGAGGTGTTATTATTATCATTCCACTTCCCAGAGATGGGAGGTGAAACTGCCCAAGGTCACCCAGCTCGTAATAAGTGGAGTAGAGTTGGACACAGCCTGACCACAGAATTCAGGTTCCCTCACGGTGACCAGACAGCTGGAGTGAGGATCCAGACAGAAGACAGATAATCACACTGAAAAATGCCAGCTCTACCATGACGGTGCTATAGGAAGGAAATGTACGTAGAGCATGAGAGCAGAGAACAGAGGGACATGACCTAGCCTGGCTGGGGGCCGGGGATGTTTGAAGGATGAGAGAAAGTGTCACAGGAGGAGGGACTTACGTCTGCAAAGAGAAGCTTGGCTGAAGCAGCACAGGAGAGGGAGGCGGGAGGAGAGGAGAGGAAGAGGGATCAGCTGGATGGGGCGGAATGGGGAGCTCCTTGGAGAAGGTGGGGCGCTACAGATTTTAAGAAGATTTTTATTAGGAAAAATTCCAAGCACACACAGAAGACAGTACTTGTGCCCCAGATTCAACAGTTTTCTCCATTTTGCCCATCATGTTTGATCTACACCCTCCCCTTTCCCTGAGAAGCAACTCCCAGACATCAGATCTCCTCTGTAAACACTTCATTTTATCTCCATGGGTCAGTGTATTCCCCTTTCCCCTGTATTTCCTGTGAAGTGGTTGTTAAACCTGTAGGCTAGTCAGATTTAGGTTTCTGGCAAGACACCTTCCTCGGTGGTGCCGTGTACTTGCCTCCCATCAGGTGGTGCTGGGGCTGATGAGTTCGGAGGTTGAGACCCGAGTCCTTCTTATGAAGTTCCCGTCAGCCCAGCACCTCTTGGTAGTTTTCATTTGCATTTGCTTAATTACCAGTAAGGTTGAGCAGTTTTTTGTGTATTTAAGTAGCCATTTGGATCTCCTCTTTTGTGAGTTGCCTATTCACCTGTCATGTCTATTTTTCTTCTGTCATCTATTTCTTATTGATTTCCAGGAGCTCTTTATATAGTCTGGATATGAGCCCTTTGTTGATGTTATGTATTTCAGAATCCCCCTTGCCCTCTATAGGTGGCCTTTTCATTCTCTTAATAGTGTCTTTTGATAAACAGATGTTCTTAATTGTTATGTGGACTAATTTATACATTTTTTCTCTGAAGTTAGTAATTGTTACATCTTGCCTTAGAATCCTTCTCTCCCAGTATCATGAAGATCTTGTCCTATATTGTCTTCTATAATTCTTTGTCTTTTGCTTTTCACATTTATGTCGACGATCCACCTGAAATTGATTGTTGGGGAGGTAGAGGCCCTTTCATGGTTTTTTCACATGGCCAATCAGTCTAATGACATTTATTGGAAAGAGTATCCTTGCCCTATTGTATAGTCATTGTCACCTTTATCGCAGATAATGTGAGTGTATGTGTGTGTATATGTAAGAATTATTGTAGCTTTATAATTAGGCTGATACTGGGTAGAGCAAGTCTTCTGACTTGCGTTTTTCCATTTTAAGAATTTTTTGGTTATTCTTGGAAATTTGCATTTCTTTATAAATTTTAGAATCAATAGGTTTTTCAATACAAAAACATAAAACTTGTTGGATTTTTAAAAAATAATAGACTTGAGATTTTATTTTTTTATAAAGTAATCTTTACACCCAGCATGGGTCTCAAACTCACAACCCTGAGTCGGATGCTCCACTGACTGAGCCAGCCAGGCACCCCAAAACTTGTTGGAATTTTTATTTGTATTGCATTGAATCTATAGAACAATTTAAGGAAAGCTGAAATCTGTATAAATAGTGAGTGTTCCATGGGGTGCCTGGGTGGCTCACTTGGTTGAGCTTCTGACTCAGTCTCAGCTCAGGTCTTGATCTCAGGTCGTGCATTCAGGTTCCACACTGGGTTTCACACTGGGCATGGAACCTACTTAAAAAAAATAGTGAGTATTCCAATATATAAACAATATACCTTGGTATTTATTTAGGTCTTATTTAGTGTCTGAATGATGTTATTCTATCATACTTTTGTTAGAATTTTTTCCCTCATCTTTGGATGATTTTTTTAATGGTTTCTTTAAATATAAATGATATTGATGTTTATATAATCGTATTTTTCCAAAAAAATTTAAGTTTATTTTTATTTATTTTGAGAGAGAGAAAGAACATGCACAGGGAGGGCAGAGAGAGAGAGAGAGAGAGAGAGAGAGAATTCCAAGCATGCTCTGCACCATCAACACGACTGAGACTGAGCCTCCCAGGCATCCCTAATTGTAGTTAATGTTGATTTTGTATCTAGTAACTTCCACCAGCTTTCTTATTATTTCTGATGATTTGTAGATTTCCTTTATATTTTTATAAACATTTTTAATGATTATAATAATTTCATCTGCAAATGACTGTTTTGTTAATTCTTTTTTAATCCTTATCTTTCATTTCCTTTTCTTGCCTTATTGCATTGGTGAGGATCACCAGTACAGTGTTGAGAAGAAGCAGTGATAGGTGGCATCCTTGCCTTGTTCTGGATTGCAAAGGGTAAATTCAGTGTTTTGCCAAAAATGTAGGCATCTATATGTTTTTCAGATCTCTAATTGATTTAAACTTTCAAGGTGACAACAGCTGTTAATATATAGTTTTTTTTTAAGATTAAAAAAACTTTTTTAAAGTATATTTATTTTTGAGAGAGAGAAAGAGAAAGCACAAGGTGGGGAGGGGCAGAGAGAAGGAGAGACAGAATCTCAAGCAGGCTCTACACCATCAGCACAGAGCCCAGTGTGGGGCTCGAATTCACAAGCCATGAGATTATGACCTGAGCCGAGATCAACAGTTGGACGCTCAACCGATTGTGCCACCCAGGCGCCCCTCCTATATAGTTTTAGTACTTTTTTAAAAATTTATTTTATTTATTATTGAGACAGAGAGAAACAGAGCATGAGTGGGGGAGGCACAGAGAGAGAGGGAGACATAGAATCTGAAGCAGGCTCCAGGCTCTGAGCCATCAGCACAGAGCCCGATGTGGGGCTCGAACCCACAAACCGTGAGATCATGACCGGAGCCGAAGTTGGACGCTCAACTGACTGAACCACCCAGGCGCCCCAGTTTTAGTACTTATTGATGATCAGTAGCTAGATAGATTTTTCATCAGAGGTTGGTTAATGGTAATGATCTAATTCTATACTTTTTTTTTTTTTTTGCTTTTGTTAGCTGAAAGTTTTCAATAAAGAAACGCATTCTCTCTCATCATTTATTTGTTTTCCCTGAGATATATTTCCTATAGGAAGGGCATGATTAAAGCTTGGGTTTTTTCCCGTTATTTAACTTTTGTCAAATAACGAGTTGCGTCCCTCAAATCCTCCATTAGATCAATGAATCGTGCTTTGTTTTTACTATCATTATGAAGTCATGAATTTAAACTTAATTGATGCTATGTTGGTTTCCTATGGCTGCTATGACAAATTACCACAAACTTGGTGGTTTATAACAGGAGAAATTTATTCTCTTACAGTTCTGGAGGCCAGAAATCTGAAATCACTGGGCTGAGATCAAGGTGTCAGCTGGGCAATGCTCCCCCCAAGAGGCTCTAGCAGAGAATCTGTTTCTCGCATCTTTCAGCTTCTGTTGGCCATCATCATTCTACATCACTCCACTCTCTGCCTCTGTGGTCAGATTGCCTTCTCCTCTTCTGTGTCTAATCTCCCTCCACCTTTCTTTAATGAGGATACTTGTGATGATGATTATTTTTTAATTTAATGTTTTTATTTATTTTTGAGAGAGAGACAGAGTGTGAGCCGGGGAGGGGCAGAGAGAGAGGGAGACACAGAATCCAAAGCAGGTTCCAGGCCCTGAGCTGTCAGCACAGGGCCTGATGCAGGGTTCAAACCCATGGACTGTGAGATCATGACCTGAGCCGAAGTTGGACACTCAATCAACTGAGCCACGCAGGTGCCCCTACTTTTAGGCCTTTTTAGTGGAAAGAGCCAGAGTGGAGATTCATTTTTGGAAAGAGAAAAATGATGTCTGTGCTATCTGACCTCTTTGATTTGTCATAATAATGTCTTTTCTCCCTCTGAAAATCTTAGTTTCTAGTAATAGTAATATAATTACTTAATTGCTTTATCCTAACAATATCGATATGATTACTAGTAATAAAAGTACTAAATGAAGTTAAGATTTCTTTGTCCTTAGGCTATATCCTACTTCTAAAATAAAGCATGTTTTTGGTTTTGTTTTTGCCACTTGACATAGTTCTCCAATATGCCACCAACTTGGATACACAGATCTGTTTGAGCGAGTTTCTTTTAAAAGTTTAGGGGTTGATTTGTTAAAATTTATTTAAGAATAGGGGCGCCTGGGTGGCTCAGTCGATTAAGCGTCTGACTTCACCTCAGGTCATGATCTCACGGTTCATGGGTTTGAGCCCTGCGTCGGGCTCTGTGCTGACAGCTAGCTCAGAGCCTGGAGCCTGTCTTCGGATTCTGTGTCTCCCTCTCTCTCTGCCCCTCCCCTGCTCACGCTGTCTCTCTCTCTCTCTCTCAAAAATAAATAAAACATTAAACAAAAATTTTTTAAAAACTTATTTAAGAACAATATATTCATAGTTCCAAAGTCAAAACTGAAAAAGAAGGTACAAGGGCGTCTGGCTGGCTCAGTCAGGAGAGCATGCAACTCTTGATCTCAGGGTCTTGAGTTCAAGCCCCACTTTGGGCATGGAGGGTACTTAATAAAAATAAAAATTAAAAAAACTAAGAAGGTACATTTAGCGGTGTCCAACTTGTGTCCCTGTTGTCACTGGTTTCTGCCTGATAGGTAAGCTATTATTTTTAAGTTTTGATTTAACCTTACATAGTTTTGAAAATATGAACATAATATAATTTACAATTCTCCTCTTTTCTTTTACATAAAGAAACGTATTAAACATTGTTCTGCACTGTTTTTAAACCTCTATCCTGGCCATCACACAGGATATAAAGCTCTTTCTCCTTCCTTTTTCTAGTTGTGTGGTACTCAGTTTAGTGGATGTATCATAGAAATTCAGCTTACTTTCTGTTGGTATAATTTTGGTTATTTCTACTCTTTTGCTATTCCAAATAGTGCTGCGGGGCGCCTGGGTGGCTCTGTCGGTTAAGCCTCCACTCTTGATTTCTGCTCAGGTAAAGATCTCCAGGTTGGTGAGATGGGGTACCCCTTCCCGCTCCACACTGACAGCTTGGAAATTGCTTGGGATTCTCTCTCTACCTCTCTTTCTGCCCCTCCCCCTCTCTCTGTCAAAATAACATTAAAAAATAGTGCTGGGGCGCCCCGGTGGCTCAGTCAGTTTAGTGTTGGACTTTACATTTTGGCTCAGGTCATGATCTCGGGGTTTCCTGGGTTCAAACCGTAGGTTCGAGCCCTACCCCCAGCTCTGCACTGACGTTGAGGAGTTTTTTTGGGATTCTCTCTCCCTCTCTCTCTCTCTCTGCCCCTCCCCTGCTCCCGCTGTCTCTGTCTCTCTCAAAAATAAACTTAAAAAAGAAAGTGCTGCAATGAATAGCCTTGTGTGTACATATTTTTCTCAAGGAAGGTTTTGAGCACAGTAGTGACCTGATCGGATGTGCATTTTACAAAGAATCTTCTGGTGAATAGGAGGCGGCGATGGCTGGGAGGCCTGGCGTGGGGTGTGGGGGGGGGGGGGGCGGAATGTAAGGCCAGGACCTCAGGGCTAGGCTTTCAGGGTACAGAGAAGGGCAGATTGATGACTTATTTTGGAATTAGATCTCACAGGGCTGTGTCCGCGCCGTGGGATGGATGGGGGTGATGTGACCACGTTCCTCCTCATTTGGGGGAGGTGGAGGAGGAGAGATGATGGGGCCATGGGGGCAGCTGGAGTTGGGGGGCTGCATTCCGGTTCCTGGAGCAGGTGAAATGGTTCGTGCCCACACCCATGGAGAAGTGAGGATGGTAGGATCCTCCTTCCCAACTCCGTGGTCTTCCCTCTACCTTTCCCCCCAGGGTTTCACGCCTGGCATCCGAGAAGCGAGAGCTGGAGGCCCAGCTGGGCCGATCCCGAGAGGAGGCTCTGGCCGGGAGGGCGGCGCGCCAGGAGGCCGAGGCGCTGCGTGGGCTCGTCCGCGGCTTGGAGCTGGAGCTTCGGCAAGAGCGGGGCCTCGGACACCGCGGGGTCGGCCGCCGCAGCCAGGATTGCCGGCGCCTGGCCAAGGAGGTGAGGGGGCGCGGCGGCCGCCGGGGCAGGGGTGGCCGGCGGGGCGTGGACCTCGGCCTCAGTCTGGGCCTTTGCGCCCCTGTTCCCTCCCGGCAGCTGGAGGAGGTGAAGGCGTCGGAGCGGAGCCTGCGCGCCCGGCTTAGGACGGTGAACAGCGAGCTGGCCGTGTACAAGCGGGGGTGAGGGGCGCGGCCTGGGGTGGGCGGGGTCTTGGGGCTGTGACTGGGCTGCAGGCGTGCTAGGCCCTTGATGGGCGGAGTCTGAGGGCGGGCGGGCGGGGCCCAGGGTGTGTGGGCGGGGCTTGAGTACGGGAGGCCGAGAGTGGGCGGGGACGGAGCGTGGAAGGAATCTGACGGACTGCACGGGGCTGAGTTAGACACAGTGGGCGGAGTCTGTGGAGAGATGGGCAGGGCTTGAAGCGTCAGTCAGGAGGCTGGGCCCGGAGAGTAGGACCCGGGGAAGGGGTGGGACCTGAGGCTTTCCTGTAGAGCGAAGGGGCGTGGCCCAGCTGGCTGGGATCTGGTTGATGTCCGCTGTTACTTACTGAGGTGGGTGACGGAATTTTGGGAGGGATTTCTAGGGAGCGGTGGGAGACCTCAGGAAGAAGGGTCCCGGTGAAGGGGGTTTGTTAGGATGTAGGGCGGTGACAGACGGGCGTTCTCTGGGGCTCCGAGAGGGGCGGGAGCCTGGGACAAGGTTATCTGTGAGGGTCGTATGCAAGGGCGTGAATGTCTAGGAGTTGACGGTGGGATGGACCAAAAGGTTCGGAGACGGTGTGATCCGAGGAGACGCTTGAGATAGGAGCTGGCCGGCGGGAGACTGACAGTGGGTCGTGCGCTCCCAGGAGACGGACTCCGCCGGTGGTGCCGCCCCGGGTGCGGGAGGATCGGGCTTCGTCGTCGCGGGAGCGCTCCACGTCGCGTGGTCGCGGTGCCGCCCGCTCTTCTTCCCAGGAGAGCGGCCGCGGGGGCCGGGGTCGAGGCCGCCCCGCCCGCCCCTCGCCCTCACCCACAGGTCTGTGCCCGCCGAGCCCTGCCCTGCCCTGTCCTGCCTGAGGGAGCAGGGGAGATGGACCAGAGCTGTGGAAGCGTGATGCTGTGACCCCAGCCTCTTCTCTGCACGCTCTCCCATCCCATCCTAGGTGGTCGTGTGGCCCGTTTCGACCCCACAGCCTTTGTGAAAGCCAAGGAGAAGAAGCAGAGAGAGATCAAGATGAAGTTAGCGCACATTTCGTCTTTACCTGTCCATGTCGCTGGCCCGCTGACCTGTGCCCTCATCCATCCCGGTCTCCCATGTCTCCACCACCTGTCACCTGCTCCATCTCTCCCCTTCCTGCTCCTGCTTTTCACCCGAACTCCACCTCCTGACCCTCCCCCCCCCACACACCTGCCCGGCTTCCTGGTCTCCCACCACCACCCGGTCTGCGTGTCCGCATGCTTTTCCCTTACGTGGGCCGTGTGGCCTCACCTGAGTCACTGGCCCCGGCTGTGACCCATCGGGGCGCAGCGACGCCCTTCCTAGCATTAGCTGGGCGAGTGATCATCTTTTTCCGCTCCGCAGGCAGCAGCAGCAGCGGAACCGACTGGGCAGCGGAGGAAGCGGCGACGGGCCGTCGGTCTCCTGGTCTCGCCAGACTCGGCCGCCCGCCGCCGTGACCGGCCGAGGGGACGCGACTAACCGCTCCCGAAACCGCAGCTCCTCGGGTAACTGGGCTGCGGCGCGGGGCCGGCGGGCGGCCTGGGCGCCCCCGGCGAGGGCGGGACGCTTACACGCTCCTTCTCCCCCTAGTGGACAGTTTCCGCAGCCGCTGCTCGTCCGCCAGCTCCTGCAGCGAGTTTGAGGATTTCTCCGAATCCCTCCCGAGAGGGTAAAACTTGGGCCGGGGGGTGGGGTAGGGGGAAGACCGCCTCCAAACAGGTGTCTGGGGAGGCTGGAAAGAGTCCTTTGCAGGGAAATTGGGTGATGGAGGCAGGAGCCTTGAAACCACCTGGGAGGGCGAGGTGGGCGGTGCCAAAAGAATCCTTGATGACTGTCCCCTGTCAGCCTTCGCCGCGGGAAGCCTCCCAACCCCACAACCTGGAGCGGGTCCCATACGGTGAGTGTCTTTCCCCAGACCCTGGAGGAGGAAGGGGCAGCAGGAAGCTACCAGAAAGAAGGCCCTGTCCCTTAACCCCGTGATTCCATTGTGCGGGAATCAGGTGGCAGGGGGGGCTCTGAAATGCTTCTGGTCGCCAATGTATTGAGACCATTGGATTGGAGGGGAGTGTGGGCGTGGGGTGGGGGCAGACGGCCGTGGCCAAGAGCACCAGCCCTGGCCTCAAATTGCCAGGTCTTAAAACCTGCCCCGCCCCCTTCCTATCACCTGTGTGTCCTCAGCCTCAGTTTCTTTATCAGTTAAATGGGGGTGGTAATCATATTCACCTCGGAGAGCTCTTTCTGGTGAAGCTCCCAGGAGGTGATTTCGCATCCAGTAAGTGTGGGTGTTATTTTTTGAGGTCCTCAGGTTCTGAATTTCCAATGGATTTGGGGGACAGGACTAGAGGGAGGGTACTGAACCCCCTTTCGTGCCCCCTCCAGCAGAAAAAGTCCACCCCTCTGGAACGTGGCCGCCATCAGAGATGCCTGGCCAATTCGGGGGGCTGGGTCCCTATCAAAGGTGAGCCTGGGACTCCACACATCTTCCCTTCCCCTGCCCCGCAGTCTGAGGACAGCCCCTACACCCACACCTCACCTGCTCTTACAGAGTACAGCTCCGACCACCAAGCAGCGGACATGGCAGAAATAGACGCCCGCCTGAAGGCCTTGCAGGAATACATGAACCGGCTGGACACTAGGTCGTGACCTTGGACGGGAAGTACCGCCCTTCCATCCCCCACCCACTGCTGGATTCGGTGTGGAGGGGCGGGGCTGGCGTGTCCTTCCAGCCCGGCTCAGGCTCCTCCCCTGCTGGTGCTCCTGGGGTCTCCAGGGTGTGAATCCTTGACCCCTCCCTCTCCCTCATGCATTGCATGCTGGGAGGGGATGGTATGTGCATTTTGTAAATAAACATATTTGCCCTTGGGATCCTTCAGCTTATGACTGAAGGTTGGGGCTGGAGTGGGGAGAAATGAGGATTGGGTGAGGGGTGTCACTGGGGACCTGGGTGTATTTCTGGGCAAGTCTGTGACTGGGAGGCACTTTGGGGTTCAGGGGCAGGAAAAACGTCCATGTTCCCTAAAGCAAGGAAAGGAGAGGAACCTCAGGGACGGTAGTGAGCAGCTCATCCCCAAAGAGGTCCAAGCGGAGATACTGCACAGGATACCTTGGACTGAGTGGTAGAGAAAGGGTGTCCTCAAGCATGGTCCACTGCCCCTACAGGAGCCCCCCCTGAACTGCCGTTGGTGACGGTTATGCGTTGGCCACCCTGGTGCTGATTCCTGCGCTCTGACCTGAGACCTCTGGGTTCTGAGCTGTGATGTTGCTTCCAAGCTGGGATCTCTGGGGTCTTGGTTCAGGGTCGGGGCCTCTGGGTTCTGAGCACCAGCGAGGACAGAGGGCTGGGTGGGAACGGCGGGGGTCTCGTGACACATAGAGAGGGAGGGGAGGCGTGGGGTGGGACACAGATATACAGTTTGAGCTGCATCTTTATTGGAGGGGAGAGGCGGTGGGGTTTCTGGGTGTGGGGGAGACAGGGCCTCACTCGTGGTAGTGCGGCCAAGTCCGGATGATTTCATAGAGTTGGTCCCCTGGAGAGAGCGTCCGCTGCACATCCCGGTGTCCTTTGACCTCGTATGTGGGGCTCAGGGCTCCCTGAGCTACACCACAAGCCAGCAGACTCTGGGCTGCCCTGAGGGCCCGGGGCGGGGGTGACCGCTCTGGGGGAGACAGGGGCAGGAGTTAGGCTGGGGCTTCGTGGGAGGACAGAGGTAGGGTGGGGTAGGGGCTCCAGTTCCACGTTGGCCCACTAGGGCCCAGGATGGGGGTCTGCCAGTCCCCTAGCAGAGACCACCTTATTGTGCCTCAGTTTCCTCATCTGTGAACTGAGAGAATGTTGGCACCCGCCCACAGGGCTCTGGGACAATCAAGTGAGTTATTTTAGGTCAAACCCCCACAGAATGGTGCCTGGCACAGGTTAAGCCCTCCGCAAGGGTCAAGATCATAGCTCATTCTGCCCCCCCGACCCCCAGACCTCTGCGTCCTACCCATGACGGTGGCTATTAAGCACTTCTTAGGGCCTGGCCTAAGAACTTCCATGGAGACAAACTAACCCTAGTCCAAACAGTGGTTGAAAAGAAATGGTCATTATCCAAAGGAGGAGATGAGGCTTGGAAAAGCAGTCACTTGGCCAAGGTCACAGAGCTGGGAGGCAGCGAAGCCTCCCAAGGATTCCATACCGCGCGGTGCCATCCCCCAGACCCCAAGTCGGCCCTCCATCCCCACAGCTGGACACTTACCCATATAGTTACCCATGAAGGAGATGCCAATGGACATGGGGTTCCAGGTGACACCTGAGTGGTCACCCTTGATGTTCCAGCCCCGGCCCTCATACACGAGCCCATCTTCTCCAATCAGGAAGCTGCGTGCGTGGGTGGGAGGGTGGGCTGGCTGAGTGGGGGAGGGCATCTTGGGGGAGGACTCCCCCCTCCTCCTCCACTCACCCTGCCCTCCATTACTCACAATCCCAACACCCTCCCTCTTACGGCCCCTCATCTTCTGAAATAATAGCAATGCTTCTGGCCCCCTGCCACGGGCCGAACACAGCTCTACAAGCGCCATTTTTCACCCTCTGCCATTTTTCTGACCCTTGAGTCAGTACTGCCTCCATTCGGCAGGCAGAGAATCAGAGAGGTGGGGACATCTGCCTACAGTCACACAGCCAGACGGGACAGAGCCCAGATTTACCCCCCTGGGTCCCTGGGACTCCCACCCACGTGATACTATTCCGTGCTTTCTCCTGCCTCCCGGGAGGATTTGTTGAGGCGGGTGCTACTGTCCTCCCCACTTCAAGCTAAGGAAGCAGAGACTTAGAAACAGAGGGGACTTGCCAAGGTCATGCCCCAGAAGACCCCTGCCTCTCAGAACTCTCCGCTGAGAAGCTCTTCTGCCCTTGGCCCCTCCAGCTACCTACTTCCTGTTCCCTGCTGGGTTACACTGAGTGACAGGATCTGGGACTCAAGGACTGGCGTCACAACCAGATACAGACCCTGGAGCCCCAGCATCTGCCCCTTGGAGGTTTCCAGTCCTGGCGGCAGATCCTTAAGACTCATTTGACCTGTCTGATTTGGCACGTTGGAATTAACTAGAAGGTCAGCATTTTGATGTTGCAAATATCTGCTCCCTCAGCCCTCCTGCTCAGAGGGTTACATGTGATGTACAGAATGTTGGAACTTCAGAATCTTGGGTCCTAAATCTCCCACACAGGAGGCCAGACTCCGACTGTGGCTCCGAAGAGACTAGAAATTCCACAGTGAGGCTGGCCTCCAGGACCGGGCTGGTTATGGCCCTGCCCCAGCACCTAGTACAGGCAATGGGCACTCGCGTTTGTGTGAAACTGATGCATCTCATTTAAATCTGCTCACTTCCAGTGAGGAGCCCTTCTTATAAAGAAACTGAGACTCTGAGAGAGAATGTGATGTGACAAGGGACTTCCAGAAGGTTGGATCAGACTCTAAATCCTAAAATCTGAGGCCTCTAGACTTGGAGTGAGGTCCCCAGGGTTCTCACCCCACCCCAGCCCTATGTGAAACAGTCTCTAAGGATGGAGCCTGGCAACCTGGATTTCCAGTAAGGTGACTGGTGCTTCCCGAGGTCTGAACCCCGGGGGGTTCAAAGTTCAAAGGTTGCGGAAGCCCTTGTGTGGGAGCCCCGCCTGTTACCCCAGAAAGGGAGCTGGTGGGCCCGGGCCTTTGCTTCTGCCGGCACCCACCTGCAGTCTGTTCTCCCCACAGCCGCCAGAGGGAGCCTCCTGCCCCTACCGGGCTCCCATCCCTCCCGTGGCCAAGCCCGACCCCGTCCTCCTCATTTCACGTCGCTCCTCCCAGCTCCCTCCAGCCATCCCGACCTCTGTCCAGGCGTGGCCCTCTCGCTTGGCCTCACAGCCTCACCCCTGCAGGACCCCCAGCTTACCACTCTTCCCGCCTGCCCCACAATCCAGAGCCCCCTCAGCGCCCCTGTTACTTTTCTCCATTGCTTCCATCACCGTCTGAATTCATCCGTTGCCTTTGCTTGTTTCCCACCCGTTCCTTCTTGGAGGGTCTTTAAATCCCGTTGGGCCAGATCCGCGCGGTTTACGTGTCCCCGTCCCCACACCCGCACAGAGCCTGGCACGTAGTCCCTGCCTAAGGGCGAGAGTCCATGAACTCGGGGGCTCCCACTGCGTGGTGTCCTAAGGGCTTTGCATGTATGTCGTGGCTGATTTGGTGACCAAGTGGGCCACCAAGAAGCTGACTTTGCAGAGGAGGGAGAGGAAGCTAATGTGCAGAGAGCATTAGCGACCCGGTCCAGGCAGGTCTCAGCCAGCACGGAGACGGGGGCTGGCCCCACGCTTCACCAGCCGGCATGTCTGCCTCCCAGCAACGGTGGCAGACTTTCTGAAGGGACCCCAGTGTAGAGGACACCTTCTTTGGTGTTGGCAAAGTCGTCCCTTCCTCCGGGGAGCAGAGCCTGGCCTTCCAGTCCCTTCCCCTCTGCCTCACCCTCCCCATGCGCCCCCTTGTGCCGCCCGCACATGCGCAGGGCTGTGTGCCCACCCTGCGGAGGAGCAAAGGCCACAGAGAGGCTGAGTCGGGCGGGGGGGGGGGGGCGGCAGCCAGGTGGCTCTAGATCAGGCCCCGCGGTCGCTCGGGCCTGCACACCTTTCCCTACACCCGTCCCGGCTCGGCACTCACTTGTAGCCCACATCACACCAGTTCAGCGTCCTCGAATGGTAGCTGTGCACGTTCTGGACCTGCTTCAGGCACGAGGCCGGGCTGTCACAGTGGCTGCCCGCTGTGTGCGACACCACCACGTAGCTCACCGGGAGTTGTAGCTTCTCCCCGCACTTGGACGCCGGGGCCTTCCATTCCCTCCGCGGCACGATGGGGCAGCAGGAGCATGGGGCCTCTTCTCCGGGCGCTCCGAGGCCGAGGCCGAGGAGAGCGAGGAGGGCCCAGGCGAGCAGCGGGCTGCGGCCGGACATGGCGGGCGGGGCGCCGAGGGATGGCTAGGAGCTCGCGGCTGGCGCGGCCGCCTTTATCTGCTGGGGCCGGGAGGTCGGGAAGGCCTTGCTTCACACCCCGGCGGGACAGGCGGGTCACCCCGGACCCCAGATTCCTCTTCCTTCTCTGGCAGGGCCGCAACAGGATGCGGTGGAGGTCGGGGCCTCATCTCTCTTCCTCCCAGAGGGGCTGAGGTAACAGAGGCTACCCCCGTCTTCTTTTGTAATTGAAGTATAATGAACATACAGTTTGATGTTCCTGTCAGGTGTACAACACACTGATTCCACAATTCTGTGCCTTACTCAGTGCTCACTATGATAGGCGTAGCCACCGTGGCCAAGCAACGCTATTGCAATCTTATTATTTTTAAGTTTATTTATTTAGAGACAAAGCGAGCGCAGGAACAGGGGAGGGGCAGAGAGAGAGAGAGAGAGGGAGTGAGAGGATCCCAAGCAGGCTCCACATTCTGAGCGCAGAGCCCATGAGATCATGACCTGAGCCAAAATCAAGAATTGGACACTTAACCCCCTGAGCCACCCAGGCGCCCCTATGGTAATCGTATTGACTCCTTTTCACTCTGTGACTTATTTTATAAATAGACGTTTGTACCTCTTAATCCCTTTTATCTATTTCATTCCCCGCCCCCCCCCAACCTCCCCCCTGGCAACCACCAGTTTGATCTCTGTATTTAAGAGTTAAAAGCTCCCATTAAAAAAAATTATTTTTAATGTTTATGTATTTTTGAGAGAGACAGAGAGAGAGACAGAGCATGAGTCAAGGAGGGGCAGAGAGAGAAGGAGACCCAGAATCCCAAGCAGGCTCCAGCCTCCCCAAGCTGTCAGCTCAGAGCCCTACTTGGGGCTCGAACCCATGTACTGCGAGATCGTGACCTGAGCCAAAGTCAGATGCTCAACCAACTGAGCCACCCAGGCGCCCCCAAAAGCTCCCGTTTAAAAACAAGTCTCCCAGGCCCAAGCCTGAGGTCATTTAACCCTTACAGCAAGCTGAAGATGTGAGTAGTGGGAAGCCTGTTTCACAGTTGAGTAAACTGAGGCGGGGGAGAGGGGGAACTGTCCTTGCCAAGACAGAGGACATAGTAGAGCCTGGTGGCTCACAGCCTGCATTTAAAACCAGGCTGCCTGCATTTGAATTCTAGCCACCTTCCAGGGCGTGGGCTCCTGCAAGTGACCTTTCTGTGCTTCCGTTTTCCCCACCTACAAAATGGGGGTAATCATATAAAGTACCTAGCCGATAGGGTCCACGTGGAATTGATAAGGGTCGAGCCCTTAGAAGGTGTCTGGCTCATAGTACCACATAAGGGCCACTGGGACTCAAACTCAAATTGGCCCTTGGTAGACAGCAGCATGTTTTGCACGGGTGTCATGGCATGTTTTGCACGGGTGTCACCAGCAGCTCCATTCTGCACAGGAGGGGCTCGAAGTCGAGAGAGGAACAGACATTTATTTGCCTGGGGCCACTCAGCGGCTTGAGATCACCTGTTGGGGCGGAAGGCTCTCCTGGAGCCTCCGCCCTGCACTAGCCCCCTTTCCTAATCCTTCCTGGTGAGTTCAGGGCTGACTCCCTCTTTTGCTCTTCCTCCTTTCCTTCCGCCTTAGTGGATTAAAAAAAATTACAAAAGTAACACATGCTGGCTGTACCGAGTCAATCTGATACAAAATGGGTTTTTTAAATTTTTTTAAATGTTTATTTATTTTTGAAACAGAGAAAGGCAGAGTGCGAACAAGGGAGGTCGCAGAGAGAGAGAGGGAGACACAGAATCATAAACAGGCTCCAGGCTCCGAGCTGTCAGCACAGAACCCGATGCGGGGCTCGAACCCACGAACCGCGAGATCATGACCTGAGCCAAAGTCGGATGCTTAACCGACTGAGCCACCCAGGCGCCCCCAAAATGTTTTTTTTTTAAATAAAGATTTTACTTTTAAATAATCTCTATACCCAACGTGGGGCTCGAGGGGTTGGAACTCACAACCCCAGGATCTAGAGTCACATGCTCTATCGACCGAGTCAACCAGGTGCCCCCCTCCTGGCCGGCTGACCTCAACAGCTCTGTCCACCTGAGCCCACCAGTGGCAGTGTGGTATGTTTTCTTCTGCCACGTTGTCTGTGTTCTGTAGATTGTGCTCAGGTCCGTGATAGCGAAGGGCACACCAGGCATTGCTATGCCCTTTTCACGAATTCTCTCAGGACATGCTTCCAACAGGTTTGTGAGAGAGAGATGACTCTTCATCCCTTTTACAGTCAAGAAAACTGAGGCCCAGAGAGGTGCGCACATACAGGGAGAAGATGGTGATGCCAGGGTTTAGATACAGGCCTCCTGGACTCCAGAGATTGAATTTTAAACCATATTCCAGTACTTACAAACATAAGACCGTATATACACACACACACATACACCCGTACATACATACATACATACATATATACGTACATATATATATCGTCTTATATGTGGTCTTCTATATACAGATACGTGTGTGTGTATATATATATATATTTCTAAATAACAAAATGAAATCATGCACATCAGTTTGCCTTTTGTTACCTATTATCTCTTGTGCTTCTCTCCAGGTCAATACAGCTAATTCTAATTCTATCGTCATAACAGTTGTACAGTATTTCACGCTGCAGGCTTACCGTTTTGACATAATCTCTGCTTTTTTTAAAGCTTTGCAATTCTTTCCACCCTCACGCTGCACAAAATATTATCAGACATCCAGCCCTACCTCCTGGAGTATTTGTAAATGATAAATATAGACTTTCTAAGTCAAAGACTATATACATCTTTAATAGTTATTACCAGGTTGTTTTCCCCCAAAGGCTGTTAAAAATTCATATTTCTACCAGTAATGTATTGGAGTCCCCACTCCCCCCAGAAGTGGGCAATAGCTCTTTGTAACTTTAAATGGCATTTTTATAACCACGCAGGAGATTATTTTTCTATGTTCTGCTCATTTGGATTTGTCTTCTATCAATTGCCTGTTATCTCCCTTGTCTATTTTTCTTTTTTAAAAATTTTTTGTAACATTTATTTATTATTGAGAGACAGAGAGAGATAGAGCGTGAGCAGGGGAGGGGCAGAGGGACGGAGAGACACAGAATCTGAAGCAGGTTCTAGGCTCTGAGCTGTCAGCACAGAGCCCAACGTGGGGCTCAAACTCACAAACCACGAGATCATGACCTGAGCTGACGTTGGATGCTTAACCAACTGAGCCTCCCAGGCGCCTCTCCCTTGTCCATTTTTAAAATAAATTGGGTGGGGGTACGCGACTTGCTCAGTTGGTGGAGCACCCACCTCTTGATCTCAGAGTCATGAGTTCAAGCCCCACGTTGGGCGTAGAGATTCCTTTAAAATTTAAAAAAAAAAATTGTGTTGTTTACCTTTTTGTTATCAATTTGCAAATTGAAGAAAAGACTCCCATAACTAGTATTGTTGAGTCCTTGGGCATGTACACTTTGTGTCTCTTTTAAAAGCATTGAGGAATAGCATACATGTAGAAAAACGTACAAATGTACTTTTAAAACGTGGTTAATAGAATTAATAGCATGAAGAACTGTGTTCCTTTTCACACCACGAATACAGCATGTATCCGGCAGCCAGCTCAGCAAATAGAGCTGCATTAAAATTTTTAATAGATATTGCCAAATACCATCCTAAAAAAGGTTTTTGTTTATTTATTTATCAAAAAAAATTTTAATGTATTACTTATTTTTGAGAGGGAGAGAGAGACAGAGCACGCGCGCACAGGGGAGAAGAGAGAGAGGGAGACACAGAATCTGAAGACAGGCTCCAGGCTCTGAGCTGTCAGCACAGAGCCCAACGCGGGGCTCGAACGCATGAACCATGAGATTATGACCTGAGCTGAAGTCAGATGCTTAACAGACTGAGCCACCCAGGTGCCACCTAAAAAAAAGTTTTAGTATTTCTTTTCCCCAGTAATGGGATCAGGTTTAAGATGCTTTACCAATCCAGGGAATGGCGTCTCATGACTATTTTATTTGCGTTTCTTCAAGCATCAGGGAGGTGGTTGTCTTTTTACTAATTTATGGACGTTTGCGTCCATCTTTCTGGAGCTACCTGTTCATATCTCTCTGAATCTATTTTCCTGTTGGGTTGTTGTACGTGGGGAATATTAACACTGTCTGTCAAGTATGCTGCACACCTTTTCCTCCAGTTTACTAACCAAAAAACTCCTTCTTTTCTGGTTTCTGTGTATCCTGTTTTGCCTGAAGAAGATCTTAACGTGCCAAGACTGTTAAACTTTTTCTATTAAAAAAATACTGTTACCTTGTGTTTTTACTTTTAGACTTTTGCCTCAGCTAGAATTTATTCTGTTTACTTATTTGTTGTTTTTAACATTTATTTATTTTTGAGAGACAGAGTGCGAGTGGGGGAGGGGCAGAGAGAGAGGGAGACAGAATCCGAAGACAGGCTCCAGGCTCTGAGCCGTCAGCACAGAGCCCGATGCAGGGGTTGAGCTCACAGACCATGAGATCATGACCGGAGCTGAAGTCGGACGCTTAAACAACCGAGCCACCCAGGCGCCGTTGCCTCGGCTAGAATTGATAATTGCATATGATATGAGGGGGTTAACTTCATTTCTAAATGGTGAGCCATTTGTCCTCGTGCTATTTATGAAAGAGACCTGGTTTTAAATTTCAGCCCTGCCCCTTATTAGCTGGGTGACCTTGGGCAATTAGGCAGGATTTGACATAATTGACCACATCCTTCTTGAAATGTTTACTTTCCTCAGCTTCTGTGTCATAAGACTGTCTTGATTTTCCTTCTGCTTCTCTAGCTGGTGTTTTTTCCTCTTCCTTTGCAACTCATTCTTCCTTCCTTGACAGTTATACTATTCTTTTTCTGCTGGGTGATTTCATCCAGGTAATGGCTTCAGCGGATGCGAGTGACTCCTAGATGTTTATGTCCAGCCTGGAGGTTTTAGATGAATTCTGGAACTGTATATCTACCTGTCTAGTTCACATCTGTACCTAGAAGTCCCACAGGGACCTCACATGGCAGATTCCCCAAATGGTTTATGATTTTCTCCTCCAAAGGCAGCCCTCCTCTGGGAGTTCCTGCCTCAAGGAACGACATGATTGTCTTCCAAGTACAGAAGCCATGCATCAGAGCACCATCCTTGACCTACCTCTACTGTGTCCCCTCTTGTGTCTAGTACCCCCAAATATCACCCAGCACATAGCAGGCACTGAATATATACTGAACGATTGGTAAGTATCCAGTGCACCCCCTAGTCATGTTGCTGTGATCTCCTAAATGTCTTATGAGTCAGACCGCCCCGGTCTATTTCCACTCTCCCCACCTGGGTCCAAGTCACCATCTTCTTGCACCTGGATTTTCTCCCAGCTCCTCGGTGACTTTCTAGCCTGTACCTTGGCTCCTGTGAGGCCAAAGCTCAGGTCTGATCAAGCGACTCTCAAAAGGGAGTCACAGTTTTTTGTGGCTTCGCATGACTTTTAGGATGAGTCCCAAGCACTTCACCATGGCCTGCCTTCAACCTAGTCTCACCTGATTTACTCCTGAGACCCTGTCCCCCCAGCTTCCCCGCCCTTCTTGCTGCCCTGGAGGATGTTTTGACTGCCCTGTCCCCAGAGGATTTTCTACGCACTATGTACAAGTTTTATTCATTCATTCATTCATTTATATTTTTAGAGAGAGAGTGTGTGTGTGCGAGCGGGGAAGGGGGCAGAGAAGGAGAGAGAGAATCTGAAGCAGGCTCCACCCTCAGCATGGAGCCTGAGGTGGGGCTCAATCCCACGACCCCGGGATCATGACCTGAGCCAAAATCAAGAGGTGGACACTCAACCGACTGAGCCACCCAGGAGCCCCTGTACAAGTTTTAAATAGGGGAACCTGAAGAAATTCGGGAACTTTGTGCCTTACCTTTACGATTACAAAACGCGGGTGCACCTTTTGTAAAAAGGCAGGATGTGTACACATCGGATCGCTTGCTGACAGTAAGAGTTATAATCATTAGCCAGGTAGGGTGACGTATTCCCGTGTTAGAATTTTATTTATTCTGTATCTTGTCAGCCTAAGATTGAGACCTGCCCTTGTGAGCATTTACAAGAGCTTTAATGGGTAATTGTTATATTACTCCTAATCCTGAGACTGTATTACTGGTGTATTTTTTTTTTTTTTAAAGGAAATTAGATCTACTCACTGTACCTTTTAGGAAGTTGAACTTTTTAAATATTTAATTCATCAACCGCCTTGATTTTATTTTGTTGTAATTAATTCAGCCATTATAAAAACTCCTCAGACTCTCTGGGGGTTAGCAAAGAAAGACACCGTCTTCACTCTTGTATCAATAACGAAAGAGGTCAAATTAAATGCTGATTAGAGCAAAGACAAGGTTAAAACAAATTTCAGAATCTCCATTTTTTTCCCCTTGACATTCCCAAGCCTGGAATGCTCCCCCTCCCCCTCACTCACCCCATCCTGACCCTCCTTCTGTGTTGCCTCCTCAGAGGTGACCAATCCCCCTATTTGCTTTCCCCATGTCACTTCTTCTCCATATTTATCACAAGTGTAGTTATTAACTTACCCGTGCAATTCTTGGGTTAGTTTCTGTCTCTCCTACTATACAGTGAAGTCTATAAGTATTGTCCAAACCATGACACTCGAGAGAGAAAGAGGGAGCTATTGATAATTCAGTAGGCACCCATGGACTGTCCCAAACAATCCAGGATGTATAATCACCCCCATTTAAAGATAAGGAAGGAGCTATTTTCTCCCTCTCACATACCATTTTATCCCTGATTCCTTGCACATAGTTGGTGATCAGATCACATACTAAGCCAGCCTTGGTTTCTTCATCTGTGAAATGTATTTTTTTTAATGTTTATTTATTTTTGAGAGAGAGAGAGAGGTAGAGAGAGAGGGAGACAAAGAATTCAAAGCAGGCTTCAGGCTCTGAGCTGTCAGCACAGAGCCCAACATGGGGCTCGAACTCACAAATTGTGAGATCATGACCTGAGCTGAAATCGGATGCTTAACCGACTGAGCCACCCAGGTGTCCCTGTGAAACGTATTTAATGACAGTCCCATCCTCACTGGGCTGTTGTAAGAATCAGGGCTGCCCCTCAGATTCGTGTACAGATAGAAGCCTACATACCCTATTGCTAAATATTTAGAAGTTATACATTAAGCTAACAGTTGCTAAACAAAATATGATCTACCCTCTTCATAAGAACACCTTCAAGAAGACAACATAGAAGGATATGTGCAAAGCAACAGTCCTCGCCAAACAACTGTGCAGTTTCAAAATGGATCTTTTTTCCTGCCACAGACCATGGTTCACTCTGGGCCATTGGAGGTGCAGGGGAGGGGGAGGAGGGGGCAGCTTTCTCTCACATTTATTGAATCTGTCCCTCTTTCAGTAAGTTGGGAACATCACTTGATAAGTATCTTTTGGTTGTTCTTTTTTTTTTTTGAGTTTATTTATTTATTTTTAGAGAGAGAGAGAGAGAGAGAGAGAGAGAGAGAGGGAATCCCAAGCAGGCTCCATGCTGTCAGCAAAGAACTGCAGCGGGGCTCGAACTCACAAACTGTGAGATCACGGTTGAAATCAAGAGTCAGATGGTTAACTAACTGAGCCACTCAGGCGCCCCTGTTGTTGTCCCTCTTTACTGGGGAAGGGGACTGGTTTAGTCTGCCCCCAACCCACCCAGGACTTCCTACAGGTGTCCCCTCCCTTACCTGGGCTCATTCAGGCAACCTTTGCTCAAAAGGTGATCTCAGCCCCCTACCCCGACACCAACACCCTTTTAAGTAACTCCCTTGGAATTTCGAATTTTGCCACATCTTGGAATTCTGCCAGGAACACGGAGGTTTCCAGAGAAAGGGCCCCTGGCTCCCAAGATGTAGCCTATCCCTCCTCCCTTTAAACTCCTCCTCCCCTTCCTCCCATGCAGGCCTCCTGTGCACTCCATTGCTCACCCCAGCGCTGTCCACAGCTTCAGAGACTGGGAGCCCCTTGGGTCTAGAGGTGCACACCCAATCCCTTTGCAACACTGACCCAGGGAGGAGCCCCAGGCAGGAGACTAGGGGCTGCCTGTTCAGGGAATTCTGGGGTCCCGGGTTCCATAAAATGTCCGGAAGCAGGGACACATCTTGCCACCGGCGACTCCTTGCCCTGCGAGAGAGACTCAGGCGGGTATCTAAGCGCAGTTTTGAAGCTAATTCCATTCCACAACCTTTACTGAGAACCTATCATGTGACCCACCTACCTATTGTAGGTGGGATTCAGCCGGATTAAAACAAGTTCCTGCACGCACTTTCTAGTGGGGAAGTCACACGGTAAATAAAGAAACTAATAAATATTTAAAATAATTCCAGATATGCTATATTTCACGTGGGTGGCGCGACTAATGTTAGGCCTGGCAGGGAGCGGGCGCCCAAAGGAACATCATCATCGTCAGCTCTGACCTTGGGCTTGGTTTTGGCGCTGGGGAAAAGACGCGGCACCCTTCTCGGCGGTTCCCCCCTCCCACCGCCAGAGGGCGCGCCGCCCCGTCGGTCCTCACTCTCCTCCGCCCGCTTTTCCGTAATGTTAGTGGTAACGGGGCAGCCTCTTAGCCTCGTGCGGGTCCTGTTCTGTGATTTTCCTGGGGGCCTGCCTGTCCCAGGGAGCGGTTTGCTCCCAATAGCAGCAATAGCAACCCACGCCGTGAAGAACTAAGAGCCAAGAGTTACTGAGTTTGGGGAGCAGAGAAGGGGAGGGAATGGAAGAAAGCAGACACTCTTTTTTTTTTTTTTAACCTGATTTATTTATTGGGGGGGGGGGCAGAGGGAGGAGAGAGAGTCCCAGGCAGGCTCCGCACTGACAGCGCAGAGCCCAATGCGAGGCTCGAACTCACGAACCATGAGCGGAAGTCAGACGCTTAACCTACTGAGCCACCCAAGCACGCCAATAGTAGACACCCTTGGAGGTCTATATCTATACCCATGGAAACTTCTGGAAGCCAGTTTTCAACCATGAGGGAAGCCACAATTAGTGTGGTCAACTCTTGAAAGGCAGAGAAGAGGCAGAGAGTCTGTGATAATATTGCCGAGCCTCTGGATCTAGCCTCACCTGGTATCAGCCCTCTTACGAAATTCTTTTGCCCTTTGACACTCGATAAATCAGACCGATTTTTACTAATTTCTTGTTTCAGCCTCTCAATTGATTAGGACTGTTGTATTTACTGTATCTTTGGAAGGTTGTATAATATAATGGCTATGGTAGGTGGAGAAATGGTCCTCCTCAAAGACATCACATCCTGGGGGGCGCCTGGGTGCTTCAGTCAGCTGAGTGTCTGACTTCAGCTCAGGTCATGATCTTGCAGTTTGTTGGTTCAAGCCCTGTATTGGGTCACTGCTGTCAGCGCAGAGCCTGCTTCGGATCCTCTGTCTCCCTCTCTCTCTGCCCCTCCCGGACTCTATCTCACTCTCAAAAATAAATAAGCATTAAAAAAAGAAGCTATCTATGTCCTAATTCGTGGAACTTGCGAGTGTTACTTTATATGGCAAAACAACAACTCCCAAAAGGTCTTTGCGGGTGTGATTATGTTCGAGATCTTGAGATAATCTTGAGATTATCCTGGGTTATCCAGGTAGGCTCCGAGTACAATCACACATATCCTTATAGAAGGGAAGCAGAGGGAGCTTTGACTAGAAACAGAAGAGAAGGTCATGCCGAGACAGAGGCAGAGATTGGAACAGTGCAGCCACAGCCAAAGGGTACCAGCATCCACCAGAAGCTGGAAGAGACATGGAACGAATTCTCCCTTGGAGACTCCAGAGAGAGGCGATCCACAATAGGAGCTGAGCAGTCCTGTACACTCTCGCTGGGCGGGACAGGAGTCCTAACCCTGACTGCTGTCCATCTAGGCCATCTTAGGCTCCTCTTACAGCAAGCAATTCTGAAGGGTAAGGACCATTTCCTCCCAGATAAAGAGAAGGCTTGCTTACTGCTCTTGGAGAAGTGGCGGATTCCTGAAGCTCAGCTTTCTTCAGTCGTGATGTAACCCTGTGCAAATACGGCAACCTCTGACTCTCTCTGCAAGCCCTTGGGAAGGAGGCAAACCAAACACAAAATCGTTTATGAAACGATTACAGAATAACTTGTGGGCTTGCAAGTAGCGAAAAATCCCAGACCCTGACAGTTCAATTGGTGGATTCTGATGTGGGAAACAAAAGCAAAGGAAAAAAATTAACTTTCCTTACAACTTACATACAGCCCATTGACAAGTCCTTGAGATAGGCAGAGTGACCGCTCTCTAGGAGCTCAGCTGCCTTGATGATGACTCTTTGCTAAGGGCAGAAGAAGGCAATCTTGGCTTAATGTCATCCTGACCCTTCCCCCCAACCCCCCGAGGCCCAGTATCCTGTGAGTCTACTTTAACATATAAAATTCCTTTGGAGGGGCGCATGGGTGGATCCATTGGTGAAGTGTCCGACTTCGGCTCAGGTCATGATCTCCTGTTCGTGGATTCGAGCCCTGGATCGGGCTCTGTGCAGAGCCTGGAGCCTGCTTCGGATTCTGTGTCTCTCTCTCTCTCTGCCTCTCCCCCTCTCATGCTCTGTCTCTCTCTATATCAAAAATAAAACATTAAAAAAATTTTTAAAAATACATTTGGAAACTTCTTTTATTCCTACCCCCTCCCCCAAGATACATGTTGGCAAACACGTATGTTTTTTATATATATATAAGCATATCCAAGCTTATGGGCTTATGGCCCCTGATATACCTGAAGGGTCTTATGACTGAGCTTTAAGCAGACAGTAATAAATGACCTTTTCCTAAGAGCAGCTAGCCCCTCAACGTCCTGGAAACCTTGCTTCCAAAATACCTTAGAGACTTACTCGATGCCTAAGCCTCCCAACCTGAAGATGTATGATCAGTCACTTGCCACAGGCCCAGTGCAGCTCTTTCTGCCCATGGGTCTTGTCCTCGTGCTTTAAAAAAAGTTTTTTTTAATGTTTATTTATTCTTGAGAGAGAGAGAGAAATAGAGACAGAGCGCAAGCAGGGGAGGGGCAGAGAGAGAGGGACGCACAGAATCCGAAGCAGGCTCCAGGCTCCGAGCTGTCAGCACAGAGCCCGACACGGGGCTTAAACTCACGAGCTGTGAGATCATGACCTGAGCCGAAGTCAGGCCACCCAGCCAACTGAGCCACCCACGTGTCCCTCCCCGTGCTTTAATAAAACCACCTTTTTGTGCCGACGACATCTCAAGAATTCTTTCTTGGCCGCTGGCTCTGAACTCCAACATTTTCCACATCAGATTCTGTCAAAACCTTCAAGGAATAAATAACAATTTCACCCAAACTCTTTCAGAAAATAGATGTAAGGAATACTTCCTCACTTGTTTCATGAGACTGGCATAATCCACATACTAAAGCCAGAAAGAAAGATATTCCAAAAAAGAAAAACCACAACCCAATATCCCTCATGAAAATAGATGCAAAAAACTGATTAAAAATTTTTTTAATGTTTTACTTATTTTTGAGAGAGAGACAGAGTGTGAACAGGGGAGGAGCAGAGAGAGAGGGAGACACAGAATCCAAAGCAGGCTCCAGGCTCTGAGCTATCAGCACAGAGCCCGACGCGGGGCTAGAACTCACAGACCAGGAGATCATGATCTGAGCCGAAGTCGGATACTTCACCGATGGAGCCACCAGGCGCCCCCAGATGCAAAAACCCTTAACAAAGTATGAACGAACAGGACCCAACAATATGAAACGAGATCACATAAGGTTTAGCCCAGCAGCCCAGGGTGTGCTTAACATTCAAAGCCCAGTCAGCGAAGCATGAGTGCTCGTGTCTTGTGTCTGGAACAGCCGGTGGCAGCTTGGGGGGTGGGGGGCAGGTTGTGATTTCCACCATGGCTGTCAAGGATCCAGTGACTTAACATTTGTACCTACCTGCCTTGTGACAGTATATTCTGGTTCCTAAGGAGATTAGTATGCAGATCTGGCAGAGGACGGAAATGAAGTGGCCATCAAATAACTTTGCAACTACAATTGATTATTCATTGGCTCCTAAGCAGATAGATGTGGAAGAAGGGATTGGTTGAGAGGGAGATGGACCCACAGGGGTAAAGACCAAAGGAGGGGTGGGGATGTGGCCACACTACACAATGCTTTGGAACAACTGGGACCCGACTATTTTAAGGACGAGACGCCAACTTAGAAGGAAAACTTAGAAAGTCATTATTTACAAGAGTGATCTTGGGGGGGTCCATGGGGAAAATGGGTGAGAGGCAGTAAGGAGGGCACTTTACGGGAGGAGCACTGGGTGTTGTAGGCAAGGGATGAATCACTGGATTCTACTATTGAAGGCAAGAGTACCTTGTACCGTGAGAATAAAAAAAAAGGTTATATTATGCAAAAGTGAAAAAAAAAAAGCTGGTGCTGTCATATATTTCTTCTAATTTGAACTGATATTGTTGGTGTTTGATACAACACTAAGGAATCCGATGATCTGGGTTTCTAAGAAAGTAACATTAATGGCCACTTGGAGGAGAGGGCGGATTCCTGTCCAAAGGCCAACGCCCAGGTTTCTGCCTGGCCCAGAGATCTTTAAAGGTGTTCAATCAGTTAAGGGAGCACAGTGATCTCTGATATTTCTTGCTTAGGTACAGAGTTAACGATGACAGCCACTCATTTATCTCAGCTCTCAGACTTGTGCAAGAAGGGTTGGTTCCTTGGTGCCTGGGGTTAGGGTGGCTTGTATGAAAAGATCATTCCTTAGTCTCCGGGGGTTGTGCAAGAGTATTGTGCTCTGTCCTTTCTACAAAGGAGGGCGAGGCCTACAGATGCATAAAGGGAGGTCCGTAAAGTCATCTGTGTGATCTTAAAAGGAAACATTTTGCTAAAGGGTTGCTGAGCTAATCAGGAAGTGAAGGGGGCTTCAAAAAGACTTGCTGACCTCTGTGACCTGAAAGAGTCCTGGTCCCTTCTGGCCCAAGGTCAGTGGTCTGCAAATCTCAAGGAAAGCAAATTAGTTCTGTTAACAGATCAAGGGCCTTAAGTCAACAGTCAAGGAGTGTGTTAACTGGAAGCAAGTTCATCCTTGATCGGGCCAGGCTGGAGGGCTACTACGGCCTGATGCATGCATACAAATTAGTCCTTCTCTCCTGATTCGGCAGGAGTCTGTGTGGGTGGGTATTTGCTTTTTCTGTTTTCTGTTTAAACAATTTTTTTAATGTTTCTTCATTTTTGAGAGAGAGAGAGAGAGAGACAGACAGCAAAGAGTGAGTGGGGAGGGGCAGAGAGAGAGGGAAACAGAATCTGAAGCAGGCTCCTGGCTCTGAGCCGTCAGTACAGACCCCAATGCGGGGTTTCTAACCCATGGACCATGAGATCATGACCTGAGCCGAAGTCAGTTGCTTAACCTGACTGAGCCACCCAAGCACCCCTGTTTTTTCTGTTTTTTATATTTTTAAATGTTTATTTATTTTTGAGAGAGAGAGAGAGAGAGAGAGAGAGAGAGAGAGAGAGAGAGGGAGAGAGGGAGGGGCAGAGAGAGAGGGAGACACAGAATCTGAAACAACCTCCAGGCTCCGAGGTGTCAGCACAGAGCCCCACATGGGGCTCGGACCCACGAACCATGAGATCATGACCTGGGTCAAAGTCAGACGCTTAACCGACTGAACTACCCAGGCGCCCCGTTTTTTTCCCCTTCTTTTTTAAACAAGGAACGCTTCGTGAATGTGCGTGTTTTCCTCACACGGGGTTCTACTGATCTTCCCTGTGCCGTTCCAATTTTAGGAGATGTGCTGCCCAGACAAGCAACTGTGTGGGTTGGCATTTGCACATGCAGGTTTACACAATGCCTCCTGGTCCCCAAGGCGCCCTATGAGAAGACCCACCTATGAAGACACACTTCTCACACAGAAGAGCTGATTGGGAACACAGACACAGAAGAACTCCAATCCTGTCTTCTCGGTGAATTAGCTGGGTACTTCATTCATAATTCTGAGTCTACAAGCAAGGAATTCCTGGCCACATGAATGTTCTAGATAAACAGTACAGTTGACTGGAAAGCCAAATCATAAAAGTGAGCAGGAGAACGAATCTCTTGTATAATGAAATTATCTTCCTTGAAATCCCATGAAACCTAATGTCAAGCAAGAGGCAAGGCTGATTGATTCGGCCGGTAACAAAAAAACCAAAAACCAAAAACCGAAAAAACAATAAGCTGGGGCACCTGGCTGGCTCAGTCAGAAGAGCGTGCGACTCTTGATCTGAGGGCCATGATTTCAAGCCCGCACGAGGTATAGAGATTACTTAAAAAACTTTAAAAGAATCTTTAAAAAAAATAGAACCCAAGTTCTTATGTCTTGAAACATTTCTTTAAAAAAATTTTTTTTTGGTGTTTATTTTTGAGAGGGAGAGACAGAGCATGAGAGGGGGAGGGGCAGAGAGGGAGGGAGACACAGAATCGGAAGCAGGCTCCAGGCTCCGAGCTGTCAGCACAGATCCGACGCAGGGCTCAGGATCATGACCTCAGCCAAAGTTAGCTGCTTAACCGACTGAGCCACCCAGGTGCCCCTGTCCTGAAACATTTCTATCCAAAATGTTTCCAGGGGACCTGGATGACTCAGTTGCTTACGTGTCTGACTTCAGCTCAGGTCATGATCTCATGATTCATGAGTTTGAGCCCCATATGGGACTCTCTGTGGTCAGCACAGAGCTTGCTTTGGATCCTGTGTCTCCCTTTCTCTGCCCCTCCCACACTCGAGTTCTCTCTCTCTCTCTCTCTCTCAAAAGTAAATAAACATTTAAAAACAAAACAAAAACTGAAATGTTTCCAGAGATGGACTCCATTTGGATCAGAAGGAATATGCTGGAGCCCCCAATTCCCATGGTATTTACAAATGCATTTACTTTATTGTGTACTTACCGGCATCAGCCAGGAGAAGTCGGCCGTGTCATCGTATGCGGAGCACACTGAATTTCTGAGACGCGAAGTCATTTGACAAAAAAATCCCACAGCTTGTAAATGGTAGAGTTGGGCCCCTAAGCCCATCAGAGAGAATTATAAGCATATTATTTAAAACTATGAAGGGACTGACGCCAGAAAGTGGTAACAGCATCGGACTCAGGAGTGCAGATGGGGTTGGAGGTCAAAAGGAAGGGAGTGAGAGTTTTATTTATATGTTTATTTATTTATTTAAAATATTTTTAATGTTTATTTTTGAGAGAGTGTGTGAGCAGGGGAGGGGCAGAGAGGCAGGGACACGCAGAATCCAAAGCAGGATCCCGGCTCTGAGCTGTCAGCACAGAGCCCGACGGGGGGCTCGAACCCACGGACTGTGAGATCAGGACCTGAGCCGAAGTCGGACGCTTAACCGACTGAGCCCCTCAGGAGCCCCTCGGTGGGCTTATTTCTAACACAAAGTGTCTTCTTTCTTTTTATTCATGGCTTAAGAAATCAACAAGCATTTCTTTTCTTCACCAATAGGCTTGTTTGGGGGTAGGCTTGTTTCTCCTTCACACAGCGTTAGCTGGGGTGGCATGATTGAGTCTGGAGGATTTGCTTCCAGAACGTCTCATTTGTGCGCCTGGGAAGCTGGTTCTGGGTGTCACCTAGGAGCTTAGTCTAGGAATGTGGGTAGGGACCTTCGATTCTGCCCAAATGAGCCTTGCCACATAGCTCCTGAGACTTCCTCACAGCCTGTCAGCTGAGCTCCATGAGCAAGTGTCCAAGCATCTTGGACAGTAGCCACAAGGCTTTTTTATGATCTTCTCTTAGTATTGGTTCTTCGGAACCATCCGGGGTTAAGGTAAACGTGGGGTGTCACCTGTGATGGGGTTTTGGAGTGATGGGGGTTCAGAGCTGACGACCAAGAAAGAATTCTTGAGGCACCTCTGATGCAAAAGGGTGACTTTATGAAAGCACGGGGACAAGACCGGTGGGTAGAAAGAACTGCACTGGGGTCGTGCAGAGTGACTGCTTATATAGTGTGGTTGGGGAGACAAAGTCAAGAGGAAGTTTCTTAAAGGGATTTCCATATGCTGGAGGAGAGTCACCGATTATTGGAGTCCTCGCTATTGTCAAGCTAGGAGTGTTTTTCCCTGCAGCAAAGCATTAGCATTAAGACAGTAGGGAGCTCCTGGAGATTAGGCTGTTGATAAGATTGCCTTTTTGTCATAATTTACTACGGTATTTGTAAACTGATGGAGATTCCCGTCCTGCATGACTGTGACCTCTAGCAGTTGACCATTGGTTTTCTTTCCCTTTCCTTTGTCCTTGGGCAGCCAGGAGTGACTGATGTATCACACATATCCCACCTTGTGGGGGTGGTGTGTGGGGTGGGTCAGCTTGCCTTATGCTCCCTCTTCACCTGTGTTATCAGGCAACATTGTTTACCATTGAAAAGACCCCTGACCTGACTACGTGGGCTGTGAGTGGACACATAGGTCTAGAGGGCCTACATCGTCTGGACTATTTTAAAAAAATGGTTTAAGGGGGCACCTGGGTGGCTCAGTAGGTAAAGGTCCCACTCCTGATTTCAGCTCAGGTCATGGCCTCACAGTTTGTGGGTTCAAGCCCTGCATGGGCTCTCCGCTGACAGTGTGGAGCCTGCTTGGGGTTCTCTTTCTCCCTCTCTCACTGCCCCTCCCCTGATTGCTCTCTCTCTCTCTCTCTCTCTCTCTCTCAAAAATAAATACATTTAAAAAAAGGCTTAAGGGGCGCCTGGATGGCCCAGTCGGTTAAGCGTCCGACTTGCGCTCAGGTCATGATCTCACAGTCTGAGGGTTCGAGCCTTGCATCGGGCTCTGTGCTGACAGCTCAGATTCTGGAGCCTGCTTCAGATTCTGTGTCCCCCTCTCTCTCTGCCCCTCCCATGCTCACTGTCTGTCTCTCTCTCTCAAAATAAAACAAAGACATAAAAAAGTTAAAAAAATTTTAAAAAGTTTAAGAAATAAGCTTTTGTTTTCCTGGGTGAAGTTTCTTTTTCTGAACATGACACTTGTATCCTCATGAGCTGATACAAGCTAATGGTTCTTGTCCTGCATGAGGATCTGCATGTGAAATGCTTTGCATCTCCAACCACGTGGCTGACCTTTCGACTGAGCTGCCTGTTTTGGAGGCCAGAAAGTACCACCTAGATAGTTACAAGGCATCACAATAACGCTGTGTCTAATGCTGTCCTGGTGGCATGTTGGGGTTCCTGCCAATGTCCTCTTAACTCTGCTCTGCGGAGCTGAAGCCTGTTGTGACTCGTGTGTGTGAACTGAAGAAATACATAGTGGTTGTGAATAGAAAACAGACATAGAAAATAGAGAAACTCAGTGTAGCTTCGAAGACACACAAGTGTTGTGCTCAGAAACAAGAAACTCCACCCAGGAGAACCAAGACCTCTCTCTTAAATTGTTCTGTGTAGTCTACAGGTTATGCAGGCGCTCTGCACCTATGTGTCCATTTGCCACCTGAAACCGGGTTCACGTCTTGGCCTCTTGGTAGTGTTGAACCAAAAGACACAACCAAGCCAAAGAATAGGGAAAGAAAGGGTTTTATTTGCAACAAGTGAAGGAAAGTATGGTGGATCTTTCCCAAAGTAGTGTCTCTCTGAACAAAACTGAGGAAATTTTAAGCTAAAGGTGCATTCACACTCATGAAGGGGCTTGTGCAATAGGGAATGCGCATGGAATTTGGGCAAAAATCATCTTTTTTTTTCCTTTTTAGAGAGAGTGAGCGGGGTAAGGGGCAGAGGGAGAGAAAGAATCTTTCTTTAAATTTTTTAACCTTTATTCAGTTTTGAGAGACAGAGAGAGACAGAGCATGAACGGAGGAAGGGCAGAGAGAGAGGGAGACACAGAATCTGAAGCAAGCCCCAGGCTCCGAGCTGTTAACACAGAGCCCAAAATGTGCTCGAACTTATCAACAGCGAGTTCATGACCTGAGCCAAAGTCAAACGCTTAACCAACTGAGGCACCCAGGCGCCCCAAGAAAGAGAGAATCTTAAGCAGCCTCCATGCTCGGTGTGACCACAGGATCGTGACCGGAACTGAAATCAAGAGTCTGACACTCAACCGAGCCACCCAGGTGCCCCAGGCGGGGTGGGGCTGGGGGGCTGGGGGGGAGTCATCTTAATGGGACTGACGTGACTGAGTCCAGGTCAAAGTCACCAGGTTTGGCAAGGTCAGCATTATCAATTCTCTGGCCCCTTGTGGTCTAGTATCTGAGTGCTCACAAGGGCTTAGATCCTACAAAGATTACTCATTAGTGTGCACAAGGCAATCTTCACTTATGAATGAGCCCTGGGAGTTTTAACTCTGACTTATTGTCCTGATATGATTAGTCAGCCTCCTGGCTGTTTACTCTTACATTCATTCATAAGATGGCCCAGGGGCCTAAAATTTGACTTTCCTTGTGTCAAGAAAGCTATGTCTGTCTTTCCTTTTCCAGGGATCCCTAACTCTTTCTGGTCACATATTCACATATCTTTCAGTCCAGGTCAGGCGTTCACTTAATGATAAACAATGTTGCCTGATAACACAGCTGACACGCCTTTATCTTAAACCACGATGGTTCCAAAGAAACAGTATCCAGAGAAGACACCTGAGGTCAACTTCCCAAGGAGAAGGGGGTAAAACTTATCCTGAACCTATTTTCACTCACTCCCGCCCCAACCATGAACTTGGATGACCAAACCTAACACAGACCACCAGGACCTTAGTATCCAAAGAGGCATCGATGAACTCATCACCCCTTGGATTGATCTGGTTTTTTTCGGGTCACTTAGTTTTTATAGGGGTTATAACAGCATCCAATCGTGGGCTGAAGGGCGGGTTTAAAATGAACCAAACACAGCAGCATATACCATTTTACGCTGTCACTCAAAAGGCCAGCGGGCCACCCTCTCCTGGGATTTCCCAGCCCCGCACCCCCAACAACTCCTCTGCCCGGCGGGAGGACACTGAGCTTCCGGTGCGGCGCGGCCTCACAGTGCGCAGGCGCCTCCGGCTGAGCGCTCGCTCATGCGCACTGCTGCGGCGGAGGGGGCCGCCATGTCTCGGTCGAGGTCTACGCGTTAAGCTGGCTGTGCGGTGGCTTTTGCTGCCCCTGGGGCTCCCTGGACCCTGGGACGCTGCTCAGTCAGTGGCTGTGACTGCCGTCGCACGGGGCTGTTATGCTCCATAATGGTTTCCGTTGGTGGCCCCGGGGCTCCGCCGCCTGCTGGATTGTAGTCCGGTGAGTCGTGCCCTTCGACGTGCACTTGATTTTGCCTCCCTGGCAGGTTATACAGGTGCAGCCACCGCGGGGCTGGAGCCCGCGTGCACCCCTTTATCCAGACAGATCCCAGGGTACACACGTGAGGTTCGGGCCCTCATGCCCGCGTCTCTGCCCCATCCAGGCACTGGCGTCCCCAGGCAGTAGCCCTCGCTTTGCAAAAGCTCACACCTCCGTGGCCGGCAGTGGCCCATCTGCTGTGGCTGCACGGACGTCTGCCTGACGCCCGCCAGCCCAGCCGTCGCTGGATTTTGGCTGCTGACTTTTCAAGGTTGCTAAGGAACGTAAAATACAACCAGCGGAAGGGAGGCGTTTGCCCCCATACAAGGAAGGTCAGGTGAGAGATGCGTGCCTGCGTAGAAGCCAAAATGCAGCCAGAAGGGGAAGAAGCAGCTTTAAATATTTGCAGAGTGTCCGTGCTGGGTCACCGTGGTGGTCCTGATGGAGGCGGAACGTCACTACCGTTGTAGGAGCGAGGCCAGTAAAGCTCAGGGGGTGCCACGCTCCTACAGTGGTTGGTTCGGAAACCAAGTCAGCACCCTGGGAGAAGATTCTTAGACGTGCGTGGTGGAGAGAAAAGGGAAAGGCGCCCACGTTCCTTCCTTGTGTGCAGGCTTCCACTTTTGCTGAGGGCCAGAGCTAGGAGGGGGCATGACGTGTAAGCTTAAATCGAGACCGTTGCCTTCACTTTTACCTGCTTCTGGACATTTTCAGTTGGTCAGAAGAAGATATGTATTAAATAAAAGAGACCAGAAAATTTCATGGCATTTGACCTTTTTATCCAGGGGCAGGGGAAGAATGAGCGCTACAGAAAAAAAAAAAAAAATCGAAAAGGAAAGAAGCGTGAAAACAAAAGCTGCTTTGTAATTACATTTCATGATATGCTTTGTTCATGGAAACGATCCCATTTAAGTGGGTTTTTTTTTTCAGTGTTATTGGGGGATAATTGACAAACATAACTGTATCTGTTTAAATTGCACAACGTGATGATTTGATGTACAATATACATTGTGGGATTATTGCCAAGATCAAGGTGATTAACACATTCATCACTTCACAAAGTTAACTTTTTTGGTGGCGTTAGCCTTAGAAATAGACACACTGTCAGTTACTTTAGCAGCAAAAGGTGAGCTTACTGGGGGAATAAAAGAGAATTGCAATCCCAAACAAGCTATGGCAAAACCACAGGCAAGTCCAGGGAGCAAAGGAGAGGCGCACATTTTTTTTCAAGTTTATTTAATTTATTTATTTTTAATTTTTTAATGTTTTTTATTTATATTTGAGAGACAGAGAGAGACAGTGTGAGCAGGGGAGGGTCAGAGAGAGAGGGAGACACAGAATCCAAAGCAGGCTCCAGGCTCTGAACTAGCTGTCAGCACAGAGCCCGATGTGGGGCTCGAACCCACGAACCATGAGATCATGATCTGAGCCGAAGCTGGACGCTCAACTGACTGAGCCACCCAGGCGCCCCTAAACTTTATTAATTTTGAGAGAGAGACAGGCAGAGGGTGAGGGAGAGAACCCCAAGCAGGGTCCACACCGTCAGTGCAGAGCCTGACACCAGGCTCAAACTCACAAACCGTGAGATCATGATCTGAGCGGAAACCAAGAGTCGGTCACTTAACCAACGGAGCCACCCAGGTGCCCCAAGGCACACTTTTTTAAGGAGAGAATGGGCAACTCAAGAAAGGAAGGCTCTTATGAACTAAAAGTTCTTTGGAGGAAACTGGGAGTTCCAAGTGTGGTAGCTTCTCATGAGTGGAGCTGGTGCCTGGGGGTGCTGAGGAAAGCAGCTTCCTCGGGCCAGAGTAGTAGAGTAATAGCCACGTGCAAGGTCAAGTCCATCTCTTCCTGTTGGGTGTGCAGTTGACCATGAGTGCCAGGGCATGAGAGCCCCACCCCTCCCAAATCTCCCAACTCCATAATTAGTAATTTGCCATTACTAATTTTTGCAATATACATTTATATTGTGGAATGATGACTAAGATAAAGATATTTAACATACTGTGGTCACCTCACATAGCAAACCTTTGTGTGTGTGTGTGTGTGTGTGTGAGACTGCTTATGACCTGTACCTAGCAACTCTCAAGTACACATTACCATATACAGTGTTAACTATCATCACCATACTGGTCATGAGGTCCACAGAACTTATTCTTTTTAAAAAATTTTTTGTTTATTTTGAGAGAGACAGAGACAGCATGAGTGGGGGAGGGTCAGAGAGAGAGGAGACAGAGAATCCCAAGCAGGCTCGGTGCTGCCAGCACAGAGCCCAACATGGGGCTTGAACTCACAAAACCGTGAGATTGCGACCTGAGCCAAAACCTAGAGTCGGATGCTTAACCAACTGAGCCACCCAGGCGCCCCTACAGAACTTATTTTTATAAACCTCGCTCTTCATTTCTCCCCACTCCCAGCCTATGGCGCCCACCATTCTGTCTGTGCTCTTTTCCTGTGAAATCAGCTTTTTGTTGTTGTATATTCTACATACAGGAGATATTATACAGTATTTGTCTTTCCCTGTTTGGATTCTTTCACTTAGCATAATGCCTTCCTGGTTCATTGATATTATCGCAAGTGGCAAGATTTCCTCTTCTCTAGGGCTGAACGATATTCCATTGCACTTACAATGTGTGCACATTTCCCTTATTTATCTCTTGATGAGCATCTGACTTGCTGGATACGGGTATCTTGGCCATTGTGAGTAATGCCACTGCAACACGGATGTGTCTCTTCTGAGATAGTGATTTCATCTCATGTGCATGTGTAATATTGACGTGAAAAACGATCAGTTATTTTACCAGACCTCCCCCCTTCCCCCCCCCCCCCAGGAGTAGCAGAGAATTGGAATTCATCACACACAAGCCATGGCAAAACCACAGGCAAGTCTAGAAAACAAAAGGGAGACCACTGTTGTCGAGAGGAAAGCTGGGAGGTGGGAGGGACTTATTATTAAGGAAAAGCCCATTGGAGAAAACTGGGAGTTTGAGTGTAGTGGCTTCTCATTGGCTGGGCTGTGACCGTCTCATTGGCTGGGCTGTTGCCAGGGCAGAATCTTCCTCTTGCTGAGGTAGTGAGGTGGGCTTGTTCCAGTTGGTTCTTTGAAGGACTCTGCGAGGTATAGCATGGGAATTCGCCCCCCTCCCCAAATCTGGGCTCCTGATGTATTGTATTGTATAATTATTTATTTTGAGAGAGAGAGCAAGTGCCCTCGCGTGAGTTGGGGAGGGGCAGAGAGAGAGAGAGAGAGAGAGAGAGAGAGAGAGAATCCCAAGCAGACTCCGTGCTGTCCGCAGAGAACCCGATGCAGGGCTCGAACTCACGAACTGTGAGATCATGACCTGAGTCAAAGTCGAACGCTCAACCGACTGAGCCACCCAGGCGCCCCCCCCACTCCGTTTTTAATGAGGTTTCCTTTATTGAGTTTCAGAGGAGACTAAAAAATAAGAAAATGAGAAGTTTCAGTTTTATACATTTATGCCACGTTCAGCCATCCGATATTCTAGAAGGAGCTTTCTAAATTACACAGGTTTTTGGCTAATTTACAATATAAAGCTCAAGGAGATGGATGTACCCGTTTTACAGATGAGGGACTGAGGCACACGGAGTTGAAGGTCGTGGGGGAGTCTGGGAGTGTTCGGAGATTGGCAGCGCAGGGCCCAGCACGCCGATCCGGTTGGTTGGCTTCTCTGTTTTCCTGTCAACCCCGCAGGGAACCGTGGAGCCGGGTGGCGTGGGGGAAGCAGGTGATGTAGGTGGGTCCATGCTGGCAAATGAAAACCCGTTTTCATAAAGACCCCAACTAGAAAGGTTTCCTTCAGCTGCAGAGAAAGAAAAATTAGGAAATTATGAGACAGAGACCAGGAAAAGAGTGGGAAGATTTCAGGAATGGCGGAGATAAAACAACAGGACAGGGGATTCCCCCTAGGACCCCCTGCGACCCTCATCCCTGCTTCCTTCCCTCGGCCTCGAGCAGTCTGGGCCTTTACCTGGGGCAGATCCTGGAGAGAGGCGATGAAGGGCACTGGGACTGGGTACCCGGGACCTTCAACCTCACGACAAACCTCTGGTGGCCGAAGGACTCGGGACAGCAGAGCTCCAGGCAGGGCCAGAAGGTGCAGGGGCCACACCTGCGAGTCTGGTTCAGGAGCAGGATGGTGTCGTCATGACAGCAGTGCTTCAAGGGGTCGTAGAGCTGGTCCCCACACCGGGGGGCGGGGTGGCACAGCCACAGCCCTGAGCCCATGGGGGCATCTGGCGGAGACATCGATGGTGGGGGTCCGAGGAGGGACAGATGCCCAGGGCAGCCTCCTCCCTCCCCATGCTTCCCTCCCCTTGGTCTTACCTGCAGCTACCTTCGAACCCTGGAGGAAGATTATTATGCAGACAGAAACTCCTGCAAGAAAGTGTGCTTGTTTCCAGTCTGAATTCCACATTCCGCCCACACAACACCAGGCCCTTCTCAGACACCTGCGGGGTGTCGGGGTGTCGGAGAATTCGACTCCGTTGGATACTCTCTACCCAGAGGTAGCAGCATCAGCTCCTAACAGGTTAAGGGCCCAGTCCTGCAAGACTGGCCCCCCCACCACCACCGCAGACACTAGTCACAGGCCCTCCCGGGCTGTCACCTGTGCTTCTGACCCACCTGCTACAGATAGGTGCCAGCAACCTCCTTAGGTTCTTCTGGCTTGCTAGAGCAGCTCAGGGAACCCAGGGGAGCACTCGCTTATGTTTATTGGCTTATTAAAGGCTCTGATATGAATCAACAGCCCAAGGAAGAAGTCCCTGCAGCAGGTTCCTCTAGGTACGTTCACCAGTTTATTAAAGACTCTGGTAAGGGATATGAATCAGCAGCGACACGAAGAGATGCTTTGGCATCTGGGGAGGAGTTCCCGAGACACCAGGCTCCCCAGCCTCCACCTGCTTACCCAACTGGAAACCCTCCCCACCCAGTCCTGTTGGGTTCTTAGGGGGGCTCCATGGCCTATTCATGATTGGTTAAGCCATTGGCCATTGGCCGGTTCGACCTCTAGCCCCTCTCCCCTCCCAGGAGGTGGGGAAGGTGGGAGTGAACGTTCCACTCCTCCATCCGCCTGCTCTGTCCTCCTGGCCACCAGCTCCCACTTTTGGGTGGGGTTCAGGCCTTCCTCACTAGCAAGATCTCATTTCACCTTTATGGCTCTGAATCATCTGCAGGAATTTGCAAAGACCAAATGTACCTGAGAAATAGGCTTTGGTTATCTGAACGGCCAAGTAAGGATTTCATCTGAATCATTCATTATACCTCAAGGAGGAAAGTGGGCTGGGGAAAGTGGCCATGGGATCTTCAAGGAAGGCACATGAGTAGCGAAGAAGGCCAGGTTAGGGTGGTTTAAAGGTATGGATTTTGGGGGGGGGGGGTGCCTGGTTGGCTCAGTCCGTTAAGCAATCAATTCTTGATTTCAGTTCAGATCCTGATCTCAACGGTTCGTGGGTTCGACCACGTTGGGCTCTGTGCTGACAGAACGGATCCTGCTTGGGATTCTCTCTCTCTCTCTCTCTCTCTCCCCCCCCACCCTCTGCCCCTCTCCCCTCAAAATAGATAGATAAACATTAAAAAAATAATAATAAAAGGGCGGGGTTTGGTTTGGGGCCATCCCTGCAAGGGAGCTAGCCCAGACAGACAGATGGTTTATAAGAGCTGTTTGTCAGAGATGCTTCTGAGGCGGCCAGGGGTAGGGAGGAGGCTGGGATGAAGTTGGGGTTCAGGGACTGCATAGGGGATGGGGTGAGATGTGGGCTCCTCCTTACCTAAGATGCACCTTCGTGGTATCATGCCTTCTGAAGAGGCTGTAGGAAAATGAAGGAGACCGATTACTACTGGAATTTTATGCCACGGCTGGCCCAGCCTCACCCATTTCTGATTGGGTGGTTCAGATCAGGCCACTCCTAAGCTCTGGCAGATTGTTTGAGAATCACCAGCAAACACATAGTTTCCTTAGGAGGGGATTGACTGGCGGGTCTGCCCTTAGGTGTGAGCTTCGGAAGACTGAGTCATTCATTGCTCGCTTCCTGGGCCATTCGAGAGACTTCGGTGGGCGGCAGTGTGGCCCTACCGCACCTTGAGCTGCTCAGCGATTTCCATCCTGGGCTGTGAGGGGAGTGAAGACTCAGTCCCTCATAGTGACATCTGTTCCATATCCCCAGGCCCAGCTCCACCCGAAGCCCTGATTCGGTTTCCATACTCGGGCCTGGTGCCATGCCTCTCTTGGTTCCCGCTCCAAACCTAACCCTCTAATTTTTAAGTTTATTTATTTCTTATTTAGTATCTCTAAACCCAATGTGGGTCTTGAACCCACGACCCTGAGATCAAGAGTCTCAAACTACTCTGCTCTGAGTCAGCCGGGAACCCTCGAATCCTCTAAATGTAAATATGCATCACACAACACGTGTCAGCTCAGCCCCCTTTATAGTCCGACTTCATTTGAGCCGCCTGCTCTAAAGAACCCTTTTCGTGTGTGTTCCTCCTACCCAGGAAATACCCACATTCCCGAAAACACTAAACCCATCTCTCCCAAGCGTCCTGCCTACATCCCCTCTCCAGCCAGAGACCTCTATCCCAGGGCACCTGAACACAGAGGACTTGAGTCCATCCTGGGTCTGCCCTTAACCTTTCCCTGAGCCTCAGTGCGGAGACACCCCCCACCCCCACAGCCTTCCCCTGCCTCAGGCTGGGCTCCCAGGTGGGCCTGTGGCTGCCCCATCGACCCCACCTCCTCCCTTCTCCTCTCCCACAGGCTCCTCTCCGTTTGTCGTCTGGACCCCCCCCCCCCCTCCAGGCGAGTTCGGAAGGGACCAGGAAACTTGGGGTTGGGTGTGGCTCCCAGAGGGCCCCAGGCTGGGACCACCTGCCCTGCTGCTTGGGCCACACCTGCTCTGTCTCCTCCAGTGTCCCCAATGGGCGCTCGCCTAGTGTTGTGCCAGCCACACATGAGAGGTGGGGACGAGTCCAACTCTGTGCAGCGCTGTGTAAACTTCATCCACAGTCTGCCCCAGCCTTAGGCTTCCAGAATTACTTTATGGTTAAGGTGAAGGTCACTTGCTGTCCCCTGCTCCAATGGTGGGGTTTGTCACAGATGAGCATCCCTGCTTGATGTCTGTTTAGGGTGGAAATGGGGAAGGATTCTTGGGAGGTCAGGGCCTGTGTCTCTTTTGAGTGGAGACACCCTTCCTCAGTCTGGATATGGGCTGGGGAGGGGCAGCCTTGGCTGGATGCTGCTTAGGTATTGGGAGAGGACAAGGTCACCAAATCCCTCTTGCTTCCCCATGACCAGTGTCCCGGAGGCCACAGTCTCTAGCTGATCTGCAGATACATCCCTCTAAAAAGGGAGTTGGTGGTCTTCATCTCCTCGGTTGTCCTGTTATGCTGAGAGACACAGAGACCAACCGAGACCACTGAAGCCGAATTAAGGGAGTCTTTATTACCGGCCAGGACCGCATGGAGTTAACACACAACTCTAAATGTGCGGCCCCGAGTCCAAGAACTTAGGGCTTTTTATAATGAGCAGGCAAGCAGGAGGTACAGAGGCAGAACTGAGCGGTTATTGCCGGGGGCTCTGAAGAGACAAGGAGAGGGCCTGTATCCTGGTCTGCAGGAAAACATTTGTCATTCTGAAGGCAAGGTTTAGGGTCGTAGGGGGGTTTGGAAGAAATAGTTATTACCTCAAGGACAGAGTATGCCAGCTGTGTCGTAAATAACCATTAACAGGGACCATTAACCCTTGTCTTTTTACTTGTTTTTTTTTTCTTTTCTTGTACCTGGGGATAGTCACGTAGCTCCCCCCCACCACCCGAGTGCAGGTCTAGAAGGTAAACTCTGGGTCAAGATGGAAGGACTAAGGCTAAATTCATGTTCAACATTCCCCACTGGCTTTAGGTACATGAGTCAAATCATGGACTCATCATTTTGGGTGAGATAGCTGTAGGAAGACCTTAAGACCATTATCTTTATTAAGTTTATCTTTTATAAAGTCGAGTGGCCAGTTTATGAGACACGGGCCGGATAGGAGGCCCAGTAGCAAGGGCACTGGGAGACCTACAACAGCCGAGAGAAGAGTTGTTGACCAGAGGGACCGTGAGAATGGAGATTGATACCAGATCTCACCCTGTTGTCTTAATTTTTCTCTTTCTTTTATGTTATTTCTGACCAGGGCCAAGCTCTCTCTGATTACTCCAGAATGGTTTGTATAAAAGTAGCAGGCTTTCCCCAGTGTGGCACACAGGCCTCCTTGTTTTAAAAATAGGACGTCTAGTCCCCACCGGTTCTGGAGGACAGCCTCAGCTAGGGAGTCAACCTGTGTCTCAAGCTTAGTAATAGAAGCTTCCACGAGACTGAGGTCTTTGTCCACCCGTCTGCTGAGGGTTTACAAGAAGAGAACAACAAGGCAAATAGCGAATTAAGAAGTAGAGCACAAAAGTCTTAGCTTCGTGGGATCTGTTGGCGAGCGCTCTACGGTCCGGTCCATCTTGGGCTTTTATCCTGTAGTGCGGGCTTATGTTGACTCTGGTGAATCCATGCAGGGATACCGGCCATTTTAGCAGAGGTTGGGGTGGTGATGACGACAGGGTAGGGTCCCTTCCAGCATGGTTCTAAAGATTTGGCTGACAGGTCTTTGACATAGACCAAGTCCCCGGGGAAGTACGCCCTCGATGCAGCAGGTGATGAGTGTCTGGGATGAGCCTCTTTTACTCGATGGTGGATACGGCCAGGGAGTACTGGGTAGCCAGTAGGGACTGAGTTCAGATGACACATCTCTGGGCTGTTTGAACAATCAGGGGGTCCATCTGTGGAGTGTAGAATTGTCTCTGGAATAAGTCTGGCAGTTTTCTGGCTCCTAGGTGGGTGCTGCCATGGAACTGGTGGATTAAAGTACGACCTAGGGCTTGGGGTATATTTAGCCATTCATCGGGCAGGTGCCACCAGCCCGCCTGGTCTTGATAGCCTCTCTTCCGTTGGTTCTTTGACATTTCTTCCTTGGAATAGCGTGGCTTTGGTGGACGCATCGGCACAGGGACAGTGAGAACATCCGGGGGCCCCACTGGCTTTCAGGCAGCCTCTCGAGCGGCAGTGTCAGCTTGCGGATTCCCAACTGCCTCTGGAGAAAAGCCTTTTTGATGTTCTTTGCAGTGGATTATTGACACTTTAGTTGGCAGCCAGATGGCTTCCAGCAAGCTTAAGATCTCTTTTTTATTTTTAATATATATGTTTTTTTCTGCGGAGGTTAGGAGCCCCCACTCTTTGTATAGGGACCCATACACATGTGCTGTGGCAAAGGCACACCGGCTGTCCGTATAGATGTTAACAGTTCTTTCTTTCACCAGCCTTAGTGCCTGAGGTAGGGCAATGAGTTCAGCGTTTTGTGCTGAGCTCCCATGCCCTAGCGCCTGGGCCCAGACTACTGTTCCCTGATGATCAACTACTGCTGCCCCTGTTTTTACAAATGGGTCCCAGATTAGAGGCAATCAATACTAACAGAACAGCCTATCCATAAGAGAAGGTGAGTGCAAACAGGAACCTCTTGCTGTTTCCCCAGCTTTCTGGGGCAACATTTGCCAATCCGATGGCCAAGAGTAGACAGTTTATCTCATCGGACTGGTGATTCCTCAAGCTTCTGCCGTGCATAGACCATCCAGCTTCTGGGATGTGGCCGGAGCAGGGCTGGAGATCTCAGGGGCCAGTGTCTTTTTGAGGGTCAGTCTAAACGGGTTGACTGGATCTGGATCCCCTCACCAGGTTGAGGGGTCTTCTGAGTTGGCCTACTTAACTCCGAAGTGATGGACCCATGGGGTGATACCTGAAACTTTAATAAGGTCTGAATCCTTTGCTTAATAGTATATCTGTGAAGTTTATCTCCAAGTCTTTGAAAAGGGGTGACCCCCAATTTTTGAATAAACCAGATCCTGGGTTTACATAGAGTGGGTTTCTAGTAAATGTCAGATCAGGTTTAGGGAGGATATGGTTTGCATATTTAGAGATCCACCCTGTTTTCCTGTTGTTTAAATAATCATATGCCCATGGGGTCTGATTATTATCCCTATAGAATAATAAGCACAGAAGATTGTCTGTACATGAAATACTCTGACAATTTTTTTGAAGGTTACCTCAAGTTGTCTAATTTAGGCAAACAACAAACGTTTAAAGACAATCAGAACTAGAAGTTAACATCCATAATGGTGCGTTGTTGAAACATAGTTTTTCTCTCTAAAAACCCCTATTTCCAGAGAGCCAAATCGAGACCAGTGCATTTATAGAACAAGTCAACTGTGGCCTAATTATTTACATAAGCTCAGCAAGAATAGCGATTGTTCATGAGGATCTTTTAAAGTTTACTTTGCTGGGGCCTTTTATAGGGAATCTCCAGGTTGAACTTTTAGTAGCCTCTCCAGGCCAGAAGCCAAGCCAAGTACTTCCCATCAGACAGGCCTTCAATACCTGTAGAATTCGGAGAATTCCTCTTCACGAGGTCCCCAGGATATCCTGAGGTTCCTGCACCTGCCAGGAAGTGACCTTCTTTACTCACCTCGGGAGGCTGCTGGGAACTCTGTAAGCAAGGTATCTGGCCAACATTTCCAAGAGGCTTTAGGACTCCATGTTTCATAAAGTCAACCTTAGTTTCTTAAAGATCTGGTCATATCTGAGTCTATGCATGACTCTAAAATATGACATTCCAGTTAAAACCTTGGTAAAATAACCAGTATTTTTAATGGCATCCTTTACAAGATGAACAGATTCTTATTGAACTTATGTAAATAATTGTAATTGCCATAAAAGAAAGAATACTCTCTGGGAGTTTTTGAATTTTAGAGGGTTTAGGAAAAGGTAAATGCTTCAGTTTACAAATGAATACTTTATGACATTTCTGTATATCATAGATATCTTAAGAAAAAGTTTCCTTAATCTGGATAAGCAAACATTAGACAACCAGCAATATTTCCAATAAGAGTCACAAAACTATAATCTTCTTCAGTTCGTTATGATGGAATTGACAAAGAAATTCAGTTATTTCTGTGACACGTAACACTTCAAGTAATCAGAATATTAAGTGATAACCTTATACCAAAACATTAAAAGCTTTAGGAATTGCATATATATTTGGACAGTTACAGCATTTACCCATGCAATACAACCTAAGGTTTACCATTGCGCAACAGTACTTTTTTAAGTAACTTAGCATCCCAAATAAAAGGGCCTAATTGCTCAAAAGACTTTTTTACCCTTCAAATCCTGGGAAGTTTGTTAAAACCTTAGGAGGTTATAAAGCACATCCTAAATAGGATTACAGATCTTTACAAATCTTAAAACTTTATTTATTTAATTAAAGTGGCAATAAAAGATCCTAAAGGCGAATGTATAGCATTTTATAGTTGTTAGCAAAACCTAGCTCCTTTAATATTGAGAAGTTTTAACTAAGCAATCAAAGACCTGATAAAGATGAAACCTAAAGCTTTGGTTTTCTCCTCAGACAAAAGAGAAAACCTTTGTTTACATTGTCTTATCAAGAGCAGATCAACAATCCAAGAAAACTTTGTTTTCTGAACAGAGAGAAAAGCAGAATTTCTACCTTATACCAGTGTATTTTTAAAATTTCATTTATCTTAACCTTAGTCCATCCTGAGCGCACATAAATTTTTTTTTAAAGAAACTTTTACAACTTTTTTTTTTTTTTTTGCTTTAAACTTTGTTTAAACTAAAGCCATTTTTCTCTAAACAACCAGTCTCATTTAGGACAAAATTACTTTTTTTTTAACCCTTAACAAAAATGTAATTTTATTATTTATGTCTTTCTTACATATCTCCCACTTTCCTACATATAGGGTTGCTTTTCTTATTTTTAACAGTCTTAAGTACACTTGGCAGAATTTTAACTGATAGAAACCTTAGTCTCCAATTGAGGACTTAGTAATAACCAACCGAGAGGTGTTCACACCAGAATTTTTTTTTTTTAGATGGTAATTTCATGAACCGATTAAGCACAAAGCCATGTTTTTCAACAGCTTCAAATATCCTTAGTTTTTTCACAACAAGTCAAAAGCACAAACCTACATCTAGTAATTAGTGCTTTAGCTTCTTATCTCGTTAGATAGCCAATGAATTCAACCTCAATTTATCATGCAAGCAAAACTTTAACGTTTTAGGATACCAAGGACTTTTAAAGCTATCTAACAATTACCCATGAAAAGTATGAGACAGACAAAATTAACCATCACTTTAAGTCATCCTTTTGTTAACAAATTGAAACAGTGATTACAGGAACTTATTTGACCTTTATCAAATCCAGATAGAATACAAGTTTGTTTCTGTTTTTTTTTAAATGTTGATATAAACATTGTTTATCTCAAACCAACAAACTTAAATTAACTTAAACACTGAATATGTTTTACTTGAGTCCACGTAAGACACTTTGTTCCCCATAGTTAATTTTGACCTGGAAAGCTGGTGGAGAAATCTGACTTCCGTGGTCTTTGCTCCTCAACATCTAGGGCAGGAGGAGGAGCTGATGTTGCCCAAGGCCTTGAGGAGTCAGTTATGCAGGCCACCCCCCACCCTGCCACCCCCAAGGAAGGACAAAAGAGGAGAGATGCCAGCAGAAGGCAGAGAAAGAGAATTACCAGTTTTAAATTTTGTCAGCTCAGACAGAGGAGCAGACCTCAGGTTTCTTTTGTTTGTTTTAACCAGTAGAATTAGGCAGTCCACGTCAGTGCGGAGAAGACGGGGAATTTCCCCGAAACAAAAGGAGTTTCGGCAGTTGTATGGGAAAATTCCTTAAAGTCCCCGTCCCGACCTGGACTAACCACAGTTGGCTCCAGTTACAGCCGTTAACCTGAGAAGTGAATGAGGGAGGAGCCCTCACATCTACTAGGCAGAGGAGCAGAGAGTTGACATCCCCTTCAGTCTGATTTTATCTCGGCCAGACCAATAAGGCCCCTTCTCTGCACAGTCCCAACCCCGTAAGGTTCCCGTGAGGCGGTGTCGCGTAGACAAAGGGGTAGGGGTGCCCCCTCTAATGAGGAGACCAGCCAGATGCCCGTCTGGCCGTGTCCCAAAGGAACTTAGGTGACGCTTAGCCGTAGCGGTCTCAGCTTTGTGACTGACGATCGGAAACTATTCCGATGCTGCCATAAACTGTATGCCGTTCACCACGGAATCGCAGACGGGCCCATTCTGACTCCGTAGGCTTTTTGGGACCTTAAGGGTGTCCACCTGTGGAGCCACAGAATCGAAGCCGGCAGGCAAGCCAGACCGAGTCGCACATTCACACTCACACACACACACCACAGGTTATTATATTCCCTCCCATAGAATTTCTACAGATGAGACCAAAAATAATGACAATGACAACAGGACAAAACAGGTACACAAGTGGCCACAAAACAGGTTTACAGGTTTACTGAAGGGCCCGACTGATGTCTCGGTGCGGCCCCCAGGCGGGAAGTAGTGCTGCGTCCAGCCTTCCACGTAATCCCCCAGACAGAAGCACATGTGCACTCAGAATTCAGATGATAAACTGACTTCCTTCCAGAGGTTCAGACGGTGACTCCCACAGATTAACTGGAGCCGTTTTCAGGGTGGCAGGAAAGACAAGAGTGTTTCCCCAGGTCCCCGGACATCTTCAGGAGCCGGGGAGGGTGCAGGCGTCTCCTGTTTCGCCCCAAAAAGGGACAGGAATTTGGAAGTCTGGGATCTCTGAAATCTCGCTGGGGCCTCCAAATGTTATGCTGAGAGACACAGAGACCAACTGAGACCACTGAAGCCGAATTAAGGGGGTCGTTATTACCGGCCGGGACCGCACGGAGTTAACACACAACTCTAAATGTGTGGCCCCGAGTCCAAGAACTTAGGGCTTTTTGCTTATTTGAGTCCTCCTTTTTTTTTTTTTCTGGGTTAGTTCAGCTAAGGGTTTGTCACTTGTGTCTGTCTGTTTTCCAAAAAACCAACTCTTACTAGTTTCATTGATTTTTAAAAAATTGTCTTTCTAGTCTTCATTTCTGTACCAATCTTTGTTATTTTCTTCCTTCTGCTAATTTTGAGCTTAGCTTGGCCATCTTTGTCTTTGTTCCTTATGGTGTAAAGTTAGGTTGTTTTCTTGAGGTCTTATTTTCTTAATGTTGGTTTTTATCACATTCTCTCTTAGAACTGCTTTTCCTGCATCCCTGCAATATAGGTGTTGGTATATTGTGTCTCCATTTCTGTCTGTCTCAAGATATTTAAAAGTTTTTTCTACTTTTCTTGAGATATAATTGACGTACATCACTATAGAAGTTTAAGGTGTGCAGCATAATGACTTGACTTACATAAGTTGTCAAAAGGCTACTGCACTGAGTTTAGTTAACACGTATCAAAGCAGGTTGCCTGCGTGGCTCAGTCAGTTAAGGATCTGACTCTTGATTTCAGCTCAGGTCAGGATCTCACGGTTCGGTTCGTGAGTTCAACTCCTGAGTTGGGCTCTGTGCCAAAAGTGCAGAGGCTACTTGGGATTCTCTCTTTCCCTCTCTTTCTGCACCCCGCCTCCACTTGTTCTCCCTTTCTCTCTCAAAATAAATAAATGTAAAAAAAAAAAACCAAACCCACGTATCAGGGCACCTGGGTGGCTCAGTCAGTTGAGTGTCCAACTTCAGCTCAGGTCATGATCTCCTGGTTCGTGGCTGCAATCCCTGCATCGGGCTCTGTGCTGACAGCTCAGAGCCTGGAGCCACTTTGGATTCTGTGTCTCGCTCTCTCTCTACCCCTCCCCTGCTCACACACTCTCTCTGTCTCCCAAGAAATAAAATAAAACATTAAACAATGAAAAAGACATGTATCAAATCATTTGTATCTATGAGATACAAAAAATTTGGTTTTTTTTCCTTGTAACTGGAGAGAGAAATGTCTTAGGATCTACTCTCTTAACTTTCAAATATACCATGCAGCAGTGGTAACCATAGTTATCATGTTGTATATCTTGATTTCCCTTTTGATTTCTTCTTTGACCGATTTGTCATTCAGGACTGTGTTTAATTTCCACATATTTGTGAATTTTCCAGTTTTCCTCCTGGTAGTGATGTTTAGTTTCATACCATTGTGGTCAGAAAAGATATTTGGTATGATTTCAGTCTTCTTAAATTTGCTAAGATTGTTCCATGACTTAACATATGATGTGTCTCGGAGAATGTTCCAGATGTATTGGAGAACAATATTCTGCTGCAGATGGAATGTCCTATGTGTGTCTTTTAGGTTCATTTGGTCTACAGTGTTGTTCACATCCACAGTTTCCTTAGTAATTTTCTGGATGATCTGTCTGTTGTTGAAAGTGGGGGTGTTAAAGCCACCTACTATTGAATTTTTATTTCTCCTTTTAGTTCTGTTAGCATTTGGTTTATATATTTATATGTAGGTGCTTCAGGGTTAGGTGTATAAATATTTACAATTGTTCTATACTCTTGATAAAGTGACCTTTTTATCATTATAGTATGACCTTCTTTGTCTCGTTACTTTTTCTTTTTTCTTTTTGGTTTCTTGTTACGGTTTTTGACTTAAAGTCTGTTTTGTCTGCTATAAGTTAGCTACCCCTGGTCTTCTTGGCTTCATTTGTATGAAATTATCTTTTTCTGTGCCTTCACTTTGAGCCTATGTGTGTCCTTAAATTTATTTTTTTAAGTTTATTTATTTATTTTAAGAGAGAGCATGTGTGCAAGCAGGGACAGGGGGCAGAGAGAGGGAGATAGAGAATCCCAAACAGGCTCCGCTCACAGAGTTTGACATGGGGCTCAAACCCATGAACCATGAGATCACGATCTGGTCTGAAACCAAGAGTTGGGTGCCTAATCGACCGAGCCACCCAGATGCCCCCTTAAAGTTATCTTTAATACTTTTGTCCTTCAGCCTTTATACTAGAGCTTCGTATTTTGTTGACAGCATATAGTTGGGTCTGGTTTTTTACCCATTCAGCTACTCTATGCCTTTTGGTTGAGAAATTAATCTCTTTACATTTAAAGTAATTCTTGATAGGTAAGGGCTACTAATGTCATCTTACTGTTTCATAGCTGCTTTCTGGGTCCCTTGTTCCTTTCTTCCTCTCTTGCTGTTTTCTTTCTGAATTGATAATTTTCTGTAGTGAAACACTGTGATTCCCTTCTCTTTATCTTGTGTGAATCTACTGTAGTTTTTTGCTTTGTGGTTACATGAGGCTTACATAAAATAATTTATAGATAAAACAGTGTATTTGAAGCTGACAATGACCTAACTTGGATTGCATATAAAAATCCTACATTTTTTGATGTCACCATTCATCTCTTTTCATATACTGTATCCATTAACAGATTATTGTAGCTATAGTTATTTTTAACACTTTTGCCTTTTGACCTTAAACTAGAGTTAAGTGATTAACACACCATCATACTGAAGAATTAGAGTATTCTGAACCTGACTATATACAGTTGACCCTTCAACAACATAGGTTTGAACTGTGCAGGTCCACTTGTACATGGGTTTTTATTTTTTAAAAATGCAGTATAGGGGCGCCTGGGTGGCTCGGTAGGTTGAGCGTCCGACTTCGGCTCAGGTCATGATCTCGCGGTTCGTGAGTTCAAGCCCCACGTTGGGTTCTGTGCTGACAGCTCAGAGCCTGGAGTCTTCTTCAGATTCTGTGTCTCCCTCTCCTTCTGGTCCTCCCCTGCTTACACTCTGTATCTCTCTCTCTCTCAAAAATAAAAATAAACATTAAAAAATTTCTAATACAGTATAATACTGTAAATTTTTCTCTTATGATTTTCTTAATAACATTTTGTTTTCTCTAGCTTACTTAATTGTAAGAATACAGTATATAATACATATAAAAACACAAAATGTGTGTCAATCAGCTGTTTACATTATCAGTAAGGCTTCCAGTCAAAAGTGGGCTTTTAGTAGTTAAGTTTTGTGGGATTCAAAGTCATACATAGATTTTTGACTGTGTAGGAATTTGGTGCCCCCAACCCTAATGTTCAAAGGTCAATTGTACTTATATTTGCCAGTATGTTTTGTATTTTCATATGTTTTTATGTTACTAATTAGTATTTTTTATCTTCTGCTTGAAATATTCCTTTAAGGGGTGCCTGGGTAGCTCAGTTGGTTGAGCATCCAACTTCAGCTCAGGTCACGATCTTGCAGTTCGTGAGTTCAAGCCCCGAGTCAGGCTCTGTGCTGACAGTGTGGAGCCTGCTTCGGATTTTCTCTCTGCCCCTCCCCCACTTGGGTTCTATCTCTAAAAATAAATAAAAGGAACTTAAAAGAAAAAGAAATACTCCTTTCAGCATTTCTTGTAGGCAGGTCTACTGGTGATCAACTTCCTCAGTTTCCATTTGTCTGGAAAGGTCTTTATCTCACCTTCTTTTCTGAGGGACAGCTGTGCTGGGTAATGTATTCTTGCTTGTCAAGTTTTTCCCCCCGAGAACTTTGAATATACCATCCCATTCTCTTGTGGCTTTTAGGGTTTAAACTGAAAGTCCATCATAGCCTTATACAATGTCCCTTATTTGTGAGGAATTTTCTTCCCCTTGGTGCTTTTAAAATTCTCTTGATCTTTGATTTTAGGCAATTTTATTATAGTGCGTCTTGGAGAATGTTTCTTTGGGTTGAAATTTTGGGGGGACTTAGGAGCTTTGTGAACTTGGATGCCTGAATCTCTCCCCAGATCTGGGAAGTTCTCAGCCATTATTTTGTTAAATAAGCTTTTTGCCCCTTTCTCCCTCTCTTCTCTTTCTGTGACTCCCATGATGCATTTTTTGTTTTGTTTCGGTGGTATTCCATTGTTCACAGTTTAGGCTTTTAAGATTTTTTTTTAATTTTTAATTTTATTTTAAAGTAGTCTCTCTACCCCAACGTGGGGCTTGAACTCATGGCCCCGAGATGAAAAGTTGCACGCTCCTCAAACTAAGCCAGCCAGGCACCCCTCACAGTTTAAGCTTTTAAAACTCTTTTTTAGGGGTGTCTGGGTGACTCAGTCAGTTAAGTATCTGACTCTTGGTTTCAGCTCAGGTCATGATCTCACAGTTCATGGGTTCGAACCCCACATCAGGCTCTGTGCTGACAGTGAGGAGCCTGCTTGGGATTCTCTCTCTCTCCCTCTCTCTGCCCGACCCCCACTTGTGCTTTCTCTCTCTCTCAAAATAAATAAATAAACTTAAAAAAATTTTTTAGACTCTTTTTCTTTCTTTTTTCTTCTTTCCCCTCGGATTAGATAATTTCCACTGACTTGTCTTCCATTTTACAGAGTCTTTCTTCTGCTTGATCATGTCTGCCACTGATGCCCTCTACTGCATTTCTCATTTCATTCTTTCACTTCTTTGGATCTGGAATTTCTGTTTGGCTCTTTATGATTCCCATTTCTCTGTCAAACTTTTCACTTTGATAGTGTATTGTTTTCCTGAGTTCACTGAATTGCCCTTCTGTGTTTTCTTGTAGCTCACGGTGCTTCTTTAAAACATTTTGAATTCTTTGTGAGGTAAATAGCAGGTTTCCATTTCTTTGTGGTCAGTTACTAGTTACTAGAAAGTTGTTGTGTTCCACTGGCAGTGTCCTGTTTCCTTGACTCTCAATGTCCCTTGAGTCCTGGCGCTGCTGTCTTTGCATTGAAAGAAGCAGTCACCTCCTCCAGTCTTTACTGACTGACTTTGGGAAATACCCTCCATCAATCCTGTTAGGGATTCTGAAGCCTTCTTAGACCTTTTGTTTTTTATTGTTTTTTTAAAATATTTTTTTAAGTTTATTTCTTGGGGAGGGGGGGCAGAGAGAGAGAGGGAGACACAGAATCCAAAGCAGGCTCCAGGCTCTGAGCTGTCAGCACAGACAGAGATGTGGGGCTTGAACTCATGAACCATAAGATCATGACCTGAGCCGAAGCCAGACGCTTACCTGACTGAGCCACCCAGGCTCCCCTGGGTGGAATTCTTAAAATTGGATGCCTTCTCTTGATACGGCAAAGGCAGGCCAGGTACTGACAGCCTCCCATTTGTTTTCCTGGGCAGTGCCAGATGCCCGAGTGTGTACGCTTTCTGCCCATCTGCAGAGCTGGATCAGTGTTCTACATGTGCTCGCTAGCTGTATGCAAAGCCAGTGTGAACTGGCTGCCCCCCTGGGGCATGCACTGGGATGAGTGTGGGGGGGGGCGGGGGTAGAGAGGCACACAGCATTGGAGGTGTCTTTAGGCCATTTGGGGGGATCTACAGGTGAGGCATCCCTAGTAGCTCATGGGTGGGCTTCCTGATGGTGTCTGCAAAGGGATTAGTAGGGTCTGTAGCACTTTTATGCTCTCAAGACCCTAGCTGCTCTTCTCCCAGCCTCTCCCCGTCCCCCAGTCGTGCAGCACATCTCAGCTTTCCGGATGCGGTGAAGAAGAGGTTAATCTCTTTGGCACCGTTCCACACAGCTTGGGGAAGTCAGATGCTTACTCATGGGGCTCTGCCTTCCCCATGGGAGAAACCACAGGCTGAGAAGGTCTCTCCTGGCGCTCAGCTGTGCTGCCTTGCTAGAGGGGTAATGAGCATCAGGTGAAATGGTTTCTCTTACCCTTCCAGTGTGGCCAATCTTAACCTACCTTCCTTCCTTCCTTCCTTCCTTCCTTCCTTCCTTCCTTCCTTCCTTCCTCCCTTCCTTCCTCCCTTCCTCCCTCCCTTCCTCCCTTCCTTCCTTTTTCTCTTCTTTTCTTTTCTTTCCTTTTCTCTTTCCTTTCCTTTTCTTTTCTTTCTTCTCTTTCTCTCTCTCCTTCCTTCCCTTCCTTCCTTCCTTTCCTCTCTTTCTCTCTCCCTCCCTCTTTCTTTCTCTCTCTCTCTCCCTCCTTTCTTTCTTTCTTTCTTTCTTTCCTTGTTTCTTTCTTTCTTTCTTTCTTTCTTTCTTTCTTTCTTTCTTTCTTTCTTTCTTCTCTTTCTCTCTCTCTCTCTCCCTCCTTCCCTTCCTTCCTCTCTTTGTTTCTTTCCCTTCCATTGTTGTGTTGGAACTTCTCTATTGGACCCTGGACTTCCACAAAGGCACTCTTGTTTGTGGGGGTTATGACTTTGTTAAATTAACAGTTGTTAAGCAGAGCATGGAGGGTCAGCTAGCTACTAGGCCATGGTTCAATAAAAGACCACAAAAGAAATTGAAATAAATAATTTGTTAAAGGTTCTAGAAGAAATACGTGGCAAGACTCAAGGGGCCACATGAGGTGGTCAAGGCAGGGTGCAGGCAGAGGAAGAGAGAGAGAGAGGCAGGACTCTAGGCACATGCTTTTATTAAGGTCTGTGAGTGGAGTGTTTGGAGGTTCCTGGGCTAAGGCCAGGTTGGGCAATTTAAACCAGAAAGGGCAGTGTTTTGGTGAGGTCCACAGGGGTCTTATCTAAGGGGCATAGAGGGGAAGGCCCTGGGGGGTAGGGGAGACTGTTGACCTTAAGGGCTGTTAGGGAAGTCAGGAACTTAGATTTGCTTCTGACTCAGTGGGCTTTTATGTGGGGCATGCACTTGCACGGGGGAATGAGGAAGAGAGTGTCAGTTTACGGTTCCCTGCAGGCTGCTTGGCCAAACAGAATGGATTCTGAGGCACCAATACCATGGAGTAGCTGAGCTAAACTCTTGAACGGTGGGTGATCGTCAAAATCAGTGCTCTTTGAGGGGAAGATGGTAGAAAATTTCTATTTCACCATTTTGATGACACTTCTGTTACTCCTTCAGGTGACTTAAGGCCATCAGAAATCCTCTTTCCCAAGGACTGGACAGGACAATGTAGTGGTCTCTCTTGGACCCTGTCTTCAAGGGTGAAGGCTATGAGCCGTACTAGATCTTTCTACTCTGCTCTTGCAAGAAGGAAGACTCTTTCCCACCTGTCATTGGCAACTTGAAGCATAATGAACTCAGTAGCTAGGAGTTGCCTAATAGGCATGCTGGCATCTGTCATATCTCTTAAGTTAGGAGGCCAGACAGAAGTACAAGCAAGTCTGGTACATGCTGGAAAATTGTCTCTGGAAAAGTTAGTCTGAAGAGCATATTATTTTTGCAACAGAATCCCATGGATATTTAATAGCAAAAGGGGTTTCACAGAGCAAGCAAGGAATCATGGGTACCTATGGCACATGGTACCTCCCTGAGCTGACTAACACGGATCAGCAAGGGTGGTGAATCAGGATGGAGGGATCAAAGGACAAGGGAGCAATGACTGAGATAATGGGCAGCCGCTAAAATGGAGCATGTTGGGAAGATCACGTGGTAGTCGGCCAAGGTCTCTCCAAGGTGGGGACCCCAGGCTCTTCGTTGCACAGACTCTGATGCCTACCCCAGCCTCCCTTTCCAAGCTGCCTTAGTGGAACTTTATTTTCTTCAATATCTTTCTCAATGAGAAAACATCTTTCTGCTGCAAAGAAGGAGGAACCAATAGATTCTGGAGCACAGACGAGGAGGTGAATGGTAAGATTTGAGCCACTGCTGGAGATTAAGTGAGCGGGGTTTCCTCAAAAAGAGTGGCCTGCGGGGCGCCTGGGTGGCTCAGTCAGTTGAGCGTCTGACTTTAGGTCAGGTCATGATCTCACAATCCATGGATTCGAGCCCCGCGTCGGGCTCTGTGCTGACAGCTCAGAGCCTGGAGCCTGCTTCCGATTCTGTGTCTCCCTCTCTCTCTGCCCCTCCCCTGCTCGCTCTCTGTCTCTGTCTCTCAAAATAAAGACAAAAAATAAAAATTAAAAAAAAGAGTGACCTAGACACCCAAATTCCCTCCCTCCTTTCTCTCTTCTCACCCCACCCCCTTTTCCCCAGGAAGGGACAAGGTCCTTACCTGGCACAGTCCCCAGAGATGGGGGAGGAATGGCACTGAGACTTCACACCCAGAATCTTCAACTTCACAACATACTTCTTCTCGGGGTCAAAGGACTCGGGGCAGCAGAGCTCAAAGCAGGGCCAGAGGTGCAATTAGGGCCACAGAGGTTGGTCCGGTTCAGGGGCAGGATGGTGTCATCATTACAGCACTGCTCCAAAGGGTTGTAGATCTTGTCCCCACACCTGGGCGCCTGCTGGCACAGCCACACCTCTGGGCTGGCAGGTGCATCTGGGCAGAGATTGCTGGTGTGAGCCCAAGGAGGTCCAGGCACTAACTCCCCCCGTCAGGAGCCCTCTGTGAACCATGTCCCTACTTCCCAAGGGGAGCCTGGTCCCTCTTCATTCTTCCCTGTCCTTGTACTCACCTGTGACAGTCTTTGAGCACTGGAGCAGAAGGAAGACTAATACACAGGAGCTGGAGGAGAGGGAAACGAGGTTGAGGAGGGGGCTGGAGTGCGGCCATTGGGCTGGCTGACCTCAGGGAGGGCAGGCCAGTGTGGGGAAGTCTTAGCTCCAGATTTGATCCACAGGCTTGGGTTTGGGGCCATCTCTGCATAGGGTCTAGTTCCTGATGCATGTGAGAGTCTAGACCGCTGGGTCAGAGCAGCCTGGACCCTTTATTATTATTATTTTTTATTATTTAAAAATTTTTAATGTTTTATTTATTTTTGAGAGAGAGAGAGAGACAGCGTGAGCAGGGGAGGGTCAGAGAGAGAGGGAGACACAGGATCTGAAGACAGGCTCCAGGCTCTAAGCTAGCTGTCAGCACAGAGCCCGACGCAGGGCTCGAACCCACGAACTGTAAGATCATGACCTGAGCCGAAGTCGGACGCTTAACCGACTGAGCCACCCAGGCACCCAGCCTGGACCTTTTAAAGCGGAGTGAATGAAGGAAAAACTCTTGGGATGCCATAGCTTAGGATTCTAAGAATGCAGTGAAGTTTCTCAGTTGGGGGAGGGCGTGGGGCAGGTGTTAAAGATACCCGGAGGATGCAGAGGAAGAGGAAGGAAGCTGAGATAAGATTGACAAGGAGAGAATTTGGGTGCAGGGCTGCTTTGGGGATACGGCTGGGCTTGAATGGTCTTGGACTTGGAGCTCCCCTTACCTGTACTGCGACTTCTGGGCCCCCCCATGACTGTGGATCGAGTTGGGAGAGACGCAGGGAATGGGAAAGAACGGATGGGACATGAAGGGGCCTTATAAATGCAGCCACGTGACCAGGTTCGTGCTTCACCAAGTTCACGTGTTCCACAGCTGTCCTTACTGGGAAACCACGTAGAGGCAGGGAGCCATCAGATCATACGGATAAAACAGGAGGCAAAGGTCTGGCTTCGTCTTGTACGACGCAAATGGAAAGTGACCTGTTACTCCATATCCTGGGTCGCCCGCCTCCTGGGCTGCCGCACAGCAGAGAGTGAATGCAGCTCCCATGTCTCCTCCGTGTTGCGTCTCCAGGCTGCTGCTGGCCGTCAGCACTACCGGGAAGTCGCAGTTAACGTGCAACCGGAGAGCATGGCTTCTCCATTTGTGTTAAGCTTCCTCCCCTACGAAACACCTGCCATTTCTATATTTCCCAGGTACCTTATCCTTAGAAGTTTCAAGACATCTGTCCCAAACCACTTTGTTTACTCTCTGGGGAGCTATCTGGAACCATCCTCACAGCTGTCACATGAGCTAGCCGAAGGGCACAGGCTCTATAAACTCTAGGAAGAGAACCAGAGGAGAGTGACAGTTTGCGGTCCACCCCCCCTAGCATGGGGTTGTCGTGAGGATCCAAAGAGCAAATGGCTTGACAGGGCAGATCATAATAATGTTAACAGTAAGTAACAGATGGCATGTGAGGTGGTGCTTGAGCGTGCAGCCCAGGTAGAGGGAAGCTTGGGGTAAACTGAGGTCTTTGGATCTGGATGCTCCCAATGGGCCCCACCTGGTTTGTCTAATGTGCTTTAAAAAAAATGCTTACTTATTTATTTTAAGAGAGAAAGAGAGAGAAAAGTGTGAGTGGGGGAGGGGCAGAGAGAGAGGGGGAGAGAGAGAATCCCAAGCAGGCTCCATGCTGTCAGTGCAGAGTCCCACACTGTGCTCAAACTCATGAACCATGAGATCATGACCTGAGCCTAAGCCAAGAGTCGGACACTTAACCAGCTGAGCCACCCAGGCGCCCCTAATGTGCTTCTGAAATGACCCAGTACGAGAGGGGACACTACCAGCCAAAGTCAGTTTGCAGGATAGAGGCAAAACTGGGGGAGGAGGGACCTTTACTAGATGTGATCTGCTTATAAAAATTCAGGCAAAGATCTGAAAACCCTTTATGATAATAGTCATTTCTGATATGCATCTATTGACTTGGTAAAGTAATACCAGTGGCCTGTTGTCATGTCCCATGTCTCTTTAAATATCACTTTAAAAACTGGGGCACCTGGGTGACTCAGTTGATTAGGAGTCTGACTTCATCTCAGAGCCTGGAGCCTGCTTCGGATTCTGTGTCTCCCTCTCTCTCTGCCCCTCCCCTGCTCGCACTCTGTCTCTCTGTCTCTCTTGAGAGAGTAAATAAACATAAAAATTTTTTGAAAAGAAATTTCACTTAAAAAATTTTAAATCCCCAATACTTTTTCCCTTGGGATTTTCTGGCCTTCTGGGCTTTTTTTTTTTTTTTTAATGTCTAAAAATATTGACATAATAGTTCAATTCTTTACCAGTGACTTTGTCATGATACAGTCAGTGCCACTGGAATTTAGCTACTATTAATCAGGCATAGGTGGGGAAATATGTTTGAGTATTCTCCTGTGAAAGCAAAGCCGTAGGAGTAGGGGGTGAGAGTACTGATGTGTCACGCTGTATGGTAAGAACTAATCCTGTTGCATCACACACGTGATTACTAATTACTTTTCTTCCCTTTTACAATACAAATAAAGGTTTTGAGTTTTAAACAAATAAACAAAAAAAGATAATAGTTCAGCAATAGCTGGAGACTTCAATACCCCATTTTCTTTTCTTTTTTTTTTTTTTTTGACTGAGCATTTTATTTTATTTATTTTTTTATTTTTTTTATTTTTTTTATTTTAACTTTATAGTTTATTGTCAGGTTGGTTTCCATATAACACCCAGTGCTCTTCCCCACAAGTGACCTCCACCAAGACCATCACCCCCCATTACCTTTCCCCCTTTCCCTTCCCCCCTCAGTTTGTTTTCAGTATTCAAGAGTCTCTCATGTTTTGTCTCCCTCCCTCTCCCTAACTCTTTTTCCTCCTTCCCCTCCCCATGGTCCTCTGTTGGGTTTCTCCTGTTAGACC
>CM053563.1:8680656-8732039 GCA_028646485.1 Cryptoprocta ferox | reverse complement strand
GGGGAGCAGGGAGAGAGAGGGAGACACAAATTTCAAAGCAGGCTCCAGGCTCTGAGCTGTCAGCACAGAGCCTGACTCGGGGCTCGAACTCACAAGCCATGAGATCATGACCTGAGCCCAAGTCGGACACTTAACTGACTGAGCCATTCAGGTGCCCCATAAACTTCAAAAAATAAAACAACAGAACTTTCCAACTCAGTTTATGAAGCTAATATTACCCTAATATCAAAACCAGACAAAGACATCACAAGAAAAGAAACCTATAGACCAACATCTCTTATGAATATAAATTAAGAAATTCTCAAGAAAAAATACTAGCAAACAAAATCCAACAGCTTATATAAAGGATTCTACACCATGTAGGATTTATCCCAGGAATGCAAGGTTGGTTCAACATATGAAAATCAATCAATGTAATAAATCTTATTAGTAGAATATGGGTGGAGAGAAACATGATTATCTCAAATGATACAGAAAAGGCATTTGACAAAATTTATACTCTTTTGTGATTAAAACAGTAACAACAACAAAGAACAAACTGGGAATCTGGAGAGCTTCCTCTACCTGATCTACGAGAAAACCCATAGCTTTCTGTACCTAATGGCGAAAGACTGCGTGCACCTCTTCCCAACATCCGGAAGAGGACAAGTATATTCACCCTCACCACTCGATTTAACACTGCACTGGAAGTTCAAGCCAGAGAAATTAGGCAAGAAAAAGAAAAAAAAAACATTCAAATTGGAAAAGAAGATGTAAAACTATTTCTGTTTTCAAGTGCCATAATCATCTAGTACATTAAAAATGCTTAAGGAAGATACTAAGGCCACTATAGAATGAACAGATGAATTAAGCAAGGTTGCAAGATGCAAGACCAACATGTAAAAGCCCATTATACACACTGGCAAAGAGCCATCTGAAATTGAAATTAAGAAAATAGTTCTACTTACGGGGGCACCTGGGTGGCTCAGTCGGTTAAGCATCCGACTTTGGCCTAGGTCATGATTTCATGGTCCGTGAGTTTAAGTCCCGTGTCCGGCTCTGTGCTGACAGCTCAGAGCCTGGAGCCTGCTTCAGATTCTGTGTCTCCCTCTCTCTATACCCCTCCTCCGCTCACACTCTGTCTATGTGTCTGTCTCTCTCAAAAATAAACATTAAAAATTTAAAAAAAGAAAATAATTCTACTTACAATAGTACCAACAATAATAAAATGCGTGTTAATAAATTTAACAGGAGAAGTGCAGAACGGGCACACTGAAAACAACACAACTGTTTAAAGAATTTCAAGAACATGTAAATAAACCAAGCTACATAAATGTTCCTAAGTTGAAAAACGTAATATTGTTAAGATGCCAGTGCTCTCAACTGACCTATAAATTCAACGCCATTCCTATCAAAATGCTAGCTGTTTTCTAGTCAGAAATGAGCAAGGTGATCCTAAAATCCATGCTGAAACTCAAGGGACCCAGAATAGCCAAACCAAAGAACAAAACTGTTGAACTGACACTCCATCATTTCAAAACTTACTCCTAAGCTATACTAGTTAATTCCGTGTGGTGTTGACCTAAGGGACTCCCATGTAGATCAATGGGCTAAATTGACAGTCGAGAAATAAACCAGTATAATTACGGTCAATGAAATTCCAACAAAAGTGCTATGACAATGAACTAGGGAAAAGAATAATCTTTTCAACAGATGGAGCTGAGAAAACTGGGTGTCTGTATGCAAAAGAGAATAAGAAGGATGTGGAGAAGGAGAGAAAGAAGGATCCCTCCCATACCATACACAAAGATTAACTTCAAATTGATCATAGACCTAAATATAAAAGCTAATGCCATAAAACCCTTAGCAGAAAACAGTGGAGTAAATCTTAATGACCTTGGTTTAGGCAATGTGTTCTTGGCTATGATATCAAAAGCACAAGAGACCAAGAAAAAAATAGAATTTGTCAAAATGAAAATGTATGTGGTGCACACAAAAATATCAAGGAAGTGAAAAGACAATCACATAACAGGAGAAAGTATTTGCAACTCACATATATGCTAAGGGGTAAGTATCCAGAATATGGTGAAAAACTCTTACAGCCAAATAATAGAAAGACACCCCAGTTTAAAAGTGGGAAAAGTATCTGAATAGACACGTTTCCAAAAAGGATATACGGACAGCCACTCAGCACCTGAAGAGATACTCATCCCTGTTCATTAAGGAAATGCAAATTAAAACTACCAGATATCCCTTCACATCCACCAGGATGGCTGTAATAAAGAGAAAAGTGGAAAATCACAAGGACCAGGAAGGAGGTGGAGAAATCGGAATGCTTGTACATTGCTGATATGAATATAAAATGGTTTAGCAGCTGTGGAAAACAGTTTGACAGCTCCTCAAAGAGTTGAACATAGAATTACCGTCTGACCCAGAAATTCTACCCCTAGATGTATGCCCCGAAGACGTGAGAACAGGTACTCAAATACACGTATACACATGTTCATAACAGCCCTATTCCCAGTGGCCGAAAGATGGGAACAGCCCAAATGTCCATTAACAGATACACGAGTAAACAAATTGTGGAATATTATTCACCTGTAAAAAGGAGTGAAATAGGCGTGCCTGGGTGGCTCATTTGGTTAAGCATCTGACTCTTGATCTCGGCCCAGGTCATGATCCCATGGTTCATGAGTTCGAGCCCCACCTCAGGCTCCGAGTGCTGAGCCTGCTTGGGATTCTCTCTCTCCCCCTCACTCTCTGCCCCTCCCCACCCCTGTCTCTCTCTCTCTCCAAATAAATAGAACTTTTTTAAAAAAGGAATTAGTACTGGTAAATTCTACAGTGTCAATAAACCTCAAAACTATTATGCAAAGTGGAAGATGAAAGTAACATAAAAAGTCATGTATGGTATGATTGATTCCATTTAAACGAAAGGTCTGAAACAATAGGAAAATCCATGGAGACAAAATGCCGATTGGTGGTTGTCAGGGGCGGGGTTGAGAGCGAACGAGCAGCTAAATGGGTGTGGGGTGGCCTCTTGCTTCAATCCTAGGGTGGCTTGGATAAAAAGGAATTCCGGAAGATGGTTGGGCTCCTCTTCATTCAACTTGAGCAAGAGGAGAAAAGAGGGGAGGTGGGGGAGGGGAAGGGAATACACGGAAGGAGATGCGAGAGACTCGTAGTTACCCAAAAGGAAGTGTTATGAACACAGAAAGCATCGCTCATCGGAATGGACCATAGATGACAAAATTCCATCCACTTCTCCTTCCTCCCTGAGCCTGGAGGGAATAGACCCCTCACTTGGGCACAGATCCTGGTGCAATCGAGCCTCATGCCTGGGACCTTCAATCTCCCAGCAGCCTGATCTGAGAGCTCAAGGACTTGGGAAAACAGTGCTGGAAGCAACGTCAGCAGGTTCACCTGGAACTCCAGAGGCAGGTCCCCCCTCACCACAGCACTGCCCCACGGGATGACAGGGGTCTCTACACCTGAGGATCTGGGGGAGTCAGAGCCCGATTGGATTCCAAGGATTAGTCTAGGACCTCTGGAGCCCCCACCTCCATCCATAGTGCCATCTCTTCTCCCCTTCTCGCCACGCCTGCTCTCACCGGCGATTCCTTCCGAGCCCCAGCCCAGGAGTTCAGAACTGAAGGCAGCAGCTGAGAGGCAGAAGGGGAAGGTGAATAATGTGGGAGAGGAGGCTTCTGGTCACCACCAGGGCGCACAACGTGACGTCACTGAGCTCCTTCCGCTGTTGGGAACAGCTCAGCGTGGATGTTGACTCAGGGTGGCAGGGAGGGCTCGGGGAAGAGCTGAGTCTAATATTTTTGCAGACGATGCAGTCTGAGATAACCTGGGGGATGATTCCGAGTAGGAAGCCCAGAATGGGTAGGCAGGAGAGCATTAGGTTTGAGGCTCAGCGGTGCAATAGGGGTGCGATGCCACAGAAGCTGGGGGCTGGGTGCCCTTACCAAGATCCAAAGTGCTTCTCGATTCGGTCCCAGAGCTGTTGGTGGCAGGGCAGCAGAAGAGTCGGGTCTGGGGCCTTATACAGAGACTTTGATAGACACTGTTACCCACACCTGGGGAAACTACTCATCTCACATTGCAACACAGGAGACAGTGCTGCTCGAAGGGGAGGAGCATGAAGACTCCAGGTGCCGAGGAGCCCACCCTCAGCCTCCCCAGGAAACACCTGGGTCTGCGAATGGCAGAGCTGAATCATTTTTTATTTTTCAATTTTTTAAAAGTTTATTTATTTATTGAGAGAGAGAGAGAACAAGTAGGGGAGGGGGAGAAAGAGGAGGAGAGAGAGAATCTCAAGCAGCCTCCGTGCTGTCAGTGCAGAGCCTGATGTGGGGCTTGAACCCATGACCTGTGAGATCACGACCTGAGCTGAAGCCGGATGATTAACCCACTGAGCCACCCAGGTGCCCCCGAATCCATGTTTTAGAAGAAGCGATGGGGCAGCTACATCAGTGGTTCTTAGGAAGCAAGAGCAAGCCCGTCTCTGGGGCCTCTCGTGTTCCCATGCTTATTAGCCATTTGTACACGACTCACTATGAGAAATAGCTATTACATCATTATATGGCCTACACACCGTCCAAAAGAAAGTTTAATTACCCAGTAATGGTTACGATTCTATGCAGTGTGGACCATTCTATTTCTAGTCTATCCTGTTTTAATTTTTATTTTATTGTTTTAAAAACTTTTTAATGTTTATTTATTTTTGAGAGAGAGAGAGAGCAGAGGAGGGGCAGAGAAAGAGAGGGAGAGAGAGAATCCCAACCAGACTCCCCACTGTCAGCACAAAGCCCGACGCAGGGCTCAAACCCACGAACTGGGAGATCGTGACCTGAGCCAAAGTCAAGAATAGGACACTCAACTGACTGAGCCACCCAGGCACCCCTCCCCCCGTTTTAATTTTTAAAGCATCCATTGTGACAAACTTGTTGGTCTTAAATCCTGAGCAAGTGTCACAATGCACAGTTTGGAGAACACTTCTCTACCTTGTGGCTCACTGAGGAGAGGAGAGGCCTAAGAGTGGGAGGAATGTACTGGGAGGGGAGTGTGCCGTCCCCCACCCCTTGAGCAGATGTTTAGGACTCTGGTAACTGCACAATTGTGTCTGCTTCAGAAGCCTCCTCCTTGGCCTCCTGCCTCGGGTCTCAACTCTCTGATGACCCCCCTCCCAGGAGACAGACGCTGGGATCTTCCACAGACTCAAATCTCACCACTTCCGTTTCTGCATAGGACCCTGTGAGGTTAAGTCCAGAATCCTCTCGAAGAGGCCCACAGGGGGACTGGCCCCGCCCTCTGCCCTCCCAAGGCCGAGCCTCCTCGAAATAGTCAGTTCTTGCTCTTTCTTAAAGTTATAGCTCTGATGTCCCTTCCTCCCGGAACCCATCCTGATGCCCTTGACCATCGTTCTCAGCCCTACTCACTGTGAGTCACTATTGTCTGGGATGATTTATGTCCCTCATTGGACCAGAAGGATAGGTTCTGGGACTAAGTCACCACTGTGTCTTCAGCACTGATTAGCACAGGGCCGGCGACAGACCAGGTGCCTGGGGAATATGGAATGAATGGATGAATGGATGGATGAATGGATGGATGGATGGATGGATGGATGAGTGGATGGATGGGTGGGTGGATGGATGGGTGAATGGATGGATGGGTGGGTGGATGGATGAATGGATGGATGGGTGGATGGATGGGTGGATGGATGGATGGATGCATGCATGCATGCATGCATGCATGAATGAAAGCCCTGTGTTCAGGGTGTATCTAACTCCAAAGGTCTGTCTTGACATACTGGCTTTCTGTGAATTGGTCAGAAATCGGCCTGAAGCTCGAGCCTCTCCCGCTCCAGGCAGCCTCTCTCTGCCTTCCCTGTAATGTTGTTCTGGGCCCCATGGGATCTCATGTCCTGGGGGCGTTCTCAGGACCTGTCTCCTGATAGCCTCCCTCACAGCTCCCCCTCCCCCTTCTCCACACATCGGACCCAACCCTTTGTTGGGAGCTGGAAATTCAGGCCACCAACAGCATGGAGGCCCTGCCAGGAGCGAGGGAGTTGAGCTGGAGCTCAGAGCCTTCTATATTCTTGATTTTACTAACCATTTGCCTGCATCCACTAGGGAAAACAGATCTTACATCACTGGGCAGCTTACGCTCAATCTCAAAAGAAAATGAAAAGAAAAATAGGCAATAAAATGCACTGTCAGCCTCTCTAAGGGACGTGACTCCATTCTGGTCCCAAGTGGCTTCTCGCTGAGGACCAGTTACACTCTCCTCTCTCAGATCAAGCACATTCAAGCACAAAGCTCATGCATCTCCATGAAGGAGATGAGTAAAAACCTCTTAACCACCCTTCTCTCTTTACTGTCATGGGGCCATGGTCCACTTGAAGGTCTAGTGATGGTTGTGGGCTTTTTCATCCAGCATCAATGAAACAAGTATGATAATGACACTGATATCACATCAGTCAACTCTAAAGCCATTGATCACAGGTCATCTGTCCTCTCTGGCTCTTAAAGAATCTGACATCAGGTTCCAAAGTGATAGGTATCCTGTGTGACGTCTGCCCCAGCTCCAGGGCCAAGCACTGCCCCTGGGGGGCCAGGGAAGAGGACTGGAGGTCTACTGCCATCACCCGTTCATTCTTCTCTAGAAATAAAGGGACGTGCTGAATCTGCTGCTTGTCCATCAGCTGAACCAGTGGCAACCCCAGAGATGTGACTATCCCAGTGCCGCCTCCAGGGGACACAGGACAGCCCCATCTCCAGTCACAGCCACTCCCACACGAACCTCATCTCCTACCCCAGCCCCTTCCTTTCCCTGCCTTCATCTCCTTCCACAGCAAGGTTCCACCCTCACCCCCAAAATCAGTTTTGTTTATGTTGTTAAGATTGTTGCTTCCCAAAGCAATCTACAGATTCGATTTTGTCCCTAGCAAAATCCCAATGGCCTTTTCCCCTCCTCCTCCTCCTTCTTCTCCCCCTCCTTCCTCTTTCTCTCCCTCTCCATCTCCTCCTCCTCCTCCTTCCTCTTTGTCTTCCTCTCCATCTCCCCCGTCTCCTTCTCCTTGTCCTTCTTCTTCCAGAAATGTAAAAACTCATTCTCAAAATTCATATGGAATTTCAAGGAACCCTGAATAGCAAAAAGAATCTTGAAAAAGAAGAACAAAGTTGGAAGACCCAAACATCCTGATTTTATTTAAAAAAATTTTTAATGTTTATTTTTGAGAGAGACAGACAGAGCATGAGTGGGGAAGAGGAAGATAGAGAGAGGGAGACCCCGAATCCGAAGCAGGCTCCAGGCTCCAAGCTGTCAGCACAGAGCCCAACACAGGGCTTCAATTCACGGACTGAGAGATCATGACCTGAGCCGAGTCAGACACTTAACCAACTGAGTTGGATGCTTAACTGACTGAGCCACTCAGGCATCCCCACACATCCTGATTTTAAACTTCCTGTAAAGATAATCAAATAGTAATCAAGTAATCAAAACAGTATGGTACCGACATAAGGGAAGACCTACAGATCAATGGAATGGAATCGAGGTTCTAGAAATAAATCCACACATCTATGACCAATTGATTTAAGATTTTATTTTTAAGGAATCTTCACACCCAACATGGGGCTCTAACTCACAACCCCAAGATCAAGAGTTGCACGCTCTACTGACTGTGCCAACTAGGCACCCCTATGGCCAATTGATTTTTTAATGTTTATTTATTTATTTTGAGAGAGAGAGAGAGTGTGCATGGGAGGGGAACAGAGAGAGGGAGAGAGAGAATCCCAAGCAGGTTCCATGCTGTCAGTGTAGCGCCCAGTGTAAGGCTTGATCTCTCCAACCATGAGATCATGACCTGAGCCAAAATCAAGGGTCGGATGTTTGAACGACTGAGCCACCCAGGCGCCCTGTATTATTCTAACTATGAAATTTTGATATGAAATATCAAAAATAGGTAAATTGATCCTGTCTGAATCTCCCTCCACCTTCCTGCCCTTTACTGACTCAGCTCCTTTGAGAGCTGAGGCTCCAGGCCCTGGGACATGAGGATGAGGACAAGCCTTGCTTGGCTGTCCCTCCTCAGAGACATCAAGCCCTGCCCCCGGGGCTGTGCGACTCCCTCATCTTGATCCTGGCTGGTGTCCATGCCTCTCTCTAATGTACTTCGGATGTTGGTAGAGCCAACCAGGCCTGTGTCCAGGCCTGCCCTGCGTCTCCCCAGGAAGTGCACTGAATCCAGGCCACGAGAGCTGGGCCCTCAACTGGGAAACAAGACAGGTAGCCCAGTCTGAAAGGGGGGCTCTCGCCTGGGGCCTGCTCCATTCCTGAGTCCTGAACCATTTGGCCGCCAAGGTTTACAATGGCCCTGAGGAGAGTTTCAGTAAACAGCATTTGATACGACTCTATGAGGCACCTAATAATCTATTTTTAAATTTTTAAAATTTTATTCATTTTTGAGAGAGAGAGACAGAGAGAGACAGAGTGTGAGCAGAGGAGGGGCAGAGGGCAAGGGAGACACAGAATCCGAATCAGGCTCCAGGCTCCGAGCTATCGGCACAGAGCTCAACTAGGGGCTCGAACTCATGAATCGCAAGATCATGACCTGAGCTGAAGTCGGATGCTCAACCAACTGAGCCACCCAGGCGCCCCTAATCTATTTTGATTTTAAAATATATCATTCACGACTAGCTCAAGGGGTTTTACAACCCGCTACTGATGTGGTGAGATCCACAGTGTGGATAATGCCGCTGCTGGAGGAAGCTGGCCCGAAACGGGGCCATGTGGGGCGGGAGGGGTGAGCGTCCTTCTCAGGTCTCTCTTCTCCACTCCTCTGCCCACGTTCTGTCTGTCCCTCCATCTCTGTCTGTCTCTTTCTTGCTCACTTTCTCTGTCCCTCTTCAGTGTCAGCCGACTGCTAGGTTCTGCTTCCTGAATGAGCCTGGAAAGGGGTCTGTTGTTGAGTTAGACGTGGGGCATGGAGTTGTGTTTGGGGACAGCAGACGCTCAGCCTGACTCTCTCCTGTGTAGGGTGACTGGTCCCTCTTCTATGCCTCTGGATGATCCTGAGAGATTATTGTGCCCTGGGAAGTCCCCTGTAACCCCTCACGCTTACCCCTACAGCCAGTGTCATTAGGCTCAATCCTCAGGCTGGCCCTGGGGACACTATCCTGACATATTTTTCATGACCTTAGGCCCTTTGCTAGCCAGATGCAAAACCCAAGAGACTTCATACATCCTACAGTCTTACTTCGACTGTCATCAGGGGAGCTTGAAGGTTTGGGAAGGTCATAAATGGTGGACATGGGGTCGTTTCTCTGCCTCCACAGGTGGTGAGGTATGCCCACTTTTTCAACGTATGAACGCATTTCAAGATACCATGATCGCCTGGTTGCGGTGAGTAAAATCCCATCTTTATCACAAGGCTTGGGGTCTTGGATCGACCTCGCCAGGTGTGGGACGGGGTTGGGACGAGACCCATAGGAAAGGAGGAGGCGTCAGTGGGAGCCTGGGTGCCATCTGTCTCCAACTTGCCCAGGGGAGGGAGGACGGCGCCGCTGCGCCCCCTGGCGGGCATCGGGCGCAGGGCAGGGCTGCGCGGAGCGTGGATCAGGCAGGAACCGCCACACCCAGGGAGAAAAATTCGCCTCTCCTGGGATCCCAAACCCAGGACTGGACTCATCCCCTTGGCCCCACGGCCAGTAAGCAGTGGTGTGGGAGTTTGGACTCTCACACGGGAAGAATTTACTCGCCTCCAAGATAATTTCTTTGGAATAAACCAAACGCGTCGACATTCTGGGATTGTGGAAACTGACCGATCTGGACTTAGTAACACAACATAGAGGACAAGGTCAAAGTGGACAATCCGTAAGACTTTGACCTTCCTCCTCAGAGGAAGGGTTGACTCTTCAGGGCCCTCCTGAATCAGCTTTGGTGGATGGGAGGCTGGGATGTGTGAACTGAATATCATTTCGGGTGCACTGGGTAGCTCAGTCAGGTAAGGGCACCATCCCTTCTGGGTCAGATGTGGGCAGGGAGAGCATGCTCTGGGATTAAAGATTGGCACGCAGTTCTCTTACTCTTTTCCTGAGGCCAGGGGGTGGAGGAGGGACTCCGAACATGAGCTCAGGTTGGGGGAGGAGAGCTGTCCCCATCATTTCCGTCGTGGAGGAGGGGGGACACCCCCTCCAAAACATAGAGATGCATTTCCGGGGATGATAGAATGTTCTGGTGTCTCCAGGTTTGGAACAGGACTTGAAACGGCCCCGGTTAGTGCATGTCTGGGTCCACAGGGCCGTGAATGAGATCATAGCAGAGTCAACCTCGCAGAGCTTGTGAGATGATGAGTTCGCTGGGTTGGAGAGAAGATTCTCATTCCTGGGGTTGGAGGTGACCAGGAAAGGGATGATGTGGGGGAGACATTTGCAGTGCTGACCCTCCATTCTCCATCCTGATTCCCATGATTGGGTCAGCTCATGAGCTCTGCACTCCCCTCACCTGACTTCACGATGAAATTATGGCCACTGTTGCAGAATGTACGAAGCGCTTTATTAAAAAGTCCACACCTGTGTATACAGAGAGATAAATGAAAATATCTCACTTTTCTCTGTATAAGATACCACATAACGTTCCCCAGTCACGAGGTCATGAATATCTCGGCAAGTATTTTAAAGTGTTTTGTGTTCCCGGGGCGCCTGGGTGGCTCAGTCGATTGAGCATCTGATTTCTGCTCAGGTCATGATCTCACGGCTGGTGAGTTCGAGCCCCGCGTCGGGCTCTGTGCTGACAGCTCAGAGCCTGGAGCCTGCTTCGGATTCTGTCTCTGTCTCTGCCCCTCCCCTGCTCTCGCACTCTCCCTCTCTCAAATGTAAATAAACATTAAAAAAATTATTAAAAAAAATCCAACCGAACAATAATAAAGTGTATGGTGTTCCTGGTTGGAAAAAAATATTTATTTTGAAAATATTGTAGCCTGTGATGACATATGAGGAAGTCAGTGATTCAGACTCTTATCCAAACCAAAATCATCTTATGGTATAATCGTTTTGTGGGTAGAACTGAGCAAATGCCAACATCTGTGGATGTTTGGGGAGGGACCATGGTTTTTATGTGGGAGAATGCAATTAGAAATACGGAATTGCAGAGGGGAAAAAAGATGACCGGATAAGGAACCAGGCCACCCCCTACCCATCCATGAAATTCCTCTTTAGAAAGTCCAGAGTAACCTGTATAATTGACTACTTGAGTGACGCTCCTGCTTTTATGCTTTATTTATTTTTAGTGTTTATTTATTTATTTTGAGAGAAAGAGAAAGGGAGAGATGGAATCCCAAACAGGCTCTGGACTGTCAGCGTGGAGCCTGACGCAGGGCTCGAACTCACGAACCATGAGATGGTGCCCCGAGCCCAACAGCAGCAGAGTCCTAGGTGCGTGCATCTTCCCTTCTTCCCCCTCTCACTACCTGGGACCTCGCTGTGTGGCCCCAGGCATGCCATGTACCCTCTGTGACTGGTGAGTGCTCAGTCTTATTCAAAGTTCCCTGGTGGTTGTTGCCGAATTGTGTCCTGTGATCATAATAAGAAATACCGGGGGGGGGGGGGGTGCCTGGGTGGCTCAGTCGGTTAAGCGTCTGACTTCAGCTCAGGTCATGATCTTATGGTTGGCGGGTTCAAGCCCCGCGTTGGGCTTTGCGCTGACAGTGCCGAGCCTGCTTCAGATTCTCTGTCTCTCTGTCTCTCTTTCTCTCTGCCCCTCCCCTGCTCACACTTTCTCTTCTCTCCCTCTCAAAAATAAACATGAAAAAAAAAAAAAACCCAAACAAACCCACAAGGGCGGGTCCAGCCACCACACTGGCTCCAGTTGAGGAAATGCCCGTGGGGCCTCACCACAATGGCACGGGCCGCCCGGTGAGCCCCTCAGGCATTCCTGGCAGATGGCACCCCTGCCAAAGGCTGAGACTCACCCAACGCCCATTCACCAGTTGATAGACATTCAGGTTATTTCCCACCTGAGGCTCTTATGAAGAATTCCGCCATAGCCATTCTTGTACAAGTGGGTGTAAAGAGGCATTTCCTGCTTTTCACCTGGGAGGGGCCTTCTGAACAATGACGGAACTAATGGCCTCATGCTGCCAGGAGGGAGATGCAGGTATCTTCTCCTGGAGTGAGGTGGGAAGCCAGTGACAAAATTCCCCTTTCTGTTTCATATTCCAGAAGTACAGGTCTGCCAGGGGAGCCAGGGCCTATGGGAACATTGCACCGGGGGCCTCTCCAGGGGTGCCTGAGGTCAGGACCTTCCTGTCCTTTCTGGAGGAGCTGGCCAAGGAGTGACGGAGGTGGGCCGGGAGGTCAGGCCGGACCGTGTGTGTGATCCGTGGTGGGTCCTTCTGCTGGGGTCTTCCTTGTGTCCTGGGACCCAGGGTGGGGGTTGGGAGATACTCTGATTTCCCGTGAGACCCTGCGCATCCTGAGTGGAAAGAGACAGAGTCCCCGACGACTGGGTACATGGCGTTGGCCGCGGCAGCCCCAGTGCGTATCCCCATAGCACTCCAGGACCAGCACAGAAGGTTGACTCGTCCCTGGACAGTGACAGCCAGAGTGGTCAGGGCTGCGATGGGGGACAAGGAGGCGGCTGGTTGTGCCACTTTAAAAAATTTTTTTAATGTTTTTAATTTATATTTGAGAGGGAGAGCCAGAGCTCAAGTGAGGGAGGGGCAGAGAGAGAGGGAGACACATAATCTGAACCAGGCTCCAGGCTCTGAGCTGTCAGCACAGAGCCCGACGCGGGGCTTGAACTCACGAACTGTGAGATCATGACCTGAGCCGAAGTTGGACGCTTAACCGACTGAGGCCCTGGGGCACCCCTGGTTGTGGAACTTTTTATTTGAGCGTCTTGGTGTCTCCTGTCGGAGGCCGGACAGCCCCTGCCTGCGGAATTTATACTGATGTGGGACAGATGACACACAGGCACAAATGTGTACAAAATGCAGTTGACTGTGCACACAGCCGCTACTGTAAAGAGCAGGGCTCCTGATTGGTCCGGAGGCAAGTCCACGTGAGATGCAGCGAAGTGGGTGGCTTTGGCCTTCCTTTGGGCTAGGACTTGGGGTCAGTGAGGGTTCTTGGATGAGGGACGGGTTTATGTTGGAATTTCCTGCTGGTACCAGGGGAGGGGGCGTACTGGCTCTCTTACAGGGCTGCCCGTGCGCAGCAGAAGTGGGGGGTATGGGGCTGAAGTTGTCAGAATCCAACATCAAACATGGAGTCTTCCTCTTTATTACTCGGAGGTGAGTAATACTACCTGCAAATGGCTCTTGGCGCCTTCGGAAGGGAAAGGGACAGGATTTAGACTCAGGGCTGTCTGACCCCAAAGCCTCATTGCTGTCAGATTGGTGACCCCCAGTGTCTGAGAGTCCTGGCCTGACCCCTGCGGTCCTCTGCCCCCAGCACAGCCTCCAAGACCCCACCCCCACCCCCACTTCCCTACCTTGTCCTGCTCTCCCTCCTCCTCCTCCAGCCTTGCTCAGCTGCCCTGTGACATCAGGCTCCAGGCCCAGGAAAGCCGGCCAGGCTCCTCCCACCTCAGAGACACCAAGCTCAACCCTGCCCTGGGTAACATGCTCTCCTCTCGCGCCCTGACCTTCACCCCCTTTTTTGGTAAACACGACCAGGCCTGGGGCCCAGCCCACCTCCTGCCTTCCCAGGAAACACCTGGACAGAGGTTAGGAGAGCTAGACTCTTTCTGGGAAGCCTCGACTTCGCGTCAGTGGCTCTTGGCAAAGGGGCCAGTGAACCCTGACCCGAAGCCTTCTCCACCCCGAGTTCGCTAACCATTTGGCTGTGACTCAGTGGGAAGCAGGCCCAGTGGTTGTTTGTCAGCACTGAGTTCGGGGCCGGTCGTTACATAGCAGAGCCCCCTGAGACGCCGTCCGGGTACTGTTACTGAAGTCAAGGAGGGTGTGGCATCCCTTAGCTCACTGCTCCCTCCGCAGGCCTGCATCAGGGGCTCCGCTGTGGTCAATGTCACGAACGTGACTTCCAGGGGCGCCTGGGCGGCTCAGTCAGTGGAGCATCCGACTTCGGCGCAGGTCATGATCTTGCAGTTTGTGAGTTCGAGCCCCGCATCGGGCTCTGTGCTGACAGCTCAGAGCCCGGAGCCTGCTTCGAATTCTGTGTCTCCCTCTCTCTCTGCCCCTCCCCTGCTCATGCTCTGTCTCTCTCTCTCTCTCAAAACAAATAAATAAACATAAAAAAAAACAACAACCCTGCATTCCCCTTGATCCTTAAGTCTCACATCAGCCCTGACAGATAGGTACCATGTGATCCCTCTTGCACAGATAAGGAAACTGAGGCACAAGGAAGTCATGCACTCCTCTGGCATCCAGCCCAAAGGCCTCTCTCCAGGGCCTGCTCTTCCCCAGGACCCTGCCCTCTGGGGGTCCCACGGGTCTCCTGGGGGCCGAGGGAACTGTGTCCTGTGGTATTTTGGTGAATCTCGAGCCGGCCCCATCCCTCAGGGGACCCTGTCGCCTCCCCCAGTCACGGCCCTGTTCTTGGTCCTCCTTTCTCTTTTCCACTTGTCCTTCTGTACCGGTTTTCCAAGGCAGCTGTAACAAGGTAAACGACAGAAACTTACCTCCTCACGATTCTGGAGGGCGGAAGTCCAAGATCAAGTGCTGACATGGCTGGTGCCTCTCTCCATGGCAGTCTGCAAGTGTGAAATCAAAATTCGCATTAGGTCCAGATTGCGGGGGGGGGGGAGGGTGGAGAGATTGGACAAAGGTGATCAAAAGATACAAATTTCTGGTTATAAGACAGATGAGCACCGCAGTATAACCTAGGACATGACCATAGGTCTATGCAGTTAGACCCCCGTCTGGGATACTTGAAAGTTGCCAAGAGAATAGATCCTAACCGTTTCTCATCACAAGGAAGAATTGTTTTTCTTCTATCTACATGAAATGACAGACTTTTTAAAAAGTTTTATTTATTTAAGTAATCTCTACACCCAACGTGGGGCTCGAACTCACGATCCCAAGATCAAGAGTCACATGATCTTCCGGCTGAGCCGGCCAGGGACCCCGAGATGACTGATGTTAACTAAGCCTATTTCGTCATTTCACGACATACGTAGGTCACGTCATTATGCTGTACGCCTTCCGCTTGTTTATACAGTGCTGGATGCCATTTATATCTCGATACAATTGAAAAAGGTAAAAAGAAACAAACAAACAAAAATCCCCACCAGAGTAGGTCCCGACGCTGTGATTGGTTAACACGTCTCTTAAATGCCTGTTAGTCTATCAATCCCCCCTACATCTTTTTGTTTGTTTGTTTGTTTCCTGGTAGTTTACTTGATGAAGGAACAAGGTCGTTTGTCCCGTGGTTTTCCACATTCTGGACCGTGCCTTTGCCAAGGGCCTGCGCCTGAAGCCAGGTTCCTCCTCTGTTTGCAGGGAAAGGATGGAGGGACACAGCCGTGTAGTGCTCGGGACTTCCACCAGGGGGCGCACCACATCCACTTGCCTCCCAGCTGCAGTGTTGGCAGCCGCTGAGGGCGGCGGAGCTACTGCTTAGATCTATTCATTCATTCGAACCACAAAATGGTCATACGGTAACTCTGCCCCCTTTTTTCTACCTTTATTATTTGGACTACTTATTTAAAAAGTTTATTTATTTATTTTGAGAGAGAGAGAGTACGCGAGCAGGGGAGGGGCAGAGACAGAGGGAGAGAGAGATTCCCAAGCAGGCTCCGTGCTGTCAGCACAGAGCCTAGCATGGGGCTCAAACCCATGAACCGTGAGATCATGACCTGAGACGAAATCAAGAGTCGGACGCTTAACCGACTGAGCCACCCAGGTGTCCCTATTTGGACTACTTCTATAAAGAAATGCTTGTCTTTCTCAACTAATTGTATACCCTGCAGTCCCATTCTTGTAAGAAAGACAGGATAATCGCTTAATTCATTATCTTTTTAAAAAATTTTTAAATGGGGGGGGGCAATTTTCGTAATACTGACCTAGTTCCTTGATCCCATAACAGGAAGAGGGCTTCTCTAGCCCTCTCCTGTCCCTGGAGGGGAAAAAAGCGTTAAGAAACAAAATCCAGAGGCACCTGGGTGGCTCAGTCAGTTGAACCTCAGACTTCAGCTCAGGTCATGATCTCGTGATTGGTGAGTTCGAGTCCCTCCTTGGGCTCTGTGCTGACAGCTCAGAGCCTGGAGCCTGCTTCAGGTTCTGTGTCTCCCTCTCTCTCTGCCCCCTCCCCCGCTCACACTCTGTCTCTCTGTTAAAGATAAACTTAAAAAAAAAAAAAAGATTCTGAGAGCCAAAACCATTCACTTAGTTAAGTTGTGCTTTGGTGACGGGAGGCTTGGCGTAGGGGCCTGATGTCTTGTTGGTAACAGAAGACAGGTCTCTCTAGTCACCACCTGGGAGAAAATCAGATCCGTCCTCACTGCCCCTTGTGCTTTTCACCTGGGCTCTCACGGCTCCGTGTCCTTCCTCGGGTAGGCATGGGTCACCACCAAATTCAATATGGCAGCAAGAGTGGTTGCAGCAGAGGAGCGGCCTCTGGATCAGCACAGACATCCCTCTGCGCTTGGAGGCCTTCGTACTGGGCTCTCACACCCACGCTGCCTCCAGCAACCTGGACCCCGAGGCTTCCCCCAGTTCCTCCCCAAAGACCTGTTCCGCCTGCCGCGTCCCATGTGTGCTCCTCTCCAGGGAAGACCCAAGTTATTTAAATCAGGCTATTCTGTCCTGACGTGTCCCTGTCCTGTCCCAGAGGCAAGAGCACGGGCTCAAGTGGAGTGTTCTGTGCTGGACAGGACGAGAGAAAGAGACATGAGCGGTGTAGGAGGTAGAAGAGAAGTCAAAAGTATACCTACATCGGAGAGGTGCGCTCGTTTCCAGAAGGTACAGGCCAGAGGTTCGAGCGGAGGTGATGAGGCGTGGTGCTGGCCACTACTCTCAAACGGTTCAGGAAACAAAAGTGAGGTAATAATATTTCCTCACAGGATAGATGTGAGGATTGAATTCTATGATGCGCAATGGCTTGTAACAGTCCCTTGCACGTAATCCATCAACGGATGACAATTAATATGTAAAATCAAGCCACTGAAAATATTTAGCCAATGTGACCTTTCTGTGTTGCTGTTCTTCACAGCCAAACACACACACACACACACACACACACACTCACTCATAAATCCCAGATGTGTAGGTTTGAGTGTGTAGATGTAGCGTCACGTCTTCCCTAATCTCTACCACCAGAGGGCGCCTCTGCTTCCGGTTAGGGCTTGACTGGTTTTTAGTTTAGTTCAGCGGTTCTGAACTCCTTTGTACTCTTAAGAATTATTGAGGGGGCGCCTGGGGGGCTCAGTCAGTTAAGGGTTTGACTTCCGCTCAGGTCATGATCTCACAGTTCATGGGTTCCAGCCCCGCATCGGGCTCTGTGCTGATGGCTCAGAGCCTGGAGCCTGCTTCAGAGTCTGTGTCTCCCTCTCTTTCTCTCTCTCTGCCCCTTCCCTGCTTGTGCTCTGTCTCAGTAATAAATAAATAAACTTAAAAAACTATTGAGGATCCCCAAAGAGTTTTCATTTATGCGGGCTATATATAGCGTGGCATACTGGCAAACCAGCTGTCTGATGGAAAAGTAACCCCGGGATGTAGTGTTTCCATGGTGTAAATACTCCCACTATGGCCCATTTCAAGCTACCGAAGTTTTAAAAACGGGCTCATATGGTCCTGAAAATTACTTTCCATAAATTTAAATGAATTTTTAACAGATTTATGTATTCCTTTTGAAATAGCAATAATAAATCCATTACATGTTAATATCAGAGCAGTGGCATCATCCCAGGTCACATGGCCTCTGAGCCACTTCGCTGTACTCTGGGGAAAAGCATAGGCAAATAACATCTTAGAGTTATTATGAGACTGGTTTTGACCTTGTGGACCCCATGAAAGGAGCTTAGAGACCCCCCAGGGGTCTGCAGACCATGCTTTGGGAATCACTGGCTTAGAATTTCCGTTCTCAACTCCCTTCAATCCGGTGCTCCTCTTTAAAAAATAGATACCTTAAGGGTGGTTGAGCGTCTGACTCTGTTTTCGGTTCAGGTCATGATCTCATGGTTTGTGAGTTCGAGCCCCTAGCGCAGAGCCTGCTTGGGATTCTTTTTTCTCTCTCTCTCTGCTTCTCCCCCATTTGTGCTCTCTCTGTCTCTCCTTCTCTCAAAATAAATGAATAAATTTCAAGTTAAAAAAAGATATTTTATGATACCTTTTTATCATGAAATGCGGTTCATGCCCAGCATAATTTACCCGTGCATATGATCTCTAACCGAAATTCCTTGCGAGATGGTGTCTGTAATATAAAGAAACAAAGGGAAAACACCATGTGTAATCCTTCACCAGATGTGTGTGTTTAAGCATTGAGGAGGCAGGTGGTTAGATCTTAGAAAGGCATCACACGCAGGTGGCACATCTACCATGACAGCCCAGCTGGGGGTCAGGGTGGCGCTTCAATATTTCTGCAGGGAAATGCAGGCTAGTCACATCAAAACGGGGTAAATCCAGATTACCGGAAATAGCCTGCATCAGGCCAGGCTTTGCCATCCACTCAGCACCCTTTCCTTTTCAGAGTTACTTGGACCTGGGGGTTGTGAACGGCTGATGGAGAGCCTGTAAGGTATAATAAACATGAGGGGCTCCATCAGTCAGTGCTCACAGCCATAACAGAGCCAGATGTGCCTGCTTTTGGTGGGTTATACGTTTAACTTTTTTAAAAACGTTTATTTATTTTTTAAGAGAAGGAGAGAGACAGAGTGCAAGCGGGGGAAGGGCAGAGAGAGAGGGAGACACAGAATCCAAAAACCGGCTCCAGGCTCTGAGCTGTCAGCACAGAGCCCGACACGGGGCTCGAACCCACGAACCGTGAGATCATGACCTGAGCTGAAATCAGAGGCTTAACCGCCTAACCGACTGAACCACCCAGGCGCTCCTTGGTGAATTATAGGCTTAGATTTAAGGTGACTATGACAAGATCTAGTCAAATGTCTTTAGAGTTGACATTTTGAGGGGCGCCTGGGTGGCTCAGTCGGTTGCGCGTCCGGCTTCGGCTCAGGTCACCATCTCACGGGTCGTGGGTTCGAGCCCCGCGTCGGGCTCTGTGCTGACAGCTCAGAGCCGGGAGCCTGCTTCCGATTCTGTGTCTCCCTCTCTTTCTGCCCCTCCCCTGCTCACGCTGTCTCTCTCTCTTTCTCAAAAATAAATAAAACATTTTTTAAAAATTAAAAAAAAAAAGAGTTGACGTTTTGAAATCAGGGCTGAATAAGAATGTTCACATGTCGCTGCAGACTACGGGAGAAGCCAAGGGGGCCAGCTCCGTTGTCTGGGATTCAATACCATCATGAGGGGAGAGGTCAGTGATGCGATTCTCTGGGACAGTCACCTCTCACAATAGCAACTTCTGTCCAAAACAGGGTATGACCTTCCCTTGATTCGCATGGACTTGCTTTTCTGGAAGATTCACAGCATATTTAAAAAAAAAAAAAAAGAGCAAAATTCTTGCTTTGTTTTTTTAAATCCGCATTCTTTTTTTTTTTAATGTTTATTTATTTTTGAGAGAAGGGAGGGGCAGAGAGAGAGAGGGACTGAGGATCGGAAGAAGGGTCTGAGCTGAGAGCAGTGAGCCCGATGTGGGGTTGAATTGACTGAGCTTAACTGACTGAGTCCCCCACGTCCCCCAAATCCTTGCTGTTTATATGTAACACAGGAGATGCTTCCTGCACAAACAGACCCAGGAAACCCTTTCTTGCCAGGCCTGTGCAGTGGGTCGCGGGAGGCTTGGAGTCCTTGGCTCCAGCCGCCAACAGCCAGAAACCTCACAGATTTACTACACCTCCCGGACCGCCCTGGCTGCCCACCGAGCTCTGAGACGTATGAGCAGGTGACGTGGGGGGCTCAGGGCCCCGAGGGAGTCTCCTGCAGGGGGCGCCAGGGTGTTGAGGGAGCCAGAGGGCGACTTGGACCACAGCATCCCCCCCTCTTCCCACCCTCCGGGGCAGTCACCTGCACCGACACAAACGTGCCCTCGAGCATCTGTACAGGGGACCGGGACGTGCACGAGACCTTGACGTGCGTGTGACCATTGGCACGAGCGTGAGCTTTTTCACGTTTTGCTGATGACAGGTGCCCTTATTTACAGAACGCAGACACACACCAGGGCTGGCATGCACCCACGTGCCAACAGTCACAGGCGTGCTAACACCAAGGTGTGTCCGAGGCTACAACACAGATCTCAATCTGAGGTATGACACGCGCCTTTGTCAGAATCCGTTGATACTGACGTGCATTAACGCCAGCCTGCTGTGTGACACCTACCTGTGTGACACCGACACCCGCATGACACGAATGCATGTGGACGCGTGGGTAGTGAAAGTGCCTGTCTGAGCCTTTCCTGTCCGGCCTCCAGGCTGGAGCCCCTTGGCCAGCAGGAACAGTTCCGGTGAAATTCCCTGAGCCTCCATTTGGCAGAGAGTAGATGTATCATAAAGGCTCGTGTAAGGGGCGCCTGGGGGGCTCAGTGGTTAAGCGTCTGACTTCGGCTCAGGTCATGATCTCACAGTTTGTGGGTTTGAGCCCCGCATCGGGCTCTGTGCTGACAGCTCAGAGCCTGGAGCCTGCTTCGGATTCTGTATCTCCCTCTCTCTCTGACCCTCCCCTGGTCATGGTGTCTCTCTCTCAAAAATAAATAATAAAAAATTTAAAAAAGAGAGAGAGAGAGATTCTCTTTCTCTCCCTCTGCCCCCCGCCCCCACATATCCACACCACAGTCTAAGACGTAGGGACTGCTATGATCTCCACCCTACAGATGAGGAAAACTGAGTCATCAGGACACCCTGTAACTTTCCCAAAGTCATACAGCATGTACACGGCAGACCCTGGATTTAACCCAGGCCTCCCCAACTCCAAACCTAGTATTCTTTTTTTTTTTTTTTAACTTTTAAAATTTATTTTTGAGAGACAGACAGAGACAGAGCGAGCAGGGGAGGGTCAGAAAGAGAGGAAGACACAGAATCCGAAGATAGGCTCCAGGCTCCGAGCTGTTAGCACAGAGCCGGATGCGGGGCTCGAACCCATGAACCGTGAGATCATGACCTGAGCCAAAGTCAGACGCTTAACCAACTGAACCACCCAGGCGCCCCAAACCGAGTATTCTTAACCACTGGCCTGTTGTAATTGTGATGGGACAATCCCCTCCCCCACTTCCTGGGACATACTGCCGTCCTCCCAGGACAGGCAGCCTTCTATCGTCAATTCAGAGAAGAAAAGAGGTCGATTCGCTTTAGGTTTGTTTTTTTTTTTTAATGTTTATTTATTTTGAGAGAAAGAGTGAGAACAGGGGAGGGGCAGAGAGAGGGAGTAGTGAGGATGTGCACATATCGGAACCCTTGTTCATTGCTAGTGGGAATATAAAGTGGTACAAACACTGTGGAAAACAGTTTGGCAGTTCCTCAAAAAGTTAGAAATTACCAGCAATTCCACCTTCTAGGCATATACCCAAAAGAACTGAAAACGGGTGTCCAAGCAAATACTTGTCCGTGAATGTTCATAGCACCATCGTTCATAACAACGAAAAAATGGAAGCAACCCAAATGTCTATCGACTGATGAATGAGTAAGCAAACTGTGGTGTAGCCACACAATGGACTACTATTCACCCACAGAAAGAAGTGAAGCAGAGATACAAGTTACACCGCAGGTTAATGTCGGAACCTTGCAAACATAGTGCTAAGTGAAGGAAGCCAAACTCAAAGGTCATGTAATGTACGGTTCCATTTACATGAAATATCTAAAATTCATAAATCCATAGAGATAAAAATTTGGATGGTGGTTTCAAGGAGCTGGAGAGCACAGGGACAAAGGCAATGGTTTTCTTTGGGGGCTGACAAAAATGTTTTTGAAGTAGATACAGGTGATGGTCCCACAACACAGTGAATATACTAAATGTCACTGAATTATACACCTTAAACTGGTTAATTTACATTAAGTGAATCTCACCTCAATAAAAGAAAGAAAGCAAGCAAGCAAGAAAGAAAGAAAGAAAGAAAAGAAAGAAAAGAAAAAGAAAGAGCTACCCCAGAAACTAAAAATAAAAAATTCAGTTTCTCAATCACCCTGAGCACACCGGGCCAGGGGCTATCATTTGGGACAGCACGGATCTAGAACATTTCCATAACTTAGAAGGTTCTGTTGGGCAACGCTGGTCTGGAGTTGCCCACAGTCTACATCTGGCTGATTGTTTTTCCATAGTGTTGTTTAATGTGTTAACTGTCTTTCCTGTAAACGGAGAGTTACAGCCGGAAGCTGAATCAGATGCAGGCTCGGTTATTTGAGGGAAAGCATTTCATCGGTGCTGCGTTCTCCCAACAGGAGGCACACCAGGTTCAGAGGGGTCTTGTGTGTGTAGACAACAGCACCGCTCCCCTCTGATTGGCCAAGCAATGTCACATGACCAAATGGCCCAGGGACTGTATTTGATTTGCTCAGGAGAGCCTCCACAGTCACCTAGTAAAATCATGGATGGGTAGCCCTATAACAAGGAGGGAATGGAGACTGGAAAACAGTAATCCAATCTCTCCCAGGTGATATTCGTTGTCATCAAATGCATTTTTTAAGAAACGACTCTCAGATTCACAGAGAAGTTAAGTCACTTGCCTAAGGTCACACCGCAGGCAAGTGATGGATCCAAGATTTGAATGGAGGCAGGCGGGCTCCAAAAGGCTCAGTACAGTGCTTGGCACAGGAGCCGAGCTTGATACTTAGGGCCCGTGTTGTTTATTTCCATTACCTGTTTCCAGGTTGGTCTTGGCTTGAGTTTGGAGGGATTTTCTGCCCCTGGCAGTGTTCCAGGAATGCCAGCTGGCCTTTGGAAACCCCTAGGATTAGGAGTGAGAGTCCGGGGAGGAGGAGTGGAGATACAGTCAGATGACAAGAGGTAGCTATAGAGAGGTTAGGAGCAGCCCGTCGTTCCTCTGGCAGTAGGGAGGGTAACCAGAGTGAGGTGAACACTAGGGGTAAAATGTCTGAGCAGATGTACTGGAGACAGTGGCCAGAGACACTGACTTATCAGACCTGGGTGTGTCCCTTCTCTGCTATCTCAAGGCTTAAGACTCCACCCCCGTGGGGCTGCTCCCAGGCAGAGCTCCAAGACACTGTCTCATGAAGAGCATGCGAGGGCCACCCCGGTGGCTCAGTTGGTTAAGTGTCTGAGTCTGTTTCGGATCAGGTCATGATCTCAGCGTTCGTGGCTCGAGCCCCACATCGGGCTCCGCGCTGACAGTGCAGAGCCTGCTTGGGATTCTCTCTCTCCCTCTCCGCCCTTCTCCTTCTCTCAAAGTAAATTAATAAGCTTAAGAAAAAAAGGGTGACAGAGATTCCCACAAACGGTCACAGCAGTATTTCCAGGACCCCATGCTCTTCCCTGGTGGAGTTTGCCCCTTCCCATCAGGAAATGGAGGCTCTTCCCGCCCCCGGAAGCTGGGCAGGACCTCGTGACTGCCCTTGAGACACGGGGATGGAGGTGACACTGCATGAGTTCCAGGGCTAGGTCATCAAAGGAGACGCGGCTTCTGCCGGGGTCCTCCCTCACTCTTCCTCTCCCTTGGGACCCAGGTGCCACGATGCGAGAAAGCCCAAGCTGCCACGCGGAAAGGTCGCTTGCAGGTGTTCCAGCCCCAGCCCACGGATGAGGTCAGGCAGGTGAGTGGGGAGGCTCCAGAACCTTCCGGCCCACAGCCGTTGAGCTGCCCCAGCCGAGGCCAGGTAGGGCAGAGACAGCTGTCTACACCAATCCCTGCCCAGATGGCAATTCACGAGCAAAGTAAATCTCAGGGGGTGCTGTGTTTTGCAAACTAGAGAGCTTATAGTTAGTTCTTTCATATAAGGGAAGGGGAAGAGGACTCCCATTCAAACTGAACTCAGATGCCACTTCCCTGTTCAAAAGCCTCCCACGCTCCCGTCTCCCTCAGAGCAAACGCCGAAGCCCAGGGGTAACCCAAAAACCCATCCTACATGATCTTCCCACGCCACTGTCCACCCCCACACCCTACTCCACCTCTCTGACTTCATCTCCCACTCTCCTCATCCGTTCCTCTGCCCCAGCCACAGTGGCCTCCTTGCTGATCCCTGAACTTACCTAGCAAGTCCAACCTCAAGACCTTTGCACTTGCTGTTCTCTTAGTTTAGCACACTCTTCTCCCAGAAATCCACAGGGTTTCCCTCCCCCATCTTCAGGTCTTTGCTCAAATGTCACCTTCTCATTAAGCTCCTCTGTAACCAAACTATTTAAAATCATAGCTCCCCCCACCTCGCCAAAAATCACTATCTCCCTCCATTCTCTGGGTTACATCTCTCTATAGCTCTAGTCACAATATAATGTACTATATATTTCTCTTATGTCCCTTTGTATAGTCTGTCTGCCCAAATAGAGTGTAAGTTCCATGAAGGCAGGTCAGAGATCTTGACCTGTCTTGTTCACCACTGTATCCCCAATGCCTACAACGCTATGTTTGTCCCTCCGTGGATTTGTTGGATACATTGAATGAATGAATGAATGAATGAATGAATGGGTGGGTGGGTGTATTGCAGGATAAATACATTCCCAGGGGAGAGGGAAGAGGAGAAGGACAGGAAAAGACTTCGACTCACCTTGAAAACACAGAGGTTTCCCTTTTGCCCAACGCAGAGCATATTAAAAACCAAAACCAAAACCAAACAAAACAAAAAACCCAAAAAGCCACAACCTCATCCACACAACCAAATCGTCAATCTCCAAACCATGCCCCTCTTGCCTCCTTAACATTTGTTTCTCCCAATGTTTCTTCACGAACATTTTCGAAGATTCGAAAGATTTTATGGTGAGGAACCTGAACCACATCACCTAGATTCTTCCATTACCACTGCGTTGTATTTCTCAGATTTCTGTCCGTGTATCCACCCATCAATCCAGCTTGGTTTTTGATGCACTGCAGTGAAAGTTGCAGATATGAGGACACTGTCCCCTGAGTCCTTTTGCGTGTCTATCAATATGTGCTTGCTCTCCACAGTCCCCATTTTGAGATAAAACTTAACAACAAGATGCACAAATCTTAAGAATACCGTCTGCCGAGTTTTGACACATGCGTATACCTCTGAAACCCAAACCCTATCAAGATAAGGAACCATGTCCTGATTTTTGTTTCCCGCCGTGGATCAGCCCTGCCCATTCTGGAACTTCGTGTAATTGAGATCACGTAGCACATTTTCTTTTGCATCTGGCTTCTTTCGTTCCGTATGATGACCTTGAGATCCATGTATGTCCTATGTATCAATAGTTCATTCCTTTTTCTTGCTAGATAGGGTTCATGCTGTGGGTGTACCGCGCTTTGCTCATTCATACTGATGTAGTGGTGAACCTCAGTGTCTCTTCCATCCATCCCCCCTTTAACGCCATGACCCCTTCCCTGGCCCTGGTCATCTTACAACCAGCCTCCATCCTGTTCTCTAATCTCCTGTCCCATCCCATCATCCACTCTCCACAGAGCAACCAGAGGAGTCTTTAGAAGGCACACATTATGTCCCTGTCCTGCTCCAAACTCTGCCACGGCTCCCCACTGCCCTCCAGAGAGTGCCCAACCCTTCTTTAATGGTTTTCAGATCTGGTTGGAATCCCCCCGGCATGCGCCACTCCACCACCACTTCCCACCTCTTCTCTTTGCACTCCGGGCTGTAGCCACAGTCTACTTTTCAGGTCCCTCGAGGTACCAAGCTCTCTGGCCTCCACGCCACTGTGCTCTGTTCCCACTGTCCGCACAGTACTCTGCCCTGGCCCTCTCGTTGCCTTCCTCATTGCTATTGATCCTATTCATTCAGACGTCTCCTCCTCAGGAAAACTTCTTGACGGGCGGAGTGGGGCACCTTTACTGAGCTCCCCCAGTCCCTGGTGGCTCAGATCACTCTACGTTTTAATAATAGGTCTCCGCTAAACTTCAGTTCCAGGAACAAACCTGGTTTCTCGAGACCAACAAGGAACGTCTCCATTCAGCAAAACTTGGACACCGTTCCAGCAAACACATCTCCCCTATTGCCTTAGCTACCAGGAACCACCGAGGTCATGCTAACCTAGACGGTAGATGCCCGGTGCATCCGTACGGATTTTTAAGTTCTGCTTTGATGTGTACTTAACGAGTGCCCGGTTCCCTCGGGCACCGTACATCCCTTGCATCGGCTCCCTGCTATGACTTGCACAGCCCCTGCTTCCGCGTGTGGGCACAGCTTCCCCTGCAGCCCTTTCTAAGTTAGCCCTCTTGTTCTCTCATACTCCACACACCACCACACGGGAGCTTGGGAGATATTTTCTCTGTTTATCAAGATTCTTTTGAATGAAAGCAGGCTGAAATCAACTCAGACTCCTCTAAGCGCAAGGTCAATGAATAAACTAATATTTAACAACAACAGGAACAACCCAAAAAAACCATAATGATTCTGAGATTAAACTGGAGTTCAGGAATGGCTGGATCCAGGTACCCCAATGCTGATGTCAAGACTGTCTTTCGCAAACTTCCATTTCTGCTTTCTTCTGTATTGACTTTCATCTCATAAAGCCTCTTCTTTCCTGGTGACAGGGTGAGCCCCATCTGCTCCAGGCACACCTCCCCCGGGCTGGGCAGCTCCTGCAGAAATAAAGAACCTTTTTCTCTACCCAGCAAATGTCTCAGGGTTGGTTCTCACTGGGCTGGGTTAGGTCACATGTCTTCCCTGAACCAATCACTGTGGCCAGGGAAACAGAATAAACTGATTGGCTAGGTTGGGATCCTCTGTCCCAGAGCTGGGGAGGGGAGGGTTAGGGCCAGCCCTATTCAAATTTAAATAGAGTGAGGCCAGAGAAGTGGGTCCCCACTAGAAAACTGAGTGAGATACTGGGGAGGGCAAACCCTATAAACATTGGCTCTAGCATCCTTTTCCCTGTCCAAAGCTGCATCCGGAATACTGGTCCGCTACGGATTAGTAAACCTCCCCCCTCCAACACACACACACACACACACACACACACACACACACACACACACACACAATCTGTTCCCTATCCGATCCTAACGCTTTAGCCACTCCTTGGGGACCTTGTACCCTTCCCTTCCTACTTCACTAGTAGAAAGATACCATTTGTCTGCTCTTTTAAAAAGTTGGTGTGATTGATTTTTACGTATTTACTTGACATAAACTTTATCATTCAACAGTGGGAACTTGAAAAGGGAGTTAGGAAGGGAAGGCGGTGGGGCTGGGGTGCCAGACTGGAGGAGTGGGGGTGAGGTGGGGATCCTGGCTGCAGGGACGGGGGCGGAGGGGCTGCGGACCGAGAGGGAACGGTGGGGTCCACTGGGGGAGGGATTGGAGAGCAGGGTGGGGTTGGCAGTGGGGGTGGCGAGGGGCGGAGGTTCTCAGTGGATAAGGGCAGAGTTGGGCGACTTGGAGGGGGGTGGGACGGTGGTCAGAGGGGCCCAACCCGGGGTGGGAAATGCAGGGCTGGGCCGGGGGTGAGAGTTGGGGGGGGGGGTGCGGTGTAAGAGTCGGAGTGAACTGGGTGGATTCGGGAGAGGGTTGGTGTGGGAACTTGGCGAGAGAGGCTGGGCCGGGAGGCGCGGCCCGCGGACCCTGCGGGCGACACCGCCGAGGAAGTCCGCGGCAAGGGGTGTGGCTGGGGGGCGGTGTGTGCCCCAGTGTACCCCCCTCCGCCGGAGTTCGAGGTCCTCGCCTCTGGTCCCGCCTCTTTCTCGGAAGTGACAGACGCGTCGTCCAACCAGAGCCGCGGGCCGGGCACGGCGCAGCCAACGGCACGGCGGGGGGCGGAGCTGGGGAGGGGGCTCGCGGGCCCAGGGGAGGGGGCTCGGGGCCTCGAAGGGCTCCGGAGCGGCGACGGCGAGCCATGGCGCTGGGGCTGCAGCGCGCAAGGTACGGGGGTTCGGGGCGGGAGTGATGGGAGTCAGGGGGCTTTCCTGCCAGGGACCCCTGACTCGGTGGGGGATGCGCGGGGGCAAGCCAAGGACGCCCTGGGACGCGCGGCTGGAGGCACACCCCCGCCGCACCCTACGCCCTACCGGATTGCAGGCGAGGGCGGGGGGTTCCCCGAGTCCCCGGCGGCCCCGCCCCTCTAGCCTGGAGTGACTTCGGGGTCGTGATCCCCACTTTCTTGCTGCCCCGGCTTCGCTTTCCCACCTGGTCGGGGTCCCCACGGAATTTGGGGGGTGCTTGTGTTCGAGCAGTTCCCGGGCTTCTACGGAAGGCCTTCTCCCTCCACATACTGACCCTACTGGCCTCCGAATTCGCAGAATTGAGGTTGTTCCTTGCAACCGGATCCCTGGGACCTTAGGGTATATGGGGTACCCCCAAACAGATACAGGGAGGCCCTTAGAATGGGAAGTCAGATTCTGAGTTCAAGAGAAGAGAGATCGCCTGTAATTGGATGCTCCCTGATAGTCTTGCGAACCTTGGGTTCCCTAGAAATAAGCGGGGGGGTGGGGGTGGGGTCTCCTTTCAGAAGCTGAGAACCTTCCCAGGGAACTTTCGGTAAAGGTAGAGGCAGCCCTTTTCGTAACAAGGAAACAGCCCGACCCACTTGCCAAAGCCGAGCCCCTTCTCTCGCTGGGCTCCTCCACCCCTACTCCGTGCCCGTGACCGTGGCACAGCCTTATTTAGGGACTCCCCCATGGAGGGTGTTGCGCCTGATTCTGTGTGAGCAAGAAGTGCTCAGCTGGGTCCTCCTGCCAGAGGGTAGGTTTCTGTGATCGCCTCCCAGCAGGTGCACAGCCGAGAGCTCTGGGTCCGCTGCGGGGGTGGGGGTGGGGGGTCGGGGGAGCTATCTGGCCATGTTTTCATGGGACCCTGGAAAATCTTGCAGACCCTCGGTTTCCCTTGTCCAATCTGAAGCCTCCAGGAAGCCTCACCCCTTCCCTCTCCCCTGGCTTCACAGGTCTGATTGGATCTGTCCACACCCCCATGTTTTCCACCCCCCCCACCCCAAGCCGTTCCCCCCCCCCCTCAGTTCCATTCCAGTCTCTGGCTCTGGGCCTGCCAGGGAACTCCATCCCACCCCTTCTGGGCCAGCCTCAGCCCAGCCCCTCCCAGCGCCCCCTCCTGGCTGTGTGGGGGCCCCTCTTGGCTGAGCTGGGGCGCTCCCCCCCTCCCCACCAAGGCCAACCCTTTCCTGTGGTGTCATCCCAGTGGTGCACACCACCCACTCATAACTCGCACCCGGATCCCGGCCACGCTCCGTCCCCTCCTGCACCCCCAGATGGCACTTGGGCCAAAGGGGGCCTAGGTGATGGTGAGTGGGCCCCCATACCTCATCACCCCCTTCCCTTCCTCCAGCTCAGGCTGACTGCCGTCCCACCCCGGGAAGGGATGTTCTTGGGAAGTCCCTGATGGGTATAAAGGCCCCATGTGCCCCCCCCAGATCAGGGGGTTCCTGGAGAAGATAGGACTTGGGTACAGGCACCCCACTGGGTTACCACATCCTTGGGAATGAGCAGAGGCAGAGAGGCTCCTCCTGACTGGTCCCACCCCGAGTCCCTTCTCCAACCCAAACCCTGCCCCTGGCCCCACGGTGCCAGGAAGGGTCCCTGCCCACATACAACCAAAGCCCCCCTAGATCCTCTACACTTTTTGCAAGACCCCCGATACCCAACTCAGTGTCAGAAGAGAGGAGGCCAAGGGCAGCCCTCAGCGTGTATAGGATCTCCCTCCTTTCTCCATGCCTTGCTCTCGGGTGGCAAGTTCTTCGGAGGTGGGCTTCTCCCTCTCTTGGTTGTGGGGGGGGGCACTGGACCCCAGCCCCCATTCCCAGGCCTCACCCTGGGGCCTCCAGGCCCTGGCCCCGCCCCCTGTTCTCTGCTGGAACACAGAGGAAGGGTGGCGGGGTTCCAGCTGCACGTCCCAAGCTGGGCAGAGTGCCAGGGGGCTGGACCAGGGCTGGGCATGGGGCCAGCTGGGGAGACTGGCCAGCTGGGGAAATCCGGAGGCAGCAGAGGTGGGACACGGGGAAGGGACTGAGGCCACGGGGCCAAGGAGGGGCGGGGCAGGGCAGGGGCCCCTGGGGGGGACATGCCCACCAAGCCATGGCATCGAAGAGCACAGGCGCCAGAGTCAGGTTCAAATCCCAGCTCGTCTGCTTCCTGGATGTGTGGCCCTGTGTCAGTGACTGCCTCTCTGAGCCTCAGTCACATACCCTGCAAGATGGGGGTCACACCTCCCCTCCCCTGCACCACATCGAGATGGGCAGCGAGGGAACCCATCTTTGGGACAGGATACCCCCTAGGTGTGCAGTGAGTGAGCTGTGTTCAAGCCAGACAGCGTTCTGGGTAGAAGTAGATGCCTGGTCGGAGGAGATTTGCCCAACATAGTTGCACTCGGGTGCAGGACCCAGATTACCAGCCCGGTTACCCGGACCAGCAATGCCGCTGCTCAGAGCCTCGGTTTCAGGCCCTGTAGAAGGGAGGTCGCTTTTCCCGCTTGATAGGGCCGGTGAGAGGCTCTAATGGGGTCTCTAGCTCCTTGGGGGGGGGGTTCACTACAGCAAAGCTATCATCATGACTACTGTCATGATTGTTTAGTCTACTTCCCAAGGCGCTGGTGTAAGAGTCACGTGTGTAATCACACGCACAGCCCACACCACAGGTCTCTCCGGTGCGCAAGAGGCCCCTAAGCCTTCCATTCCTGGTGTCGACCAAGAGGGAATAACAGCAAGTTTAATGTCCCGGCACTCACCGATGGCCAGGCCCCGTTCTAAGTCCTTGCCGTATAGTAATTCATCTTTTTTTTTTAATGCTTTATTTATTTTTGAGAGAGAGAGAGAGAGACAGCATGAGCAGGGGAGGGTCAGAGAGAGAGGGAGACACAGAATCCGAAGGCAGGCTCCAGGCTCTGAGCTGTCAGCACAGAGTCCGACGCGGGGCTCGAACCCACGGACCGCAAGATCATGACCTGAGCCGAAGCCGGAAGCTCCACCGACGGAACCACCCAGGCGCCCCTTCATTTCATCTTTAAAACAACCCTGTGAGGTTGTGTCATGATGCTCGGGGAAGCCCCGCAACTTGTCCAAAGGTACACAGCTAGTCGGTAGCGGAGTCCTGAACCTGAGGGACGAGGCCCTACTCTGTTTAACGAAAGGCCAAACGAGTCCTTACTCGCTTTAGCGGAAGGCAGGAGACCCAGGCCCGGAGACCCGGCTCTGAAGCCAGTGCGAGGCCCACACTTCCTGTCAGAAGAACATCCGGAGAAGAGGCTGGGAGCTGAAGGAAGGTCCCACTGCAGCCACCAGCTGGCTCCTTCTATGGAGGGAAAAGTCTGCCACAGACAGGATTACAGAGCCCAGCTGCCCGCGAGGTGGGGGGCCGGCCCCACCCCCATTCCTGTTCCTACTCCCGCTTCCCTCGGTCTGGGCCCCCAGCTCAGGGAGGCCCGCCCACCCCCACCCTCTGGGCAGGAAGACAAACAGGGCTGGAACAGAACAGAACAGAACAGGACAGGACGGAATGTCCTCTGGGCAGAGCAGGACTGGAGGCCCCGGCCTCCCACCAGCCGGGAGGGAGGGGGTGGGGGTGTGTGATTGCTGGCTGCCTCCACCCCTCCACCCAGCCTGCCCCCTTCTGTGCCTCCCACTGGCTGCAGTGAGTTTTTTCCCTCTGCAGCCTGCCGGGACAGTCCCCTCCCCTCTCCCCATCTGGGCCCGTGGGTGGGGCTTCAGGTCTCCTGCTTGCGGGGGCGGGGTTGATGCCATCCCCAGGAGTGGCCTCTGGGTTTTGGAAGGGACAGCCTCCCCTCCTAGAGTTAGTTCTGCTTCCCTGGCCTGGGTCACCAGGAAGGTATCGGAGAGTGAAGGCACTGGAACGGCACTGCCTCAGTTCAAATCCCGGCTCCGGCGGTTCCTGGCTTTGTGACTTTTGGGGCAAAGGACTTTCCCTGTCAGAGCCCCAGTTTCTGCTCTGTGACGTGGAGGTTTAAAGTGCCTCCTGGAACTGAACGAGTACACACAGGCAGAGTACTTAGAGCAGTGCCAGACGCATACATGTTTAGCAAATTAGAGCTGCTTATTAATGGTTTTTCAATATTATAAGTACAGAGAGGATTAGGGGCGCCTGGGTGGCTCCGTCAGTTAAGCATCCGACTCCTGATCGCAGCTCAGGTCTTCATCTCAGGATCATGAGTTCAAGCCCTGCGCTGGCCCTAGCCTACTTAAAAAAAATTATATATATACAGGGCACCTGGCTGGTTCAGTCAGTTAAGCGTCTGACTTCGACTCAGGTCATGATCTCACAGCTCGTGAGATTGGGGGTGTGTGTGTGTGTGTGTGTGTGTATTCAGAGAGGGAGAAGATTATATATACTATATATAATATTCTCTATAATTTTTTTTAAGAACCACGGAGTTTGGATTTGGACATTTAAGACGGTGGCAGTAACAGGGAGAACCACTAACCTGGAGATAAACCCAGAGCCGTAGGACAGAGACTGAAGAGTCGAGGCCCACCATTGTTCAAACCTGGCTTCACTCCTGAGGGGCAAGCACTGTGCCTCTCTGTGCCTCGGTTTCCTCACCTGTTCAATGGGGATAACGTGATTGCCTTCATGCTGGGGTTGCGTGAGCTCCAAGTGGGTCAATGTCTTTTACCTACTGGGCACAGGGACGGACAGTAAATGCTAGATAAGCGGCAGATATTTCTGACAAAACAACACCCATCGGTCTTCCCCCAGCTCCACATGCAGAAGTCAGGGATTAGAAGTGGACGAAAGGGCAGGGGTGAGTGGTTAGCTGCTGGCTTCAGAGGACACTGGCGTTGGTTTGCTGTGTCACATCGGCAGGGCCCCCGTGGTGGGTGGGTGGACTTTGAGATCTGTGTTCTAAGATTCTGAGGATTCAGCTCAGCTGAGGAGGGGAAAGGGCAGGAGAGGGGGTTCTGGGAGGCTGGAGGGTAGGGGGCCTGGAGGCTGCTGACGTCATGTTACACGTTCCCTCCTCCTTTCCCTGGCTGGGGGCCAGCTCGGCCGGCCCCCTCCCAGCAGGAGGCCACCCTGTCCCCCAGACGTCCCAAGCCCGGGGAATAAACAGATAAGTCGGGGAGGGGACAGCGGCCCTAGGCACGCCTGGGAGAGGAGCGAGGCGCTGACGCGGGGACAGATAACACCCGCGGCCTCGAGCTGTCCCGGAGCATAACCCTCGCGGACCTAAAAGGAGCTCCGGGAGCTCCATCGGGTCACACGGCGAGCCCTGCCCGGGCGCGGCCCTGCCCTCTGTGAGCCCGGGCCCCGTGTGGCCGCGCCCCGCGTGCATGTCCCACCCGACTCGGTCCCTTCCGGGGGCGCCGCCAGTGACCGCCGCCGATGCCCGCAGGTCGAGCACCGAGCTGCGCAAGGAGAAGTCCCGGGATGCGGCCCGCAGCCGGCGCAGCCAGGAGACCGAGGTGCTGTACCAGCTGGCGCACACGCTGCCCTTCGCGCGCGGGGTCAGCGCCCACCTGGACAAGGCTTCCATCATGCGCCTCACCATCAGCTACCTGCGCATGCACCGCCTCTGCGCCGCGGGTGAGCCCCGCCCCCGGGAGCGCCCACCTCCGCAAGGCCCCGCCCCCGGCCGCCGCTTCTCCGGGAGGCCCCGCCCTCTCCGTAGTCTCTCGGGCGTGAGGCCCCGCCCCTTGGGAACTGCCTCCCCCTGGGAAGCTCCACCTACTCGAGTTGGGACTCTTTAAGGACCAGGAGGTCAGCTCACTCCCTTGGATGTTGCAACAAACATCCCCGGGGGGCTTAGCTGCCCGGTTTTTAATGACTCCTTGAGAGAGTCCCCTCCCCAGCTCCTTAGGGTCCCTCGCCCCTCCCCTTAGGAGCCCTCCCCTAGAATTCCCACCCAGCTGGATTCTATCCAGCTCTCTCTCTCACACACACACGCACGCACGCACGCACACGCACGCACACTTTGGAATCCTCAGGACTTTATTTATGAGGAACGTGGAGTCATCCTCTGGCAGGCTCTGCCCACAAGACTTCCCGGCCCCATAGAAGTTTATTTCTCTGGGAGGCACTGCCCCCTTAGAATTCTGTCACCTGGGAGTCCTTGCTTCTTTAGAATCCTGTCCATCTGGGAGGTCCATCTGCCCCAAGAATTCTGAACCCCCGGCAGTCTCGGCCTCCTTAGAATTCTGACACCCTCTAGCTCCTGGCCCCTTAAGTTTTGATCCCCTGGGAATCCCATCTTTTCAGCATTCTGCTCTCCTGGGAAGCCCCGCCCCCTTAGGATTACAGTCCTTGGTGGCCCCGCCCTCTTCCCTGGGACTCCAAGCCACTGGCATATGTTTCTGGCTCTCCTGGCGGTACCTAGACGTTCTTCTGAGTGAGGGAAGGCAGGGGGAGGCTAGCCAGGGCGGAGCCATGGCTGACTAGAGACACCCCATCCACCCTGGCCCCGACACCAGGGGAGTGGAACCAGGTGGGAGCAGGGGGCGAAGCTCTGGATGCCTGCTACCTGAAGGCCCTGGAGGGCTTCGTCATGGTGCTCACTGCCGAGGGAGACATGGCTTACCTGTCGGAGAATGTCAGCAAACACCTGGGCCTCAGTCAGGTGAGAGGAGCTGCCCGCTTGGTGCCTGGCCCTGGGCGGGTGATGCTGGGATCCGGAGGTGACCGAGACTGCCCCAGCCCTGCCTTTACGGGGCTCACCGTACAGAGGGGAGGCAGACGTGTCACCAGACAGGAAGATGCAGGATGATCAGGGCTGGGATGGGGCAGCCTTAGGGGGCTGTGTGAGTCAGGGGAAGGGGGGGTGACCTGACCCAGCCCCAGCGGGGAATCGAGGGCTTCCTGGGAAAGAAGACATCTGAGCTGAAACCCAGAGGACTTGGCCAGTCCGAAGGTAGGGGGAACGGACGGGAACGGCGAAGACTGGGAATGTGCATGGCTGAGGGAACAGAATATGCAAAGGCCCAGAGGTGAGATAGAACAGAGCATTTGGGAGAAATCGAGATGCTTATTCTGGCTAAGTGCCGAGTGCAAGGGGAAAGGCGAGAGAAAAAAAATCCTGAGAGGTCCACAAAGCTAGGTAATTTAGGACCAAGTTAGGTTTATTGCCAGGGTACTAGGGAGCCATAGGAGGGTTTTCAGCAGGGGAGAGGCTGTGAGAGAGGTAGAATAGGATTTACATTTTGGAAAACTCCCTCTTGGTGTGCACGGAGGTAGAGCTAGAGGCTGGGATTAGAGGCTGAGGGTCCATAGGGAGGGGCGCAGGGCCCCGGGGGAGAGAAGAGGGGTCTGAGCAGGGGTCTGGGGACGGGGAGGCAGGAGATGCGGGTGGGGAACTGATTTCGGCTGATCCATACAGCATGCCCCACGGGAGGGTTGCCGTTCTTCCCGGTTCACATAAATGGCCTCCATACTTGGCATCTGTTCCTTTTGCCCGCTTTGTTATCCCCCTCCTGGTACCACTGTTAGCTCGAGCTCTGCGGTGCAGAGAGGTGACTGTCCCAAGGCCCCGAAGCTAGGAAGTGGCAGAGCCCGGATTTGAATCCAGCTAGAAGAGGGGCTGTCAGAGAGGACAGCTATCCCTCTTCCCCTGGTCCACACCGCCGCTGGATTGTGAGCTGTGCGGCTCCCTCTCCATCGGAGTCCCCTCCGGCCAGCACCGGGCTCACTGCCTGAACCGAAGCAACACACTGAGTCCTTGGCTCGCCAAACAGGCGGGATTGCAACGGGGCCTCACCTCAGGGCCTTTGCACTTGCCGTTCCCTCTTTCCAGAAGACTCCAGAGAGCCGCACGACCACCTCACTGGCTTGGTTCAGCCATCTGTTTAAATATCATGGGCCCGGACTCCTGCCTCTGAGAGAGCATCCCATCATTTCACTGCCTTACCTTGATTTTCTTCATATGACTTCCTGTCTTGTTTTATAGCTGCGTTGTTTTATTTGTTTGCTTACTGGCTCTCTCCCCTACTAGCCGGTAAGCTCCGAGAGGCCGGGGTTTTGCCTGGGTGGTCACAGCTTTGCCTACCATCTAGAAGAGGGCTTGGCAAATAGTAGGCACTGAAAAAGTGGTTGCGGAGTGAGTGAGTGAGTGAGTGAATGTAGAGCCTGGCACAGTAATCCAGGCTTGTGAATCAGGGGAAGGGCGGTGAGGATAGGAAGGAGGAGATGAGTCAGAGGCCCTGGTAAAAGTGCTTTTCCTCCCAGACACCTCCTGCTTCCCTCCCTGGCAGCTTGAGCTCATCGGACACAGTATCTTTGATTTCATCCACCCCTGTGACCAAGAGGAGCTCCAGGACGCGCTGACCCCCCGACAGAGTGAGTTCCTCGGAGGCCTCTGTCCCCTGGTTCTAGAAGCCGAGGCTTTCCCTCAGCATCTGCCCTTTCTCCAGACGCAGAAAAATGGGAAGAGGGGACCCCCGGCCCGGCCCTGGGGTATCTGGAAGGAGCACTCCCTACCCCTGGGGGCCCTCCCTGGTTCCAGGTCCAGGCCAGGGGGGACTCTGGTAGCCGGGGTGCTGCGGGGCATTGGGCCCTGTCCCGAGCCAGCCCAGTGACCTGCTCACCCCCTTCCCTGTGGCCCGTCCCCAGGCCTGTCCAAAAAGAAGCCGGAGGCCCCCACCGAGCGGTGTTTCTCCTTGCGCATGAAGAGTACCCTCACCAGCCGGGGGCGCACCCTCAACCTCAAGGCGGCCACCTGGAAGGTGGGCAGGGCCCGGCCTGGAGGAGGGTGAGGGGCCTGGGGGGCTGCTGGGGCGGGGCCTGAGCCCTAAAATTCGCCCAGCGTGTTGGGAGTCCAGAATCCTGTGGGGCACTCTCGGGCTGGGTCTAGAAGGCTGGGCGTCTGTGGCATTGGAGGGCTGGGGGTCCTTGTTTCCTGAGTCTGTGGGCCTGGGGCTGGGGGTCCTCAGCCTTTGGCGCCTGGAGTCCCCATGGGGCTGCAATCTGGGGTCTTCAGAGCTCCCCGAGCCTCAGAATCTGGAGATCTTCGGAACCTCCTTAGGTCAGGGGTTTGCTCTTGGCTCCCGGTGGGGCCCGTGGAGACATACCTTCCAGGCCCACGGGAACCCCAGGCCCACGTGCCTCACCGCCTTTGCCTGCCCCCCACCCCACCCCCACCATCCCAACTAGGTGCTGTACTGCTCTGGCCACATGAGGGCCTACAAGCCCCCTGCACAGACTTCCCCAGCAGGGAGCCCCAACTTGGAGCCCCCCCTGCAGTGCCTGGTGCTCATCTGTGAAGCCATCCCCCACCCGGGCAGTCTGGAGCCCCCGCTGGGCCGGGGGGCGTTCCTCAGCCGCCACAGCCTGGACATGAAGTTCACCTACTGTGATGAGAGGTGGGCAGGAGCCCCGCTGTCCCCTCCCCCGCCCAGCTCCTCCTCTTCCTTTATGCCTAGCTCCTGCCTATCCCCCCAACTCCCCCCCCCCCGCCCCCCGCCCCGGTCCATTTCCGTCTGCCTCTGATGCCATCTGTCTCGGTCTCTTGTGGCTGTGAATCCTCTGTGGGTCTTTTTGTCTTGGGTTTTCTCCTGGTCTCTCTTTGAGTCTTCGTGCCTCCCTCCCTGTCCTTCTGTTTCTTTCCTTGAATGAGCCCGTGTGCATCAAGCAGCTTGCACAGTGCCCAACCTGAAGGCAGCGCTCAGAGAACTATCCCTATTAATACCCACCCTCCCAAATCCTTCCCTTTCTCTCTCCTCTTCCTCCCTCTGCCCTTCTCTCCCTTCATCCCTTCCTGTTTCTGCATCTTCCCTCCTTCCCGCACCCTGGAGTCGTGCTTGGGAATGGCAAGTCTGGCCTCGGACAGCTTGGGTTGAAAGCCTGGCTGTGTACCCTTGGCCAGAGGCCGTCACGTCTCTGTGCCACTCTCTCCTCTCTGTCCCGTGGAGTGACCAGAGCCTCCTTAGAGCACTTGTTCTGAGCACCCAGTGCGCTGCCTGGTGCAGAGTGCTAGCGAAGTGTATTTTTATTTCACTAAAAAAATTTTTTCTGTTTATTTTTGAGAGAGGGGAGGGGCAGAGGGAGAGGGGTACAGAGGATCCAAAGCAGGCTCTGCACTGACAGCAGAGAGACGATGTGAGACTCGAACTCACAAACCATGGGATCATGACCTGAGCCAAAGCCAGTCACTTAACTGACTGAGCCACTCAGGCACCCCTATTTTATTTTATTTATTTATATTAATAAACATATTTTAATGTTTATTTATTTTTGAGAAAGACAGAGAGACAGAATCCGAAGCAGGCTCCAGGCTCTGAGCTGTCAGCACAGAGCCCGATGTGGGGCTCAAACTCACAAACTGTGAGATCATGACCTGAGCCAAAGTCACATGGCCAACCAACTGAGCCACCCAGGGGTCCCAGAAGTGTCTATTTTTAATCATTATCAGCAGTATTCCTTTTTATCTTACTGATTTTTTTCTTTCTTTCTATGACTTTCTTTCTTCCTTTCTCTTCCCAGCTCCTTTGCTCTCTTCCTTTTCTTCACTCTTCTTAGTCCCCGCCCCCCACCCCTACCGTGTATGGTTTTCCTGCCGCTGTAACAATCACCACCAAATGCAGTGGCTCAAAACAGCACACAGTCACCACCCCAGGGCTCAGAAGCCTGAAATGAGCCTTATGGAGCCAAAGTCCAGGGCCACATTCCTTCTGGAGGCTCCTTGCCCTAAAAACTTCTGGAATCTTCCTACATTCTTTGGTTTGGGGCCCCTTTCTCCAGCTTCAGAACGCACGGCCGGCCCTCCGCCTCCATCAGCACCTGTCCTGGACAGATTATTCCTCTGGGAGGGCGCCTGTCGCCACCCTGGGCCCACCCAGATCACCCAGGGGAAGCTCCACGTCTCAAGATCCTTCACTTAATCACCCCCCGCCCCCAGCCCAGCACAGTCCCCTTTGCCACGTGAGGCCTCAGAGTCACCCAGTCCGGGATTAGGAGGTGGACCTCTCCGGGGGCATTATTCAGCCCGCCACACCTCTTTTTCTTTCTCTTCATTACAACCCCGTCTCTCTCTGTCTTGCTGGCTTCGCCCCCTACCCCCCTCCGTCCCCCAGCCCCCACCCTCCACCCACCGTCCGCCTCAGCCAGTCCTACTGACCAGGCCCCCTGCACCCACCCCAGGATCGCAGAGGTGGCCGGATACAGCCCCGATGACCTGATCGGCTGCTCCGCCTACGAATACATCCACGCTCTGGACTCGGATGCCGTCGGCCAGAGCGTCCACACCCGTACGTGAGACTCCCCGGCAGTTTGAGACCCGCCCCCCAGCTCCCCACATCCCAAGGAACCTTCTCGTCCCTGGCTCCCTCATGCCCCAAACCTGGCCCCCAGAGCCTCCTCTCCCCATTTGCCCTTTCTGTGGCCTTGACCCCTCCCCGTCCCCCTCCCCAGTGCTGAGCAAGGGCCAGGCAGTAACGGGGCAGTATCGCTTCCTGGCCCGGAGTGGTGGCTACCTGTGGACCCAGACTCAGGCCACAGTGGTGTCAGGGGGCCGGGGTCCCCAGTCTGAGAGTATCGTCTGCGTCCACTTCTTGATCAGGTAAGTGGGAGGGGGTGGGGTGGCTGTGTGTGTGGGTGTGGTCTGCATGTGTGCGGATAGGTGTGTGTGTGTGTGTGTGTGTGTGCCATGCACTCGTCTGTAAGAGGGAGTGTCACGTGGACATGTATGCAGCACGTGTGACCCAGTGCACACAGGTATGTGCAGAACACACGCCTGTGCTTGGCTGTGCCTACTGTTCGTTTAAATTAAAAAAGACTCCATTCACTTAAAAAAGACTCCATTCACATTAAAGTAAATCTAGCAGAATCATGGGGGCTTTTTTGCTTTTTAAAAATTGAAGTATAGGGGTGCCTGGGTGGCTCCGTCGGCTGAGCGTCTGACTTCGGCTCAGGTCATGATCTCATGGTTCATGAGCTCGAGCCCTGCGTCAGGCTCTGTGCTGACGGCTCGGAGCCTGGATCCTGCTTCGGATTCTGTGTCTCCCTTCCTCTCTGCCCCTCCCCCACTCACACTCTATCTCTCTGTCTCTCTCTCTTAAAAATAAACATTTGAAAAAAACATTTAAAAAATTGAATATAATAAATTCACTCTTTTTGGTATCCAGTTCTATGAGTTTTGACAAAGGCATGGGACTGCGTAACCACTTCCACGATCAAGCTATAGAAAATTGCCCCAAAACATTCTGTCATAGTGAATCCCATCCCACCCCCAGTCCCTGGCAACCACTGAGAGTTCCCTTGACTCTAGAAATTTTGCCTTTTGCAGAATGTCATGTTCATGGAATCCTATAGTATGTCGCCTTTTGGGTCAGGCTTTTTTCAATTTGCATCATATATTTAAAATGTATCTATGGTTTATGTGTCACTAGCTCCTTTTTTTAAAAAAAGTTTAATGTTTATTTTGGGAGAGAGAGAGAGAGAGTGCGAGCAGGGGAGGGGCAGAGAGAGAGGGAGGCACAGAGTCCGGAGCAGGCTCCAGGCTCTGAGCTGTCAGCACAGAACCCGACGCGGGGCTCGAACCCACAAACCATGAGAACATGACCTGAGCCGAAGTCAGATGCTCAGGACACTCGATCGACTGAGCCACCCAGGCGCCCCTCAGTAGCTCCTTTTTAAAAATGTTTGTTTGTTTGTTTAGAGAGAGCAGTGGGGGGAGGGGGGACAGAGAGAGAGGGAGAGAGAAAATCCCAAGTAGCCTCCGTGCTGTCAGCACAGAGCCCAACATGGGGCTCGAACCCATGAACCGTGAGATCATGACCTGAGCCGGAATCAAGAGCGGCCGCCCAACCGACTGAACCAGCCAGGCGCCCCGGTAGCTCTTTTTTTCACGCCGAGTGGTGTTCCATGGTATGAATATGAACAGACCAGAGTTTGTTTATCCGCTCACCAGTTGGAGGACATTTGGGCCGTTTCCTATTTGGGGTGATTACGAAAAAAGCTACTGTAAATATTCTCATACAAGATTTTGTAAGGTCATGTTTTCATTTCCCTTGGGTAAACACCTAGGCGTGGAATGGCTGGGTCATATGGCCAGTGTATATTTAACTTCATTTCCCGAGAAGGCTGTGTCATGTTGCATTCCTACCAGCAGTGTGAAGGTTCGTCTGCACGGCCGCCAGCATCTTGTTCCGTCTGGTTTTGTCTCGTTTTGTTCTCTTCTAGTGCGTGTGCACTGGTCAATCTCGGGCTTTCCTCCACGGCGTTAAGCATTTGGAGGTTTTCCGCCATGACAACATGGTGACGAGGGCAGCAAATTAGCGCATACGACAGGGAGAATTACAGCTTTTCTCTGAAGATTATCTTCCAGGTCCTGGTATCAATTTCTAAAGCGCCAGGAGTTTTCCTACGTCTTTTTGATCAAGGACAGATTCTAGTAGAAAACAGAAGTGGTAACAGGCGTATCCGTACAAGTCTTTGCGTTGGACAAGAATACAGGACTGATTACCTCTGGAGTGCCCTCGCTTTAACCAACACTTTTTCAAATCAGAACCTTTGAGGTCTGGCCATTTGTCACTGCAAAGGAGAGGGGGACCTGCCCCCCTCTCTTCTGGAAACTCCTTTTATTCACTGTGAAGATTTGCCTTTCTGTGGCCAGGCCCTGCGATTTCAGTCTTCTGCACTCTAAGCAAAGAGCAGGAGTGGAAGGTTCAGGTTTATTGGCAGAAATGGGTGAGGACTGAAAAGGAGTTTACTTAATATCAGCGACACAAGGAGCGTATGTTCTAATCGTCCTTGTTCTGTGTGTGTATTGTGTGGTGCGCACTGGTGTGACTATTTGTGTGTGTGCAGGCGCTTCTGTTTTGTAGTACAAAAACCCCTCCCCTTCCAGACCTGAGCCTCCCTCCACTGCAGTAAGCAGTTGCTTTACAAAAATACAACTCATGGGGCGCCTGGGTGGCTCAGTCGGTTAAGTGTCCAAATCTTGATTTCAGCTCATGTCATGATCTCACGGTTTGTGAGTTTGAGCCCCGCGTCGGGCTCTGCGCTGGTAGCGCGGAGCCTGCTTGGGATTCTGTCTCTCCCCTGCTTCTCTGCCCCTCCCCTGCTTGCTCTCTCTCTCTCTCTCTCAAAATAAATAAACATTTAAAAATTTTATTTAAAAAATACAGCTCCTTGATATGGAGCCCTGCTGAATCTTCAGCACCTAGAACAGCGCCTGGCACGTGGTAGGTGTTCAATAAACGATGATCACAAGTCCGTACATAGCGCTCACCATGTATCAGGCACAGTTCTCTGCGTTTTATGTGTATTAGCCCATTTAAGCCTCCTAACAACCTAGGGAGGAGGTACTATTATTATTGCCTCTTTCCAGGGGAGGCAAATGAAGCACAGAGAGGTTCAGCCACATGCTCAAGGTCACACAGCTTGAAAGTGGCACCGCTGGGATTTGAACCCAGGCCACAGGCCCTAGAGCCGCTGTTCTGAACCACTAGGCAACACTAGTTGTCTAGGAAATGTTTATGGAATGAACAGCTGTGCCAAATGTGCACGTGTGAGCACGAGAGTATGGATTATGCACACCTGTCTGTGTATACACTTGGGTGTATTTGAGTGTTCCTGTTTGTGCTTGTGTTTTTCAAAGGGGGTGGGGTGGCTTTGGTCCAGCCTAAACTGGGATGTTTCCAGGCCGGAAGGGGGTTCAGTGAGGGTGGAAGGGTCATAGTGCCTCAAACAGCTTCTGGGAGGACCACCCACCTGCTATCCTGGGTATTTTTATGCAAATGAGGGCCTGGTTCTCAGCCCCCAGACCACTTCTCCGAAAGCCAATTTGCTCAGCTAACATTTGGGTTGTCTCGGCAGCCAGAGACTGGGGGGAAGGGAGGCGCGGGGGACATAAGAAGGATATATTTATAAACCCATTCCCTTGAATATGAAAAATGTCTATGAATAGAAGCTTCATAAATAAAATCTTATTCATTAAAACATACCCCTCTGAATTCTTCATATTTGGTAAGGTACGAACGTCAAATATATATACTTGATCGATCCATTTATAAGAACATGTTTATAAATAAATATAAAGAGAATATTTTGTTCTCCTGCCTTTTCACCCTCCCCTTCTCTGTCCCTCCTTCCCCCCGCCCCCACCCCTGTCTCCCCTCCCTTACCCAGGCTGTGCTAAATGCCAACCCGTTTTTTTCTGTCTCCTTCCGCAGAGAGAGCTTGGGAAGACACACATAACTTTATTTTAAATGCTATTATAATAAAAAGCATTCCACAAAAATTAAGTCCTTAAAAGAAACAAGCAAATGTGGCAAATTATTTTCTGCACAGTGCCGCCCTGTCCCTGCATGGGATTGCCCCCCCGCCCCCATGACAGGACATCATCTGACGGGGCTGCCTGGACGGGGGCCAACGACCCTCCCTGACTTCCTCTTTTCGCCCTGTACCCCAGCCGGGTGGAAGAGACCGGAGTGGTGCTGTCCCTGGAGCAAACCGAGCAACACTCCCGCAGACCCGCTCCGCGGGGCACCCCCTCCCAGAAGGACGCCCCTAATCCTGGGGACAGCCTTGGTATGGGGCAGGGCTGGGACCGGGAGGGGTGGTGGCCCCAGGGTGCTGGAGGGAAAGCCCAAATGCCTTAATAGTGTGGCTCACCGGGCCCTGGGTGACCTGCCTCCCGCCTCCCTCCCCTTCTCACTCACACTCTGAGCGGTACCAGCTTCCTTAGTGCTCATGGAATACGCTAGATTCTCATGCCTTAGGGCCTCTGCACTGGCAGTTCCCTCCTCTGCCCAGAATGCTCTTCTGTCTTCCGTCCTTCCTCGTCTGTGTCCCTGGGATGACTGCTTCAGTCTTCTGGCTCCTCTGCTCTGAACCCTGCTGTGGCTCCCCATTGCCCCCACTCCCCCCCCCCCCCGCCCTTCAGCTGGTTCCCTGCTCCCACCTCACTGCTCATTGGCGTTCAGTAATCTTGACCCTTCCAAGTCCGGCTCCTTTCTACCACTTCCTTCTCCCCCTACCTGACTCCTCAGTCCTGGACAAGCTTCTTTCCCTGTTGGTTCTTCAAGGCCGTCAGCTTCTCCAAGCCGTTGCTGGCAGCTCCTGGGTGTGGCATGGGGTCACTGATATCCTTTCCTTTTCTGGCTCAGAACTGATCTCCAGGGACCTTAGGACCTCCTTAAGGGCCCTGGGCCAGTCTTTTCTCCTAACATGCAAGCCCCCCAGAGCTGGGTGGCTGATCCCTGTTCTGTCCCACTGGAGAACAGGGTCGGTCACGTGCCTTGGTCCGGCAGTGCTGCTTTTTAAGTATTAAAACGTTTCCCCTTCGCTGGGCAGTTGCTACTCTCCCGAGCCTACCGCGTGCCCCCTCCCCCCACACTCGGCCCCTCTAGGACCCTCAAGGGTCTTACCACAATCAGGCAGCTGAAGAGACAGACCCCGGTCCGGCAAGTGTTCTCCAGAACTCAGTTCCCCAGCACTGTGGACAGCGTCCACCTGATTGGTGGTCGAAAATGTCAGTGAGGCACCCTGGGGTTTGGGGTGGGGGGACCCTCCCCCTCAGGCCTGGATGACCATTCTGTGTCCTCCCCACCGATGTGTCCTGTAGATGCCTCTGGTCCCCGGATCCTGGCCTTCCTGCACCCCCCTGCCCTGAGCGAGGCCACCCTGGCCGCTGACCCCCGCCGCTTCTGCAGCCCTGACCTCCGTCGCCTCCTGGCACCTATCCTGGACGGGACTTCAGTAGCTGCCACCCCCAGCGCACCCCCAGCCACACGGCGCCCCCAAAGCCCTCTTCCGGTAAGCGGTCCCTCCCATGTGGACCCTTGGGATCCTTGTTATTCTCTGGGCCTCAGTTTCTCCATCTGTGCAGTGGGAAGGTTGGGGTGAGGTGGGGTTTGGGGTCTCTTTAAGACCTGGATCCCAGATTCTTCAACTGTTACCTGGACCAAAACCTGGGATATTTGGGACTGGCATGGGTGACCCCCTCCTCACTTGTGACCAAGCGTCCAGGCTTCTCTGAATTTTGGCCTCAAAGAGTCAAGAACGTCTAATGTCTTTCTTAAATTACCCGAACCTGGATTCAAATCCTGAAGCTGCCACTTACCAGCTGTGTTACCCCAGACAAGCGGCCCCTCAGTTTCTTCATCCATAAAATTAGGATTGGAACAAGTAGCCATCTCATTGGTTATTGGGAGGGTCCCCAGCTCTCTGATATTTGACCCTCACTCCTACCTCTGAGCTCAAATGTCCACAGTAGCTTACCATTAACATTTTCTAGGCTCAAGATTTCCTTAGGTGTCTACTCTCTTCCCATAGGCTGATCTGCCAGATGAACCACTCATGGACATGGAGAATACACACAAAGTCTTGGCCTCTGGGAAAGACCTTGAGGCTGTGGAGGCAGATCTAGATATAGCTCAGGTAAGGGCTGGCATGGAAGAGCAGTCTTCACCTCTTTGCTCTGGGGGCTGACATATATGAGCCTTAGAGAAGGGTGGTGGAATTGTTGAGGGGATGAGTGTATGGATGGATAGAAAGACCATTGTATCTATTAGGTGGAGGTTGGTGGATAGATGGATGGGTGATGGTTAGACAGATATCTGGATGGATGGATGGATGGATGGATGATGAATGTCTGGCTGGGTAGTAGACAGGCCACTGATTCATTAGATAGATGATAGATGGATAGATAATGTTTGGATCATTGATTGAATAGCTAGATAAATGACAGTGACATGATACATTAGTTACCTATTGCTGCATAACAAATTACCCCAGAACTGAGCCCCTTAATTAAACAACTAACATTTATTATGTCACACCATTTCTGAGACTCAGGAATCTGGGAACAGCTTAGTTGGATGGTTTTTGCTGAGTCTCTCATGAGGCTTAAGTCAAGCTCGCCATCAGGGGAATCATGTGGGGCTAGAGGATTCACTTCCAAACTCACACACATAGTTGTTGGCAGGCATCAGTCCCTCACTGGCTCTGGTTGGAGGCCTCAGTTCCTTACCACATAGGCTGCCTGAGTGTCCCCACAGCGCGGCAGCTGGCTTCCCCCAAGGCAAGGAATCCAAGAGATAACAAGAGTGAGCCCCAAACAGAAGATTATAACCTAATCTCAGAAGCAACATATTGTCACTTCACCAAATTGTATTGGTCACACAGACCAATCCTGGTACAAAGCAGAAGGCATCCGCAGTGAGGGTGAACACCAAAAGGCAAGGATCTTTGGGGATCCCACCGATAAATGTCTCATGCAAAATACACCTCACCCCCTCCGAAGTGCCCCCAAAGTCTTCCCATGACAGCATCAGCCTGAAGTCCAGAATCTCATCACCTACAGCAGGTCTGGGTGTGGTGACGCTCTCCCTCTGTTGGCCTGTGAACTAAAGAGACAAGTGATATGGCAGCCACACGCCCCACACACAGTGGTGGGACAGGCACAGAGTAATGCCATGCACCCTCCTTGTCAAAACGAGGGGGGAGGAGGGGCATCTGGGTGGCTCAGTCAGTTAGGTGTCTGACTTTGGCTCAGGTCATGATCTTGTGGTCTGTGGGTTTGAGTCTGCTTCAGATTCTCTCTCTCCCCTCCCCGACTTGTGCTCTGTCTCTCTCTCAAAAATAAACATTTTTAAAAAATTAAAAAAAAATAGGGGCGCCTGGGTGGCTCAGTTGGTTGGGTGTCCGGCTTTGGCCCAGGTCATGATCTCATGTTCGTGGATTCGAGCCCCGTGTCAGGCTATGTGCTGACAGCTCAGAGCCTGGAGCCTGCTTTGGATTCTGTGTCTCCCCCTCTCTCTGCCCCTCCCCCGCTCACACTCTGTTCTGTCTCTCAAAAAATGAATAAATGTTAAAAAAAAAAAAAAAAGAGGGAGAGGAGAGAGCACAGGTGTCACTGGTCCACAGCAGTTTTGAAATCTGGTTGGGCAACTCTGGAAAGTTCCTTGATCAGAACCCATTCCTACTACAGTAAAACCTTGGTTGGCAAGTACAATTCATTCCGGAAACATGCTTGTCATCCAAAGTACTCATATATCAAAGCGAATTTCAAGAACCCTTGGCTCAGCTGTGATCATGTGACGTTCCCCATCATGTACTGCTTGTTTCGCAAGACATCGCTCGTTCATCAAGTTCACATGGATTAGAAATGCTTAGGCCTTGGGGAACACTCGCAGAACAAGTTGCTCGCAATCCAAGGTTTTACTGTACTTCCTAGGGGCTTTCTCCATGGTTCTAGAATCCTCCGTTTTCCATAAAAGGTACTTCTTAGGGAACTTTGGTGGTCCAAAGGTCTCTTTCCATTTAGCACCGTCTCTGTCCCTTCCAGTCCAAGCTGGCAGTGTGTCTGTTTATATAATAATCTTTTTTAAAAAATGTGTGGGTCTTACGCGAATCTGTTTGGAGTGCCCTGCATTAGACAAAAGTCACACCCACAGATCTCTTTGAGATAAGCCCTTTTCTACCTTGGGATTTTGCTGAGACGCTGAGTGACGGTGTGCGGAAGTTTAATAGGAGCCCTGTTGTCTGAAAAGATCAATTAGCACATCCTTAAGCTCTAGTTTATCTGCCTGAGGACATTCTAGGCATTAAGCTCTAGTTTATCTGCCTGCAGGACATTCTAGGCAATGCCCTTGATCTTCCTGAAGTCTTCATAAAGAATTTTATAGTTACGCCCTGACTTCATCTTTAGACCATACCTTCCTGAGAGTGCCCGCCTTTGCTCAGAAACCATTTCTCAATTTTAGTGTCCTTCACCATCTGGGGAGTTCCCAGGGTCAGCCAAGTGCAAGGTGAAGGTCGCAGTCTTCCAGTCTGCCAAGTCTGTCCAAGACTTGTGATATCAGCCACAAGCTCGGGGGTCCACAGGGCCACCCTCACTTCAGACCAGCTGCCTACAAATTCAGAGATTCTCACTGACTCCCTCAGTGTCAATGATTTGCTAGAGCTGCCTGTAGAATTGAGGACAGCACTGGACTTGGGTCGATTTTTAATAAATTTTTTAAAGTTTATATATTTTGAGAGAGAGTGCGCGTGCACGTGCACAAGCGCGTGAGCTGGGGGGTGGGGGAGAGAATTCCAAGCAGGCTGTTTGTTATCAGCTTGGAGCCCAACATAGGGCTCGATCTCCGGAACTGTGAGATCATGACCTGAGCTGAAATCAAGAGTCGGATGCTTAGCCAACTGAGCCACCCAGGCGCCCCAGGATGATCCGTTTTATTATAGCAAAAGAATATTAGAGGCAAAGGAAGAGATGCATAGGGTGGAATCAGAGACGAGGAGGTTCCCAAATGCCAAGCTTTCATGACCCCACGGACCTGTTACCCTCCTGGCACTGGCGTGTGGGAGCACACATGGGGGTATCGCCACTCCAGGAAGCTCACCCAGGCTGCGGTTCTGGAGTTTTCACTGCGTGGGCATGACTGGATTATTGCCCACGTAGTTGCCCTGATCTCCATCTCTACCTCCCCAGCACACATGCTTCCCCTGGAGGTCAGGCTGCTCTCACGTGGCCCCAGCCCTCTCATGGCATAGTTGGCCATTCGGGCACGGCCAGCCCCCAGCCTGAGTCATCTTGTCCGCAAAAGCCATCAGGTGTGGCTCCAGGGGCCCACCACCGGGAGCAGAGACACACGGGTCACTCAGGAAATCCCAATGGATTTCCAATTGTTCCAAAGGAACACCCCATTCTGGGTAAAGTTCCTTTTTCGCTTCACCGGAAGGTTGAGAATCTTTTAGACCTTCCAGTCCCAGCTCCTGCCTGTCTCACATTTCTCTTTTAGCTCTTCTCTCCTCTTGTCTTTACTCCAAGTGGCAAGAAATCAGGCAGCCAGTCCGCACTCTGGCTGGCAATCCTGTCGCTAGATCACCCGGTTCACTAGTTACATGTTCTCCGTTCCAGAAAACTGCACGCAACACTGGTGTCAAAGTTTAGCTACCACAAAACAAACATCTCCTTTCCTTGGGCTTCTGGTAACACTTTCCTCACCTCCCTTTATGCCCTCACTGGCTGGCTTCTCATGGTTCACGTTTCCACTAGCAGTTTGTTCAAGGCGGTCTAGGCTCTGACAGGCTCTTCAGACCCCTTCCAGCCCATGCCCACTGCCCTGTGCCAAAGCCACCCTGCCTTTGAGGTTTTTGTTACGGCAGCACAATCTCGTCACCTGTTTCTGGGAAACAAATTGCCCTAAAGCTTAAAATAACAAGTGTGTATTACCTCACCTAATTTCTGGGAATCAGGGGGTCTGGGAGCCACTTAACTGGGTGACTTTTGCTTGCGGGGGGTCTCTCCCGGGAGAGATGTCACGAGATATCTTGCTGCCAAGATGTCATCCAGGCTTGCAGTCACTTGAAGGCTTGAAAGGGACCAGAAGATGTGCTTCCGAGATCACTCAGTTGTCTGTAGGCAGGAGGTCTCAGTTTCTCACCATGGGGGCCTCTCCATGGGGCTTCGCCCAGAGCAAGTGACCAGAGAGTGTGCTGCGAAAACAGAAGCCACATTTTTTCTTTCTAACCTAACATTGGGAGTCACACACCATCATCCCCTCAATATCCTATTGTTCCCAGATCCACCCTCGTCACTGCAATAGGGAATTACACTAGGGCGTGAATACCAAAGGTGGGGATCCCTGAGAGCCATCTTGGTGACTGGCTACCACAGAGTCCTTACACCCATTTTACAGATGAGGAAACTGAAGCTCAGACTTTTTTTTTTTTTTTTTGAGAGAGAGCAAGCATGAGCATGGGGAGGGGCAGAGAGAGAAGGCGACAGAGGATCTGAAGCAGGCTCTGTGCTGAGAGCAGGGAGCCTGATGCAGGGCTCGAACTCACGAACCGTGAGATCATGAACTGAGCTGAAGTCGGATGCTTAACCGACCGAGCCACCCAGGCGCCCCTTGGCTCTTGGCCTTGGGCACACAGCTCAGATGTGGTGGAGCTGGGACTCTAGCCCAGTCCCGCCCGAGGCCAAGGCTCTTGCTCTTAACCTCCTCCTGCCTCCCGCAGGACGTCGATGCTCTGGATTTGGAGATGCTGGCCCCCTACATCTCCATGGATGATGACTTCCAGCTCAACTCCAGCGAGCAGCTACCCAGGGCCTTCCACAGACCTCCAGGCACTGTCCCCCGGCCCCGCGCTCGGAGCTTCCATGGCCTGTCGCCCCCAACCCCTGAGCCCTCCCTGCTGCCCCGCTGGGGGAGTGACCCCCGGCTGAGCTGCTCCAGCCCTTCCAGAGGGGACCCTTTGGCATCATCCCCCATGGCTGGGGCTCGGAAGAGGTGAGCCACAGTAGAGGGACAGTATGAAGGGAGTGAAGCCCTGTCTTGTTCCTGCCTCCTGTTTCAGCCTCGTCCTTCATCGTTCGTCCTGCTGACCTCTGCTCCTGCCAGGCCCTCAGTGTCCCCAGCCCAGGGCATGCTTTTTCCAACCTCTGTCTCTGCCTAGGCTGTGCCCTCCTTCTGCAAGGCCCTCCGCTGTTCTCCTTGTTTATCCAAATCCCACCAGCCTGCCAGGGCCCTCTCCTTTGGAACATATTTATAACTGGCCTAGTGATAATTTTTGTCACAGTTAAGAGGACATTGCAACAGTGTCAAAGAAACTGTCTAGAACTAAGTTTCCTAACACCTTTGAGGATCTGTTGAAAGCTATGGACTCTTTCCCAAGAACATTCGTACACATACAGATGCACAGTTGTGCACAGAATTTCAGAGGGTCCGTGTCCCCCTTGCAGACACATTAAATTACTAACACTCAAGTTTTTGTACTCCACGTTGCAGACATGTGCCCATTTACTATCCAGAATGGTCCCTTTACTATTCTTATGAGGTTTTACGGCTACATCTCAGTGTTTCCCAAGGCTCTCAGCTTGGTGCTGGATGCATAGTGAGTGCCTAATAAAGACTTATTGAATGAGAGAGGGAGGAAATTAATGAACATAGTAGGTGGATGGATGGGTGGATGGGTGGATGGATGGATAGCTGGATGGATAGGTGGGTGGGTGGGTGGATGGATGGATGGATGGATGGAAGGAAGGATGGATGTTTGGGTGGATGGATGGGTGGGTGGATGGATGGATGGATGGGTGGATGGTTGGATGGGTGGTGGATAGATGGACAGACAGGTGGACAGATGGATGGATGGATGGGTGGGTGGATGGATGGGTGGATGGATGGATGGATGGGTGGGTGGATGGATGCATGGATGGACGGATGGAAGGAAGGATGGATGTTTGGGTGGATGAATGGGTGGGTGGATGGATGGGTGGGTGGATGGATGAATGGATGTTTGGATGGATGGATGGAAGGATGGATGGATGGATGTTTAGATGGATGGATGTTTAGATGGATGGATGGATGGACGGACGGATGGATGTTTGGGTGGATGGATGGGTGGGTGAATGGATGGATGGATGGA
>CM053563.1:8668103-8680556 GCA_028646485.1 Cryptoprocta ferox | reverse complement strand
GTTTGGGTGAATGGATGGGTGGGTGGGTGGATGGATGCATGGATGTTTAGATGGAAGAATGGATGGGTGGGTGGGTGGATGGATGGATGGATGGAAGGAAGGAAGGATGGATGGGTGGGTGGATGGATGGGTGGGTGGATGGATGAATGGATGTTTGGATGGATGGATGGATGTTTAGATGGATGATGGATGGATGGACGGATGGATGTTTGGGTGGATGGATGGGTGGGTGAATGGATGGATGGATGGATGGATGGATGTTTGGATGGATGGATAGCTGGATGGATAGGTGGGTGGGTGGATGGGGGATGGATGGATGGATAGATGGATGAATGGATGTTTGGGTGAATGGATGGGTGGGTGGGTGGATGGATGCATGGATGTTTAGATGGAAGAACGGATGGGTGGATGGATGGAAGGATGGATAAATGGATGGGTAGGTGGGTAGATGGATAAATGGACGGGTGGGTAGGTTGGTGGGTGGGTACATGGATGATCAGATAGGTGGACAGTTAGATGGGTGAGTGTAGGAGTAAAGGAATGAACAAGCATTTGGGGGAATGAACGAATGCTCATCACCTCCTCCCAGTGGCACCCACACTTGCTCAGGTTTGTTGTGTTCTGAGATTCTTACCTGTTTTTCTCCAGGACCCTGGCTCAGAGCTCAGAGGCCGAAGCCGAGGGGGTGGAGCAGCTGGGAGTGAAACCCCCCAAACGGTCCCCCAGCCCCGAACCCGAAAACTTCCTGCTGCCTCCCCTCAGCCTGGTATGTTGGGGGATTTGTGGGATTCTCTGGCCCTCAGAACCTAGCAGGCTTAACCTACTGTTTTATGTGTGGGTGGGAAAACCAGAGAGGGGCAAGGGCTGGCTGAAGGTCAGATGGAAGGTCAGTCATCCAGGTGAGGCCATGCAAATTTAGGTAAGTTGGTGGTTAAGTTCTAAGAAGAAAAATTAAGCAGGGTAACGGGGAGAAACGACAACATTTAGTAGGTGTAGGAGCCTCCTACACTCCCCTGGGGCTCCCTCGCAGGCCTAGAACAGGTCTCGGCCTTGGATTAGCGAGCGTAGCATTAAGAGTGCAGACACTAGAGTCGGACAGAGTGGGTTCAAGTCCCAGGTCTGCCACCTAATAACTGTGAGACCTTGGGCAGGTAGGGAAACCACTCTGAACCTCAGTTTCCTCATCTGGGAAGGGGATGGTGACATCCCACAGGGCTGCCATGAGAAGCAAATGAAATTAGGTCCTTAGCTGATCCTTAATGCCTGTCAGTAAACAGGATAAAAATAACCAAAGGAAAGCAGCACCCCTGCCCCCCATCCTCCTCCCTGCCCCCAGTCTCCCCCCATCTTCCTGCTTCCATCTCACCCCTGCCATCCCTTTCTGCATGACGGCGACCAGGACGCCCTTTCCAAAACCCTCCCCAGGCTGCACTGCTTCCGCAGAGCCTCCCTCAGGACCTTCCATGGCGCTCTGATGCCCACAGAAGAGCTCTCTGGCTCCTCACACTGAGCAGGGCTCTTTGAACATGAGAGGTGTGGTTAACAGTATCAACAGCTTATATTTATCAAGTGCCTACCACAGGGCAGACGCTGCACTAAATGCCTTTTGCATGATTACATAACTTACCCCCCAAGACCCCTCTTGAGATGTTAGTGTTGTTGTTATTATTATTATTATTATTATTATTATTATTATTGGTGGTGGTGGTATTCACACTTACCGACCAGAGGTCAAGCAACCGCGTAGGTCAGGGTCTGGGCAGGAAATAGCACGGCCCGATGCGGGGGTTGAGGTGCATTTAAAAGCAAGACTACCGGCCAAGGTGTGGGCGGCACACAGGGAATCAGCAAGAGGGGGCGCAGCCTCCTGGGGCCCGAAGCGTGGGGAGCTGGCACTGTGCGTAGCCTGAAGGCACAGGGCAGGGCGCCGTCGCCAGATCCTGGAGAGAGTAAGTCTTGTAAGAGCCGAAACCTTCCATGGAGGGACACGGCCAAGCCGTGACAAGCCAGCGGAGAAGCAGCTAGATCAAACACCGCCCCGTTTCCTCCTCCCTCCCGGTAGCATCTCTTGTGAGGTGAACCCGACGGAAATACCAGAGCAAGGCCGCACGTTGATGGAGCCCACATGCCCTGGTCGGCCTGCTGGGGCACGGAGGAAGGGGGGAACGAGGCTCTGGAGGGACACACGGAGGAGATGTGTCTAGGACACTGGCTTAACCCAAAGTCACATAGCCCATAAGCGGTTGCGGAACCCCCCTAGTGCCCTTAGCCACCGCCCCATCCTGCCTTTTGGGATATTGACGATGATGGTGGTGGTGGCGGCAGCAGCTTTGTCTCTGTCCTGCAGAGTTTCCTTCTGACAGGAGGGCCAGCCCCGGGGAGCCGGCAGGAACCCAGCACCCACCTCCTGGAACTGAACGAGCCCCTCCGTGAGTAGCACCCTGGGTATACAGAGGACCTGGGTCTCTTTCTCTCCTTGAGAGAGGGGTGGGGCAATCCAGAAGGTGGCAGGGGTGAGGGTGGGGGGGCTGTCAGTGCCTGGCTGTGACCTCGGTGGAGACAGCGCCTCCCTGCTGGCAGTGGCACGGAGGGGGGAAAGAGAGGCTCCGAGTGAGGCAGGGGCTTGCGAAAGCTGCCCCTTGGGGTGGGGGCTGAGCCCAGCCCTAAGCTAGAGCTCCCGAAGCCCGTGACTGCTTACACTTCGGGGGCTGTCCTGCCTTGGTCACTCCCAGCGGCGTCACTCTGGAAAGCAGTTCCTGCTTCTGGAGCCTCAGTATCCCCCCCCCCATCCCCCCATCAAGTAGGGTCTGTTACAATCGTTATTACTGAAGGAGAAGTTTCCAGGATCTCTGGAGGGGCAGCACGGGAAGGGCTTAGCACCAAGACCCAGCTGGTAGTAAACGCTCTAGAAACGTCTGCCCTCGCGCGACGCTGGTCCCGCAGCCCCTCCCCACAGCGAGCCTGGCTGCTGTGCTTGCTCCTGCTCCTGTCCTCACCGTCAGGCCACGGCGCCACTCAGAACGTCCAGGCAGGGGCGCCTGGGTGGCGCAGTCGGTGAAACGTCTGATTCTTGATCTCGGCTCAGGTCATGATCTCACAGTTTGTGAGTTCAAGCCCTGAATCAGGCTCTGTGCTGATCGCACATAGCCTGCTTGAGGTTCTGTCTCTCCTTCTCTCTGCCCCTCCCCGGCTTGTGCATGCACACACTCTCTCTCTCTCTCTCTCTCTCTCAAAATAAATAAACTTAAAAACAAAAAAAAAAACCAACCAGGCATTAGCTAGGAGATCTTTCCAAAGCACGAATCTGACCCTGACCTCCCTCTGCTCCAAACTCATCCGTGGCTCCCTACTGCCCTTCTGAGAAAGACCAAGCTCCCCAATTTGTACTCCAGTCTCTGTGGGGTCTGCCCGGTGCCTCATCTCACACCACATTCAGCCTCACATCCTCTGTTTCAGCCACAGTGACTGTCTTTTGGTTCATTCTGTCCTTACACGTAACAATTATTTATTGAACACACAGTACGTGCCAGGGCACTGTCCTAGGGGCTGGAGATACACTGTGTACAAAAGAGAAATCCCTGCCATCATAGGGCTGACATGCTGGCGGGGGAGACGGTCCGGAGTAAAGAAAACACATATGATTAAGGGCGCAAGAGAGGAACAGAAGCACTTCTGGAAAAAATAATGTATGCAAAGGAAGAGGAAACTCTGGGGTGGTGGGATTTTGATTTTAAGTAGTATGATTAAGAGTGGTTTCATTGAGAAGACGACATTTGAACAAAGACCTGAGGAAGTGAGGGAGTGAGCTGTGACAATTTCTGGGGGACGAGTACTCCAGGCAGAGGGAACAGCAGATTCAAAGGTCCTGAGGTAGGAGTGCATCTGTCTTAGTTGGGGGAAAACAAGGCCAGTAGGGCTGAAGCAGAGAGGAGGGGAGAGAGGTGGGGGGGGGCTGACTGCAGTGGGGACTCTGTAGGGCACTGTAAGACTTTGAAGTAATCTTGCTAGAGGAGACAGCCTCAGGGCCTTTGCCTATGCTGATCTTTCTGCCTGGAATGCTTTTAGTGCATCCTTTTGATGTCAGATCAAGTATTACCCCTTCCATGAAGCCCTCCCTAACTTCCTAAGCTCGTGGCTCTTAACACTTATCATAAGACCATATTTACCTAAGTGTTCATGTCATTGTTTGATTTTAGGCTGTCCTCTCCCTGGGGGTGTGAGCAGGGGCCAGGCTTGTCTTGTGGTTGCCATGCTCTCCCGTCTGTGTGAGGCAGGGCTGTGGCTGGGCACAGAGCAGGGCCTCAGTACATATTTGTAAATGAAGAGCTAACATTTGCCTGGCTCCCACTCTGTACCACTCGTTGGGCTAAGCCTGTTGTGTACATGACCCAACTGATACGTCTCACTGGAATGTCAGGGCCGGGAGGTTCGTCTGTCCGGTTAACCGCAGTGTGCCCGGTGCCTGGCACACACCAGGGGCTCAACAAATATTTTCTGAATGAGTCAATTCTCACACCGGAGGTAGACAGAAGGATCCCTGTTTTCTAGGGAACCACAGCGCACTGGGCGCTCACCAGTGCTAGTTTTGTCCGAAGCGTGGACGAACTCCTGGATCGACTCATTAACTTTCCCACAACAGCCCCCTGAAGGGAAGTACTGTTAGCCCATTTTGCCTAGGAGGTAGCCGAGGCACAGAGAGGTGACGTCACCCGCCTCGGGTCACACAGCAAGTAAACAGCAGAGCCTGGGTTCCAACTCAGGCAGCAACTGGCTCTCCAGCCTTTTTTTCTTTTTTTTTTAATGCTTCTTTATTTTTGAGAGCAAGCATGAGCAGGGGAGGGGCACAGAGAGAGGGGGACAGGGGATCTGAAGCGGGCTCTATGCTGAGAGCAGAGAGCCCAGTGCGGGGCTTGAACTCACAAACCGTGAGAGCGTGACCTGATTCGAAGTCGGACATTTAACCGACTGAGCCACCCTGGCGCCCGTGGCTCCAGCCGTCTTGAGGTTCAGAGGACAGGACCGGGCCAAGGGCTTGCTGCTATTCGAACCCAGGCATGTCTGCCTCACCACCCACGCTTCTACCCAACCATGGGGGGGGGTGGGAAGAAACGGGTTTGGGTGGTTAATTCCCACTGGCTGACCCTCCATCTCCCCCCACAGGCCTGGGTCCCCCGCTGCTCTCTCTCTGCCCGGATGAGGACACCACGGAGCCCAGGAACCACTTCCAGCCGGCGGCAGGCCTGGCCCAGGCCGACTGAGCGGGCTCCGCCGGGCCCTCTTCCCCGCGCCCTTCCACTCCCCAGAAAGGACCTCAACCACACTCCACGCCGGCAGCCAAAGCACAGGATGGGGGCCCCAGGAGAGGGGCTCCCTCTCTCCTTTCAGCGGCCCCCGCCCACCTCGGGCCTACCTCAGCCCTCACCCCTCCGCCCCCGTCTGGGGGCTTTCTGGGGTGGTCTCAGCTCAGTGACCTCTGGGAGGGGGTCCCTGGCGCCCTCCTCCTCCTTCTCTCAGGACTTCCCTTGCGGTTCTCTATACTGGTTACCTCATTCCTTTCTCCCACTCTCCTGGCTTGATTTTGGGTAATTAGGGGTGGGGGAGGTAGGGGTTCAGGTCTGTTTCCGGGCTCTGGGGAGTATGGATAACCAGTCACATTTCTTTCCAGCCATTTCTGTTGTTTTCACGATGGGTTTTTAGTAGCTACGAATTGCCCGGGGTCCATAAGAATCCAGGACTCTGATTCCCACCCCCCCTCTTCTTCAGGTGTTAATGGAGGGGGCCTCTGGGGCAGACCGAACCCCTAGCAACTTCAGATCAACCCCTTAGCCTCCCAAGTGGCCACCCCACTCTGCCTGCCCCTCCACTAGGGGCTTCCGCTGCCCCCAGTCTCCCCAGGGCACTGGCTTCATTCATGGGCTTCCCGTTTCCAGGGGCAGCCAGCCTCCAACTTCCTCTGCTTCCAGATCATACAACTTCCAGCTCTGTCCGGTTCTAGGCCACTCAATTCCTGACCTTCTCTGGTTCTAGACTGGACAGCCCCCAACACAGTCTTAGACCTCATGTGCTCCAAACCCCTCTGACTCCGGACCTCACAATGTCCAGCTCTTTCTCGTTCTGGACCTCACAGCCTCCAGCGCCATTTTCGTCCTTCACGGTCTCCAAAGTTGCCTGGTTCTACGTCTCACAACCTCCAAGTCCCTCTGGCTCCAGAGCCTAGAACCTTACCAGACTCCTCTGGTTCTAGAACCCACGCTGACTTCCTCTGGTTCTAGACCTCTCCTTGTAAATGCCTCTCCCTTGTACCAGAGGTCACATGCTCTAACTTCTGCTGGTTCCAGGTCTTACAACCAATGACTGCCTCTGATTCTGGACCCCACAACTTAAATGTCACATTGGTTCTAGTCTTCCCGGTCTATAATACATTTGGTTCCAAATCCAGACTTCTTAAATTTCTGAATCAGCTCCTTCCTTTTCAACTTTCTACACTCAAGACTTGCTTTTCCAATCAAAAGGAAGTAAAATGAGCTTTATATCTTGGTCTTATAACCACAGTAGTACTTCCAGATCGCATACCATGCTCCAGTTCTGTTTTGCTCTAGACCTCATGACCTCCACCATTCACTGGGGTTCGAGGCTATAAAACCTTTAGACCTTGCAATTTCCAGGACCCTCTGATTCCAGATCTGATGATCTCATTTTCCCCCGATTCTTGAACTTGGCTTCAAATGTCTTCTGATTCCAGACTTCATCCTATCAATTCCCCTGGTTCTAGACCTCACAATCTCCAATTCCCTCTCCAGATCTTATGACTCCAAGTTACCCTAGATCTAGGACTTAGCCTCCAAACATCTTCTAATTCTAGATCTTGCCTTATAAAATTTTCTGGTTCTAGACCCTACAACCCCCAGCTCCTCATTCTACATCTTGCCTCCAAAACCTCTCTGGTTCTAGAACTCAGTCCTCAGACTTCTCCGAATTCCATTCTTTATAGTCTGTAGATCCCTCTGGTTCGAGGCCTCACAGCCTCCAATGATCTCTGACTCCAGATCAAAATCCGTTTGGTTCTAGAACTCAGCCTCCAAGTGCCTCTGATTCTAGAATCTGGGAGTCACCCTGTGGATTCCTCTGGTTCTGAATCTAATGACCTCTAACTCTCTGATTCCAGACCATACCCTCTTGATTTTGGGCTTCCTACCCTACTCAACTTGCCCCAGTTCCGCTCTGTCTTAAGTCTTCCCAACCCGGGTCCCTCTGCTAGTAGACTTCATGCTTAAGCCTCTCCGTTCTTGATCTCACATCCCTAAAGTTGCCCTGTCAACCACTACCACCACTACCCCACCCCCAGCTCTCCAGAGATGCACTTCCCTTGACTTCACCCCAGGTACCTGGGGGACCTGAGGGTCCCTTACAATCCAGGAGACTTCTCCAGCCGCACAGACACACGCACAGCCCTATCTGTGTATCACGGGTGGGGAGCGAGGCCGGGACTCCTCAGTACTCCGCCACTACCTGTGTATCCCCCTGACCCCCAACCCCACTTCTACGATGGTGCTATTCTTGGTTTCCCACACAAAAAGGCCTCCCTCTCTCAGCTCGGCTCACCCCCACTTTGGAAGGCGCTTCTCTGTTTTGTCAGAGGATGGCCTGTCCCGATGGTGGTATGGGGGCAGAAGACTCTGGTCCCTCCTTCCCTCAGGGGGGTAACCTGGGCCCTCCATGGAGGGAACAGGATGGGGCTGGGGGAGGGGAAGGGACTGGCCCAGCCACTCTGGCTCGGAAACCCACTCATCTGTATACCGCCATAAAGACTTCGCCTTGGTAGGCACCAGAGCTCTGCGTGTGGACTCATCTATGGGGTCGCTTCTGGGTGTGTGGGAACAAGGGCTGCCTGTGTCACTGTGAGTCTGTGTGTGTGACTCTGTGTTCCTAGGTGGGTCTATACCATTGCGTGTCTGGTGATGTTGTAATTCTATGTATGTGTCTTTGTGACACAGTTCTGTGAACCGGTTGTGGGGAGGGAGTGTGATTCCTTCTAGCTGTACGTGTTAGTATCGGCGTGAAAGGATTCTGCTTTATGGGTTTCTGCGTTCCTGAGGGTGGGAGGTTTTGTGGTATTGCCATTATGCTTACACATGTGGGACTGTCTGGACACTGTCATTCCGTATACTGGTATCTGTCTGTGTGACACGGTGCTGTGTACTTGAGTGTACGTGTGTGTGAGAGACAGAGAGGTTGCGTGTCTGCAGATTCATGTGCGGGTGGGCGTGCCTGTTCTGTCCCGTCTCTGTAGATCACCTCATACCTCCTTTCCCATGTAGGTAGCTTTTTTTTAAATTAAATTTTATGTTTAAGCAATCTCTTCCGCCCAACCCGGGGCTTGAACTCACAACCCTGAGATTAAGAGTCACATGCTCTACCGCCTGAGCCAGGCAGGCACCTCCCCCATCACGTAGAAATCTTTTCAAAGAAAGAAGACACTTTTAAGCCTTGGCACTTGTTGGCCCCTCAACCTTAAATGCCTTCTCACTTGGTTATCTCCTAATCGTATTTCAGGTCTTGGTTCAGACTTCCCCTCCTCCAGGAAGTCTTCCCTGCCTGCCCTGCAGGGTGAGGTCCTCCCAAGACCTCCTGAGAGCCCCTGCCAGAGCTTCCCTCCCAGCTCTGGGTACTCAGTCCCACTCTGGGTACTTACAATGGAGTGGATACAAAAAGCACTTGCTCTGTGTTGGGCCCTCTGCCAGACACTGTACTCATATGATCTTCTCAAACTCTCCTGGTTATTGTCCCCGTTTTACAGAGGATGAAACTGAGGTTCCGAGAGGAGGGTCACTTGTCAAGGTCACACAGCAGGGAAGGGCTGGATTCGAATCCAGGATCCAAACCCATTACAGCAGCCTTCCCCCCTACACACACCCCTAAAAAAATCTCAAAAATCTAACCCACAAGGTGAGCTATGGAACATGGAGACAGTTGAGGGGGACCTAAGAGCGCAGGAATTGAGGTGGGACAAGAGGAAGCTCTGGCTCTGCCACCCTCATTGTATGACCTTGGGCAAGTGTGCCGACCTCTACAAGCGTCAATGTCCTCCGCGGTAAAATGGAGCCGATACTGGTATCCACCTTCTAGGCTGTGACAGGAGGTTGTGGGGTCAGGTCAGGCTGCCAAGGCCAGGAGCCTGGGGAGTGGGCCAGCCTGTGTTTCCAGAAGGGGAGCCCCGGTAGAGCCTGAAAGGGATTTAGAGCCATAGTTCCACATGGGTAGCCCCTGAGGGCTTGGAAAGGATGGCCCGCGAGGGTGTACAGTCGGGGGTGGGGGTAGGAGTGGCATCTGGAGATGTTTCCTAGGTCATCAGAAATTTAGGCTTTTCCCTCCGGGCCCTGAGGCACCTTGGAAGGCTGAGGAGTGGAGGATGAGGATGAAGAGAGGAGACGGTGCACGGAACCAAACTTCTGGGTCTCGCTCCGGACTGGGGCACCCAGGGCGCCTTCAGTTAACAGCCAGGAATACTGCCCTCGAGGTTGAATCTGTATTCCCTTGGTTTGAGAAACCACGCATTTCTCGGGGGACGGGGCGGGGGGGCGGGTTAACTGCCCCGATCTGCTCAAGGTCACCCCGATAATTGGCAGCGGGGCTAGCCTCCCGGCTCCGGTTCCGCGCGGGGCTCGGCGCTGCCTGGCAGCCACACCCACCAACCCGAGGGGACCGCGGGGAAATCCCACCCTAGAACCCCCAGCACTTCTGCGGCCTCGGAACACGGTAGCTTCGGGGTGCGGGGGCCACGCCAGACCTCCCCCCCCACCCCGCCCCGCGCCCCCTCTTCCTCCCCGCCCCCCCAATGGCTCATTCGAGGAAGGGCGCTGTCTGGGGGCCCTCTGGTCACCTTGTCCTCCGCGCGCTCTACGGCGAACGGGCCCTGCGCAGGCGCGCGGAGGGCGCCTTCGGGGCCCGCGCTTTACGACACTTGTGCAGCAGCGGCCGCGGCAACTCGGCACTCCTTCGCGACGATTCGGCCGGGCGCCGCTGGCAGCCGTTGCCAGGGTGGGGGTCGCTTTGCGGCATGGCGATGGCGGAGGGCGAGCGGACTGAGTGTGCTGAGCCCCCCCGGGACGAGCCCCCGGCCGATGGCGCGCTGAAGCGGGCGGAGGAGCTCAAGACGCAGGCCAACGACTACTTCAAAGGTGCGCCCGCCGCGGAGAGGGCCAGGGTGGGGTGGAGAGGCGCCCGGGGCGAGGGGTGCCCGGCCCGCGCGGAGCCATGGCAACGCGGAGCGGCAGCCTGGGCGCGGGGCAGGCACTACCAAGTGACCGGGCGTGGGGAGGCAGGATGGCGCTCCCCGGGGGCGGCAGAGGGGGCTTCTGACAGTAGGGGTGATCCCTCGAAGGGGCGCTCGGAGCGGGTGCTGCTCAATGGGGAGACTGGAGAGGGCGCTACCCAGTGTGAGGCGGGAGGGGGACGGGGAACGAGGGCACTTCCAAACGTGAGGTCCCCGAGAGGGGTTAGCTGCGGTGGGACCTGGGGAGGGCGCTGCCAAGTAGTGACAGGGGGCTCGGGCGGGATGGTGCTACCCAGTGGGGCCGTCTGGGGCGGGTGGCACCAAGTGGGGGCCTGGGGGACACTGCCCCGGGAGAGTAGGGGGCTGTACGGGTGGGGAGTCGATCGTTAGGTGGGAAGGCGAGGAGAGAGGAGATTTGCACGAGGAAAAGGGATGCGTGGGAGGCTCTGGGAGTAAAGGTGGGGGAAATCCCAAGAATAGTATGACATAGGATCTTGGGAAAGAGTAAGATGTGGGGGCACGCGTTCATTCATTAATTCGACGTGTTTCCTGAGCACCTGCTATGTGCTGAGGATTCTGCTAGGCTCTGGGGATGCAGCAGCGAATGAGCCACATGTGGCCCTGCCCTTTTATAGCTTGTAATTTAGCAGGAGAATCAGACATTGAGTAAAAACACCAGAAATGGTAAAATACTTAGAAGTTGCAGTGAGGGCTTTGGGAAAAAAAAAAAAAAACAACCCAACAGGGTGTGAAGTGGGGATCAGGGGCTGGAGGCTCCTGTGGCCAGGGAAGGCCTTGCGGAGGAGAAGGCATTTAAGTTGAGAAGAATCGCGAGGGAGTGTTGCAGGTGGGCGCAGCGACGTGTGCAAAGGCCCTGGGGTAGGAAATGAAAGACTGGCGTGGCTGACCCTTCAGCGGATCAGCAGGGAGACCGATACAAGACGAATTTAGGGCAGGGGCCAGCCCAGGTGGGGTTTCACAAGTCATCGCAAAGCTAGTTTGGATTTTACTCCGCTGTCCAAGAGGAGGCGTTGAGTAGATAGATGGTCCAGTGTGGAGCTCAGAGGAGAGCGGCCCAGGCATGGTCAGCCAGTGAGTGGAATAGAACACCCTCGGAATGGAAGAGGTCTTGTAGGGAGAGGAGGGGCCGGAACCTTGAGGGAGTCTAATGTTCCGAAAAGAAGAGGAAGAAGCTGAGAAGTGGTCCGTGAAGTGGAAGGAAAGTCAGGAAAAGACGAGAGAAGAGAGTGCTTCTAGAAGGAGGGCGGCTGTGCCCTGGGTCAGATGCTGCCAAGGCGAGCACCGAGCACTGCCCATTGGATTCGGCTCCACGGATGTTGGTGCTGGCCTTGACAGGGAGCAGTTTCGGGGGAGCAGTGGGGCTGGGAGTCAGCCAGGAGAAGACCGAGCAGTAAGCTGGGAAGTGAGGAAGAGACAGCAAACGTTGACAAGTGTTTCGAAGTATTTTGGTTCTGAAAGGGAGTTAGAGAAATGGGGAGACGGAGCTGCTTTTTTTTTTTTTTCTTCTTAAGAATGGATGAGCCTGAGCGTATGGTCCGAAAGAGAGCAGGAATGGATCCTGCAGGGGAGAGGGGAGACCTAACAGCAGCACAGCCCTGCAGACGAGAGGAGAGGAGAGGAGGGGTCCAGAGCCTTAGTAGCCTTCAGTGGGAGCACAGGGATTCAGAGTGGGAATGGTGGTCAGGCTGCAGCAACAGGGAGGAGGTAGGAAGGACCCGGGAGGAGGTAGGAAGGACCCGGGAGGAGGTAGGAAGGACTCAGGAGGAGGTAGGAGACCGGTGGGAGATGAGGCTTGGAGGTGGAGCCTTGGCTGCTGGGTCAGGGGGTGTGGGGGGGGGGTGGGGAAGCGGCATCGTCGGATCCCCCAGCTGCCTGGCTGAGATTGGACACCAGAGCAGGGAGACTAGGACGCTGGACAGGTGAGAGGTGGCAGTGGCATCGACCAGAGACAGACACCAAGTCAGGAAGTGCTTCAGAGAGGGAAAGAGGGCTGCCGCCTGGAGAGAGGGAGGCGGGAGCCACCACCAGGGCAGGGAGAACGGGACGGGAGAGGCCGCTGATCCTGGCAGAGGTGAGCGGAGCCTGGCACCACGCTCTTCCGTGGGGCTGGAGCGTAAGAGGCAAGAGGGGAGGCCGAGCTTTCTGCTGTGGGCTCCGGG
>CM053563.1:8633921-8668003 GCA_028646485.1 Cryptoprocta ferox | reverse complement strand
GAGGAAGGTGGGGCCGTCCCTGAGATGGGGCTCGGGAAGAGCGGCAGATATGAGGGTTGATGCTGAGACAAGGGAAGACTTCTGGAAACCGGAAGTCCCGGGGAGGGACTCCCTGCCCTCCAGGACCCGGGCCCTCAGAAGCCCTAGGGCTGGGCAGGCTGCCAGGGGTACTGGGCAGGGAGCTGGCGGCATGGAGGGCCCTCCTGGTCCCGACCCCTCAGGGTCTGGCAGGCAGTGGCAGGCACGGAGCCCCAGCCTCCGGGGCTGTGGGAATAACAATAAAAAGGATAATTACCGCTCTTCTTAATTGAGCCCCTGTGGTGACCAGGTACGGCTTCATCTCCATCATCTCCCCCCCCATCCCCCCCACCCCCGGGGCACTGGGAGGGAAGGAGCAGCAGCCCTGTTTGTTTCGTAGAGGAAGCTGAGGCTCAGAAGTGAAACCGCTTGCGCCCAAGGTCAGAGCGTGAGCCGCAGAGCCCGGATATCCCCCTTCCTCGCCACGTGCGTGGCTCCCGTGTTCAGAGTCCTTACCTGGCGCTCGCGGGCAGCAGAGGATACCCCTGCAGGGGCCCGCTGTTGGCCCGGCTCTCTTCCCCTGTCTCTGGGCCTCACCGCCCCCCTTCTGTAAAATGGGAGGCCTTGTATTTAACCCCCAAAGAGGCGGCTGGGTCTGGGACTCTGTAGACGTGGTTAAGAGCTCGGGCTGCCTGCATCCAAATCTGGTTTCTTCCTCTTCTGTGCTGCGTGACCCCCGGGCAGATGGCTTACCCGCTCTGTGCCTTGGTGTCGTCCTCTCTAAAATGGGGACGGTCTGGAGGATTCGATGCACTCGTGCTCGTAAAGCGGATAGGACAGGCTCAGGAAACGTTGGGTTTCGCGTGCACTGCAGCCCCTCCCGTTTCCTCTGCTTGGTCCTCCTCTTCGTTCCCTCATTTTCATTCACTTCTTTCGCAAGTACCTGCTGATGGCCTTCTCTGCTGTAGCCACATCTCAAGCGAGAGTTTATTGAGCCCTCACAGCCACTAGGGGAGGCAGGGCAGGGCCGACCGGGCCCTGAGACACCAGGCCAAACTTGGGGCCACTTGAGTAAGCCGTCAAGAGAGCTGGCCAGCTGGCCTCTGGGACGCGGCCAGGAGGCCGAAGTAGTCCTCGAAGGCACTGGCGTTCCAGGGAGGGTCCATCAGACTTAGGCTGTCTCGTTCTGCCCTTGCTTGTTTCTGGGAAGTCCTGGGCTTGCCCTCCGGGGCTCCCAGTCCTGGACAGACACACCCAGCACCTCACGGCGCTGGGCAGGGCTGGGGTAGGGGAGCCCAGGGGCTGGGGTGGCCCAGAGGAGTGCCTCACCCAGCCTGGGGGTGAAGGAGGGCTTCCTGAAAGAGGGCACATCTGAGCCATTTGAAAGATTGCCAGATGTTAGGCAGCAAGAGGGATCGTTACATTGTTCTGGCCACCTCCCCGGACCTGACTTCTCCTTTCCCTGGTGTCCGTGTGTCTGTCTGTCCTTCTGTCTCTGCCTTCCTTCTTCCTTCGCCCATTCATTCAAGAACTATTCACGGAGCCCGGGACCCTCTTCTCCCATCGTCTTCGCCTGACTCCCTGTCATCCTCCAGGTCTCTGCTCTGGCATCCTCTTGGTCTGTCCCTGTGCCAAACACTCTGGGTCGTCACTGTCTGGAGTTGTGTGTGTGTGTGTGTGTGTGTGTGTGTGTGTGTCCCCCACTGAACTTGAGCCCGAGGAGGGCAGGGCAGAGGAGGGCTGTGTCCTCAGACAGGGCAGGGGCTCACAGAGGTAAGACAGACGGGCCCTGCCGTCACAGGGCTGAGGTTCAAATTGGGGAAATGGACCAGAAGCAGACAGAACAGAGGAAGGTCACGGTTTAGTCCGGTGGCGCTCGAACGACGCTGGAGAAGAGTGGGGTGGGAGTTAGGGCAGGGATTCCCATTTAAGGCCAAGTGTTGGGAGAAAGACTCTGAAACTCAAGTCCAGAGGGGGTACGTAAGTTGCCCAAGGCACCCAGCAGATAAGAGGTGGAGCCAGGGATCGGGCCCAGGCCCCCCGCCCCGTCTGTGCCTGCCCCTGTGCTAGGTGCCTCCTTAGGGGCCGCCTGGTGCGGAGAGTGGGATGGGAGTGTCTGGGTCTTGGTTCAGAATTCCCACCTACCACTTGCCTTGTGATCTCGAGCGCGGCTTTCCCTCTCTGAGCCTCAGCACCCTCATCTGGAAAATGGGGCTAATGCAGCTGTCCTCGGGATCGTTGTGAGGATTCAGTGAAGGGACTCGTGGACCAAGAGCCCCCCAAGGCGCCTGGCGCGTCACGGTCCCCCAGATCACTCAAGCCTCTAGCCTTGCTCCCCTGCCTGTCAGATGGGCACATGGGAAGGGCCCACGCCCGGCTCTGCAGATCCAGACTGGGCGTCTGACCTTGAACAAGACCTCTGCGGCTCATCTGTAAAGTGAGCACCAGACGGTGCTTATGCCGCCGAGATGTGAGGATTCCACGGGCGAGGATGTCAAGTGCAGGGCACAGCCGTAGCTCATTTCAAATAAAACCCGCCTTTTCCCCTTGACCAGACACGTCCTGCCGCTGTGCGCTTAGCACATCAATGTCTACACCCCACTGTGGTTGTGTTTCGGGATCTGTCTTGTCAGCCTCCCTGCTCTCAGCCTCCTCCACCCCGGCCACCCCAGCCTCTCACTGGTCCTAGAACACAAGGCTTGCGCCGGCAGCACGGCCCCTCACTTCCCACCCCAGGGTCTTTGCACCTGCTGTTCCTTCTGTTGGGAATGCTTTTCCTCCTATGCAATTTGTTGCTTCCTTTGGGTGTCTGCTGGTATGTCCCCTTCTCCTTGAAGTCTCAGTAGGTTCCTTCTCCTTTCCCACTTCCTGTTCTCCTACTAGGCCCCCTCCTTGGCCTTGTCAGCTTGCTTGGGTGTGGGGGCTGGACAAGCAAAGGGCTCAGGGCAGACTCACATTCGCCGATTCACAACATCTCAGCTCTGGCACTCAGTGCTCTGTCCTCTCCGGGCCATGAGACCAGAGTAAGACCCTCCTGAAGTCCTGGAAGAAGTCTTGCCCCAGTTGGGGTCTTAAGGGCTGATGGCTGGGTGGGGGGGCGGTTGCATGGGAATGACTTGAGTCCCGGGGAGCGGAACCCGAGGAGACCAAGCCTGTGCTAGGGTGGGACAGTTGGGACAGGGAAGAGGGGGCAGGCCGAACAGACATTTCTGAGCTCGGCTGCGGGCCTCGGTTTCCCCGGCTGCGCACGGGCCGGCACCCCGCCTCGGCGCTGTTCTCGCCGGGCCGCAGCGGTCTCGCCTCACGCCCCCTCCTCCACCTCCTCAGCCAAGGACTACGAGAACGCGATCAAGTTCTACAGCCAGGCCATCGAGCTGAACCCCAGCAATGCCATCTACTACGGGAACCGCAGCCTGGCCTACCTGCGCACCGAGTGCTACGGCTATGCGCTGGCCGACGCCACGCGCGCCATCGAGATCGACAAGAAGTACATCAAGGGCTACTACCGCCGGGCGGCCAGCAACATGGCACTGGGCAAGTTCCGGGCCGCCCTGCGCGACTACGAGACGGTGAGCCGGGCCTCGGGGTGCTTGGCGGGCGGGGAGGGTGCGTTCGCTCGGCCCTCGCGCGTCCAACAGCCCAGTGCTCTTGGCCTGGAGCACGCTTGGTGGGTTCCCGTCCCAGCTCTGCCGTCGCTTGCTAGGTGACCCTGGACAAGTTACCTGGCCTCTCGGTGCCTTCTTTTTTTTTTTTTTTTTAACATTTATTTTTGAGAGTCCGAGTGAGACAGAGCGTGAGCGGGGGAGAGGCAGACAGAGAGGGAGACACAGAATCCGAAGCAGGCTCCAGGCTCCGAGCTGTCAACACAGAGCCCGACGCGGGGCTCGAACCCGCCAACCGCGAGATCATGACCCGAGCCGAAGTCGGATGCTTAACTGACTGAGCCCCCCAGGGGCCCCAAGTGCCTTCTTTTCCATGTCATGGAACGGGGAGAACCCTAAGACCTGCCTCTAAGGGTTGCTGTGAAGAATAAATGAGTTTCTGGTTTCTTCGTGCCTTTGGGCCAGTGCCTGGCGTGGAGTCGGTGCTCTGTACCAGTGAGCGGTTGTGGTCATTGTCACTGCTGGCAAACGAGAGCCCCGCAGCCTGCGTTCTGGTGGAGTTCGAGTCTGGAGGGGGGCAAAGCGCAAACCTGTGTCCTGGACGGGGCAAATGGAGTCCTCGCAGGGGCGGGGTGCACACCCGGAAGAAGGCAGGACAGGGCGGTGCGCTGTAGTGGGCAGTGGCTGGGGCACGGGTTGTGAGGACAGAGAGGACCCAGGGCACCGCGGGAAGTCACAGCTGGCACGCCCACTGCCATCGCTGTGATTGCTCGGTGCTAACGGTAGGACCTGTGGCATCAGGGTGCAGCCGTTCACTCCGGGCGTGCCCCGTGCCCTCCGTGGGGACTGGCAGCCCTGCGGCAGGGCAGGGGCGGTGACGAACCCCACCGTGCTGGCGGGGAGGCTCAGGCCCAGGGAGCTCAGTCACTTGCCTGCCCGCATGCAGCTGGCCAGTGGCAGAGCTGGGATTCGAACCTAGGCACCCGTGTCTCCCCTGCTTCAGAGAGCGAGCTCCCCGAGAGGAAGGATTTTGCCAGTTCTGCTCACTGGGTCAGTGCTTGGCACCCGCAGGGGCTCAGGGCGTGCGGCATTGTCATTCCGGCCCCCACACCCCCACGCTTTTTTGTCTCGTTCACCACCGGTGCTGAGCAGCCTCTGTTGTGTGCGGAGGGCGCCTGGGGGCTGAGAGCCACAGGCGGCAGTTAGAGGGAGCCGGGGCCGGCTGCTGGCCTGCGGTGGAGGGTGGATTTCAGGCCAGGTGAAGTCTGGAGCCAGGACAGGGCCAGGGGACACCTGTGTCGGGGTGGGGGCAGGGCCATGGAAGAGGTGGTAGCTTAAAATTTTTTTTTAATGTTTATTTTTGAGAGAGAGAGAGAGACGGAGCGAGAGCAGAGGAGGGGCAGAGAGAGAGGGAGACGCAGGATCCGAAGCAGGCTCTCCAGGCTTTATCAGCACAGAGCCCGGATGTGGGGCTCAAACCCACGAACCGTGAGATCATGACCCGAGCCGAAGTCGGCTGCTTAACCGACTGAGCCCCCCAGGTGCCCCAAAGGTGGTAGTTTAGAGACTGGGGGCAGAATGGAAGAGGGAGTGGGGTGCCCCCTGGCAGGAAGGTGGAGGGAGCCCCGGAACAGAGTCCTTACGCGCTTCGGGTCCCAAGCCCTTCCCCAGCCCAGCCTCCCTTGTTGTCCCCTGATGTCGTCACCTGGAGAATGGAGGCAGAGTGGCGGCCCTGGGGCTCTGGTGAAGTGGCGTGAGTGGAGGTCACTGGGGTGCAGGGTCCGGTAATGAGTAACCCAGGAGGGCACTTGGCGTTGGATGGGGGCAGGGATTCTCTGCAGGGCTCCCGGTGCCGGGAGAGGCCTGGAGGCGACGGGGGCAGGGTGGAGGGCCGACGAGCACCCCCGGGGGGAAGGACCCTTCTCGTGGCTCTGGCCCAGGCTGGGGGCCTAACCCCACATGCTCCCTGAGACTGAGATGGTCCCTTCTGGGCCGGCTTGTGGAAATACCACATCGGAACTTCCGCCCAGGCCTTTTGGACGCCCTGGAAGGCTGGGGGGGGGGGATACACGGCCCCCTGGGGACCAGCCTGAGGCGGGGCCGTGCTCAGCATATAGTTGTCACAGCCTGTTTCCCTGTAGAGGCTTCACCAGCAGCCCGGGGAGTCCCCACAACGAGCCTGCAGTCCTCGCCCTGGAGGGGGGGGAGGGTCTCCGTGTGCCTGCGGGCCGCCCGCTTGTCCCCGCTGCCACTTCTCACCAGGCCCTGTGGGCGCCTGGCAGAGGGGCCGCGGCCGGGGCACCTTGCCCTCCCGCCCCCGCCCCCCCCCAGAGCTGTCTGGGCGCTCAGGCCCCCTCTCAGATCCTGGCATCCTCGGAGGCGGAGCCACCGCGTGACCTTGGTTAAATAACAAGCCTGAGGCTCTGCCTCTGCAGCCTGGGCCTTCAGTCAGAGGGCCTTTCCTTTCGCAGCCTCAGTTTCCTCATCCGCACGCTCACTGTGGGCCTGGCTCTGTGTGAGCTCTGCACACGTGAGTTCAGTCCATTGGACAGGCAGGAAACTGGGGTCTGGAGGGCGAAACGCCTCCTCCCAGGCTCCTGGCCCAGTTGGGACCGGAACCCAGGTCCCTGCTGATAGCTGGGAGTGAGCCGTGAAGTCGGCGTCGTGGTTTGAGACCAGCACCTCCGTCCCCTCGTCAAATAGCGTAGAGAAGAGAAACACGGTTCATTCGGAGGAAGTGGGTATATGTGTTTGTGAAAAGCCATTTTTCACTTATGTAAACACAGGCGTGTGATATGAAGTGTGTATTTCTTCCCGTGAGTCATAGTCAAAAGCCTCAAGGTCACTGATGTAGGAGCTGGTGCTGGCAGCGCAGTCAGGACGCCCAGCTGCACGCTGCGGAGCCCTGAGTGCTTTGGCTGGCTGCCCTCAGTGGCCTCATCTGTAGAAGGGGGACAGCGCCAGGGCCTGCCCCGATGCTCTTGGGACGACTCTGTGAGATTTTTACACCCACAGTGGGACCTGCCCGCTCTTGCACTTGATGCCGTGGATCATCGGGGTGTCGGGAGCGGGGGGAGCCTGTGGCCCACCAGAAGGGCTGTTTGCAGGTACCCCGACCTTGTTAAGAGCCTGGGGCAGCCGCGCGTGTCTCCCTCTGCTGGTGGCCCCCTCCAGGGCCCCTCAGTAGGAACTGGTGTCCCCTTTCCACCCCCTCATCTCCAAGTTAGCCCTTTCAGAGGGACCCCTGCCCCAGGATTCGCTGTCCCGTTTTTGGGTTCTCTTCTCAAAAGACTGCCCTTCCCCCTCACCCCGCCATGTTCTTTCCTGTCTGTGGTTGGCGCTCAGATGGTCATGTGGGCCCTGGCCGGATCTGGGGGACTCCTGCAGACCCCCCGCCCCCTTAGTGGATTTGGGGGATTGGTTTATGATATGGTTTGCATTTGGCTTTCTTCTTACAGCACGGACCAATGCAGTCCGCCAGAAACGCGTCTTGCCTTGCAGGCCCGTGCAGGCGCTCGCACACCTAGGGTGTGGCTGTCCCCACGGTTAGGGGAGCAGTCGGCCAGTCCTGGCACAGCGCTCACCGTGGGCCGGGCGCCGTCCTGACCTGCCTGCCCTCACGGCTGAGTCTTCACCCCAGCCCTGTGCGTGGGGACTGCTCTCCCTGATCTACAGACGAGGACACCGAAGCCCAGAGCGTAGTTTGCTCCCCGAGGTCGCTCAGCCAGGAAGTGACAGCCTCATACCAGAACCAGGCACCTGGGCCCCGGAGGAGGCAGCAGCGGCAGCAGAAGCGTCTCCGCCCGGCATCCTGCTGTGGCCCAGCCCCACTCCAGCGGGCTGTCTTCTCTTCTGTTTTACCCTAAATAAAAGGGACACTGAGTATGACCTGCCCAATTAACTCACTAGAGGGTGTAACCCTGTAGGAGGAAAACCCTGTGTCCCGCCTACAGCTGTCACTGTGCAAGGCCCGGCCTGGGGACCCCGCTCTCCTCCAGCTGTGCGTGTGCCTCGGATGGGCACAGCCCCTGTCTGGGCCACAGCGCGTCCTCTGGGCCACGCGTAGTCACGTGGGTCCCCTGAGGTCAGGATCCTAGGCAGGGAGGAGGCGGAACCCTGGCCCCTTGGGCCTCAGATTCCCCATCCATTAAATGGGGATTGTGGTAACACCCAATAGAGCTGCCTCGTGTTTAAATGAGCAAGTTCACTGTACTCCAGCGCCTAGTAGGTGCTCAGAAAATTAGCCGTGTGTTGTTACTGCCGATGCGCCTCTTTTCCCAGCCTTGCTGGTATTTGTCCCCATCCTCCAGCCATCTTGCAAGTTCTCCGAGAACAGGGGACTGGCCAGAGGAAAGGCTGGTGCTGTGTCCGTCCCCTGGGGGGGCATTCATTTCCTCCTGGGACGCAGCCGTGGCCTCGCAGGGCCACCTTCCAGTGGGGAGGGACCCATCTCCAGCCATGCTTAGGGCTGGGGCAGGCAAGCCAGGGGCTTGTGGGGCCTGAGGGGTGTCTGACCCTGGCTGGAGGGTGCGGGGTGCTCCTGGAGGAGGGGACAGCGGGCCTGACGGCTGGAGGAAGGGACCCAGGAAGGGGTTGGAGGTGGGCGTGAGGTGCTGCGGGCCAGGGGGCAGCCTGTGCAAGGTGACAGGGAGCTGGCACATTGGACACTTGTGAGTGAGGTCTGGCTGGGTCGCGCTGAGCAGACAGGAAGCAGAGGGGCGGGCAGGCCCTTGTGCACCAGGCCAGGCGGCGGTTTGGACTTCATCCCAGGGTGTGGCCTCGGACCCTGTCCTCGTTGGGAAGGACTCCCGGGAATGTCTGGTGCCACCTCCCTGCCGGGCCTCACACCCCAGGTGGAGCCGCCGGCGGGGTGCCCTAGCACCAGCCTCCCAGACGGGGCGGAGCCCACCGCCCGCCGGGCCCATGCACCCGTTCCCAGGGTGGACGAGCCATGGTGGCCCTCGGGGGTTAGCACATGCCTTTGCACTGGCTTCTGGCTCAGTCTGCCGGGCTTGCCCCGGGGGTGGCGTTCCCCCACCCCCCACTTGAGGGCCCGCTCTGACACTTCCCTTCATGCCCCCAGCACAGGAGCCGCGGGGCCTTAACTTCTCGGGCGGCCGGCAGACCGGGTAGCCAGGCGGGCTCCGCTGACAGCAGTTACGGTTACAGATAACCAGACTGAGGCCCAGTGGGGTGACATCCTTGCCAGAGGTCACACAGCGAGGAAGTGGCAGAGCCGGGTTCGAATCCAGCCCTGTCTGCTCCTGAACTTGGAGGATCGGAGTTTGTAGAAAGCAGGATAGACGGTGGAGGGAGGGGTGGGGACAGGCTCCTTTCACCGAGAACTTCCTGGACCCCAAGAGTCCCGTGCCCGGGGCTTTATGGCGTATGAGCCCATCTCAGGCACAGCGGCCCAGGAAAGGGGCCGTGGAGAGCAGCCGACGCCTGGGTGGACTTGACTCCTCCCGGCGCCCTGCACGCACTTTGTGCACGTCCCCTCCTGTGACCCTCACGGCCGCCCTCTGACGGGGAGCCTCCTGGGGAGGCAGACCCGCTTGCCCAGCGTTCCTCGGCCAGGGGTGGGCCGAGCTGGGATTGGAACCGGGCCGCCTGGCTCTGGGGCCCACGGTCCCGACCGCCCTTCAGAGGAGACTGAGGGGACCCCACTAGGGGCTAGCTGCTGCGTGCCGGGCCCTGTATTCGTTACTCGCTCTTCCCAACCGCCCTGCCCGGTGGGACCGGCCGTCCCCCCTTTTATAGATGCGAAAACCGAGGCTCACGGAGTCCAGGTTCTCCAGCAAGTCATAGGTTCTTCCGTTGGGTCTGCGCTGTCCGTTGTGACGGTGGACCCAGCCCGCCCTCTCCTCTTCGTCCCCTGCCCCCTTGGCATTGATGGTAATGTCAGTACAGTGAGCCTCGGCCGGTGTGGCTGCCACCAGGAACCTAAGCTGAGCACGTACTCCTCAGATGGGACACTTTTAATGACAGAGCTAAGGGTTTTTTGTTTGTTTATTTTGAGAGAGAGAGAGGGGGAGGGACAGGGATTGGGGGAGGGGCAGAGAGAGAGGGAGAGCATCCCAAGCAAGCTCCACACTGTCAGCACAGAGCCCGACACGGGGCTCGAACCCATGAACTGTGAGATCGTGACTTGAGGCGAAACCAAGAGTCGGACGCTTAACCGACTGAGCCCCCCCACCCCTACCCAGCGCCCCAGAGCGAAGGTATTTTAAGAGCTCGTGCGTGCACACGTCCACGCCGCAGGACAGCCCGGTGTGGGCAGGAAGGCCCAGGGCTGCTCCGCTGCTGCGTGGACGCCGGCGGTCTGGCTTCCGTGTTCGTGGAGCCTGGGGCCAGTCCCCCTGTGCGTCTGCCCCTCTGCGCCAGGCGGGCTGTGCCTGGGCGTTGATGTCTCTTTTCTCCCCCACCCCCAGGTGGTGAAGGTGAAGCCCCACGACAGGGACGCCAAGATGAAGTATCAGGAGTGCAACAAGATCGTGAAGCAGAAAGCCTTCGAGCGGGCCATCGCCGGCGACGAGCACAAGCGCTCCGTCGTGGACTCGCTGGACATCGAGAGCATGAGTGAGTCAGGCCTGGGTGCCTAGAACGTTCCACCTCCTCGCACGGGCCCTCTCCATTCCCTGTGCGCATGGGGGGCACGGGTGGGGGTGGCCGCTGTCTCTTTCTCCTCTGCCTGCATTCCTGGGAACTCCACGGGCCAGTGCTGGGCTCGTGTCCCCCGCTACAGGCGAGGTGGGGGGGTCCCGCCGCCTGGGCCTAGCTCCCCAGTACCGTCCTCACGGGCCCCCCCGTCGGATTTGTGCAGGTTCTCCAGGTGCTCAGACAGCTCAGTCATTCGTTCCACAGATAATTGTCGAGCACCTGCTATGTGCCGAGCGCCGTTCCAGGCACTGAGGGTGTGGCTGTGAATGAAATACTCTCTGCCCTCGTGGGGCTGATGCCCTGCTGGGGGGAGAGGGGACTAGCGAGTCAGCAAACGAATCGACTGTGTTGAGTGCTGTCAGACCACGCGGGCAGTGGGGAGGGGGCACGCTGGACAAAGGCCAGGCACGGCCGACCCGCGCAGGGGCACCTGGCCGGGGAGAGGAGCCCTGTCTGCCCTGTGTCTCCTGTCTCAGCCTCCTGATGGCCGGGCCCGCTGACTCTTGTCCCCCACCTCCCCCGTTCACACACTAGCCATTGAGGATGAGTACAGCGGGCCCAAGCTTGAGGATGGCAAGGTGACTGTCACCTTCATGAAGGAGCTCATGCAGTGGTACAAGGACCAGAAGAAACTGCACCGGAAATGCGCCTACCAGGTGAGGCCCCCCCCCCCCGTCAGCCCTGCGCGCCCCTGCGACCCCAGGAGGGCATCGCGGTACCGGCAGTGCCCAGACTCGGCCATGGGGGGCGGGTCGAGGAGGAGGAGGGTGGTCACGGCAGCTGACACTGCCGAGCGGGGTGCGGATGAAGACTTCACCCCGGTGCTGCGTTCTCGTGTCTGGCATTGCCACTTAGTTATTTTTAATAACAGTTTCCTCTCCCTGCCCCTTACGTTCACGCACGCTGTCTCTCCCCCCAGATCCTTTACGCATTTATCACAGTTATTTTAAAGTCTCTGGAAGTTCCACCATCTGGTGGGTCATCTCTGGGTCTGCTTCTGTGGTCTGTTCTTCACGGGTCTCATCATTTTTTGTTGGATGCCAGACATTTTGTGTAAAAGAACAGGGGAGACTGAGCTAAATTAGGATTTTCTGCAGAAGATGGCGGCCCTCTCTTCCGTCGGGCCGCTGGGCCGAGGGGCTGTGTCCGTCTGATCTGCCGTTTCCGGCATTTTGCCGGTGTTACCAGCCCACCACGGGCTCGCGGTGTTTTCAGACTGGAATCAGGACTCTGCCTTTAGCCCTGGCAAAATCCCAGGGACGTCTCGACATTGTAGAGTCTCCAGCTTCTGGAACTGTGGGAGAACTCTCTGATTTTCAGCCTCGCGGCCAGATTTCTGGCATGCCGGGGGAGTTCTGTGCTCTCCCATCCGCCCCCACTTTTGTGCTGCCTTGCACCCCGCCTTCTGCAACGGCCGTGTGAGCAAGCTGGCAGGTGAGGGGAGACGCGTTCGGAGGCGGGGGCTTCTCCGGTGTCTCCGCTGTCACCAGCAGACTGCTGGCTTCCGTCGCTCTGGGCCTCGGCGTCCCTTGGCCCCTTGCCCTCCTCCCGCGCTGCTGGGGTGGAAAGGCCCAGGGAAGGTGCTGTCTGCCGTTGACTGGTTTAGATTTGAGCACATTCTCGGCCCTCCGATGGTTTTCGAAAGATTGGATTTTGTGGGTTCGGGGCCCGTTGGCATTAGGGCAAGAATGACCGTCTTCCACAACTTTCTCCTTTCTGACCAGAAGTGAACGCCTTCTACTCTGTTTAACATTGGGGGGTCTTCCCCCTACCTCGTAATTTTGAAAACCGTCAGACCTACGGAAGAGCGTAGTTACCTTTCTTGCCCCCTTCACTCAGACGCACCAATTAACATTTTGACGCGTTTTCTTTCTCTTTCTATATATGTGTGCGTGTGCCCACACACTTCTTTTTCTTTTCTTTTCTTCTCATCTGTTCTCCTTTTGTCTTCTTTTCACGAACCAGAAATAAGTTGCATCATAACCTGTATCTCCTAAAAACAGGCCATTCTCCTATGTGACCACAGCTGAGGCGTCTGACGGTAGAAATTTAGCACTGATGAAACAATACCGACTAATGCAGACAGCCCACAGGCCGTCCACAAAATCTGGAAACATTGGCAAATATGTATCACAACGTCAAGGTCCCCTTTCATCTTCATGTAGCAAAAATAGTATTATCTACATTTCCAGACAGATGCTTTAACTCTTTAACTTCCCCTGGTTTCCCCTATTTGTCCTTTTTAGCTGTTTTGTTTTTGTTTTTTGTGGGGTTTTTTTGTTCTTTTAAAGTTCTTTTTTTGTTTTGGTTTTTTGGGTTTTTGTTTGTTTTTAAGTAATGTCTGCACCCAATATGGGGTTCGAACTCAACAACCCCGAGATCAAGAATCACACGCCCCACTGACTGAGCCAGCCAGCCAGGCGCCCCTGTGTTGTTGGATTTTTTAAAATCCAGAATCCATTGACGGATCAAATATTGCATTTTCATCTCCCTTCATCTAGAGCAGCCTCCTGCCCTTTTGGGGAGACTCTTTCATGACACACGTAGACATGTCCGGGCCAGTTGTTTTATAAAATGTTCCACATCTGGATTCATCTGTGTTTCCTCATGATGCTGATTATTTTCAGAGGAACCGAGAATCTCTATTTTCATGTAAAATAGCGCTGATGTTGAGGGGCGCCTGGGTGGTTCAGTCGGTTATGTGTCTGACTTCAGCTCAGGTCACGATCTCACGGTGCATGAGTTCGAGCCCCAAGATGGGCTCCGTGCCAACAGTGTGGAGCCTGCTTGGGATTCTCTTTCTCTCCCTCCCTGTCTGCCCACCCCCACTCATGTCCTCACTCTCAAAGAAATAAGCTTTAAAAAAATAATAATCCTAATGTTTAAAATTTTTTAATGTTTTTATTTATTCTTGAGAGAGAGGGGGAGACATAGAATCCAAAACAGGCTCCAGGCTCTGAGCTGTCAGCACAGAGCCCGATGCGGGGCTTGAACCCACGAACTGCACGATCATGACCTGAGCCGAAGTTGGATGCTTAACTGACAGAGCCCCCCCCAGGCGCCCAAACAATTCTAATGTTTTAATGCCACGGAGGCTGGTGGGAGCAGAGCTTGGGGGCCACCTGTGGCTCCTGCCAGCACTCAACTTGTCCGGCCTCGGCTGCCCATTCCTCGCCTGCCTCTCCCTCACCCTCCGCTCAGCAGTGTCTCCTGGTCAGCCCAGGTCCCCCTGCCCCCGGCCCCACTCACAGCCCGCCCTGCCTTCCAGATTCTGGTACAGGTCAAAGAGGTCCTCTCCAAGCTGAGCACGCTCGTGGAGACCACGCTCAAAGAGGTGCGTGCCGAGGGGCGGTGTGTGGACGGGCCGGGGGTGGGGGGCTCCCTGGCTGGGGAGGGGCTGTGGAGCTCAGAAACTCACAGACCCACCCGGCTTGGTCTGCCTTCCCTCTCCCCCCACCCTGTGTCTCTCCCCTGGATGCCCCTCTCCTCTCCTGGCCTCCTGGTCTCTGTCCCACCCTCTTCATTTCTGTGTCCCCTGCCTGTGTCTTTTGCATGGTTCTTCTCGGTCTGCCATGACCTCTTGCCCCTCCCCTCACTCCTGCCCCCTCCCCACGTCTCTCTCTGGGCCCCTCCCTCTCCGGTGGCCTCTTTTCTTCCAGACAGAGAAGATTACGGTGTGCGGGGACACCCACGGCCAGTTCTATGACCTCCTCAATATATTTGAGCTCAACGGTTTACCCTCGGAGACCAACCCCTATGTATCCTTCCTCAGGAGAGCGACCCTCCCTGTCCCTCCTCCACCTGGATTTGGGGGAGGCGCTGGCCAGAGAGCAAGGCGGGAACCCGTGAAGGGAGAAGCCTGAACAGTCGCTTGGGCACAGGGGTGTGGGTGGAGTGGCCGGCCAGCATCAGAGGGGCCCCGGGCCAGTCCCCCCGTGCTGTGTGACCTGGGCAGGTGGCTCAGTCTCTCTGGGCCCCAGCCTCTCTCCGTCTTGAAATGGGGCTGCTGCAAGATCATACACATAATGGCCCCGGGCACTGCCACTCCCCAGCTGTGTGACCATAGCAGTGACATCACCTCTCCGTGCGTCAGATTCCTCATCTGCAAAATAGGGATAATAGGGTCTGACTCACTGGGCCGTTGAGAGGGGTGAATGGGGTCATGTGTGTGGAGAGCTGCGTGGCCTGCAGTCAGAGCTATGTAAGTGATCGCTGATGTGATGACCGTCGCTTGATAAATGGCCACCAGGCCTGTGAATATCGGGCGGGCCGGTCTGTGTTCCGTTGCCCCTGTGGCAGGCTGACCCCCTCGTGTCCCCCTCCACCTTCCGCTTTCCCGGAGAAACTGGAGGTTGGGGATGTCCCTACCGTTCCGCTGAGGCTCCGAGAGGCCTGGCAGCTGGGCCAGAGCCAAACAGCAAGGAGGGAGACCTCAGCCCAGACCCCCAGCCCTGCTGACCTCCCCACTCCCAGGGCGGCCCCAGCAGGAGCCGAGGGACAAGGGGAGGCTGGGGAAGGAGCAGTGCCCCCCACCCCTTGTTCTCCTTAGCAGAGCAGATATTTAATGGCGACTTTGTGGACCGCGGCTCCTTCTCCGTAGAAGTGATCCTCACGCTTTTTGGCTTTAAGCTCCTGTACCCAGATCACTTTCACTTGCTTCGAGGTGAGCCGGCCACCGGGAAGGCTTGGGGCCGGCGTGGCCTGGTGCAGGATGAGCTCACCAGGGAACTGAGGGCCACCGGGTGGGGGTGGGGGGGCTGGGTTGGGGGCTCCCGGGGGCCTGAGCGGCAGCCCTTGGCACGTGGTAGGTGCTCGGTGACCGCCTGCCGTGGGCTTCCCCGCGGGGGGTGGTGAGGAGTGGATGCATCCGGACCCGGCACACACCGGGGCCCGGGCGGCTTCGTGGTCTGCCCCACGGCCTGGGAGCCCCGGGAGGGCAGAACGAGGCGGTGTGTGGGAAGTTGGAGGCACAGCGAGGGGCGGGCCCGCAACAGGCGCTCTGGACCCGCCCCCTCCGTGGTACTTCCGGCCTGGAAGGCACGCGGGTTGTCCAGGAAGGAGCGCAGGGCCCACGGGGGCAGGGGACATAGCCGCGGTCACTCGAGGCTGGGCCAGGCCTAGGCCTTGTGTCCACACGCCTGGTGCGTGCCTCTCAGAGAAGGGACCGAGAACAGTGTCTACACCTCACTGGGCTTCCGGAGCGTGCGCGCGCGTGTGTGTGTTGGCCTCGGGCCCCTGGACCTGGGCCCGGGGGCGCCCGTGCAGGGGTGCTGAGGCTTCTCTTCGTTCTGCTGCCGGCCAGGCAACCACGAGACGGACAACATGAACCAGATCTACGGCTTCGAGGGCGAGGTGAAGGCCAAATACACAGCCCAGATGTACGAACTCTTCAGCGAGGTGTTCGAGTGGCTCCCGCTGGCCCAGTGTATCAACGGCAAAGTGCTGGTGAGGCCGGTGGCGGGACCCCTCGGGCCCCTCCCGGCGCCCGCACCCGCCAGGGCGGCGCTGAAGCGAGCTGGAGGGTGGGGAGTGGCCGGCGCCCCGGCTCACGCGGCCGTCCCCGCTCTGCACCCCAGATCATGCACGGGGGCTTGTTCAGTGAGGACGGCGTCACGCTGGACGACATCAGGAAGATTGAGCGGAACCGGCAGCCCCCCGATTCAGGTGAGGGGCGCGGGCGGGTGACAGCCCTCTGCCCCCGGCGGCCTCCACGCCCTCGGCCAGGATGGCAGGGCCGGGCCTCTGCGGCCTCGCCCGGCGCTCGGGCTGGCGCGCCTCCCCCGCGGGGCCGGGCTCGGAACGTGTGTGCGCTCTGGCGAGTGACCGACGAGGGCTCCGTTCTAGCGAGGGGGGCGGATGGCGGAGAACTCGCGCTCACACACACGTGCACGACTGCGGGGAGTGTTGTGCACGCCATGGAGAGCGTGGGGCGCTGGGGGTCCGGACGGCCCCTCCAGGGATGCGGCTCCAAGCACTGGCTGGGGAGGAGGCGCCCGCCACACGCCACCGTCCCCGGCAAGCACAGACGGGCTCGAGGCAGGCGTGGGCTTCACACGCGGGAGGGGCAGCTGGGAGGGCAGTGGTTTGGGGTGAGCGGGGATGTGCTTGAAGGGGGTCGGTGAGCCCCTGCGGAGTCTCACATGCCTGGGGGAGGAGCCCGGGCTTTGTCCCTAGGCCAGTGGGAGCCACAGAAGGCTTTGGGCAGCAGAGGGGTGTGATCTGAATCGCACTGTTAAAGGGTCCTCCCCCTGCAGGGCCGTAATACATGGAACGGATCTCGCGGGGAGGGGACAGGGCTCAGAACCCCACTTCACGTGCCCCTGCCCAGCCTCCACCCCCAACTGCGCTGATGTCCCCTCCCCTTCCCCCCAGGTCCCATGTGCGACCTGCTCTGGTCAGACCCGCAGCCGCAGGTCAGTGTTCCCCAGGCCGGGCCGGCAGGGGTGGGCTGCGGGCAGAGGGGGCGGGGCGGTCGGCACCCTGAGCTCCCCATCTCCCCGTGTCCCCAGAACGGACGCTCCGTCAGCAAGCGGGGCGTGAGCTGCCAGTTCGGTCCCGATGTCACCAAGGCCTTCCTGGAGGAGAACCACCTGGACTACATCATCCGCAGCCACGAGGTCAAGGCCGATGGCTACGAGGTGGCGCATGGCGGCCGCTGCGTCACCGTCTTTTCCGCCCCCAACTACTGGTGGGTCCCGCCTGTCCGCCGCATCCAGGCCTCTCTTCCCCGCCCACTGCTGCTTGTGTTGTGGGGTTTTTTTCTTTAACTTTTTATTATAGAAAATTCCAAAGACACGCAAGAGCAGGTAAAATAGTGCAAGGGACAGCCACGCACTCAGCACCCGGGTTCAGCACAGTCCCCGGCCACCCCGACCCTGGGCTCTTTGAAAGCAAACGCCGGGCATCCGCTCTTCCGGGCTCTGACTCCCCCGTGCTTCTGAAAGAACGAACTCCTTTTCGTGCAACCAGAATACCACTGTCCCTCTGTCAGCCGTCAGAAGGGGTCACCTGAACACAGAGTGCCATTTCCTCACGTCTCTCAAAAATGGCTCTTTTTAGTATGCTTTCTTCCGAGTAACAGGGGTCACATTCTTGGTCTTTCAGTTCCCTGCTCCTCCTCCCCTGTCACTTGTAGGTTTTTGGTTGAAGAAACCGGGCCCCTTGTACCCCAGAGTTGCCTGCGCTCTGGACCAGGCCGCCTGCACCCTCTGGGTGCCGGTCACCACGTTACTCTGTCCTCAGTGCTTCCTTGGTGGCTAGAGCCAGGGCGCGCTCGGATCAGAGTGCAGGCTATGGCAAGAGGCCTGCCTCCATGGGGGCACTTGTGCCCCCCACCCACCTACCCCCTGCTCCCCCTTCTACTCCCCCCTACCTGAACCTCAGGGGCCCCCTCCTTTTCCCCTGGATTGCTGCCTTTCCCAGTTGGCCTCTGTCACTTCTGTGTCTCTGGCTGTCTGTGTCCATATGTCTGTGCCCCTCTCTCTCTCAGCTCTCAACGTCTCTGACTCTGTTTCTGTCAGTGTCTCCATCCATCTGTGTCTCCCTCTTTGGGACTGACTTTCTGCCATCCAGCCTCCTTGGGTCTCCTCTCTTACAGGCCCCTGCCCAGCTCTTCCTTGTGTCCTCCCCCTCCCTCGCTCCCCACCCCTGACGAGCTACTCTGCCCCTGTCCCCACAGTGACCAGATGGGGAATAAAGCCTCCTACATCCACCTCCGGGGCTCTGACCTGCGGCCCCAGTTCCACCAGTTCACAGCAGTGGTGAGTCACCCCCTCGGTGCCCTGCTCTCCCTGGCCTGGGGAGCACCTGGCTGAGGAGCCCAGTTAAGGGCAGGGCGTGGTGCTCAGCAGCTCTTGTGGGAAGGGCTGGGCTCTGCATCTGGTGCTCACACACCCCCCCTGAAGCTGCCCCGTTTCTGTCTCCCGTGCCCTGTGTGCTGTCGTTTCCCAGCCTCATCCCGACGTCAAGCCCATGGCCTACGCCAGCACGCTGCTGCAGTTAGGGATGATGTGATGTGAGGCCCGCGTCCCAGGGCCTGTTCCCCATCTGACCCCAGGCCCAGCCCAGGGCAACGTTGGACCCCCTTTTACTTTGTAAAGTTTGTATTTATTCCCCTTTAGGTTTGCAGAGGGGGTGGGGGGCCGGCCAGAGGGTCTGCTCCCTGGAGAAAGAGAAAGGAGGTGGAGAGGCCAGGGTTGGGGCACGTCTGGGCATTGCGGAGGGAGGCTGCTGCGGGTGGGGTGGGCGGGGCCCAGAGGCTTCCCCGCCTCCCTCGTTTGCATGGCCCCTCCCCCCTGAAGCAGTAGGGCCCCGCCATAGGAAGACCCCCAGAAGGAGGGTCATCAGGGAGGCCTCACCTGCATCCCCCCCCCTCCTGGCGGCCCCGAGACGGGGCTAGGCTGGGGTTCACCCCCTTCCCCAGCTATTTTATGTCTGTAATTAAATATGTTAAAATAAAGTCATTATTGTAAGTCAGCTTGTCTCAGATGGTGCAGCTGCTGGGATTGGGGTGACCACATCAGGGGTAGGGGGGCCGCGAACCTCTACCCCCCTCATCTCCCATCTCCCTGCGCTGCCCTGGCACTGGGGCTGTGATGTGCGGTCATGTCAGAGGCCACTGGAAGGTCTGAGCAGGAACAAAGGTGGGGCCCCTGGAGTCATGAGCATGAATGAGGGTCCCCTAAGGTATCTCACTACCTTAGGGGGGCCCGCTGGAGCTGGGGGTGGCTGCGAAGGAGAAGCCTCCCACCCCTGCTGGCCGCAACGGGCCCAGGCAGCTGCCGCATTAGACAGATTGGAGACTCAGAGGTGGTGGGACACGGGTGTCTCTCTTTCTCTTGGTTCCTTTCAAGCCATCTTCTCTTCCCCTTCACGCCTCCCTTTCCGCCACCCCCATCTGTCACAGGCACGATTAGGTCAGAGGCCCAAGCTCTGGCCACCAGGGGCAAGGAAAGATTACTGGCCCCCACAGCCCAGGGTGGGATGTGCTGACATCAGGGGACGTCAGGTGCCCAGAGCAGCCACAGTGACAGATGGCCACCGCTCCCCAACCAGCACACACTGCGCCCATGGGCCCTCCTCTGCTCATAACCCTCCTGTGGCTCCCATCTCAGCAGCAGCCAGGTTCCCACAGGGCTCCTTGGTGTTCTGGAACCTTCCAGGCACGCCTGCCTCAGAGTCTTTGCATTTGTTCCATCCTTTTCCATGGTGCTCTTTCTCATCTACTTAAATATCTCCCGCCTGTCCTTCAGTCTCTGTTCAGAGAAGTCTGCTCTGATCGCACCGTTTGAAATGGCAGCAGTGCCCAACCCTTGCTACCTACTGTCCAACTTTCATGGCTTGTGTCCCGACTAGACCATTGGCCCCCGAGGGCAGGGGCTTTCTGTCGTGTCCACATCTGTGTCCCCAGTGCTGGAGCAGCCCCCCGGCACCGTGCGGATGTTCGCAGTGTTGCTTGAGACCGAGTCCCTGCCATGATCCACGCGCCACACTACTCTCGTTCTGGCCCCCTGCTTTCCCACAGCTTCTGTGTGTAACAGGAAACAGAGAGGTGAAGCCATTTGCCTTAGGGCACACAGCGGTGGAGTCAGGATTTGAGCCCCCGGTCTGCCTAAATCCACAGTTAACAACCGCAAAGCTAGAGGGCCAAAGGTGAGGGGAGCCAGCTTGAGGAATTTGAAAATGAATGTGGGTGAAAGTGTTGGCCTGGATTGGGGGGTGGGCTGAGGGTCTGCCGCAGGATGAATCAGGGCAACTTCCAGGGTTCTGGGGAGCTCGAGCCTCCCAGCTTGGATTTTGAAATGGGCAACCAGAAGGAACTGGAGGCTTCAAACATTGCTGGGCCGGGGGGGGAAGCGGGGGGTGTAAAGTGGGGCCGTTGCGGCGGCTGTTGGAACTGGCTTCGTGGCTCCTGACACCCAGCAGCCCCACCACCCCGTGACTGTCCCAAAGAAGTGAAGACAGGCGTTGGCACAAATGCTCGTGCACGAATGTTCACAGCAAGTGCTGCTCGTAATGGCCGAAAGGCCGGCCCGAGGCAGACCCCCGTCTATGGTGGGCAGGTGAACAAAATGTAGATCCGGACGAGGAACTATGACCTTGGCCTCTAAAAGGCACCAAGTTTCCACGCCAGCTACAACGGGAACCTTGAAGACACGCTAAGCGAAGAAGCCAGACATGGAAGGCCACGTATGGTAGGATCCCAGTAATAGGAAATGCCCAGGACAGGGGCATCCCTGGAGACGGAGAGCAGAGTGGGGGTGGCCAGGGAGGGGAGGGGAGGACGGGAGTGGCTGCTAATGGGCAGGGTTTCTTTCGGGCTATGGGATGCTTTGGAAGTAGAAAGACTTGATAGTTGCAGAACATTATGAATGTACGCCATGCACTTGGATTGTGCACTTGATTGATCGATTGAGCGCGCACTTGTGTGAGCGGGGGAAGGGCAGAGGGAGACGGAGAGAGAAGCTTACGCGGGCTCCACGTCCAGCGTAGAGCTGACACTGGGCTCGATCTCACAACCGTAAGATCACGACCTGAGCCGAAACCAAGAGTCAGACGCTTACCGACCGGGCCACCCACGTGCCCCAAATTGTGCACTTTATTTTTTTTAATTTTTAATTTTGAGAGAGAGAGAGAGAGACAACGTGAGCAGGGGAGGGTCAGAGAGAGAGGGAGATACAGAATCCAAAGACACGCTCCAGGCTCTGAGCTGTCAGCACAGAGCCTGATGTGGGGCTCGAACCCACGAACCATGAGATCATGACCTGAACCGAAGCCGGACGCTCAAGGTTGACTGAGCCACCCCGGCGCCCCCCAAATTGTGCACTTTAAAATGGCTTCAATGAGGGGCGCCTGGGTGGCTCAGTCAGTTAAGTGTCCCACTCTCCACTCTTGATTTCAGCTCAGGTCATGATCTCACAGTAGCTCCATATTGACAGTGCAGAACCTGCTTAGGATTCTCTCTCTCTCTCTCTCTCTCTCTCTCTCTCTCTCTCTGCCCCCCACCCAAAATTAAAAAAAAATTAAAAATAATAAATAAAATGGCTTAAATGGTAAATTTTATGTGTATTTCACCACGATAAAAAATAAACACACGGGGCCAGCATTTGCGAAAACCAAAACACTTGAAAACACTTAAAAACAGGGACGTAGGATGAAGATGCTGGGGGGAAGTCAGGGGGCTCGGCGTTGCTCAGGGAACCCACTCACCCTGGCCTTGCAGAGACCCTGGGTGGATGACAACCTGCTGAGTCCCATGGGCTCCCTCCCACCTCCCTCCATCCTCCCTGAGGGGAGGCCTCCAGGGAGCCCTCACCCCAGTGACAGCTGGTCCCCTCATCTACCCAATGGAGACCTTAACAGGCAACTCTTAGAAAGTAATTTCCCTGGAGGTGCCTGGCTGGTTGTGATTTCAAGGCCCACGTTGGATGTGGAGCCTACTTTAAAAAAAAAAAGAAATTAACATTTTTAAATGGCAGCCTGCAGAGCCTGACGCGGGGCTTGAACCCACGAACCGTGAGATCATGCCCTGAGCTGAAATCAAGAATCGGATGCTTAACCCACTGAGCCACCCAGGCGCCCCAGGAACACATATTTCTAACTTGTGCAGTTTGGTTCGACTCCCAATTTTAACTAATCTTGAATCAACGTATTTGGGGCTTACGCTTTTCTAGTTCTCCTTCTATCTGGGCCTCAGTCTTCCCATCAGGAAGACAGGGATGTTTAAAGGAGTTTTCGGGGAGTCTCTTTCCCACAGGCTGCCCCTTGACACGCGTGGGGCAGTTTCTCTCTGGAGCGTGAATCTGGTTTAAAGCCTGCTGGGTCCCGGGTGACAGGTTTTGGTTTTACATTTTTGGGGGGGACAAAATGATTATCCAGAAGCCGGGAACGAGCAGGCTTGCTGGGGCCTGGAAGCGATTACAGGATGTTTAGGATTTTCCAGAAAACCTTGCGGGTTTAGCTGCGGGGCATTTGGGGGAGGCTATGAGGGTGGCATCTAGGGTGGCCTCCCTTTGGTGGCATCCCACAGTCAGCCCGGGCTGGCTCCATCCTTCATCAGGGCTCCCTCGAGGTCTGTATTGTCTCTGTGTCCACAGCCGCGGCGGGTTATGTGTCCATAGACACCTGCTTCCATTTCTGCAGACACCTACATGCTTGTCTACTGCTGTGGCCACATCTGCAGCCACACCCTCGTCCCTGCCGCCTTCCAGACCCATCTGTGTTCGTCTCCTAGGGCTGCCCTACCTAACCCCCACGAACTGGGTGGCATCAAGCAACAGACATGTTTTTTCTTCCCCTCCCGATTCTAGAGGCCAGAGGTTTGAAATCAAAATGTTAGCAGGGCCACGCTCCATCCATCCCAGGGCTCTGGGGACCTTTCTGCCTTTGCCTTTTCCAGCTTCCGCGCTCCTGGCATTTCTTGGCTCCCACCTCTGCCTCTGTCTCCTCTGTGTCTTCTCCTCTGTGTCTTGATGACGCTTGTCATTGGACTCAGGGCCCACTCAGGTAATCCGGGACGACATCTTGAGATCCTTCATTACATTTGCAAAAGACCTTTATTCCAAGTGAGGTCCCGGTCGCAGGTTCGAGGGGTCAGTAACTTAGTGGATGCGGATGTATTTTGGGGGGTGGGTCATTACTCAACGCGCTATAATATACATGTCTCTCTATGTGTGTAGCTGCATCCTTATCTGGATCCAAATACACATCTACGGCAGTATCCGTACCGCTAAGCATATCCTTGTCCATATGCATGTTATTACCCACATCTGTATCTAAATCCCTGTGTCTGTGTAACCAAGGTTATAATATACAATCAAATAACAAGAGGAATTATCTTATTTTTGGTTGAAGGATCCTAGTTGATTTTTACTTTTTATGATTTTGTGTTTATCTAAATCCTTTCGAAGAGTGTCTATTAGTTTCGTAATAAAAAAGTAAGAAATCTAGGGGCGCCCCGGGTGGCTCGGCTGGTTAAGCGTCTGACTTCCACTCAGGTCATGAACTCAAGGTTCGTGGGTTCGAGCCCCGTGTCGGACTCTGTGCTGACAGCTCAGAGCCTAGAGCCTGCTTTGGATTCTGTGTCTCCCTCTCTCTCTGCCCCTCCCCTGCTCATGCTCTGTTTCTCAAAAAAAAAAAAAAAGAATAAACATTAAAATTAAAAAAAAAAAGAAATGTATCACTATTTTCACTATGTTGAGGAATACAGAGAAACCTCCATGGTGTCTAAAAGCAGCCTGAGTATCCTCTCCTTCCAAGGCTCCTCCTCCTCCTCTCCTGTCCATCTCACGGGTGGCTGCCCAGTCCTCTGTCACCCAGAGCATGGCCTTGTCCTGGCCCCTCCCCTCCCCTCCTCCCATGTAGGTGGTAGCCTCCCATCTTGCCCACATTCGCCGCAGGTGGGGCTCAGCACCTGTCACCCAGGCCACGATTTCAAGGTTTCTTTGCAATGGAGTGTGGATGGTGCCTTTTTCCTATTCTAGGCAATCCCCTGCCTCAAGGCGTACTCAGGATAATCCCCTAGCAGAGCTCAGAAGTTTCTGTCACAGACTGGTCTCATCCTGCCACAAACCCCCTTGCTCCAGTTATAGCTTGAGTCTTTTATATCCATTCCTTATTTTATTTTTAGGCTTAAAAAAAAAAGACTGCAATGCACGTGTCCATATGCATGCGTTAGGATATATTAAATATGGGGGAGAGGGCTGCATTGAACCCATCAAATTCAGAATGAAACCAAACTGAACATTAAAAAATAATACAGTAGTTAGAGCGCCTGGCTGGCTCAGTCAGTTGAGTGTCTGACTCTCGATTTCAGCTCAGGGGTGTGGGATCGAGCCCTGTGTCAGGCTCCATGCTGAGCGTGGAGTCTTCTTAAGATTCTCTATCTCTCTGCCCCTCTCCAGCTCGAATTCTCTCTCTTTTCTCAAAAAATAATAAACAATAATAATACCGCAGCTAGAGAAATGAATGAGGCCAAAAGTAAACTCGAGGTAACAATCGTGGCCCAACCCCACCAATCAGAAATAGCTGTAAAAATTCAAATGAGGGCTTGGAGATTCAAGTAACAAACTGTCTGCTCTGACCTGGTCATACTTCCCAGAGCCTTGCTGGGTCTCAGCCCCAGAGCCACTGCTCACAGCTCCTTGGAAACCCTCTTCCCCAGGTCATCTCCTCTTCTGCAGATGGGGAGTCTGGTCTCAGGCCCGCAAAGTGGGAGCACAAGGACCTCACAGTCCCTGTCATTTTCCTGTCGTGGGACACGCTTGCTGAGAGCAGTCTGCTAGCGCCTGAGGACAGTCAGGTCTAGTTTTCCCCTCTGGCTTCAGGCAGCAAACACTGTCTTCCACTATCTACACAAAACTTAGAGGGAGAGCCTGGGGAATCAAGGAAGACCATAAAGAAAAAAATAATTTGATTAGAGGCTGCCGCGGTAATGAGAGACCATGGACTCCCAGGTGCATGGAGCCAACAAGAGTTCTGAAACAAGTCCACCTTCTTTTTTTGTCCATTATATCCTTTAGTTGCTAGCTGCCTGGTTGAAGACGTGAACAGAGTGGTTGGTTCACAGATGTTTTGCTGGCTTTTCATCAGAGCGACCTGACGGCTGTGGCCTACCATCAGAACTCTTTGTTTTTGTTTTGTTTGGTTATTGCTTTTGTTTTTTAATTTGTATTTATTTATTTTTTCTTAACCAAAAATTTTTTTAACGTTTATTTATTTTTGAGAGACGGAGCGTGAGCAGGGGAGGGGCAGAGAGAGGGAGACACAGAATCCGAGGCAGGCTCCAGACTCTGAGCTATTATTCAAAAAATGAATAAACATTAAAAACAAATTTTTTTTAGAAGTTAAGCTGTAGCAGGAAGAAGGGTGATAGTGTTCCCCTCTCAGCCGCCAGGAGGGATGCTAAGCTTCTCATGGCTCTAAGGATCAAACCCAAATTCACAAACTTAACATGTTTATGCCGAGTTGCCTTACTACTTTGTCCGCAAGGTCCAGTAGGCAGTAGCAACTCTTTTTTGAGCACCTCCCCAAAATGTCTAAGCCAGAAAAAAAAAAAAAGTATCAATTCCCTAAATCCAGAGAGAAACCAGCAAAATCAAAGTTAGTTAATGCTCTTCGAAATGTCTAGGGACAGTGAGTGGCTCCTGGGTGGCTCAGTTGGTTGAAAATCCCACTTTGGCTCAGTCATGATCTCACGGTTTGTGAGTTTAAGCCTGCTCTGCTGTCGACGCAGATACTCTGTCGCGGCCCCCCACCCCCCGCCCCACCGCCTCTCTGCTCGTGTTCTGTCTCTTTCAAAAATAAACATCAAAAATAAATAAATAAATAAATAAATAAATGCCTGACAGTGAGTCAAGTCGAGTAACCATTAAATATGCTTACATGTCTCTACATTTGAAAACAATTTAGGTTAGCTTTGCCTCAGTCCACAAGAATTCTTGAGAGTTCAGAGAAAACACAGCCAAACTTAAATGAAAATACTGCTGTGGAAAAGAGTCTGGCCGTTCCCCAAGAGGTAAAACAGACTTACCACATGTGATGGGCTGATTTGCGTCCCCTCCAAGCTCGTATGTTGAAATCCTAAGCCCCAGCACCTCTGAATGTGAGCGAATGCAGGCAGTAAGAGGTAGTTAAATGAGATCAGTAGGGTGGACCCTAACCTAATATGACTGCTGGTGGAGGGGCAGAGAGAGAGAATCCCAAGCAGGCTCTGTGCTATCAGCGCAGAGCCCCACATGGCCTCAGTCTCACGAGCCATGAGATCATGACCTGAACTGAAATCAAGAGTCAGACACTGAACCAACTGAGCCACCCAGGGATCCAAAGTTGGTTTTTTTTTTTAATTTGTTTTTAAATTTATTTATTTATTTTTGAGAGAGAGAGAGAGAGAGAGAGCACACACAAGGGGGGAGGAGCAGAGACAGAGAGGGAGACATAGAACCCGAAGCAGGCTCCAGTCTCTGAGCTGTCAGCACAGAGCCCGACACAGGCTCGAACCTATGAACTGTGAGATCATGACCTGAGCCAAAGTCAGACGCTTTACCAACTGAGTCACTCAGGTGCCCCAAAGTTGGTTTTTTTTAATAAGAGGGAGAAAATGCATACACTTCCCTAAATAATTTGACAATTGATTAAAGATGGTTGACTATAGTTGACTGTTTTGAATGACTGCACTCAATCTGTTCCCCCATAACTTGTTTTTTCCCATTTGCCAGGTCAGGGCTTTGGGACGCATCTCATGATTTTTTTTAAGTTCATCTATTTATTTTGAGAGAGAGAGAGAGAGAACGTGAGCAGAGGAGGATCAGAGAGAGAGGGAGAGAGAGAGAATCCCAAGCAGGCTCTGCACTATCAGCATGGAGCCCAACATGGGGTGAGATCATGGGATCATGACCTGAGCCCAAGTCAAGAGTTGGACACTTTAACCGAATGAGCCACCCAGGCACCCTCCAGCTCATGAGTTTTTAAGGGCCATGCAACAGTCCATGGCGTTTACAGGTAGTAATTAAATAGCTGTAATTAAACAGCTGTCTTTGTGGTTAACATTGACAACTGGAATCAGACCTATGTTCATCACAGTGGCGTCCCCCAATGGTGGGTGATCTCTTGTATGTATGAATGGATGGATGGACAGACTGATGGAAGAATTAATTGATTAATCAGTGAATCAATGAATGACAGGAATGGTGCTTCTGACATGGCTCTTAAGAGTTTGGGGTTTGAATATGTGAGACCCATGACTTCCTGTCCTTCCACTTCCCAGCTTAGTGGACTTGGCAAGCTCCCCCATCCTTCTCCCTACCAAGCCTCAGGTTTCTCATCTGGAAAATGGGTATATTAATAGCATCCCCCAGCTTTCTCATTTCTCCAGTCTTACAGGTGTAAAGTGATAGCTCATTGTTTCTTTCATATATCTCTAATTTCAATGATTTTTGAGCATCTAATCATGTTCAGATGAGCCTTTGAGCTGCCCTCTCTTTTACATTGCCTCACCCATTTTTGTCTTGTATTTGCCTTCTTTTTCTCCTTGATTTGCATGAATGCTGTGTACATTTTTATAGTGTGTTCCCAACATGTAGCAATTTGTGGTGCTCCTCTTCCATTCTCTGTGTCTTTGCTGTGTCTATGATGAGATAGTACCAGAAATGCTTAATCTTTAAAATTTTTTCCAGAATTATTGAGATATAATTGATATGTAGCATTGTGTAAGTTTAAGGTGTGCGATGGGATGACTTAGTATATGTATATACTGCAGAACGATTACACAATAAGGTTAGTTAACACATCCATCACTTCACATAGTTACCATTTATTTTGTTGTGCGTGTGTGGGGAAAACTTTTAAGAGCTACTACTCTCTTAGAAACCTTTCATTTTGATAATCAGATTTCACCTGGATTTTGCCTGGTGGTTTATATTTTTGAAGAGTTGCTTAAGATGTACTTCTTCCTTACCCCAAATCCCTAAGTTCATCAGGATAGTTCCCTGTATCCTAGTCTTCTGAGCTAGATGGGTTTTGGGGGGGAGGGGCGGTGAGGGGGTTGTGTGTTCTTTGCATAGAGCTCTAGAATCCACCTTTGTGCATAGCAGTGTGGATTACGGACTCGATTTGAGTTTTCTATATATATTTGCTCAGCTTTTCATGAACCATCTGCGCTTTTCAGACAAAAGCCTCCTCTGACAGTTATCCGTTTATATAAAGACGCCAGCACTGTGGGTCCCAAGCCAGGAGACACTATAAATTTTTATTGAAACACAGCGCCATCTGTCGGACACTGTGTGAACTACCAGCCCAGGTGCTTCGCGGCTTGCCCGCTTCGCTCCCGGCCTTTCGATGACGTCATATCTTCGTGAAGCTGCGTTTTCCTGGGTTGCAGAGAATAAAAAGCAACCCCCCGGCGAAAATCAGCGTGAAACTGAATGACAGAGACGGTGCTCAATTCGATCGCAAGGTCTGAGAAGTTGTGCAGCGCCCCACCGGCACACACGTCCCATTAGTAAATAATTATGCTTATTTAAGAATGAAATTAAAATACTGGCTTTTTGGCTTTTTCTTTCTCTATATACATATTTTTTTTTCCCATGGCTACGAAGCTGTTAGGACATAAGGACTTACCAGGTTGTTTGGACCCAACTAGATAATAAATGAAGCTGTTTAGGTATTTATTTTGGGGTACCAGGGAAATATGACTGAAACATTAAGAGCCCATGCCCAGAGCAAGTTTGGGGCTGTACAGGAATTGAGAGCGGGGTTCTGCGGTCAGAAGACCTGGGTCTGCAACCGCCCTTTGCCACTCTTGGGCTTCTTGGAACTTCCTTGCCCGTAAAATGGGCATATAATAAAGGTTATGGAAATTAATGAGAAACATTCAGGTAAAATTCTTAGACCATTCCTGGCATGTCATTACCAGGCAATGAATGTCAGACTTATAAAATTATTTCTTCCGTGAACCAAAATGGAGTCATTCTACACTCATATTTCCACCAATGGCCTTTTTCTTCACTTAATAGTATTACCTGGACATTTTCTCCAGGTTGACCCACAAGGGACCTAGATTGTTTTTTCCAATGGCTATGCAGTTCGGCAGTTACTTCCTTTTTCCTCACTCTGCATCCTTTGTTTTCTTTTTTTTTTTTTAGGTTTTTAATTTTTAATTAAACGTCTGTACCCAATGTGGGGCTCAAACTCACAACCCCAAGATCAAGACTTGCATGCTCTACTGACTGAGCCAGCCAGGCACCCTACTTCAGGCTTTTTTTAAAGTAAATGTCAGAGAAGTCAAGTTTCCCAGGGCTCCCTTGAACCATTGCTGCAGACTTGCAAAGGATTGCTTTTTCTCCCCCTAAAATAGGTTCTCCTTCTCCCCTCAGACCCTCAGCCTTTAGTTACTTCTGTTCCTCTCACAAAGGACTTCTTTGGGGCTCCTGGGTGGCTCCGTTGGTTAAGCGAGGGACTCTTGATTCTGGCTCGGGTCGTGATCTCGTGATTCGTGAGTTCGAGCCCCGAGTCAGGCTCTGTGCTGGTAGCTTGGAGCCTGCTTGGGATTCTCTCTCCCTCTCTTTCTCCCTCTCTCTGCTCCTCCCGTCATTCGGACGCTTGAGTTCTCTCTCTCCCTCTCTCTCAAAATAAATAAATAAATAAACTTTAAAAAAAGAAAGAAAGAAAGAAAGGACTTCTGTCTCCTCCCCCCAGCTCTGGCGTCATGCAGAGTAAATCATAGCTCTGCCACCGCCTTACCCTGTCACCCTGGACAGGTTCCCCTGGACAGGTCCCTCAACTTCCCTGAACCTGTTTCCTCTTCTGTATAATGGGGATAATACTAGAACCCACATCACCCGGCTGCTGAGAGAATTACAGAGGTCAGCGTCTCAGGCTATGAAGCACATGCCTTATGTCCCCCGGTCCCTGTTGGGGGCTGGGGGATGAGGAGGAAGGCTGCCTGGCTGGAGGCCTTGTTTCCAAGCATTTGCCTCCATCCTCACTAAGGGGACCAGCACCTTGTCACCATCGTCTCTTTTGGGAACCTTGGCAAACAGCAGAGTAAAGAGCTGTGAAGTCCCAGAGGCCGGGACTGGAAGCTTATCTGTAGCTTAGATGCTGCGTGACTTAGGAAAATTTAACAGTCTCTGTGCCTTGCTTTCCTCCATCCATCTTGGTTAGTTAGGTCTCATCTCGCTGTTGATGCCAAGAAGGGGTGTGTGGAGCGCTGGGCAGGGGCCTGGCAGGCAGTGGGGCTGAACCGAGCAGTTGCTGATACAGTTGTTACTCCTTTCGCAAGGCTGGCGGTGGACCCGCCGAATTAGCTATTTGTTGGGTCAGCGCGCCCTCCGATGGGCACAGGAAACCACAGCTCAAGGAAAAGAAACCCGAACCAAAGTTTAAGCGGAGAATTAATCCATTCCTTCATTCCGCAAACTTCCCCGAACCCCTTTTGCATGCTGGGTGGTGCTGGAGACCCATCAGTGCCCACAATAGTCCTGGACCCGCCCTCCTGGGGCTCACAGTTCAGAGGCTGAGACATTAGCGACAGCCCAGAGAGGGTACCTGACTCAAGGGGTCCAGGCGCTCTAGGCTGGAATGAGACCCGGAAGGAATACAGGCCAGACCTTTTCAGACCTCCTGGGCCGTGATGGGGAGCCGGGCTCTGTCCTGTGGGCACTGGGGAGCCATGGCAGGTTCTGAGCTGGCGAGGGGCAAGGTCAGATTTGTGCTGCCGCGTCAAAGGTAAATGGAAAGAGGTGAGACTGTGGGGCCGGGGGGCGGGGAGGGGGGACCGTGAAGGAGGCGCCCGGACAGTAGGGGTGGGGCGTGCCCAGGACTGCAAAGGGAGGGAAGGTACCAGCCTAGTCCCCATGTAAAACAGGTGGGATGGTCTCCAGTCTGACGCCCCATCCCACTCCCCAGGTGTGCGTGTGTGAACGCTCAAAGGCGCATGAGTCTCTGTGTCTACCGGCTGGGCTGGTGTATGTGTGAGTGGGTGAATGTGTTAGAATGTGTGAGTTGTGACCGAGTGGGTGTCTTAATGAGTGTGTTGCTTCCTGTGAGTCTGTGTGTGAGAGAGTATGTTAGCGTGTGTTAGTGTGATTGCAACACAGGCTGACACGGGCCTACTCCACACCTTGGAGCCACCAAACCTCCCTGCGCCTGTGCGAGGACTGGCCACCTGGGGTTTGCAGGCTCCCCAAGTTTGGATGTCACCCTCCTGTAATCCCGGCATCCTGGGGATTCTCAACAACAGGGTCACTGACTTCTGTGCTCCTAAAGCAAATACACGCAAAATAAATAGAAACAAACATAAAAATACAACCCCGGTGAAGACAGAAAACCACAAAGCCAATTCCTAACTCAGCTCCTTCAGGCTTCTGCGCGTTCACACTCACTGGTGGAAAACAGCCCCGGAAAGGCGCCTGGAAAGACGCAGGAGAACAGGACAAAACGGCAGGTTTCCACCCCCGTTTCATTTCCAGATGACAACACTGAGGCTGAGAGAGGCGCGGAAGAAGGGCTCCAATCCGGGTGTGACCCCAGGGCCCCTCTTATATTACCGCCCCTAGTCTTGCGTACTTGTGTATTCGTACACCGAATCCCCAAGGCTGAGGTCCTGGTGTCCCCGCCCCAGCTCCCCCCTCCCCACATCCCTACCCCGCGCCAGGCTGACCCTGTCCCGGCCCTTCAGCCCGCCCAGGCAAGGAGGGGGACGCTCCGAGACTCCTGGGGGTGCGACCAGGTCTTAGCACAGCCGGAAGGACGAAATGAGTGTTCCGGGGGTAGAAGGCGAGCCCCTCCCGCCACCCCCCAGCCTGCAAGATCCCGGACGCGGTCGGTCCACGTAAATTGAGGTTTCCGGAATCCCCACCAGGGGGCGCTCCGGGGCCGCTGGCTAAATGCGCGCGGACCGGAAGGCACTGGAGAGCGCAGGGGTGAAGGCGAGACACCGTCCCAGGAGTGATTCGGCTCCGAATTGGGGTTGAGATTCAGCACTAATGACAAAAGTAGCACCAGCTATTTCTTCTAGAGTTCTTACTCTATCCCAAGTACTGTTTGAAGTACTCCAATTGCTTTTTACATTTATTTTAGGTGTTTGTTTACTTAAAATACACACGACGCAAAATTTACCTCCAGAGCCATCTGTACCTGTACAGGTCAGCGGTATTCAACATCCGCGCTGTTGTGGGGCCGTCATCACCATCCATCCCAGAACTTTCCATTTGTGACGCTGAAACTATACCTACTGAACAGTAATTCCACCTTCTGCCATCTGCTCAACCCCTTCCAACCCACCAATAGACGTTGTCTTTATGATTTCAACTACTCTTGGGACCTCACGGATGTGGAGTCACACAGCATTTGTCTTTTTGTGGCTGGTTTATTGCATTTAGCGCAACGTCCTAGGTTCATCCACGTTGTAGCATGTTGCGGAGTTAACTGCCTTGTTAAGGCCGAAGGGTATTCCATGGTGTGTAGATTGCACGTCTTGCTTATCATCCGTGGATGGACACTTGGGTTCCTGCCGTGTTTCGACGCCTACATTCAGACTGTTTTAACGCGACTTTGGGCCCTTATTGTTCACGTTTCGCACATGAGGAAACAGGCCCAGAGAAGGTAGATGACTTGCCTACGGTCACACAGCGCAGGCATGTGAAAGCAGGCGGTCTACATCTGTGTGACTCCGGAATCTGTCATCTTTCTCCCTTGTGGTCCCCCACCCCCCCCCCCCCCCCCCCCCCCCCCCGCCAAGACGGAGCGATTCACCGCCTCTCCCATATTCCAGGGACATGATACCCAATTTTCAGGTGAGTAAACGGAGACACTGAGAGGTCAGTAACCAAGCGAAGGTCAGAAGGAGGATGGGCGAGAGTGCTCCCACCGCATCGTTCCAGCATTTCGCCCTGCCCTCCGCGTGAGGACGGGGAACCGAAAATGTCCCCATCTGTCTCCCTTCCAGAAGCCCAGGCAGGCTCTCTCCCCTCCAAGTCTGTCATTCTCTTTTTGGTGACGGGCGGGGGCGGCTGGGCTGGTCCAGACGAACGCTGGCTTGGAGTCGAAATCCCGGTTTCCTGGGACTACCGCCTGGATGATCCTGCTGCGTCCGAAACCCCAGAAGGATCCACGGGCTGAACCTGGGGACTAGGAACGGCAGGCACCATTTAAACCCGTTTGCCTTAATTAAAAAAAAAAAAAAAAAGTGAACATTTTTGCTGCCATCTCCAGGACACCGGAGTGCCCACTCCGCATCTGAGCGCTCTGCGGATGCTCACGCTGGCGGGGGGACAGCGCCGAGACGATTTTGTCCCCTCCGGAGCAGGACACGCGGACTCCGGGTCCTCTCTGCCAGCCGCCGCCAGAGGGCGCACTGTGGAGCAGTGTCTCCAAAATGGCCGCTCTCCCTCCCTCCCTCGCCGGTAAGCGCCTGGTGCTTTCCACATGGAAAGGTGGGGTCTTTCCCCCCTCCGTTTGCATCCGGGCTGACCTTCTGACTCGCTTTCTCCGTGAATCCAGGTCCCACGCAATCACTCCTTTCCCCGACCCCCATGATGTTTTCCACGATCACTGAAGGCCCAAACAAAAGTCCTCAAAATGCTTAGACACGCTGTGTCCAATACCACTGGGCAATTGGGACAATTTAAAATTAAATTGAATTGATTGGATTAAATGTAAGATCGAACGTCCATTTCCTCAGCCATCGCAGTCACGTTATAGGTGCTCAAGAGCCACACGGGGTGGGGGTAACACTGGTTACCAGGCCAGTGAAAGCATAGGAATGTCCACCATCATGGAAAGGTCTCCTGGACAGCACTGGTCGGCTTCTCTGTCCCCATTCGATCTGCCTCACTGCCCACCACTCTCCCGTGGCTTCAGACACGCAGATCTCCTTGCTGTTCAGGGAACGCTGGGGGCCTATTCCTGCCTCAGGGCCTTTGCACCTGCTGTTCCCCCTGGCCGGGAGTGCTTTCCCCCACCATATTTGCACAGCCCCATCCTTCACTTCATTCCAGCCTTTGTTCAACTGCCACAGTCCCAGGGCGGGCTTCCCGGACGACCCCGTTAAAAATGTAACCTTGCCTCACACGCGCACTTTTTCAGAGCTCTGACGGCCACCTGCCGCGCTAACGTGTTTCCGGATGACCCACTGACTGTATTTGTCAGGGGGGGAGTAGAGGGATTGGGTGACGCGGGTGTCGCGGGCCAGAGTGCAGAAAGGGAAGGGCAGGTGGCCCAGAGATGAGCTGAGAGGCGGGCAGCTGTTCGCGCCCCGGGGAAGCACTGCCGCTGCCCGGAGCCCGGGTCGCCGCGCTGCACGGT
>CM053563.1:8615882-8633421 GCA_028646485.1 Cryptoprocta ferox | reverse complement strand
CCCGGAGCCCTGGGGTGTCAGTCCGCAGTCCCGGGAGCGCTCTGGAATCACCTGGAAGCCTAAGGGCTCTGGATGCCCCCCCCATCCCCTGCCCCCCCCCATCCCCTCCCCACTGCCCGGGTTCTGGGAGCATCTCTGAGAGTGCAGGCTGGCTGGGGGTGTTTGAACGCCTCTGGGTCCTTCCACACACCAGCCAGGATGGGGAACCACTGTCCCAGGGGGCCCCTCTAGATGAGTGGGTAAACTGTGTGTGTGTGTGTGTGTGTGCGCGCGCGCGCGTGTCTAACAGTGTGCTTGCAGGTGTGTGTTTGTGTCTCAGCCGTTAGGTGCATGTGGGCACACGTGTCTACATGGATGTGTTAGTGAGTGTGTATATGAGTAGGTGTGTATGTCTCTCCCTAGTGCTGTGTGGGTGTCTATGTTGATCTGTGTTTATATGTAGGTTAGTGGGGCCCCTGGGTGGCTCCGTGGGTTACGCATCTGACTCTTGATTTTGGCTCAGGTCACGATCTCATGCTTCATGAGATCAAGCCCTGAGTTCGGCTCTGTGCTGACAGTGCAGAGTCTGCTTGGGATTCTCTCTCTCTCCCTCTCTCTGCCCCTCCCCTCTCATGCTCGCTCTCTCTCTCTCTCTCTCTCTCTCTCTCAAAATAAAAAAACATTTAAAAAGTATTTTAAAAAATAATAATAAGGGTGGGCTCAAGTGACCAAGGGACAGGAAGACACACGCAGCTGGCTTTGAACAGTGTTTATTAGAAAACGCCATGTCCTCGCTGAACCCCTGGGGGCAGGTGGGGGTCCCCCCCCCCCACTCTCTGACCTCTTCCCAGGGTCTCCTGTTATCTCTGCTTCTCCCATGTCCTCCCACCTTGCAAATTCCCAAATAGGGGAGCCCTCCTTAGTCTGCGGACGACAGGGCGTCCTCCCCAATCGGGTCCCCATCCCGGCACCCAAGCCTTCTCTGCAGACAGCTCCAGAGATGTCCCCGGTGCAGTAAAGGGTTAACCTGGTGGCCTTGGGCCCCTGCACATTCCGGAAAAAAAAGCCAAAAACCCAGCCAGGCCCTCTGGGAGGGAACCTCTAAGTCGTTGGAACGTCATCCTGATAACAGCGTCTGTTTGGGGGGTGGGGGGCTTGGGACAGCCACGTGGTCTATGCCAACAATGTGATTTAGGTGAGCACCTGTTTCTGCTCCAGGGCCTCCCTGTCTGCGCCCTGGGGGGAATGAAGGCTGAGGGACGAAGGTGAAGGTCAGCCACATGGGTGCTCCGTACCTGCGGGACCAGCTCCCAGGAAAAACCCTGGACACCTCGGCGGCTCTCCCAGCTCCCTCTAACCCCGCCAGAAGGCTCAGGATCGCTTCACTTTAGAAAAACGTGTCCTGGTTCATTAAAAAAATGAAGGTGCGTCAAAACATCTTGAGCGCGCCCTTACACGGTGGTAGAGTGCAAGCGAACGCCGAGATTCACACAACACATCGAGTGACACAATTGCGGCTGTAAACTATCTGTGGGCTCGGGAAAGAGTGAGGCCTTCCCGAGCCTCCCAGGTTGGCTCAGGCCTCGGGTTCCGAGCATCAGGACGGCTGAGGCGCGGGGCCGACCGTCCCCCTGGGGATGCCCATTGATCGGAGGACGAAGCCACCCGTGGGCTCCACGCAGCCCGGAGAGTTTCCACGGGGTCCTTTTTCATAAACGCAGTGAGAGGCCAGAGAAGATGTATGTATGCACACGTGATCTCCTTTTTGGGTCAAAAAATAATCTACTCCAAATAACCTCTGTATGCGTATACGGGTCCATATTAGGCTTTACTGAACAAAGAGAAAACGTGAGGGCTGGGCGCGGCTAAAGAGGGGCTAATGGGCAGGAGCACAGCCAGATCTTGGCTTCGTGACTTGGTTTTGTGACCTCTCTGGGCCCCAGCGTCCTCACCTGTAATGGAGGTGGTCGTGTCTGGCTTGCAGGACACACGTAAAGGGCTTCTAACAGCTCCTGGCATACAGTAAGCGCTCAATAAATACAAGATGTAGGAAGTTAACCTGGTTATGTAGGGAGACGGGTTTGTGGGGGGGGGGGATAGGGGGGTAGATCCGGCCCACAAAGGCCACAAAAGATCACCACCCACGTGATAATGTGTGTCCCCTAAGGTGATATGTGCGAATCAGGAAGCTAAGCGGAGGGGCGCCTGCGTATTCAGTCGAGCGTCGGACTATGTATGGGTTTCAGCTCAGGTCCTGATCTCGTGGTTTGTGAGTTTGAGCCCTGTGTGGCGCTCTGCGCTGCGAGCGTGCGGCCTGCTTGGGATTCTCTCTCTCTCTCTCTCTCTCTCTCTCTCTCTCTGCCCCCCCCCCGCCTCAAAATAAATAAACTTAAAAAAACCAAAGAGGAAGAAAGGAGAGGGATCCTGGGGCGAGAGAAACCCAGATGAGAGAGGCCGGTGGAGACAGAGGCACAGACCCGACGGAGTGATGCGGCCGTGAGCCCGGGAACGCCGGGGCCATCAGAGGCCAGCGTGCTGGCCACAGCCGGTCACAGAGATGGACGGTGGCCGCCTGTCCCAAACCGTGTGACCTAAAACAACAGAATGTGTTGCCTTGAAGTGCCGGAGGCTGGAAGTCTGCAGTCAAGGTGCGGGCAGGACCGCGCTCCTCTGGGGGACAGCTGTCCCCTGCCTCTTCCAGCGTCTGGGGTTTGCCACGATCCTGAGAAGTCTTCGGTTCAGGGCCACAGCACTGTCGTCTGCCCCGTCGTCACCACGTGGCCTTCCTCCCCGTGTATGTGTGTCTCTTCTCCCATCAAGACACTGATCACTGAATTCGGAGCCGACCCTAAATCCTGGTGAGCTCACCTTAACCGGGGTTCTGGGCGGACAGGGGTGTTGGAGGAGTCTATTCCACGTTCCACAGCCCCGCTCTAGAAGCTGGGGGAACGGGGTGCTAAAGCAGGCTGAGGGGGCAGAGCATCCTGGAGCTGCCTTGGGTAGAGACAGTGGGGGCCTCGCTGAGGTGCCATTTGGGCAGAGGCCTGAATGATGTAAGAGAGGGAGCCATGTGGATTCCTGAGGAAAGAGTATTCCAGATAGCAGGAACAGCAAGTGCAAAGGCCCTGAGGCAGCAAAGAACTTGGCATGCTTTAAGGAAAGCAAAGAGGCCAGTTAGGCTGGTATCCCATTGTGGGTTTTTTTAAGTTTAATTATTTTGAGAGAGAGAGAGCACGCGCGCGTGCGCGCGTACACACACACACACACACAAGCAGGGGAGGGGCAGAAAGAGAGGGAATGAGAGAGAGAATCCCAAGGAGACTTCTCACTATGAGATCATGACCCAAGCTGAAATCAAGAGTCACATGCTTAACTGACGACCCAGGCGCCCCTCCCGTTGTCATTTTATTCATTCCCTTGATGACAAATGATGTTGGGGATCTTTTAGTTGCTTTGAATGAACAGATACGTTTTTTTAATTAAAACAATTTTTTTTGTTTATTTATTTTTGAGAGAGAGACAGAGACAGCCCCGCGTCGGGCTGTGTGCTGACAGCTCAGAGCCTGGAGCCTGCTTCAGATTCTCTCTCTCTCTCTCTCTCTCTCTCTGTCCCTCCCCACTCACGCTCTGTCTCTGTCTCTGAAAAATGAATAAACCTTAAAAATTAAAAAAAAAAAAACTTCTTCGCAGTACACGGTTCATGGGCTTGAGCCCCGGCATTGGGCTCTGCACTGACCGCGTGGAGCCTGCTTGGGACTCTCTCTCTCTCTCTCTCTCTCTCTCTCTCTCTCTCTGCCCCTCCCTCGCTTGTGTGCACTCTTTCTCTCTCAAAAATAAACATTAAAAAAAAAACCTTCTTTGTATTACCTGTCACCCCGGGCCCTGACGTTACTATCATCGTTGTTATAGGCCGTGGAAGGACGGCTGATGGCTTACTTTAAAGGCTTCCATATTCTTTGAATTAAAACGAATATTCTAACTTTAAGAAACAAAACGTTCAGGGCGCCTGGGTAGCTCGGTAAGTTGAGCGTCTCATTCTTGATTTGGGCCCTGGCCATGATCCCAGGGTGGTGGGGTCGAGCGCCACTCGGGCTCTGCACTGAGCATGGAGCCTGCTTAAGATCCCCTCTCTCTCTCTCTCTCTCTCTCTCTCTCTCTCAGGGCGCCTGGGTCGCTCCGTCGATTAAGCGTCTGATTCTTGATTTCAGCTCAGGTCATGATCTCATGGTTCGTGGGATCGAGTCCCGCATCAGGCTCTCCTCTGACAGCGCAGAGGCTGGAGCCTGCTTCCGATTCTGTCTCCTTCTCGCTCTGCCCCCACTCATGCTCCGTCTCTCTCAAAAATAAATAAAAACATTAAAAAAAAATTTTTTTTTTAAAAAGCAGGATTAGTCGCCAGCCAAGGCTTTTCTGCCCACGGGACATTTTCCAGACACCAGGAGGAAACACCGTCAGCCTCCGTCGCATAAACGAGAGAAGCTTCCCCTGACCGCTCTGTGCATTTCGTTTAGGGGTCTTTTCAAAACGCATGTTTGTACCGCCGGGTTCAGAACATTCTAGAACAGAGGTATAACATGGAACATTCTAGAAAATAGCCATAACATTTATTTTTCACTGCCGCCCTCTCGACGTGTGGTTGTTCTTTAAAAAAAACGTTTGAAAAACATAGCGGGGTGTGTAACACCCACACGGACACGGGTCCCACACAGAGACATACAGTGTAACAAATAATTATACGGCAAATCGCCCGACGCTCCAGCCAGCAGGAAATAGCCCAGAAGTGCCTCGTGTGTCCTGCTCATCACAGACTCCTCCCTCCCCCGGGGTAAACAATGTCCTGTGTTCGGATAAGCAAAGCTTGATTTTCTGTAGATACGGATCCTTTTTGCCACACGACGGATTTCTCAACCCTGGAGACCTGGCGTGTTTGAACCCCATGTTAAGGCGATCTTGCCATACGGATTGTTTCGCCGGGCGGCTGTGTTTTAGGAAAAATAAATTAAGCGGAGAAAAAGAGCGTGCGGCCTCTGGGTTTCCTGGCCGCGTTTCCTCACTCGGAACTTGGTCCCCCCACTGCAGGGTGGGGACTTCTCAACCAGGAGGAAATTCAGGGCCTGCCGCCGGCGGTCGCAACCTGATGCGGACACTTCTCTTCTCCCTCCGCAGAATCCAAGGTCCTGTGGTTACTTCCAGAGAGGCAGCGAGAAAGAGCTCAGGATGACCCCCCCCTGGAAGACACAGGGCCCGTGGTAGTAAAGCCTGCGGCTTTATGTTGGATTCCTGTTCTGTGCGATCAAATAAAAATGTACAAACCAGACACTATGTCTTTTAAAAACATCATTTCTTTTTTATTATTGTGATGTTTATTAATTATCATTTCTTTGCCATGCTTATATAGCATTACTGGAGAATAACTCTTTTTATTATTTTTAATTTTTTTTTTTAATTTACATCCAAGTCAGTGAGCATTGAGTGCAACAGTGATTTCAGGAGTAGATTCCTTGTTGCCCCTCCCCCGTTTAGCCCCTCCCCCCCCCACAGCCCCTCCATCAACCCTCGGTTTGTTCTCTATATTTAAGCCTCTTATGTTTCATCCCCCTCCCTGTTTTTATATTATTTTTGCTTCCCTTATGTTCATCTGTTTGGCATCTTAAAGTCCTCATATGAGTGAAGTCATATGATATTTGTCTTTTTCTGACTCATTTCGCTTCGCATAACACCCTCCAGTTCCATCCATGTAGTTGCAAATGGCAAGACTTCATTCTTTCTGATCGCCGAGTTATACTCCATTGTATCCATAAAACATCATCATTTCTTTTTTTTTTTTTAATGTGTATTTATTTTTGAGAGAGAGAGGTGGGAGGAGGGGCGGAGAGAGGCAGCAGTGAGCCGATGCGGGACTCGAACTCGCTAACCCTGAGATCATGACCTGAGTTGACGCCAGACGCTTAACTGACTGAGCCACCCAGGCGCCCTTAAAAAAATAAAAAAAGAAAGAAAAATCATCATTTCAAACGAATTGAAAGAGTCACATCTGAACGCCAACAGCATAGAGAGTTAAGGGTACCGCCCACCAGCAAATGTCAGCTCTTCATTCCAGATGGCAATGAACCGAACCGGAAAAAAGCCCACCGCTAACCAATGGCAGTGGCTGCCCCGCTTCATTGGCCATGATCCGTGGTAAGAAACGCATTTTACTGTGACCCAGGACACACACACACACACACACACACACACACACACACAAGCTTCCTAAAACATTACTGTGTGAGATGAAGGCAGATATCGGGTCTTCTGTTGTTTCGTAGGGAAAACTTGAACTATTCCAGAGAGACAACGGGGGGGGGGGGTCTCTGCTGGAGAACCGCGTGCTCTGATCCTCTGGGGTCCCTGAGTCCTCGAGCCCTTTACACGCCTGTAAATCGTGGATGACAACGCAACGCGGATGATCCTTTCCACATACGTGCCCGCGAAGTTTGTCTGCCGGGGATCCCGCTGGTCTCCCCCTTCCCCTAGGAGAAAAGCCGGTTTTCTACATACCCGGGAAATCCATTTTAGCATTCCGAAACGAACGCCTGCGTGTCTGTCCGCCCTTGGGGTTTGTCCTCCGAACTGGTTGTACTGGCTCACGGAGTTATTTTCGCTAAAATGTTGGACATGCGTCCATTTTGTAGTTGTGTGAGTCATGACTTTACTTTTTATTTTTTTTAATGTTTATTTTTGAGAGGGAGAGAGAGCAGGGGGCAGGCAGAGGAAGGAGGGTGGACGGAGGTCCCAGGTGTGGGGCTTGAACTCACGAACTGTGAAATCATCACCTGAGCTGAAGTCAGACGCTTAGCCAACTGAGCCACGCGGGCGCCCCAACTTTTATTTTTTTTAACGTTTATTTATTTATGTATCTATTTATTGATTTATTTTTGAGACACAGTGTGAGCAGAGAGGGGAGAGGCAGAGAGAGAGGGAGACCCAGAATCCAAAGCAGGCTCCAGGCTCCCAGCTGTCAGCGCATCACCCGACACGGGGCTCAAACCTACCAACCGCGAGACCTTGACCCGAGCCAAAGTCCAAGACACTTAACCGACTGAGCCACCCAGGCGCCCCGCTTTCAAAAATGGCAACAGAGGCGCCTGGGTGGCTCAGTCGGTTAAGTGTCTGACTCTTGATCGCATCTCAGGTCTTGATCTCAGGGTCACGAGTTCGAGTCCCCGCTTTGGGCCCCACGCTGGGTGTGATGCCTACTGGGGAAAAAAAAAAAACAAACAAACATGCCAGCAAGGTTCTCCATGCAGCGTGGGTTTGTGGGAGATTTTCATTTTCCACTTCCGGTATTTGGAAGTTCACCTCTTCAGAATAGGTATATCTTGCTCCTTTTGGTACCCTATAATCGGATAAAAATGCTTATTCCTACCTGCTTCCCTCCGCCCCCCCAAATCAGGAAAAGACAGAACTCCATGCTTGTCGAGGAAAGCGTTCGTATCGCTTCTTTCCCCGTCTTGGATAATAAACAGTGGTGAGAACTGACACTTTCTGATACCTGTCAGCGCCCCCTTCCCCCGTCCCGTTCGTACGCATTGTGTCCAGAATCCCCCAGCGCCCCGTTTTACAGATAGAGAAACCGAGGCTCCGAGAGGCGGGGTGATGTGCTCAGAGTTTCACCCCTCCGAGGCCACGGAGCCCCGATGCAAATCTGAGCCCGACCCGGGTTTTCTTAGCCACCACCGTAAACCTCCTCCCCGCTTGCGTTCGTGGCTTTGGAGAATTTAGCGCAAATCCATCCAATAAAAATATTCCCTGAGCCCTTTCTCCGTGGCCGGCCTGTGCTGGGGACACAGAGGGGACACACCAACGACAGCCCTGGCCCTGCCCTCCCTGGACTCACAGTCCAGTGCGGGGAGACGGACCCGTCTTCAGACAGTGGTGGCCCAGAGTGGGTAGAGATAAGACAAAGGAGCCGAAAGGGGGCACCCGGACCCAGCGTGGGGGTGGTCAGGGAGGGCTTCCTGGAGGAGGAGCTACAGAAGCTGCGATCGGAAGGCCGAGGAGACGTGATCCGGGTCAAAAGTGACCAATGCTTTACGGAGAGAAGCCCAGGGGGCCACGAGAGGCCACAACAGCTGACAGTAAATGTAAAAGTCCAAGTCAAACAAGAGAAGAACATTCCAGATCCTCTCCAGAACTACTCTAAGCAATCACATATTTTAGGCCTGGCCTCGAGGCGTGGTCTCAGACCAGTGGGTGTGGGAACAGAGGAGCATCTCTGGCGAGAGCAGCCGTCTGTCCGTACCAGCCCCAGCCCTCCTTGGGGGGCTCTGCAGATCTCCGTTCTTCCTGTCTACTCTGCTCCGTTCCAGAACCAATGTCCCCAGGCCGGCTTTAGCCTCGTGGCTCGGGGCCCAAGTCCCCAGTTAGAGGCACAGGAAGCCAGATAGACGGTTGCCAGGTTCAAATCCTGGCTCCCTATACACACCGGACGTGCAGTCTCTGAGCCTCAGCATCGTCCTCTCTAGCGTGGGTTCATAACCTCTCTTCAATCGCTGCAGACCAGATCACACCTCTGCTCAGATCGCCAGTGGCTCCCATGCTCCTCTGAGAAGAAGCCGAGTCCTCCCGAAGCCCCGCAAAACCCTGCTCTGTCCCCTCTCCGACTACCTCTCCCACCCTCGCCCCCTCCCTCCCTCTGCTCCAGCCATACTCGCTGTCTTCAGGGCCTCACAACCTCTGGCCTCAGGGCCTTTGCACGGGCAGTTTCTCCCACCTGGAAAGCCTTTTACCGCACACATCTCTGAAGCTCACTCTCTCGCTTCATTCAGGTCTCCATTTAAAAGTCACTTCCTCACGGAGCGCCTGGGTGGCTCAGTCGGTTGAGTATCCGACTTTGGCTCAGATCATGATCTCGAGGTCTGCGGGTTCGAGCCCCGCCTTGGGTTTACTGATGTCAGCCTGATAGCGCAGGGCCTGCTTTGGATCCTCTGTCCCCCTCTCTCTGCCCCTCCCTGGCTCCCGCTCTCTCTTTCTCAAAAAATAAATAAAACATAAAAAATAAAAAATAAAAAGTCACCTCCTCAGAGAAGCCTTCTCTGACCACTCTGTCGAAAATAGACTTTCTTGTCACTCTCCCCTGCCTCATAGTTCTTCCTGGCGCCTCTCATCCCCCACGGGACGTTCCATTTATTTGTTTATTGTTTGTCTCCTCCACTGAAGGCCATGGATTTTGTCTGTTTTGCTCACTGCTGAGCAAAACCATGCTAGAACCAAGCTTAAAAAAGAAAAGCAGTCATTTGTTTATTATAATTATTTTTTAATGTTTATTTTTGAGAGACAGAGTGCAGGTGGGGGAGGGGCAGAGAGAGAGACGCCCGCGCGCGCGCACACACACACAGAATGCGAAGCAGGCGCCAGGCTCCGAGCTGTCAGCACAGAGCCCGACGCGGGGCTCGAACTCACAGACTGTGAGATCACGACCTGACCGGAAGTCAGATGCTTAACCGACTGAGCCAGATGCTCCAAGGGCAGTCATGTTATATTACACTATCTGAATATGTGGCTATAGTGATGATGATGATGATGATGATGATGATGATAAATATCACAAGAGCCCCTAGGGGGCATTCAAGAGCTCGGCCCCATCCCGGGGTTCACCCTCCTAACCCGGGCGCTCCCTTTCTCTGCATCCCAGTCCACCCCGTAGCCAGGCCAACGCGGGTTTTCCTAGAACATGACTCTCACTGGCTCTCGCCATCTAGTGGTTTTTTGGTTTTTCCGGCTGGACTGTTAGGGAGCGGGAATTGAAGAAAGCCACTGGGGAAGTTCGCCAGGCTAGAAAAAGAAACGTCTGTGGTAAGGCCGGATACAAGCGACGGAGTTTTGTGAAAAGGCGTGTGTGTGTTGGGCGGGAGCTGGTGGCCGTGAATGGTCCCCACTCCGCGTGCCCAGGGGACCTAAGCTTAGGGAGAGGCAGTAGAGAGAGATCAGGCTGGACGGCTTCCCGAGAATGGCCATCCACAGGACTCAGGGCCACCTGGAGTGACTGGCCTCATTGACCGGCACCAGGGGAAAAAAAAAAAAAAAAAAAAAACGCTCCCAAGGCAGAGGTGGGGGGGTGGGAGTTTCTTCTGTGGAGTTTACTACCTACCTGTCTACACTGAGGAATAAGCGCCCCTTTGTTCTAGCTTTTTCCCAGCGCTGCAGACACAGGCAACCTTCTCTCCTTCTCTTACCTCTTCTTCTTTTTTTCATTTTTCATTTTCATTTTAAATTTTTTATTTTAGAGAGAGAGAGCGTGCATAATCAGGGGCGGCGGGGCAGAGGGAGAGAGAGAGAAACTGAATCAGGCTCCAGGCTCAGCACAGAGCCCGACGCGGGGCTCGATCCCATGATCGTGAGATCATGACCTGAGCCAAAACCAAGAGTCAGACGCTTAACCGACGGAGCCACCCAGACACCCCTCTTCTTCTTTTTTTAAAAGAGCACTTCACTCTGTGGCTTTAGTTAGAATTACAGTGGTTGCCCAAGAGGCCTGCTTCCTTTCCAACCCGGGACGGTGGACACACTCATTTATTCACTTAACAAATAATGATTAAACGTCTCTCTGTGGCAAACACCGTCTAAGTACTGGCAATGTAATAACGAACAAGACAGAGAAGGTGTCTACCCTTGGGCGGTGTACACTGTCACAAGGAATACAAGTGTAAGTAGTGTAAGCACCATCTGTAAACCACTTTGGTTGGGGGCTCTTTGTTACGCAGTGAATGCTAACTGATGCAGTAATACGCCACTGTAATGTGATGATTTTTGTGAGTGTGTGTGAGGGGAAAACTACTTTTGCAGCTGGTAGGCGGAGTCTGGTGAGACTTCTTAGAGGCAGTGACATTTGGGCCAGTTTGAAATGACAAGAAAGGAACCACATGAAAGGCACAGGAAACAGCAAGTGCAAACACCCTAAGGTAAGAACCACAGAAGATCATGGCTGAGAAAGACCTAGATGGACAGGAAACGCTTCCACTCTGAAGCAGGGGGACAGGGGAGGTAGGTGGGTGGGGAACCTTGCACAAAGGTGCTCGTTCTGTTATTATTTATACCTTTCTTCGCTGAATTAAATATTTGATAATGACAGTGTTCTAAAATTATAAGAATAATTATTTGAATAGACAGCCCAGTGCATATTCATTTGGTTATTTTAATAAAATACGGAAGGATGGGTGCCTCTCTCTTCTCAGTTAATAATAGAAATTTTGCTTTTTAAAAAAGTTTATTTATTTTGAGAGAGTGCAAGCGAGAGACGGGCAGAGAGAGGGAGAGAGAGAGAATCCAAGCCGTCTCCGTGCCGTCAGCAAGGAGCCTGGCTCGGGGCTCCGGCCCACGAACCGTGAGATCATGACCTGAGCAGCAGAAATCAAGAGTCGGATGCTTGACCAATTGAGCCACACGGAGCCCCTTAAAATTTTCCCTTTTAAAAGTTATAGTATGGAATACATTTTCTGAGAAAGATTTAGGATTAAAACAATAAAATCAGGAAGGGGTGCCTTTCACTCTTTCTGGAACCCATGTTAGCAAAAAGAAAAATAAAACCCCAAAGACAGAGGCATTTTTTCCCCTTCCTTTTTATAAATTTTCATTATGGAAATTTTAAAATATATACACCAGCAGAGAGAGCAGTAGAGTGAGCCTCCAGCTGGAACAATTATCAACTCAAGCCGATCTCATTTCATCTCTTACCCTCTACCTCTTACCCTCTTTTTTGTTTTTTTTTTTTCCTGGAGTATTTTGACAATAATTTTTTAAGAGATAGATTATGGCTGTTTATTTTTAAGTCTAGGAAGGTCCTGGGGCATCTGGGCGGCTCAGTCAGTTGAGCGTCTGACTGCCACTCAGGTTATGACCTCCCGGTTTGTGGGTTCGGGCCCCACATCAGGCTCGGTGCTCTCAGCCTGTCCGTGCAGAGCCCGCTTCAGATCCTCTGTTCCCCTCTCTCTCTCTGCCCCTGCCCCACTTGCGCACTCTGTCTCAAAAAATAAATAAAACGTTTAAAAAAAGGAAAAATAATAAAAAATTAATAAGGACTAAACTCTACACCCAATGTGGGGCTCAAACTCACGACCCCAAGATCAAGAGCTGCGTGCTCTACTGACTGAGCCAGTCAGGAGCCCCTAGTCTATGCATTTTTAAATGATTATATGAGACGGAGTCTGTGTAGACTCGCACCAGATGTTGAGTTTGGTAACCTGGGGGTTAGAGGTGGAGAAAGAGGTGTAACTAGGGAGGGAGGGAGGAGGAAGGAGAGGGGGCCTTTAGCAAGTACAAACTTAAGAAACTCTGGAGCAAGTAGGGGCTCACGCAGTACAAACCAGCTAGAACACGCCAGACACACCACAGAAATACCGCGGTGGATTATTACGATTGACCTGAGAGGGGAAATTTGGGTGGGAGCCCAGGGCCCCCCGGGCCTTCTTTCTGTTTACCGTTTATGGAAACTCTATGGTTTTCATTTAAAATGCACAGACAGGCGGGCGCCCACGTGGTTCGGTCAGTTAAGCGTCTGACTCTAGGTTTCAGCTCAGGTCAGGATCTCACGGTTTGTACGTTCGAGCCCCACGTCGGGCTCTGCGCTGACAGCACGGAGCCTGCTTGGGATTCTCTCTCTCTCTCCCTCTCTCTTTCTCTGCCCCGCCGCCACTCATGCTGTCTCTGTCTCCCTCAAAAAAAATAAATAAGCTTTAAAAATAAATAAGTGAATAAAGTCAAATGCCCGGACACAAAATAAACACCCAAAGGTGAAACCGAGAGGAAGAGGATGGAAAGGTGACCCCAGCCCGAAGTGCAGGGATGGGGAGAAGGATTTGGGCTGCAGGGATGTGTTGTCATGGAAACCACAGCACTGACTTCCGTCAAGAGTGCTTCAAAGCTGTTTTTAGATCTGCTGGTAATCAGGCTGGCTCCTTGCTAGGAGAGAGAGCAGGTGACTGACTCCACTTAACACACACACTGGGACACACACGCTCACCCACTCACCCACCCACACACACATATATATACACACACGTGTGTGTTTACATATCATCATACATTTACAAACATATATTTATATATCCTTTCTGATATATATAAACAAACTTAAATTTCTTCTCTCTTCAATATTTATCCTTTACATATTTTGGAATGCCTAATTAACTTCTCTGCTTCTCTGATTGATCCCTGATGGCCACCCTCCTAGGCATCTGTGCAGTATGGGGTTAACTCAGCAGGCCTGGGTCGTCCAAACCCCCAAAGAGATGACTGGCTCTTGGGGCACCTGGGTGGCTCAGACGGTTAACTGCTGTCCGATTCTTTTTTTTTTTTTTAATGTTTTTATGTTTATTTATTATTGAGACAGAGAGAAACAGAGCATGAGTAGGGGAGGGGCAGAGAGAGGAGGCCCAGAATCCGAAGCCGGCTCCAGGCTCTGAGCTGTCCACCCAGAGCCCGACGCGGGCCGACACGGGGCTCGAACTCACAAACCGCGAGATCATGACCTGAGCCGAAGTCGGACACTTAACCAACTTAGCCACCCAGGGGCCCCTATGGCCGTGTTTTAAAGCCACTGCATGATGCTATATTCATTCTTCAGTTGATTCATAGAATTTCAACAGGTGAAGTGCATGAGATTTTTAAACGCTACTGATAGCTAGAGTGTTTACTGGAATGTGATATGCAGATTTAACGATGTGAATGACAGGTCTTTTTTTTGGGGGGGGGCATGAAATATCATGGGAACTTGGGCAAACACACACATACGGCTGCATCAAGGTATCGATCCCGCCCAAGTTCAGGGATGCCAGAGATGAGTGGCGCAGGCATTTGGCTATTTGGTCTTGCAAAGGCCACTTCCAAAACGGGATGCATACAGGATTCAGGTTGCATACTTAGGCCAGAACCCTACTTCAGTGCATCTTCCATCCGTGACACCCCTTCCAGATCAGGATGGTTTTTCTTGGTATTCCTTTGGGGAAGAAGAGGAAGGAGCCTGGAGAGCTCAGTATGTCCGGGACTGCGCAGCTAGTAAGCAGCGTTGCTTTGCATATCAGCGAAGGCCTGAGAGGAAACAGCAGCTCTGCCACTGAGGAGTGTTTCATCAGCTCTCAACAGAGGTGCTGCGCGGCAGGGTGAGGCACTGTATCCAGACTTGCAGGGTACGTGTGGGCAGAAGCCGGGAGTTTCGAGAAGCTCCTGGATATTTCTGGAACCCGGGAACTGTAGCCGAAGGAAAGAGCTGGTGGGAGCTGTGGTTTTGTTAGAGGACCTCGGGGAGAGGCGGGGGGGGGGGGGGTTAAATCTGTCCTTTCCTCTCGGCCTCTGATTTCTGGGGGCTCCCGGGGTCCCGTGGGCTGAACCGAACAGAAGGGCAGAGGCCAGGAGGGCTCCTTGGTTGCCATCCTTAAGTCAGGGCATTTCCACCTCCGTCCCCGAGGTCCCCGTTGAATTGAAAAGGGTGGAAAGAGTGCGTCTGGAGGGAAAATCGGAGACCGCCCCGACCCCTGCGTCGCTGAGCTGACCACCCGCTCTCCCGCCCGGCGCCCGGGGCGCCGGGAGACTTCAGCGAGCTGCGGCCGGTTGCCATGGCGACCGCGGGAGCTGCGCGGCCGGGCGGCGCGGGCGCAAGTGCGCAAGCGCGCGCTGCGCCGCCGGCCTGGGCTCCGCGCAGCTGCAGGGCTCGAGGCGAGACGCTGCGTGACCCTCCCGGGGTCGGAGCGGGGGCGCACGCCGGCTTCTCGGCCCTTCCAGCCGGGAACAGCCGGCCTGGGGTGGCCCGAGCGGGCGCCTGGCGAGCGGCTGCGTTCCGGCGGCCTCTGCCCTCAGCCCGACCCGACCGGGCGGCCAGAGACGGGGCCGCAAGGATCCCTGCCCCGCGGCCGCCACCCAGACTAGGGGCAGGGCCGGGCGCAGCTTTCGGCCGGTCGCAGGACACGTGTGAGCACCCGGGGCCCGCTTTGGGGAGGAGGGGCCTGGGAAAGCGCGAGGCCCTCCTGTAGGCCCGCCGCGCTGGGGGCAGCAGAGATCTCTGAGTCGGGCCGTCTTCCGGGGAATCTGACCTCCCTCTCCTGTCACCTTACAGGGTTAATATTTGGGGACCGCTGCAAGCCCTCGTCCACCTTATATAGACTGTTTGGTGCACGTGGGATTAGAGCCACCGGGTGTCCAGCACCATGGCCATGAACCTTCTGGAGGACTGGTGCCGGGGGATGGAAGTGGACATCCACAGGTCCCTGTTGGTCACGGGCATCCCAGAGGACTGTGGTCAAGCAGAGATTGAGGAGACCTTGAATGGGGTCCTCTCCCCGCTGGGCCCGTACTTCGTGCTCAATAAGATTTTTCTGAGAGAAGAGAACGCCAAAGCTGCCCTAATTAAGGTGGGAGAGGGTGTGAATCTCAGGGCCATACCCCGGGAGTTCCCAGCAAGGGGGGGCGTCTGGAGAGTGGTCTGTAGGGACCCCACCCAGGATGCTGAGTTTTTAAAAAATCTGAATGAGTTCTTGGATGCCGAGGGGCGCACGTGGGAGGATGTGGTCCACCTGCTCCAGCTCAGCCACCCCCCACAGCCCCAGAATCAGCGCCCAGAGAACTGGGCAGAAGCTTTGGGGGTGCTCCTGGGGGCAGTGGTGCAAGTCGTCTTCCGCATGGATGCGGAGATCCGCAGTCGGGAGGAAGTGAGGGCCCATGAGATGGCTGATGCCCAGGCAGTAGCAGCTTCAGCTTCAGCGAGGCGGAAAGTCAAGAAGGAGCCAGGGTGGGCTGCAGAAGTAGCGTCTGCTTTGAAGATGGAGAATGCCAACAGCTGGAATGACATGGAAGACGAAGGCGACCCACCCAAACCGCTGGTTCGCAGAGCTGGAGCTAAAACTCGCTCCAGGAGAAAGAAGCAGAAAAAAAACCGTAAGCAGAAATCAACACCCTGGAAGAAACCCAAAGGCCACCATTCCAACAGCTCAGCCGCCTTGGAGGATCCTGAGGCCAATAGTGCTGAAAATACGGAGGTCCCAGAACACGTCGGGAGCAACAGAAATTGCTGTGTAAATCAGGAGGAGTCGGCTTTAAAGAAGCCTGCGAGAAAATGTGCCTGGAAGGCTCCCAGCAACCCATCCCCCGATGCCCCGTCAGAAGCTGTGAGCCCTGGAGTTGCTTCGGAGTCAGACCAAGATGGCGGTCAGGAGGGCCCACCAAAGAAGAAGGCCATGGGCTGGGCCTTGGCAAAGAGCCCCGCCCGCGCGAGAAAGAAAAAGAAGGTGAGCTTGGGCCCTGTTTCTTACGTCCTGGTGGATTCAGCAGTTGCCAAGAAGAAGCCAATGATGGCAAAGAAAAGGCAAGCCTCAAGAAGAGGTACATCCGTTCAGAAGGCCCTTCAAGGCCCACAGCCCGCGGAGTTGCCAGCCTCAACGTCCCAGGGCCCAAAGGCCAAGGGAGAAGGCTCCCCTCGTGCCTCCGGTGGTGAGAACGACCACGGAAGTCATCTGGGTTGCGCTGACAAGTGGATGAGTGGGGAAGAGCCGGAGCACCAGGTTGAGGCAGAGGAGTTCAGGGGCCTGGCAGGTCAGGGGGTGCGTGAGGAGGACCCCAGGGCAGTGGAAGAGGCAGATGACATACCAGTTGAGGTTTTAAAGGGTGAGAACCCTGACCTCCCTCCTAGGAGCCCCTGAAGGCCAACACTGGGGACACCGGTGGGCAGGAGGTGGCCAAGCAAAGCCCCCATCTCTCCTTTGTTAGTGTCACTGTGGTAGTCTCTGGTCATTCTGCCACTCCATCTGACCCTGGTCCTTTAATAAGAATCGAATAGTTTGGAGTGATAACGATTGATCAATCGATGGATCGTCAAGGGAGATGGCTTTGAGGGTAGAGTTTTCTGGAGTTCTGGTTGGGGGATAGAAATGTTCAAGCACTTGAAAGGCCCAAGGAAGTGTAAAAAAAAATCCATATGACCTCCACTTCCCCTTTTGAGCTCTTCTAATTCACAGAACCCAGAAAGCTTTGATTCGGAGGACCACCCATACCTGATTAGTTGAAAGACGTCCAAGGAAGAAATACCACATTGGGAACAAAGTCTGTTTCTTATTGAATGAACTGTTGACTCTTAAGGACGCTGTTTGTAGAGACGGGACTCTCAGAAGGGAACCCATGAGCTCTTAGGGGGAGAGATTAAGGTAGGGAGGTACATCTCTCTGCTCTTACCTCTGCCATGCTTGCTTTTGCACCTTCCCTTGACTCACCTTCAGAGGTTGGAGAGTCACTAAGCAGATTGGGAAAAGTCTAGAACATTTACCTTTACATACACGGGCAGGATTCCTGTTAACGTCCGTCCATGGCCTCCCTTTCTTTCTCATTCCCTGCTTCCTGGATGGTCAGCCAACCTCTGCATGCAGGGCCTGGCATTTTCTCCCACCTTCTCTGTGTTTCAGCCGTGGGTAAGTTAAGCTGAGATCTTCAAAGCGGACCTGCCTGCCTTGCTCCTCCTGGTCTTCAACTTCCATCCTCCAGTTAACTAGCCAGAGGGCAAAAAGATCCCAAGAGTTAGTTTTTGGGGACAAGAATGTCC